>LS990919.1:31491341-32138841 GCA_900464855.2 Musa schizocarpa
GATGATCGAAAGGTTTTTTTCTTGCCACCTTTATCTTTGGAAGGAGAAGTTGAACACCTGGTGGAGAATGATTAAGAGGATGTCTGAAATCAAACATGAGCCAATGACATGGAAGTTATTCCAAGAAAAGTTTAATGATAAATATTTTCCAGATTGTATGAGAGAGAGCAAAAAGAATTGGAGTTCTTGAATCTTATCCAGGGAAGTATGACGGTTACAAGGTATGAATCTAAATTCACCGAGCTCTCCGGGTTTGCCACACATATGACTGATGATGAATCTAGAAAAGCAAGAGGGTTTGAAAGGGGATTACGACCAGCAATAAAAAGCCGAATGTCAGCTCTAAAATTACAAACATATATCGATCTGGTAGAGAAAGAGCTTTGAAAATTGAAAGAGATATGGAGGAAATTCAAGAAATCATTGGCAAGGACAAAAGGGACAAATTTCTTGGCAAAAGCAGGAGAGAGAAAAAATGAATATGAAGCTAGTAACAAGAGGTTTAAGACATCTGGATTTGAGAAAAGGAAATCATTGTGGAGGACTCAGTCATGTGCAAATTATGGATTAAATCATGAAACAAGTCAGTGTTTCGGGGTGGATCTGGGGCATGTTTTGGTTGTGGAAAGTTGGATCATCAAATAAAAGATTGCCCTTTGAGGAAGAAGAAAGAGCCACTGTCTCCTAGACCCTCAGCCCATGCTAGAGTGTATGCTATCACTGAACAAGATTCTAAAGCTTCTAAATCGGTGGTGGAAGGTATTCTTCATGTTTCTAAAAGAAATGCAAAAGTTTTGTTTGATCCCGGCTCCAACTTATCGTTTGTTTCACAATACTTTGCTTGTCACTTGGATATTCTACCTAAACCCCTGGATTATATGTTATATGTAACAACCGGTTTGTTGGAGATTCATTGGCAACAAACTTGGTCTACCCATCTTGTTTGATCTCTATTGGGGACCACGAACTCCTTGCTGATTTGATTCTCCTAGAGATCCAGGGCTTTGATATTATACTTGGCATGGATTGGTTATCTTTTCATCACGCTTAGTATTGATTGTTACAAAAAATAATTACTTTTCGCATACCGGATCAGCCTATATTTTTTTCTTTGAGGGTATTTGGCATGATTTGCCTCCTTGCTTGATATCAAAGACTTCAAGTTTATCGTCTTATGCAGAAAGGTTGTTTTTGTTATATGGTGTGTGTAAAGGAGCATTCAAATCAGGAAACCCATCTAGATGAAATTGTAGTGGTCAAAGAATTCCCGATGTATTCCCGGATGACTTGCCTGGTTTACCTCTAGATAGAGAGGGTGAATTTGCTATTGATCCTGGTCTCCAAGACAACCCCAATATCTAAGCCTCCCCTGAGAATGGCACCACTCGAGCTAGAGGAATTAAAGAAGCAAATACAAGAATTATTAGATAAGGGTTTCATACGACCCAGTGTATCCCCATGGGGTGCTCCGGTACTATTAGTGAAGAAGAAGGATGGAACATGGAGGCTTTGTATTGATTATAGACAATTGAATCAGGTGACCATCAAAAATAAGTATCCCATACCTAGAATTGATGATTTGTTTGATCAACTATAGGGTGCACAAGTATTCTCTAAGATTGACCTGAGGTCAGGTTACTATCAGTTGAAGATCAAGGAGGAGGATATTTCAAAAACAGCTTTCAGAACTCGATATGGTCATTATGAATTCTTAGTGATGCCTTTCGGTTTGACAAATGCCCCTGCAGCTTTTATGGAACTAATGAATAGGATATTTCAACCGCTTTTGGATATCTGTGTAATTGTATTTATTGATGACATATTGGTGTATTCAAAGAGTAATCAGGAGCATGAGGAACACTTGAGAGATGTGTTGTCCATACTAAGAGAAAAGAAGTTGTATGCGAAGTTCAACAAATGTGAATTTTGGTTGAATGAAGTTGCTTTCTTAGGCCATGTGATTTCAGGGAAGGGTATATCTGTTGATCCAAGGAAAATAGAAGCCGTAGTTGAATGGGAAGTACCAACAAATGTAACAGAAGTTCGAAGCTTCTTGGGCATGGCAGGTTATTACAGGAGATTTGTGGAGGGATTTTTCTCGAATTGCTCAACCTCTCACCAAACTCACTAAGAAGAATATGAAATTTGTATGGGGTGATGATTGTGAGCAAAGTTTTCAAGAGTTAAAAAGAAGATTGACTAGTGCCCCTATTCTCACTATTCCAAGTGGTAGTGAGGGATTTGTAGTTTATACTGATGCTTCAAGAAAAGGCCTAGGATGTGTTTTGATGCAGGAAGGGAGAGTAATTGCTTATGCTTCTAGGCAACTTAAAGGTTATGAATTGAATTATCCAACTCATGATTTGGAATTAGCAGCAATTATTTTTGCTCTAAAGATTTGGAGACATTATTTGTATGGTCGACAATTTGAAATCTTCACTGATCATAAGAGTTTAAAATACATTTTCACTCAGAAAGAGTTAAATATGAGGCAGCGAAGATGGATAGAACTTCTGAAGGATTATGATTGTGCCATCCGTTATCACCCGGGCAAAGCCAATGTTGTAGCTGATGCACTTAGTAGGAAATCTACAAGTTTTATGGCTAGTCCAGTTTGTGAAGCAATGGAAGTTATTAGAAGAAAATTTTGATTTGAAAGCTTTGAGGAAAGAGCAAGACTCGATGATATTGATGGCCTCCATCCAAGTGCATTCGATCTTATCCAACAAATTAAGGAAGGACAATTACGAGATCCACATTTAATCCACTTGAGGAGTGAAGTAGAAAAGGAATTGAAAGCCACAATTTCAAGTTTCAAAGGATGGCCTATTGAGATTTGGGGAGAGGGTATGTGTACCAAATGAACCAGATATTAAGAATCAAATCTGAAGGAAAGTCATACTTCAAAGTACACCATACATCCTGGGAGCACTAAGATGTATAGAGATCTTCAAAGTCATTATTGGTGGGAAGGCATGAAGAAGGAAATTGCAATGTATGTTTCAAAATGTTTGACTTGTCGACAAATCAAAGTAGAACACCAAAGACACGGAGGGTTGTTACAACCTTTAGATATTCCTGAATGGAAATGGGAATGCATTACTATGGATTTTGTTTTGGGACTACCCAGAACCTCTAAAAAGCATGATGCTATTTGGGTTATCATTGATAGGTTAACAAAATCTGCACATTTCCTACCGATTAATATGACTTATTAAGCTTGATAGACTTGCAGATTTATATGTCGCTGAAATAGTAAGACTTCATGGTATTCCAAAGGAGATCATCTCTCGATAGAGACTCAGATTTCTCTCTAGATTACGGAGAAGATTACAGAATCTATGGGCACTAAAGTTAAGTTTAGTCTTGATATCATCCTGGTGATGGTGGAGGTCAGATGAAAGAACAATTCAAACACTTGAGGATTTGCTTAGAGCCTATGTTATGGATTGGAAAGGTGAATGGGATAAGGATATTTCACTTGTTGAGTTCACTTATAATAATAGTTATCATTCAAGTATTCAGATGGCTCCTTATGAAGCTTTTATATGAAAAGTGCATAACACCTATATGTTGGGAAGAAGTTGGTGATGAAAAGTCATTAGCACCGGATAAGGTACAAGAAACTTCCCGAGAAAATTCAAGTTATAAGGGAAAGGTTAAAACTACTCGAGTCAGTCAAAAGAGTTATGCCTACAATAGAAGACGAGATATTGAGTTTGAAATTAGAGATTTTGTATTCTTGAAAGTCTCCCCTTCCAAAGGCATTATTAGGTTTGGGAAGAAAGGAAAGTTAAGCCCCAGATTTGTTGGACCTTTTGAGGTTCTCGAGAGGGTTGGTTACGTAAACTACAGGATTGCCTTGCCACCAAGCATTGAGTCATGTCCATGATATATTTCATGTCTCGATGATTAGAAAGTATATATATGACCCTTCTCACATCATTAAGTATGAGCTGGTGGAGATTGATAAAGATTTATCTTATGTGGAAGAGCCTATTCAGATCGTTGATAAGAAAGAAAAAGTCCTAAGGAATCGGGTCATCTCCTTTGGTTCAAGTAATTTGGAGACATCATTCTGGAGAGGAAACAACATGGGAGCTAGAGGAAGAAATGACAAAGGTGTACCCCGTCTTTTCATCGATAGAGGTACGATAAATTTAGAGGACTAAATTTTTCTTTTAAGGGGGGGAGAGTGTAACACCCCTCATTTCCGAATTTTCGTATAAGTTTCTAGTTGAAATGTAGGTATCTATTTTAAATTTGATAAAAAGTCAAAGTATGAATCTGAGAACTTATTCATAAGTGTTGGAGGATTTGTTAAAAGAAAGAATCTGAGGACTTATATGTAAACCCTAAGGACTAAATCGTGAATATGATAAATCCAAGGACTAAACTGTAAAATATACAAAAATACAAGCTGCACCGTTTAAGCCTCTCTGCCTTCGTTCTTAAGGAAGCAGAGAGGGCAGCTCGTGGGTGATCAAAGAAAGAAAGAAAGAAAGAAAGAAAGAAAGAAGAAGAAGAAGAAGAAGAAGAAGAAAAAATTGGGGTTTTAGGGTTCTTGCTTTAATCTCTTCACTTCGGGTCAAAATTCTCAAAGACAAGTGTTCTAACCCCATCCTACAGAATTTTTAGTCTCTGTTTTTATGTTGAATCAAAATAAATTGAAGGATTTCTATTTAGAAACTGATATGTCTCTATTTGGACATAGAACCATGGATTTTGAAGTTTTCATTTCGGTAAACTAACCCCTATACACTGTTTCAGCTATAAGTTTTAGTACAAAATGTGAATTCGGTCAGGAACTATTTTGTTTGAAAGTAGACTCTTATATCTTCCTTTTGACACTGATTTTGTAGATTTTGGACACCGAATACTTACCCAAACATCTGTTTCAATTGAGCCTATAGACGCTGTAAAACAGGGTTCGAGATTTCTGACCTGTCGATACTAAAATGCCTATAACTCCCTGTTGAAAATTCTGAATTGTACCAAACTGAATTTATTTGAAACTAGACTTGAAAATATTTCTTTTGACTTATAGTTTGAAAATTTTGGATTTCAATTGCCTACCCTATTGTCTGTTGAATCCGACCCTATAAATTCTGCAAACCAGTGATTGTGTTTTTGATCTTGTGTTACCAAATCAAAGGTAACTCCGCGTTGGGAACTCTGTTTCGTATGAAATTTGTTCCATCAGAATATAGATTGATATATGGTTCGACCATAGTTTTCTTATGGGTATTGGAGCATAATTGATATTCTGAAATATTTGTTTGATGTGCCACTGGAATTCTGTCCGAAATCGAGCTTTGGTCGATTTCGCATATTCTGCTCCGTTCCTTTGGATATTTGAATTCGTTTAACCTTCTTATTGGATTTGAGATAAATATGATTGCTTGGAAATTCCTGTACACTCTTGTTTTTATTTCATTCCAAATCCGAATACATTTGTGAGAGATTTGTTCTTTGTTTCAGTATTGTTTTGAAAAAGGCACATGCACGTTTCGTTGTTCGCGTGTGCTTCGATATATGCTACTTATTGTTAAAACTACCCTCTTGTACTTTGGTGTATGGGATTGTCTGGACCTTTGCCAGAAATGGTAAAAGGGTATGCGCTTATTACCCGCTCGTGGGGTCCCTTTCTGTGGGATGCGCTTATTACCCGCTCTGTGGGGTCCCGCTCCCGTGGGATATGCTTAGAGCCTGCGATGCTCTGCCCGGCCCCTCGACTTCACCTAGACGTGGGTGGATGGATCTCCCAGGGCGTGGGAGACTTTTGTCAGTGGTCATTCAGAAATGGATGAATCACATTCTGATTTGAGATCCCACCACACCTTCTATATGTTTGATATGACATCCAGAGTTTTGGTGAGTTGTTCCTGTTCATGCTCGGATAAGAATGATATGATTACAACGTCAAGGGACGACGTTTGAGCTTTCAGACGATATTTGTTTTGATATGCTCCGATATGCTTCATTCAATGATGATTTTGCTTGAAATGTTCCATATGCCGTTGATATGCTTGAACATTTTATATGCCATTGATAAGCTCCGATATGTTTCCTTTGTTCTTGATATGCTCCAATTACTCTATGCCCCAATCATGGGGAACCAAATATGTAAGATTGAAAGGACAATTGTGTTTCTACTCTTAATGATATTATGTCTACGAAATCGTATATTCTGCCTTGTATTTTGGAACTGTATCTCTTTGGAAGTTGTACTATTTTGATATGGATATGTTAGTCACTTGCTGAGCTCTTTATGCTCACCCCGTTTGTTGATAATTTTTTTCAGGATAGCATATTGCTTGCTTAAATGTTAAGATTGGGCTGAGGCGGTGGAAAGTTTAGAAGATTTTGGGCAGATCTTTGTTAGCATATGTGTATTTGTTGTATAAGATACTCTACATCTTATGAAATGTGACGATGAATCTAAACCTGTGGATTTTGTGTAAGATAAAGGATCCCTCATGTATAGGATTTTGGTATGTTAAGTTATATTCGTGTAATGATATGATCTTATGGTAATCGTTGGTTTGGTGACTGCATAGACTTCCCCATTTGTGAATTTATATTGTGGTTATTATTTTGATGAGTTGAGTCGATTGTATGAATTATCGAGTGATATGTGGTATGTTTATGAATTATACAGGGGTTATGAATTTGTAGACTATAGAGGTGAAATTTTGATCTGAATGTTTTCTTAGTGACCTCAAATGTGTGCTTGGATCTGGGTTAGTTATGATGAAAACTTTAAAATATTGTCGATATTTTTGAGGCGTGACAGAGGTGGTATCGAGGCGATTTGAGAATCACTAAGAATATCGAGCTTGAGGTGGAGCAGATCGAACCCTAGCATAGTGCATGTGAGGTTTAACTTCGAGTGGTGGCTCCCGCCCGTGATGAGTTCTCGACTCCATCCACGGGTAGCCCTTTCCTACTCGAGCCCTCTCACCTGCCCAAATGCTAGGTCGGCCGATACCAAATGTCGACCCGGTGCGATGAGCTAACTGTCCAATAACTCCATTTTGGTCCGTGGTTGCAAGGACCAAAATGGAGTTATTGGACGTTAGCTCATCGATCCGGTCGTGACATTTGGTATGAGCCGACCTAGCATTTGGGCGTGGGTGAGAGGAAAAGGAAAGGGCTACCCGTGGATGGAGTCGAGAACTCATCATGGGAGCCACCATCGAAAGTTAAACCTCACATGCACTATGCTAGGGTTCGATCTGGTTTTGTCTGGCCTTGACGAGGACGTCAAGCTAATTGAGTTGGGGATAATGTAATATCCCATTAGTCCCACATCGGAAGTGGGGAATGTGTGTGATTAGCTTATAAGGGCCTGATGAGTGTACTACGTTACCTCCCGCTTAAGCATTTTGGTCCGTGGTTGCAAGGACCAAAATGGAGTTATTGGACAGTTAGCTCATCAGACCCGGGTCGTGACACTTGAGTCATCCCATGTTGCCCTGAGTGTCTTCTTCTTTGGTGTTCTCTTTTTGGCTTGAGGGCAATCGTTCTTGTAGTGTCCCGATTTTTTGCATTCATAGCAAATCACTTGGTCCTTCTTTTGTTCAAATTTATTTTTTGTATTATTTTTAAATTTGTTCTTCCTTAAATATTTTTTGAATTTTTGAGTCAAAAGTGCAATGTCATTGTCACTGTCCTCATCACTTGATGTTCCTTTCAAGTGATCTTCTTGTGATTTGAGTGCCATATCCTTCCTGTTCTTTGGAAGGGGGTTCTCGAGCTCGTCATGAGCTTGACATGTCATTTCGTAGGTCATTAGAGACCCAATGATTTCATCAAGAGGGAATGTTTTAAGATCTTTGGCCTCTTGAATGGCCGTAACTTTTGGATCCCAACTTTTAGGGAAGGATCTTAAGATTTTAGTTACTAGTTCAAAGTTAGTAAAATCTTTACCAAGAGCTTTGAGTCCATTGATGACATCCGTAAACCGGGTGTACATGTCTCCGATGGACTCACTTGGTTTCATTCGGAAAAGTTCGTAAGAGTGCACAAGAATGTTGATTTTGGACTCTTTCACTCGGCTAGTGCCTTCATGAGTGACCTCAAGAGTTCTCCAAATATCAAAAGCCGAATCACAAATTGAAACACGATTAAATTCGTTTTTGTCTAGTGCACAAAACAAGGCATTCATAGCCTTTGCATTTAAAGCAAAAACCTTTTTCTCCGATTCATTCCATTCGCTCATTGGAAGAGAAGATTTTTGAAATCCGTTTTCAACAATAGTCCAAAGCTCAAAATCCATAGAAATGAGGAAGATCCTCATCCGAGTCTTCCAATACGTGTAATCCGACCCATTAAACATAGGTGGACGTGTGATAGAATGGCCCTCTTGCATGCCGGAGTAACCCATCTCCCTTGGGTATTAAACCAAATATGAGAGATAACCTTGCTCTGATACCAATTGTTAGGATCGGAGCAGCACTAAAAGGGGGGGGGGGGTGAATTAGTGCAGTGGATTAAAACTTTGGTTTTTAAAAAATCTTTCGTATGATAAGAGCGGAACTTGACAAGCTTAATCTTGAAAGCGTATTCTTAAATATGCGCAGCAAAAGTAATAAGGAACTAAAGCATATAAGAAGGTTTGCAATAATGTAAATAGCAATAATGAAATGCAAACCAAGGATCACGCCGATTTTAGAGTGGTTCGGTCAAATGACCTACTCCACTTGCGAGGCCCCTCTTTGATGAGGCTCCCACCTTCCACTAGCAAGTCTCTTGAAATGGAAGGGTAAATACCCCTCTTACAACTCTTTACAAGCGGTTCACTCGCTTACAGATTTTCGAGAAGAGATGAGGTGAACACTAGCAAATTGAAAAGAAGACAAGCTAAAACTTTTCTAAGACCTTTCTCTCAAACTCTTGCTGCTCAAAAAGTTGTGATCTCAGCTGAGATTTGAGGGGTATTTATAGGCCTCAAGAGGATTCAAATTTAGACTCCAAATTTGAATTCTCGTGAAGTTCCCGATGCTGGCGGTGCCACTGCCTGTCAATGGCGGTGCCATCGCCTGTCAGTGTCAGAAGCTGACTGTGCTGGGCGGTGCCACTGCCCAGCTCTCGGGTGCTGGGCGGTGCAACCGCCCAGTCTGGCAGTGCCACCGCCAGGATCTTCGGTTGACTAGTTGGGCTTCAAACTTAGCCCAAACCACGTCTAATTTTGGGCCCAGTTGGCCCCTAACCAGGATATAGGATTATTTCTTAATCCTAATCCTTATTACAAGTTAACTACTTAACAAAAACACATCCTAAGCAAATTTTCAACCGTGAACGTCGAGTCTTATTCCGGCGAGCTTTCCGACGAACTTCTTCCGACGGGCTCCCAGCAAGCTCCCGAACTTGTGATGACTTTAATGAGTAGCCGAGCCTTCTCGGTGATCTTCGTGAACCTCCGACGATCTCTTCGGCGAACTTCCGAAAATTCCGATAGGTTCCCGATTTTTTCTCGGTTGGTTCCGGCAGCATCTCCGACGATTCTTCGAACTCTTAAACGTCCATCGAACTTGACTCCGGTATCCTTGCTTTGTGTTTTCTGGTTATCGTGGTTAATCCTGCACACATAACTCAATAATATGGATTAGATCAAATAACCCATCAATTGATTTTATCATCAAAATCCGAGATTCAACATGATAGAGGTGATATTAGAGCATGGTTTGAGGATCACTGAAATATTTGATATGTTAACGTGCAAAATATATTGAAGTCTAGTAAACTATAGTGATCGGTGAAAATTTTCTTTGATGTCTTTTTGGAATCTAGGAGGACGAGGACATTTGGTTCTCCTACTTCATCTGATTTTAATTAATTAAGTGAGATGAAAGGGGTGATCGGGGATATTGAATTAAAGTGGCACAGCGGAAGCATGGTGAACCTAATCCATTGGTGGTAGAAAAATGGATGATGTGAATGAAGAAGATATTTGATGTACGAAATTGTTTCGATGATTAAAAGATATCTTTTGCCACCTTATATTGGAAGTAGAGGATGATCATTAATGTGAACAATGAAAAAACATTTTGGAGATCAGTGGTAAGAATGATAAGGACAAGTTTACCAATAAAAATATGATTGAAAATAAATCAGAAAGTACTAACAAGAGGGTTAAGACATCTGAATTTGAAAAGGGAAGTCACCATAAAAGACTCAATCATGTGTAAATTGCAGGTTAAGTTATGAAACAAGTTTATGTTTTTGGGTGACTAGAGCCTATTTTGTTTGTAGAAAGTTGGATCATAAAATAAAAGATTGCCTTTTGAACAAGAAGAAAGAATCGTTGCCTCCTAAAATCATCAGCCCATGTCATAGTGTATGTTGTCATTGAATATGATTCTAAAGCTTCTAAATTAGTGGTCGAAGGTACTATTCATGTTTCTGAAAGAATGCAAATATTTGTTTGACCATGTGTCACATATATGATTTGATTCATAATATTTTGTTTATCACTTGGGCATTCAACCTAGACCACCGGATTATATGCTATATGTAAATACGACTATTGAGGATTTTTTTGACAACAAGTTTGATTTGGTCCTCTTGTTTGATTTTTATTAGAGAACACGAACTTTTTACTGATTTGGTTCTCTTAGAGATTTGGAGTTTTGATATTATACTAGGTATGGATTGACTATCTTCCTATCATACCAGTATATATTGTTATACAAAATGATCACTTTTGCATATTAGATCATCCCATATTTTATTTTAAGAGTATTGGGTATGATTTATTTCCTTACTTGATGTATCCCAAGATGACTTGCTTGGATTACCTCTAGATAGAGATGGTGAATTTAATTTTGATTTGGTCCTTAGGATAATCCAAATATCTAAGCCTCTCTATAGAATAACATCATTTGAATAAGTGGAATCGAAAAGACAACTAAAAAGATAATTAGATAAGGGTTTTATTTGGCTTAGTGTTTCACCATGGGGTGCTTTGGTATTGTTAGTTAAGAAAAATGATGGAACATTCATGATTTATATTAATTGTAGACGATTGAATCAAGTGACCATCAAAAACAAATATCCTCTATCTAGAAGTGATGACTTGTTTGGTCAATTGAACGGTGTATAAATACTTTCCAAGATTGATCGGATATCGGGTTACCATCTATTGAAGATCAAGGAGAATATTATTAATCACTCTTTGAAGATTGTATAATTGAATTATATTCTATTGATAAAACTATTTAGGGGTTGGAGGGGGTAATGAATAAATACGTAATCCTCATCTTTTCATCGATTGAGATATGATTAATTTAGAGGACTAAATTTTCTTTTAAGGGGGAGAATCTTATTTCCGAAATTTAATAAGGATCTATTATAAATTAGAGGACCTATTTGTAAATATAGAAATTTTAGGGATTAAACTGTTAGGCTGCAGGAAAAAAATAGAGGAAAATTACGGTTTTATCCCACTGCCTCCCACGCTCTGTAAAACAGAGAGAGAAGCTGTGGGGCGTTGGGGAGAAGAAGAGGAAAAGTAGAGAAGAAGAAAAGAGGAGAGTGGCTGCGGCAAGGGCTACAGCGAGGAGGTGTGGGGCGTCGGGGAGGAGAAGGGAAGAAGAGGAGGAGAAGAAGAAGGAGAAGAAGAAAGGGAAGAGGGAGAGGAAAGCGAGGTGGTTGCAGATAGGGCGGCAGCACCACTATTTCCTGCACGAGGAAACAGAGGAGGTGTGGGTCATCGGGGAGGAGAAGGGGAGAAGAGGAGAAGAAGAAGAAGAGGAAGAGAAGAAGAAGAAGAAATGGGAGAAGAGGCTATGGCACCTCTGTTTCCTGCAGGAGGAAACATAGGAGAAGAGAGGCAGTGCATCGGGGAAAAGAAGGTGAGGAATGAGAAGAAGAGAAGAAGAAGGGAAGGAGAAGGAAGAGGAGAAGGGAAAGAAGGGGCTGCGGCTGCGCGCTGCAGCCGTAGCTGGAAGAGAAGAGAGAGAGGAAAAAGAGCAGGGGAGGAAGAAGAGGCTGCGGCTGCGGTGGCTGCGATTGCGACTGCAGCAGTTGCAGCTGGGAAAGAAGAGAAGGAAAGGAAGAAGAAGAGGGAGAAGAGAGAGAAGAAGAGAGGAAGGGGAGCTGTGGCTGCAGTAGCTACGACAGCGGTGGTGGCTGCAGTAGCTGCGTTTGGGAAAGAGATAGAAAGGAAGGGGAAAAAAAGGGGCTGCCGCTGTGGTTGCAGCTGCGGCTGCGACTGCAGAGGAGGAAGAAAGTAGTCCAGTGGATGTTAGGATCAAAGCATCAAGAGGGTGCAGCGGAAAACTTTGGACGATTAAAACTGCGTTCGTACGTTGAAATTCGATTCCGACGTAAAAGTTGTTTCATGCAGATAATAACTTTGAAAACTTACAAAAATATATTTGAAGTAAAGTAAAGAAGGCAGTTTGCAGTTAAGATAGAAATCAGAATGTAAGCGCAAACTGAAATATGATGTTCGTACGATAAAACTGATTTCCGTCTTAATGCCGATTAGGAAAATACTTAACTATGAAATACGTTCGTAAATGAGCAGAAGAAAGTAAGCTATTGAGGAGGTTTGCAGTAAAGATAAGATGCTCAAAGTAAATGCAAATCGAGATTTAGAGTGGTTCGGTCAATCTTGACCTACAACAACTTTTGGCTTCCTCCACCAACGAGATCACCGATGTCCACTAGAGGTATTCCTTCAATAGATGAAGGCCAACCACCCTTTTACAATTTCACTCCTTTTGACGGGCTTAGGAGATAACCCTTACAAACATCTCTCCTCTCTTGAAATATCAAAACTTGAAAAAAGAGGGAGGAGAACTTCTAGCCTTTACAACACTTTTGAGCTCTAAAAATCACAGAGTAAGATTGGGTTTTTGGTGCCCTTTCATGTAGGAAAGGGTGGGGTATATATAGGCCCCAAACTGGTTTGAATTTGGAGCTCAAAAATGTCATCTCCTAGATTTCCGAGGTCCTGACGGTACTACCGCTTGAGTGGGGTGGTACAACCGCCTAGCAACATGGAGAGTAAGCCTCTGGGCGGTGCCACCGCTTGACAAGGGCGGTTGCACCGTCCAGTCTTGCTCGGAGACTAAGCCCTAGCGGTGCCATTGCCTGACTGGGGCGGTTGCATCGCCTGGGAGAGCTCGGAGACCGAGCTCAAGCGGTTCCACCGCTTGTCAAGGGCGGTTGCACCACCCAGTCTCGCTCGGAGATTGAGCCCAGGTGGTGCCACCGCCTGCCTGGGGCAGTTGCACCACCCAGCTTTCCTGGGAGACTCTCTCCTGGGCGGTGCCATCCCCGACCCTAGCGGTGCCACAGCCTAGTAGGAATTCTGGTCTGAATGGGTTGATCCGTTTGGCCCAATTTGGGTCTATCAAGGGCCCAATTGCCCCTAGATTAAGTTAATAGGATTGCCTCCCATTCCTAACTTAATCTACATGCTAACTACAACATTTCTTAAGACATTTACTATAGTTTGCTCCTATGCGTCAATCGCTTCTTCCGGCGAACTTCCGACGAACATCCGACGAACCTCGAGCGATGCTCCGACGGACTTCCGGCAAACTCCTAGACTTACGACGATCCACTTGGCAAGTTCCGATGAGCTTCTTTTGGCAAGCTCTTGGACTTCTCAGATTTGTTCCCGCAAAACCTCCGACGACCGTCCGGACTTCCGTCGAACTCTCAAACTCCCAACGTGATCATAGTCTTGACTCCGACGCAACTCCTGCTGCATGTCTTACTTTCATCGTAGTTAATCCTGTACACTTATCTCAACATATGAATTAGATAACAAATGACAATTGACTTCATCATCAAAATTCGAGATTCAAAAATCTCTCCCTTTTTGATGATGACAATCAACTGATAACGGAGTTAAACTTAACTCGCCCTATCTATATGTCATACTTGAGATAAGTCATTCTTGAATTCAAGGCCTTTGAATTCAATAGACTTATTGATAAGTTAAGAACTCTTAACCTTATCAATTACTCCCATCATGATTCCTATCATGATGTATCTTATTAAAAATGATGTCAAGACTTGACATCCATTCTCAAGTTTTACATTTCAAATATGAACGATGGTAGTAGTTCAACATAAGATATCAACATGTAAATTTACAATTTAAGCTTTTGATATCTTAACATAAAGCAAACATTTCAAGTGTTTAGCAATCGTAGCATTTCATCACATGGTAAGATATCAACACGTAAATTATAATGCAAACATGACATAATGCAAATATTGCAAGTCATAGGTGCCCAGCAAGCCAATCACGTGAGTGATGGCACGTGTGACTTGATACAGAATCTTTTTGCTTATTATATTTTGGCGTATATCACTTTATAGCTATTGCATAAATGCATATATATATATTGTGATGTCCTTGGATTTGTGCAATGGGAATCGGATCGTGATGAGATCACGATAATGAGATCGATTCACCTTTAAACACATATCCTAAATAATCCCGGTCATAGGTTTTCGAGAGGGATATCGTGATAACCGGACAGGACCGGTGTCTTTGTATACCCGTCCATATGATGGATGTAGCTGGTCTCATAGCTGCTCGTGTAGGGACACTAGGGATCTGATGCAGGTGCTCATGGAGAATGAGTTCTTGATTGATCCACTTACGGAATCTTTGGATGGTTGATGATGCCTTATTGTCGACGGCGATTCCGTAGTCCTAGTGGTGTGTATCCGGTCCTTAGACTTGAGACACCAAGGATGTCCTGTATGAGTGCTCCACTCTTTGATACCGGACTTATAGGTTTGGCTGTCCCGGATCTAGTACTGTTGGTCATTGGGAGTGGTAGTCGACCTTACGAGGGCTATTGAGTGTCGATAGAGGATCATCCACTCGGCGTCATGAGAGGAATATCCCATGTGTTCTTGCTCGAGACAAATCCACGGCCAGGGTCATTCGGGTTGAGAGAGAAAGAGTTCTCGGGAGAATCGAATAGAGCGAGACTTCAGTAGAAACCGTATGGGTCGACAACACCATGCTCGATATACGGTCTACGGGATATTAGATAGATGAGGGACTATAGGTACATGGTGGCGAGGGAGGACGAGGTCCAATGGATTGGATTCCCTATATCGTCTAGGGATTACAGTAGTGGCCTAGTACGTCGTAGTCGATGAGTCAGTGAATTATTACAGAGATAATAATTCCTCGAGTTAGAAGGAGTTCGGCGGTATGACTCACGGCCAGCTCGATATTGGGCCTAGAGGGTCACACACATATGGTAGGCATTGCGATGAGTAGAGGTTGGGATATGAGATATCCGCCGGAGCCCTTTGTCTTATTGGATGCAGATCCAATACCCACTAGGGAAGGACCCATTAGGGTTTGACACGGGATCTCTATAAATAGGAGGGATTCTGACCTCATAGGCTAGAGTCTTTGCTTGCCCTTCCTATTCTCCTCTCCCTCTCCACCTCAGAGGCTTGGAGTTTTGAGGAGGGTCGTCGCAACCCTACTGTGTGGATCACCGCTAGAGAGGAGGACGCTTGACCTCCTTCACCCTCTCCTAAGGATCTGCAAGGAAACAGGGATATACGATCTCCCTAGGTAACACAATCTCTATACGCAGTTTTGTGTTTTACGGATTTTTGCGCACCAATCTTCGCACGACGACGAACATCTTTTTGGGAATCGGGGATTTTGTTTTCTTGTTCTTCCGCTGCGCATATGATGTCGCCCCCATGATTTCCCAACAGTGGTATCAGAGCCAGGTTGTTCATGCGAATGATTGGTTTTGAACTGCGTGTGTTGTGTTTAGGAAGAATATTGACGTCAAAATCGTTGACGCAAAAGCGAGGAAGGGCAGCAACAGTTGCTGCCCTCGATATGCGTGCGTGCAGCGCAGCCAAAGGCGGGCAGCACAAGCGCTGTGCCTGCAGCAGCCGGCCGGCGGTCTGCTTGCAGCAGGCTTGCTGCCGGCGTATGGGGCAGCCGGCGCCGCGCCAAAAGGAAGCGAAGGGCCACATGAGGCAGAAGGCGGCGGCGCTGACGCCGCCGCCGCCTGTTCTCCATGGCGAAACCCCCATTGCGAGGGACACGCCGGCGGTACAAGCACCGCCCGCGGGGGCAGGCGGCGCCGAAGAGGCGCCCACCAGCAACATCGATCGCCGGCAAGGCGTGCCATGTGGTGGGTGTGGCGCCCGCCCTCGGCGCCTATTAGCCGCCGCCGCCAGCAGGGTGGCGGCGGCAGCGGCAGCAGCGAAGGGGCATTAGGGTTTTCTGGGAAAAAGACAATTTTGCCCCTCGAAATTTGAGAAATTCCAGTTTCTGTCTTATGTCAAAATTACGAAAATACCCTTAGGAATTGATAAATTCCCTACCTGTCCCTGATTTCAGAAAAATATTAATTAATTAAAGGTTTAGTTGATTATTATTTTTATTATTATCTAGTAGTCCTACATTATGATGATTATTTATACATGTGATGTATAATGTGTGGACGGATGATCATTGACCGTGTGATGTGTGTACTTGTGATTATTATTATTGAGGTCTGCGAACCTCCATTATATTTCTCGTTTATTGTCGGGCCTGCGTGCCTATGATTAAGTTGTAATCACATGAGGAGGCGCAGTGGGAGCGTGGATGCGATAGCGGGACCCACGAGACGGACGATCGTGATGCATGGAGATGCATCAAGATGTCGATGGAACCGACGAGGACGAGATGGACGATCACAGGGCATGGAGATGCACCGTTGCACACATAGATCTTGATGTGAGTGATTAGGCCTACTGGCTCGGGCCTAATCATATTAGGCTGTGGTCCATGATCATCTGATGTGATTGCTTATACACATGCTAGATATGTATATATATTTGCATGCGATGTAGATATATATTAAATATGTATATGTGTGATATGTCATATTAGGAGACCAAATTATACAAACATCTCTCGATAATATTAAGTCGGTAAACGTGAGGTAATTAGATTGACCCACGTGGCCTTCCATCGTTATGAGTAGGAACCGATTCCCGGTGTAGGTTGAGTTGGTCGAGTCCCTTGAGACTCACCTATATCGCGATTCGCTATCTTGCTTACGACATAGAGATGTCACCGGTGACCTGAGGACATGGTATGCTTGGTCGAGTCCCTCGAGGGTATATCATCAAATCAGACTCATCTTGTAACGAAGGTGTTGACTTAACCGAGCATCATGGTTGGTCGAGTCCCTCGAGGCCATGGTGATTCGGAGGCCGAACAGGACGGGAATCACAAGGAGTTGTGATCGGCAAGAGTTGCCTACCTTTTAGGCTTAGTGTGATTGGTTGAGTCCCTCGAGGTTACTCTAAGACTTGATTGGATCCCGATCCCCATTAGAAGTCTCTTTGGAGACTTCCGTTTTTCACGTCTTTGAGGGTGTCGCGTGACTCGTTAGTAAAATAGTGGGAGTATATTAAGATAGAAGTCCATATCTTGATAGTTTATTTCTTGCAAAATCTGCATGTTATTCATTTACGCTACATCTTTTTTTTCAGAAAATGTCGCTTTCAAATCCCCTTACGTGGCATACTTGATGTCAACCGCCTTCATTGGTCCAAATTATACGGATTGGCTCAGTAACTTGAGAATTGTTCTCTGGCCGGAGAAAATCGTGTACGCCCTTGATCTGATGATGCCTACGGTAGAAGAAGGGCAAGCGAGGATGAGATCGCTTCGCCACGTGAAGTACATTGATGACTCCACTCCCTGCCAGTGCTATATCTTGGGCTCTATGACTCCGAGTTCAGAGACAACATGAAAAAGATGGATGCCGAGATCCATTCTCCTACATGTCCGAAAATTGTTTGAGGAACAGGGGAAGGACTCAACGATATGAGATATCTAAGAGCCTTTTCCGCTCTAGGATGACCGAGGGGGACACCGGTTTGAGAACCATGTCCTAAAGATGATTGAGTGGATAGAGAAACTCACAGGTCTAGGAATGGTCCTAGAGGATAACTTGTGTGTGGACATTGTGCTTCAGTCCCTACCAGATTCCTTTTCACAGTTCATAATGAATTTTAATATGAACAAGCTTGAGGTGACTCTCCTAGAGCTCCTCAATATGTTGAGGGAGGCAGAGAGTACTATTAAGAAAGAGAAGCCAGTTCTCTACACTGGTGAGACCAAAAAGAAAAGGAAAGCAGAAAGGTCCGTTAAGAAGGGAAAGGGCAAGGGCAAACAAGGTAAAGCAAAGGTTGCTAAGAAAGACCCAGCAAAGGACAAAGGCCAGTGCTTCCACTGTGATAAAGATGGGCATTGGAAGAGAAACTGCAAAGAGTACCTTGCAGAAAGGGCGAAACAAAAGCTTGATGAAGCTTCAGGTACATTCATGATCAGTCTCCATTTGTCAGACTCTTATGATAACACATGGGTATTGGATACCGGTAGTGCTTATCATATATGCAATTCGTTGCAGTTCTGGCAAGGCCTAGGAGACTACAGAGAGGCGAGATAGACCTCAAGATGGGTAATGGAGCAAAAGTTGCTGTATTAGCTGTTGGCGAGGTCGCCCTACATCTGCCTAGTGGAGCTTTTATTGCATTAGATGCATGTTATTTTGTTCCTTCTATTATCAAAAACATTATCTCCATTTCATGTTTAATAGTTAATGGATATAAATTTGTTTTTGAGAACAATGGTTGTTCGATATTATTAGATGATAAGATCATCACGAAAGGAACATTGCATAATGGTTTATTTATGTTAGACACCACTCCACATATCATGAATGTAAATGTGTCCAAAAGTAAACGAGATGAGTTGAACAGTGCATACCTGTGGCATTGTAGGCTAGGTCACATCCATGAAAGAAGGATTCAAAAGTTGCGAAATGATGGATATCTAGATCCATTCGACTATGTGTCATATGCGACTTGTGAGCCTTGCATTCGTGGAAAACTGACCAAATCTCCATTTAGTAGAACTAGAGAGAGAGCCAATGAGTTGTTGGAACTCATACATAGTGATGTATGTGGACCCATGTCAACTCATGCCATTGGAGGTTACTCCTACTTCATTACATTTACTGATGATTTCTCAAGGTATGGATATGTGTACTTAATGAAGTACAAGTCCGAGGCCTTTGAGAAATTCGAGAGAGTATAAGAATGAGGTGGAGAACTTTGGAAAGAGTATCAAAACTCTTTGATCGGATCGAGGAGGTGAATACTTAAGTACAGAGAGTTTACTCGGTTCCTCAAGGACCATGGGATATTATCCCAATGGACACCTCCTTATACACCTCACTCAATGGTGTCTCGAAAGGAGAAATCGTACATTATTAGATATGGTACGGTCCATGATGAGTTTGTTGACCTACCCATCTCATTAGGGGATATGCCCTAGAAACCCATGACTTACCTTACGAACAGAGTTCCAACTAAGTCGGTAGTGTCTACACCATATGAGATATGGAAAGGGAAGAAGCCTGATCTTAAGGTTGTTAAGATCTGGGGGGCCCTGCCCATGTTAGAAGACACAACCCCGATAAGTTAGAATCAAGGACGAAGCGATGCAAATTTGTGGGATACCCCAAGGAAACTTGTGGATATTATTTCTATCATCTCGAGGACCAAAAGGTCTTTGTAGCTAAGAGAGCAGTGTTCCTTGAGAAGGAACACATTCTTGACGGAGACAAGTGGGAGAATGATAGAATTGAGCGAGTTGGAGAACCAAGCTCAAGCACCACTCTGACCCGAAGTGCTGTTCGGGTACCTAATACACAAGTATTAACTTTCTTGCAGGTCCGATAGAGTATCCCATCCTCCCGAGAGATATGTGGGACATATTAGAGCAGAGGATGTAGAGGATATTGATCCTCAGACCTACGAGGAGGCTATTATGAGTATAGACTCCGGGAAGTGGAAAGAAGCCATGAATTCTGAGATGGATTCTATGTACTCCAATAAGGTTTGGAACCTAGTTGATGCGCCCGAAGGTATTGTACCCATCGGTTGCAAGTGGATCTTTAAGAAAAAGATCGGAGTAGATGGAAAGGTAGAGACCTATAAAGCAAGGCTAGTGGCTAAGGGGTATCGTCAAAGGCAAGGTGTTGACTACGACGAAACTTTCTCACCCGTAGTAATGCTAAAATCCATCAGAATTCTATTGGCTATTGCAGCACACTATGATTATGAGATCTGGCAGATGGATGTGAAAACCGCATTCCTCAACGGGAACCTCGAGGAGGAGGTGTATATGATGCAACCTGAGGGATTCGTGTTCAAGAACTGCCCAGATAAGGTGTGTAGGTTTCTTAGATCCATTTATGGACTAAAGCAAGCTTCCCGAAGTTGGAACATAAGATTTGATGAGGCAATCAGATCTTATGACTTCGTTAAGAACGAAGATGAGCCTTGTGTATACAGAAAGGTAAGTGGGAGCGCCATCACCTTTTTGGTGTTATATGTGGATGAGATCCTCATCATTGGGAATGACATAGGAATGCTATCCACAGTAAAGGCTTGGTTATCTAGACACTTCTCCATGAAGGACTTAGGGGAAGCATCTTATATCTTGGGGATTAGAATCTATAGAGATAGATCCAAGAGGATGCTTGGCTTGTCCCAGTCCAGGTACATAGAAACTATTGTCAAAAGGTTTGGCATGGAAAATTCCAAGAGAGGTCTCATACCGATGAGACATGGGATATCGCTTTCTACGAATATGTCCCCAAAGACTCAGAAAGAAAGGGCGAACATAGATATGATACCTTATGCCTCAGCAATAGGGTCTATCATGTATGCCATGCTATGTACTAGGCACGATATAGCGCATGCTCACGAGTGTCCGAGCAGTGTATCGAGGCGGATCCAGGCTTGGAGACCGAAAGCGATAAAGTGTATCCTTAAGTACTTGAGAAGGACTAAGGATCTTTTACTAGTATATGGAGGTAATAGCCTTAAGGTTGAAGGCTACACCGACTCAAGTTTTCAGACCGATGTCGATGATAGCAAGTTAAATTCAGGGTATGTGTACACCTTGAATGGAGGAGCAAAGTGTCTTTGGAAGAGTTCCAAGCAAGATACCACCGGACTTTCGACCCGAGGAAGTACATTGCTGCATCAGATGCAGCAAAGGAGGGAGTCTGGGTGAAGAAGTTCATCACAGATTTGGGAGTCGATATAGATAGCGACAAGTCGACTTCCTTATATTGCGACAACTATGGGGTGATTACTCAAATAAGGGAACCCGGGTCTCATCAGAAGTGTTCTGAGGAGGTTCCAGCTTATAAGAGAGATCGTAACCCAAGGAGATGTAGCAGTGGAAAGAGTTCCATCCGAAGATAACATTGCAGATCCACTGATAAAGCCGTTGTCTCAGATTGTCTTTGAGCGTCACAGGAGTCTGATGGAGATCAAACACATAGGTGATTGGCTTTAGGTCAAGTGGGAGATTGCTAGTCATAGGTGCCCAGCAAGCCAATCACGTGAGTGATGGCACGTGTGACTTGATACAGAATCTTTTTGCTTATTATATTTTGGCGTATATCACTTTATAGCTATTGCATAAATGCATATATATATTGTGATGTCCTTGGATTTGTGCAATGGGAATCGGATCGTGATGAGATCACGATAATGAGATCGATTCACCTTTAAACACATATCCTAAATAATCCCGGTCATAGGTTACTCGAGAGGGATATCGTGATAACTTGGATGACTGGTGTCTTTGTATACCCGTCCATATGATGGATGCGGCTGGTCTCATAGCTGCTCGTGTAGGGACACTAGGGATAGAGTACAGGTGCTCATTGGAGAATGAGTTCTTGATTGATCCGCTTACGGAATCTTTGGATGGTTGATGATGCCTTATTGTCGGGACGGCGATTCCAGTAGTCCTAGTGGTGTATATCTGGTCCTTAGACTTGAGACACCAAGGATGTCTGTATGAGTGCTCCACTCTTTGATACCGGACTTATAGGTTTGGCTGTCCCGGATCTAGTAGTTGGTCATTGGGAGTGGTAGTCGACCTTACGAGGGCTATTGAGTGTCGATAGAGGATCATCCACTCTGGCGTCATGAGAGGAATATCCCATGTGTTCTTGCTTAGACAAATCCACGGCCGGGGTCATTCGGGTTGAGAGAGAAAGAGTTCTCGGGAGAATCCGAATAGAGCGAGACTTCAGTAGAAACCGTATGGGTCCGACAACACCATGCTCGATATACGGTCCTCGGGATATTAGATGGATGAGGACTATAGGTACATGGTAAGCGAGGACGACGGGTCCAATGGATTGGATTCCCAGATCGTCTGGGACTACTACAGTAGTGGCCTAGTACGTCCAAGTAAGTCGATGAGTCGAGTGAATTATTACAGAGATAATACCACGAGTTAGAAGGAGTTCGACAGGTATGACTCACGGCCAGCTCGATATTGGGCCTAGAGGGTCACACACATATGGTAGGCATTGCGATAAGTAGAGGTTCGGATATAAGATATCCGACGGAGCCCTTGTCTTATTGGATGCAGATCCAATACCCACTAGGGAAGGACCCATTAGGGTTTGACACGGGATCTCTATAAATAGGAGGGATTCACACCTCATAGGCTAGAGTCTTTGCTTGCCCTTCCTATTCTCCTCTCCCTCTCCACCCTCGAGAGGCTTGGAGTTTTGAGGAGGGTCGTCCAACCCCTGCTGTGTGGATCACCGCTAGAGAGGAGGACGCTTGACCTTCTTCACCCTCTCCTAAGGATCTGCAAGGAAACAGGGATATACGATCTCCCTAGGTAACACAATCTCTATACGCAGTTTTGTGTTTTGCGGATTTTTGCGCACCAATCTTCGCACGACGACGAACATCTTTTTGGGAATCGGGGATTTTTGTTTTCTTGTTCTTCCACTGCGCATATGATGTCACCCCCGATGATTTCCCAACAAATATGGCAATCATAGTTATCATCAATTCATATATTTTCGATGATGCAAGCATGGCATAATCATAGCATCAATACTCATAGCATCAATTCATATATCTCTCCCCCTTTGTCATCAACAAAAAGGAGAATGATATAAGCAAATTTTAAGCATAAGTGCGATATTTATTCATGCCATAACTAGGTTCATATCATTTTCTAACAGTGAGTGATAGGATACCAATTATACAAACATCTTAAGGAAAATATGACATGGAGATAACTTTTAATACTTCTTCCTTTTTATTTGTTATTATCTTTTTACATGAAGGAGGAAGGCTATTTGTGATACCAGCTATTTGTGAGTTTACTTTGAATGAAGTTAAAATCGATGAGAGATTAAATCATACTCCATTTTTATAATGATCAAGATATGTATGTTAAACAAATCCTCGCAAGTAAAAACACTAACATCCATATTTCAAGAAGGAATTTACAAGCAAGAATCATTTTATCAAATCCATTTCTCAAAAAATATTTTTCACATGATAAGTGTATGAGAGATGTTTTTGCTAGTTGCTTCCATATGTCAAAAATCAATGATGAGAATCAAACTCGATATAACATATGCTTATTAAGTTTGGAAAAGGATAATGTATCGAGAAAATCCGATTGTTAGGATACTACTAGTTACGAGAATCCGAAAATGAAATTAACACTTTCATGCATTCAGACAAGACTATACTATAGATTTTCAAATACAATCATGAAGACAAAACATGCTCATTGTTATGAAAATTTTTATAAATATAATTTCCAACATATAATTTTAGGCATGTAATGGCAATCAAGTGATTTGATCATTAAATCAATAAAGTTCGAAAAATGATTTTAATAAGTTTATGCATTCGGACACATTAACATTCCTAATTCTCTTCTAATGAAATCAAATTATTCTTCACTTAGAGGTTTTATAAAAATATCAGCTAGTTGATGTTTAGTATTATGGTAATATAATGACACATTAACATCATGGCAATACATCAACATCATGGTAATATCATGACACATTAACATCATAGAAATGACATATCAATTTCATGGCTATATTACTTTCTCAAATCATATTTATCATGGAAATTAAGACACAAGGTTTTCAAAGTAGGCATTATAGAAACATTTAATTTCAACGTGAAATCCGACAATGAGTAACGAGATTAAGCAATGTAACCCTGCATATTCTCACCAATTAATACATCAAGTAACCATATTAAAGATTAGTAGTCATCAAGGCATTGTGATTAAGGTGAGTAACATAAATAGTTTACAATAATGTAATTGTTACAACAAGAGGTGATTGTGTCCACATATACAAGCTTATTCAGGAGGTGAAAAATTAAAATGTCTAAATAAAGAGTCAAATTGTCGATGAATTTGCTGCAGCTCAGATAGGATTTGATCTTGTCGATGTTCAAGTCGATCTTGTCTTTATTCAAATCGGTCCATTCGAATCCCAATGTCTTCGATAGATAATGCAGGAGCTTGCTCAAATGGATGTGTTTCTTCAAAGGGATAGATCGAAGGAGATTGAGTACCCCTAAAGACTGGTGTTTCGGGTTTTGGTTCTGGTTGAGGGGGATCGGTTCTTTTAGGCATTCTAACCCAATTACCGTTTCTATAAAAATATCTCAATCGGTGAAGTAGACTTTTATTTATTATGCTAAACCTGTCTACTTTCATCACTTCTTCGTCGGGTGGTATTGGAATATCATAGGCTTTAAGTATTCTAGTGATTATACCACCATATGAAAGCATCATGTCTTTCTTAGATAGTTCTATCATTTTTTGTTGGATAAGGTAACCAAAGCAGATGTTATGTCCTTTAATGATCCAATACATGGTTCCTAATTCCATTTGACTTACTTCATCATGATGGTATTGTTTAGGGAGAATGATGCTAGTTATGATATGATGAAGTAGCTTAGTGTTTAGTGGTAGTAGATGTTCACAACTTTTAGGAACTATCACTAAGTTGGGATTACCGGAAATTGTTCCTAAGGCTTCAACATATGTTGTCCCAACTGTTTCATTATCCCACGATCCTCTAAAATAAAGACCTCTATTTTTTACGGGAATGCCTATCATGTTGCAAATGAATCTATCCGTAATGGAGATATGTTGTCCTAAGAGATAGGTAGACACTCTTTCTTCTTCATCTACTTGTAGATTGTTGTAAAACAATCTAATAAGTCTTGGATAGATGGGTTCACTAATTTGTAAAATTGGGAGTAGATCTAAGTTTGTAAACCATTGGATTGTCTCTTAGTTCATCTAGATCTACATGTTTTCCCTTATTGACACTTCTAAATTCGAAGGAAGAAAATTTTTCGGCATGATATTTTGAATCGAAAAGGGTAAGATCAAAGTCTTCTTCTAATTTCCTCTTCCCTTTGTCCTTAGAGGATCTTCTAAAGCCCATAACTACTACTATTTAAGAAGATAGTAATGAGCAAGAGTAAATGACTCAAAAACAGAATTTAAAGGCTTCTTAGAGAATACCTTAAGTGAGATCCTTAAGAGAAAGAGAGATTGCTGATCTTTTGCTTTGAAATGAGGAGTATTTGGGATGCTAAGATGGGAGAAATGGAGGTGGAGAAGCTTTAGTGGTGTAAAGAGGGGAAAGGAGTGAGTTGGGGTCGGTTCCACCGTCGACCCTAGCTCGATTTAAAAGGGGGCAAGATTGCGGGCGGTTGCACCGCTGGCTAGGGCGGTGCAACCGCTTGCAACCCGTGATAGTCGGTGGTGCTATCGCCAACTGGACGGTGCCACCGCCTAAAGGCAGTGAGCACTTGTTTGGGGGCTGTATGGGCTGATTTGGATGTTTTCAACTTGAGGAGAGTTTTCATTTGTGGAGCAATCAACTTTACTTTCATAATTATGTAAGAGTTTCCATTTCAAGATGAGAAATTTTGTACGTTCAAGATAGATCTTGTGATGCACATATTCTACTTTAAATGCCATACATAATTTTAGACATGTTCACGACTTATTATCCAAGTTGGTAAGCATCGCAAGTTTATGACAAACTTTGCTTGCAATACGTAAGTTCATGATATAGTTGGATCGGAAGGTAAAGAAGAAATTAATTCAATGAGTTCAGAAATCCGGAGGGTATGTGAAGGGAGAATTATGAGTTTCAAAATCTGAGGGATTAAATATGATTGTATTAGTATCACTCTACAATATTAATTTTTTAATCCTCTTTTTACTATTTAGGATACAGAGCATTACATGTTCTTTTAGATCTCGAGTCATGAATATCGAGTACCCAAAAAGCAAGATATTATCTCTTGCTCCTAGCTTTTGATGGTGTATATTTCTACAAGAATGGGTGATTTTTAGGTACCCATTTACTTTTGGGTGCCTCAAAAACTGATCTACATTATTTATCATGTTGCATAGAGTTTATCATGGTTCCTTTAGGAACCCAAATTAATTTGTTCGGACTAATTTTCGTGAATGGACACTAATGCATTTTGTATCCATATTTGCAACAAAAGTTACATTTGTTTTGGTATCGAACATGTAAGATGAGGCCTTTTATGAAGGTGGTTGGATTTTGGTGAGGACTTCTCACAAATTCGATTCCACTTCTTTTGGGAATGTGACTCTTGTTTGCAAGGATCATGTTCAAAGACTTGATACCAACCTTGAATTTCTTCAAGGTGTCCTTAAGTAGCAAGTTTTCCTTTTGGAGAGTTTCTAGATCATGACATTTTTCACATTGAGCTAAACCATCATGATATTCAGTTTTTAATTTATCAAAATTGCTAACAAGACTATCATGCTTATTTTTCAGCAATTTATATTTTCTACTAATTGTTTTACATTCATCAAATAAGTCATGGAAGACATTTAATAATTCATCAAATGATAAATCTGTATCAATTAAATTTGTTACCTCTTCTTCGATGGCCATTTAGGGGTAATGAGCAACTTGCTCGGTGTTGGACTCCTCTTCTTCGGATGCGCTCGAGTCATCCCATGTTGCTTTGAGCGCCTTCTTCTTTGATGTTCTCTTCTTGGCTTGGGGACAATCACTTTTGTAGTGTCCCGGCTTTTTGCATTCGTAGCAAATAACTTGGTCCTTTTTGGGTTCAAGTTTATTTTTTGTGTCACTTTTAAACTTGTTTCTCTTAATGAATTTTTTGAATTTCCTTGTTAGAAGTGCCAAGTCATCGTCACAGTCCTCATCACTTGAGTTTTCTCTCAAGTGATCATTTAAAGTTCTAAGTGCCATATCCTTCCTGTTCTTTGGAATGATGTCTTCTTGCTCTTCATGAGCCTTGCAAGTCATTTCATAGGTCATTAATGACCCGATTAGTTCTTCAAGAGGGAAGTTGTTTAAATCTTTAGCCTCTTGAATAGCAGTGACTTTAGGGTCCCAACTCTTAAGAAGGGATCTTAGAATCTTATTTACGAGCTCAAAATCCGAAAAACTTTTGTCGAGTCCTTTTAGACCATTGACAACATCCGTGAAACGGGTGTACATGTTGCCAATAGTCTCGCTCGGTTTCATTCAGAAAAGTTCAAAAGAATATATCGAAAGATTGATTTTTGACTCTTTCACTCTACTTGTGCCTTCATGAGTCACTTCGAGTATATGCCAAATATCAAACATGGTTTCACAAACTGAAACACGATTGAACTCATTTTTATCAAGCACACAAAATAAGGCTTTCATAGCCTTTGCATTAAGATCAAAAGTCTTCTTTTCAAATTCATTCCAATCGATCATTGGAAGAGAAGACTTCGAAAATCCATTTTCGACAAGATTCCAAAGTTCAAAATCCATTGAAATAAGGAAGATCCTTATTCGGGTCTTCCAATAGGTGTAGTCTGTGTCCCATTGAATATGGGTGGACGTGTAATAGAGTCGCCCTCTTGGTTTTTGGCGTATGCCATCTCTCTTGGGTTTTAATCTGTTTGAGAGTTAACCTCGCTCTGATACCAATTAGTAGGATCAAGAGCACTAAGAGGGGGTGAATTAGTGCAGCAGAAAACTTTCGATGATTAAAACTGCGTTCATACGTTGAAATCCGATTCCGATGTAAAAGTCGTTTCGTGCAGATAATAACTTTGAAAGCCTATGGAAACGTATTTGAAGTAAAGTAAAGAAGGCAGTTTGCAGTTAAGATAGAAATCAGAATGTAAGCACAAACTAAAATATGATATTCGTACGATAAAACCGATTTTCGTCTTAACGCCAATTCAGAAAATACTTAACTATGAAACACGTTCGTAAATGAGCAGAAGGCAATAAGCTATTGAGGAGGTTTGTAGTAAAGATAAGATACTCAAAGTAAATTCAAATCGAGATTTAGAGTGGTTTGGTCAATCTTGACCTACATCCACTTTTGGCTTTCTCCACCAACGAGGTAACCGACATCCACTAGAGGCATTCCTTCAATAAGCAAAGGCCAAACACCCTTTTACAGTTTCACTCCTTTTGACGGGCTTAGGAGACAACCCTTACAAACTTTTCTCTCCTCTCTTGAAAGATCAAAACTTGGAAAAAGAGAGAGGAGAACTTCTAGCCTTTACAACACTTTTGAGCTCTAAAAATCATAGAGTAAGATTGGATTTTCGGTGCCCTTTCATGCAGGAAAGGGTGGGGTATATATAAGCCCCAAACTGGTTTGAATTTGGAGCTCAAAAATATCATCTCCCGGATTTTCGGGGTCCTAGTGGTACTACCGCCTGATTGGGGCGGTACATCCGCCTGGTAGCTCGGAGACTGAGCCTTTGGACGGTGCCACCGCTTGACAGGGGTGGTTGCACTGCCCAATCTGGCTCGGAGACTGAGCCCTGGCGATGCCACTGCCTGACTGGGGCGGTTGTACCGCTTGGCAGAGCTCGGAGACCGAGCTCAAGCGGTTCCATTGCCTGTTAGGGGCGGTTGCACCGCCCAGTCTCACTCGGAGATTGAGCCCAGGCGGTGCCACCGCTTGCCTAGGGCAGTTGCACCACCCAGCTTT
The DNA here is from genome assembly GCA_900464855.2 of Musa schizocarpa. Lineage (NCBI taxonomy): Eukaryota > Viridiplantae > Streptophyta > Magnoliopsida > Zingiberales > Musaceae > Musa > Musa schizocarpa. The sequence continues at coordinate 31,520,253 of LS990919.1, forward strand.
CCTGGAAGACCCTCTCTTGGGCGGTGCCACCGCCGACCCTAGCGGTGCCATCGCCTAGCAGGAATTTTGGTCCGAATGGGTTGATCCATTCGGCCCAATTTGGGTCTATCAAGGGCCCAATTGCCCCCATATTAAGTTAATGGGATCACCTCCCATTCCTATCTTAATCTACACGCTAACTACGACATTTCATAAGACATTTACTACAGCTTGCTCCGGTGCGTCAATCGCTTCTTCCGACGAGCTTCTAACGAACTTCCGGCGAACAACCGACGAACCTCTGGCGATGCTCCGTCGGACTTCCGACAAACCCCTGGACTTGCGACGATCCATTTGGTGAGTTCTGACGAGCTTCTTTTGGCAAGCTCTTGGACTTCTCGGATTTGTTCTCGCAGAACCTCCGACGATTGTCATGACTTCCATCGAACTCTTGAACTCCCAACGTGATCATAGTCTTGACTCCGACGTAACTCCTGCTACATGTCTTACTTTCATCGTAGTTAATCCTGCACATTTATCTCAACATATGAATTAGATAACAAATGACAATTGACTTCATCATCAAAATTTGAGATTCAATAGTGGAAGGCGCTATGGTTGTGATAGCAGCTGCCGCTGTGGCTGTGATTGTGGTAGTGGTAGCAGCGATGGATACGACAGTTGCGTTTGGAAAAGAAAACGAAGGAATGAGAGTAAGAAAGAGAAGGTGACTGTGCCTCTATGTTCTGCACGAGCTGCAGTTGTGGAGAAAAAAAGAAGACATATGTAGAAAACAAAACAGGGAGAGGACACGGAGGAAAAGTAGAAGAAGGATTTGGGCTGACACCTTTTTCAGATCATCGGATCAAAATCTTCAAAAGGCAAGTGTCCCGATCTTTTCTCCTGTAAGTGTCCCGATCTTTTCTCCTGCAAGTGTTCTGATCTTCCTATTACAAGTGTTCTGATCTGTCCTATTGCAAGTGTTCTGATTCTTCCTATTGTATGTATTTCAATCTTTTCTACTACAATTCCATCTCTGCTTTTGCCTTGAATATGAAAACTTTGAATTGTTTTGGCTTTGCATTTTATACATCTCTTGTTTAGATGTAACAATTTGAATAAGGATAACTTTTGAGATTCTGACCCTTCCACCTTGTTTTAGCTATAAATGCCTGCACATATTTCAAATCTATATAAAACTTGTTTGATCAGAATATAAACTCATAAACCTTTCTTTTGGTAGCTTATTTAAAGGTTTTGGAGTAAGTTTGCCTGCCCAAACTTCTGTTTCAGTTGACCCTATGGATTTTGTGAAATAGGGGTCATAACTTGTGACCTTTAGAAACTGAACTACCTATAAGTCCATGTTGGAAACTTTGATTTATTCAAAGTTTATTTCATTGGAAACTAGACTCGTAGATCTTTCTTTTGATATATGGATCGAAAGATTTGGAGTCCAAACACTTACCCAGTTATCTGTTGAATTGGACCCTATGAATTTTGTCAAACATAGATTTTGTTATCCGACCTTTGTTTACCAAATTATTTGTAACTCTCTGTTGGGAAGTTTAATTCATATGAAGCTTGTTCTATCTGAAATTAGATTGAAATATCTTTCCAATGATATAATTTTTGAGTAAATTAGAGCATAATTTATAGTTTGAAACATTTGTTCAATGTGCCTCTCAAATTCTGCCAAAAATCGAGCTTTGGTCGATTTTGCCTGTTCTTATTCTATTCCTTTTGGAAATTGATTTCATCTAGCATTCTTTCTTCAATGAGCTATATATTTCTACTTTAAATTCTTATGTGCTCTTGTCCTTAAATTATTTGTATACTTTAAACACATTATGTAAAGTTTCTATTGTATCGTATTATTTCATATGGACACATATATATTCCGTTATTCCACATGTGCTTTCGATATATGCCAAAATGCTTGTATACTCTTGCCTTTTGTTTCTTTTAAGTTTGAATGCATATGTGAAAGATTATGTTTGTATCGTATTGACTCATTAAGGCATATGTATATTTCATTGTTCCGCATGTGTTTCCGATATTTCCCAATTTATTGTTCACAATATCCTTTTGTATTATGGTGTTTATGGGATAATATGAAACTTTGCTAGAAATGGTAAAGGGTATATGCTCAGAGCCCATGATGCTCTAGACTTATGTCTGGTGGTCATTCAGAAATGGATGAATCACATTCAGTCTATGGTCTCATTGCATCTTCTATATGTTTGATATGATATCTAAAGCTTTGGTTATATATTTCTATACATGCTTTAGATAAAAATGATATGAATGCAATGTCAAATACAACATTTGAGCTTCTGTTTCATATTTATTCTTTGATATGCTATGATATGGTTAATATGTCGTTAATATGCTCAGAAATATTTCATAAGCTTTTGATATATTTCGAAATGCTCCCTATGCCTCTAAAATGTTCATACACAATTGATACGCTTTGAAATATTTCATATACCATTGATAAGCTCTGAAATGTTTCATTCATTATTGATATGCTCCAAAATATTTTATACGCCATTGATATACTCCAAAATGTTTCATCTGCCATTGTTATACTCCAAAATATTGCATGTCGTTGATTAAATGTGAACTTGATTAAATGTTTTCCAGTGACCTCAAATGTTAGTTTGGATCTTGGATTGGTTTGTGATGAAAATTTTAATATTATCAATTTTTTTGAGGGCGTGACACCACCCGCCTCATTTATTCCCAACCAAGTGTAACGTTTGATGATTGAGCCAATTGTAAAGGAACCGAAAGCAGAAGAGTTGGACTTTGATCATGAAGGTGTGGGAACTGATGAAGATATTGAAGCCAGCACACATATAATGCATGCATTGGCTGGCTTCGCAAACCTACAAACTATGAAAATCGAAGGAACTTTGAAGTATCAGTCTGTCACTATTTTGATTGATATGGGTAGCACTAATAATTTTATGGACAGAAAAGTTGTAGACTGATTAGCCCACCACATTAAATGCTATGATAGATTCGAAGTAAAGATTGCTGAAGGATGGATTTTAACTTATGATAGCAAATATTCAAAGATAAAATTGATTATATAGGGCCACGAGTTTCTTGCAACAATTACTACACTGAAAAACCGACCTATTACTTACACTATCAAAAAGTGGAACTATAATTACTTGATCAATGGATTATGATGCGTTGCAGATAGCCTATGATTGAAGTGCTGAAAGAGAAGCTCCCTGAGTTTGATGCAACTCAGCTTTGAGGACAAAGTTGATTTGAAGAGGGAGGAATTGTTAGGACCCTTTTTCTGAGCTTTTGAATAATGTTAAATGAGTCTGTTTAGTCTAGTTATTTATTGAGTCTATTTAGTTCAGTTAGAGTCAGGTAGAGATTTATTTAATATTTATTTATTATTAAGAGTCCAAGTCCTAGTGCACCCTAAGTGGAACTTTATAAATAGTGATGTAACCTTTTTTTTTAATCAATCAATCAATCAATGAAATATTATTTAGTGTTATGACAAAACCCTAGGAGGCTGATCCCCTCGAAGCGATCATTCCCTTTTATCTTCCTTCTTCTACGATAAGACTTTAGGGTCTTATCATTTGGTATTAGAGCAGTGATCCTTGAGGTTCTCGCTGTAGTTCGTCATTAAAAAAAAAAATAAATAAAAAATAAAGAAAGAAAGAAATAAAGAAAAAGAGAGAAGAGGTCGGTAGCCATCAACCGCATCCTTGCTTCCCTTCTCCACCACCGCTGCTGCAGGGCAACCCATTCTCCATCGTCGTCATTGCTCCCCAGCTAGTGATCCTTAGCATTCTTGCTGTAGTGATTGACGTAGCTATCATAAAAAAAAAAAAATGTGAGAAAGGGTGAAGCCGGCAGCCACGCACGCTGTTCCTTCTCAACCGAGAAGGAACCTTTGCTTCCCGGTGCCAACCACCACTACTTCTTCTCCACCACCGGTGTTGCTACCTAGCCACAGTGACCACTGCCACCGCTGCTCCCCTGCCAGCTGTTAGGATCAAGAGCACTAAGAGGGGGGGTGAATTAGTGCAGCGGAAAAAAATGTCAACTTCGTCAAATCTCTCGTACAATAAAAATCGTTTCCGACGTAAAATCGATTTCAGAAACTTAGCTTGAAAGCGTACGTAAATGTATTGAAGGCAGTAAGCTATTGAATGGGTTTGCAGTAAGGTAATAGCAGGAAACAAAATGCAAACCTGAGAAGACGGGAGTTTATAGTGGTTCGGTCAATCGTGACCTACATCCACTCCTCCGATTCCTCTTCCGTCGAGGCCACCGGCATCCACTAACGATCTTCCTTTACTAGGCGAAGATCAACCTCCTTCTTACACCCCTCTTCTCCTTTTACTGGGTTTAGAAGACAACCCTTACAAACACTCACTCTCCTCTCTAAACAGAATTCTAACACTAAGAATTTAGAGGAGGGAAATTCTAGAGATTACATTAACGTTTTCTCTCTTTTAATCTCTTTGTGCTTGTGTAAATTAACCAGGGATGAGATGGGTATTTATAGGCCCCAAACTAGTTTGAATTAGGAGCTTAAAACTGTCATCTCCCAGAATTCTAAGGTCTAGCGGTTGCACCGCCTGATTGGGGCGGTTACACCGCTTGGTAGAGCTCGGAGACTGAGCCTTTGGGCGGTGCCACCGCCTGACAGGGGCGGTTGCACCGCTTGGCAGAGCTTGGAGACTGAGCCTCTGGGCGGTGCCACCGCCTGACAGGGGCGGTTGCACCGCCTGGCAGAGCTCGGAGACCGAACTCAAGCGGTTCCATCGCTTGTCAAGGGCGATTGTACCGCCCAGTCTCACTTAGAGACTGAGCCCAGGCGGTGCCATAGCCTGACCTGGGTGGTTGCACTGCCCAGCTTTCCTAGGAGACCATCTCCTGGGCGGTGCCACCGCCGATCCTGGCGGTGCCACAGCTTGGCAGGAATTCTGGTCTGAATGGGTTGATCCATTTGGCCCAATTTGGGTCTATCAAGGGCCCAATTGCCCCCAGATTAAGTTAATAGGATCACCTCCCATTCTGAACTTAATCTACATGCTAACTATGATATTTCTCAAGACATTTGCTGCAACTTGCTCTGGTACGTCAATCGCTTCTTCCGGCGAGCTTTCGATGAACTTCCGTCGATCATTCGATGAACCCTCGGTGATGCTCCTGCGGACTTCCGGCAAACTCCTGGACTTGCGACGATCCACTTGGTGAGTTCCGACGAGCTTCTTTTGGCAAGCTCCTGGACTTCTTAAATTTGTTCCAGCAGAACCTCCGACGACCGTCTGGACTTCCGTCGAACTCTTGAACTCCCAACGTGATCATAGTCTTGACTCCGGAGCAACTTCTGTTGCATGTCTTACATCCATCGTAGTTAATCCTACACATGTAAAATAAAACTTCGATCGAGACAATTAATCCGAAGTAATTAACCAAGTTGTCCGACATGTCATTGGTCCCTCGACTCTTCGTCTGATTCTTCGGCACATCATCCTCTCCTGCGGCCTATTGCCAAATCAGCCAGTTGACTCTGCAACTTTGATATCCTTAGCGCAATACCTACTCTTCTTGGCCCAATGCCCGAGTCCATGGCCCGAAGCCTTTTGTCGATACGTCAACCGATCCACCGGCTCGATGTCCAATCTTCTGACATGTTCCTCTGGCACAACATGATTTTACCTGCTTTAATTGTCTCATCCTGATCGAAGCATCCTGTGTCACTTAAAATACAGATTAAAATATAAACACATATCAAGTGATTTCATCATCAAAATACGAGATTCAACACCAGCGCCCACCACTGCCACTGTGCCTTGGCCAACAATCTTCTTTCCTCGCTTCTCCATTTCGCTCAAGCAAGAAGGTCGTGGTCGCTGTTTCACAGCCAGCGGACCACCCCTCGTAGCCACCCATCGGTGACACTGCCCTAGCTGCACCACCGCTGCCAGCCACCGCCAGTCATGATCATTCGGCATCGCCAACGACTTCCCCTATGGTGCAGCAAAAATAGAGTATCCTTTGCTGCTGCAGCTATCGGTCTCCCATGCCATTGCGAGTGCCAGTTGCCTCCCTCCTCATGGCGACCCTTTGTGATGCTGCTCCTTGCAGTGCCACCACCACTTCTAGCTGCCGCAATCCTCTCCTCGTCGATCCCAGCCCTCGGCGAGGCTTCAGCGTCGCTAGTGGCTCCTTTTGCGGTGCAACAGAAACAAAGCCCTTTGTTGCCGTTGCTCGCCCCGTCGATCCTTGCGGCTGTCGTTGCTCCCCGGCCACCAACCTCCTTCTCTCCAGCACCACTGCCCTTGCTTCCCGGCACCCGCACCCCTACTGCAGCCCGTCGCATCTCTGAATCATTGCCACAGCCTCAATCCCCTTGCTTTGCACCATTGTCGCAGCCCCCTTGCCACCATCGTTGCTACTTCTCGGTCGGTGACGTCTGCCACCGATTCCTCTTCTCCGCTACAGCGTCAACCCCGGCCACTTCAACACCTCAATCCCCTTGCTCTGCATCATTGCAGCAGCCTCAACCCTCTTGCTCTACATCGTTGCTGCAGTCGCTGTAATATCCCATTAGTCCCACATCGGAAGTGGGGAATGTGTGTGATTAGCTTATAAGGGCCTGATGAGTGTACTACGTTACCTCCCGCTTAAGCATTTTGGTCCGTGGTTGCAAGGACCAAAATGGAGTTATTGGACAGTTAGCTCATCAGACCCGGGTCGTGACATTTGGTATCAGAGCCGACCTAGCATTTGGGCAGGGTGAGAGGGCTCGAGTAGGAAAGGGCTACCCGTGGATGGAGTCAGAGAACTCATCACGGCGTGGAGCCACCACTGAGTTAAACCTCACATGCACTATGCTAGGGTTCGATCTGGGTTATGTCTGGCCTTGACGAGGACGTCAAGCTAATTGAGTTGGGGATAATGTAATATCCCATTAGTCCCACATCGGAAGTGGGGAATGTGTGTGATTAGCTTATAAGGGCCTGATGAGTGTACTACGTTACCTCCCGCTTAAGCATTTTGGTCCGTGGTTGCAAGGACCAAAATGGAGTTATTGGACAGTTAGCTCATCAGACCCGGGTCGTGACAGTCGCCGGTTGCCACCACTATAGCCTCAACCCCGCCTCAACCCCGGCCGCTTCAACACCACCTCCCTCTTGTTCTGCCTCCGTTGCTGTAGTTGCCGGTTACCATCACTGCAGCCTCAACCCGGCTGCTTGGCGATCGCTTCCTTGGGTCACAGTAGTCGCAACCGTCGCCCTTCATCCTTGGCGCTCTCATCTCACACAGCAATAAAACCACAAGGCAGCAACTCTTCCTCCATCGCAGCCACCACAACGGCGAGCCCTTGGTGGCACTACCCCCAACCGCACCACCATCGCTGCCTCCCAGCCCTCAGCAGCAGTGATCCCTCCATGCAGCGACTGCAACAAGCATCCCTGCCTCTCACCAGCGCCTCCTTTCGTAGTGCGACAAAGACAAAGCAACACTGCCTTACATCTGCGCCGTCGCAACCATCATTGCAGCGAGCTCTTGGCGGTGCTGCCCTTAGCCACACCACCATCGCTACCTCCCAGCCCTCAATAGCAGCAATCCCTCCATGCAGCGACCGCAATAAGCATCGCTGCCTCCCACGCAGTGACTGCAACTACATCCCCGCATCCTCGCAGCAACCCTTCATTCCTAAAGTGCTGCCACTAACTGCATCACAACAGCAGCACCAAATAGGGCAGTGATTGATGCCCTAGTCCTGACACCAAAAATAGGAGTTGAGATTACAGATTTGCAGTCTTACGCAATGGCCACCGATAAATTAATGAAAGCACAAATAGAAGCATTGGAAATCAGAATTGAGAATCGATTGCAAGAAACACTTAATGATTTCAAAAAGAGCTTACTAGAGAGCCTCAGCAAATTTTAACAAGATGAGAGCTTAAGTTCTACATTGCTCAAATCTGGAAATACAGGAAAAGGGCCCCAAGTTTGTGACACAAACTACTCACACATGAAGGTGAAATTTCCGAGGTGGAATTTCCGAGATGGGAAATAGCCTCAATTCACAGAACTCCAGAAGAATCCAAGGTTGAAATAGCCTCAATTCAAGTAGAGGGAGATGCAATCCAATGGTATGATTGGTACGAAACCTGCCACGGAGTCTCCTCATGGGAGCAATTTAAGAGAAGACTTATTATTCACTTTGGAACATCTGAATACGAGAATATTGATAGGCAGCTTGCCAAAATTTGTCAGACTTCTATAGTGTTGGAATATCAGAGGAGGTTTAAAATATTATCAAATCAAGCTAGAGGTTGGTCGAAACGATAACTTCTAGTACATTTATTGAAGGGCTTAATCCGGAGATTCGATGTGAAGTTAAGGCTCGTCAACCCTGCACCATGATAGCTGCGATTTCATTTGCATGCCTACAAGAGGAAAAAATTAGCATGGAATATCATCGAAATAGATGTATCAATAAATAGGTGATCAATAAGTAGCACACCCCATCTAATCCCAGTCGAAATCCTATCACTTACAGACTAACCTGAGAAGAACTTAATGAAAGATCAGCAAAGGGTTTGTGCTGGCATTGCAATGAAAAGTGGAATAAGGAGCACCGTTGCAAACAGGGAAAACTTATGATGATTGAGCCAATCGAGGAGGAACCGGAAGCAGAAGAGTTGGACTCTGATCATGAAGGTGTGGAAACTAATGAAGATATTGAAGCCATCACACATACAGTGCATGCATTGGCTAGCTACGCGAACCCATAAACTATAAAAATCGAAGGAACTTTGAAGCATCAACCTATCACTATTTTGATTGGTACTAGTAGAACTAATAATTTTATGGACAGGAAAGTTGCAGCCCGATTAGATTACCACATTGAAGGTTGTGATAGATTCGAAGTAAAGATCACTGGTGGACAGATTTTAACTTGTGATAACAAACGTTCAAACATAAAATTGATTATATAAGGCCAGGAGTTTTTTGCAACAATTACTACACTGAAAGACCGACTTGTTGCTTACACTATAAAAAATGGATACCATATTTACTTGATCAACGGATTGTGATACGTTGTAAATAGCTTATGAATAAAGTACTGAAAGAGAAGCTCCCCGAGTTTGATGTTGCTTAGCCTTGAGGACAAGGTTGATTTGAAGAGGGAGGAATTGTTAGGACCCTTTTTCTGAGCTTTTAAATAATGTTTAATGAGTCAGTTTAGTTCAGTTGGAGTCAGGTAGAAGTTTATTTAATATTTAATTATTATTAAGAGTCCAAGTCCTGATGGACTCTAGGTGGAACTTTATAAATAGTGACATAACCCTTTCTTTAAATCATCAATCAATCAATCAAATAAATATTATTCCAGTATGTGGACCAAGCTCTAGGAGATCGATCCCCTTGAAGCGATCAAGGAGGCTGATCCCCTCGAAGTGATCAAGGAGGCCGATCCCGTCAAAGTGATCATCCCCTTTTATCTTCCTTCTTTTACGGTAAAACTTTAGGGTCTTATCATTTGGTATTAAAGCCTTACTAATATCAATCAATAAATTCTAGTCTATGGACCAAACCCTAGGAGGTTGATCCCCTCGAAGCGATCAAGGAGGCCGATCCCCCCGAAGTAATCAAGGAGGCCAATCCCCTCGAAGTGATCATCCCTTTTTATCTTCTTTCTTTTACGATAAGACTTTAGGGTCTTATCAAAAACCCAAGATGAGACACTTTTAGGCCCCAAGTTTGAATCCACTTGAAGCATATAAATATCCCTCTCATCCCTGGTTAAAAAACACATAAGAATTGAGAGCTAAAAAGTAGAAAAAAGTTGTTGTAATCTTGTGAGGACTCCTCTCAAAGCTCTAAGTGTTAGTGTAGTTTAAGAGAGGAGTAAGGGGGGTTGTAAAGGTTCTCTCTTGAACCTATCAAAAAGAGAATCGAGTTGTAAGGGTAGTTGATCTTCGCCCATTGAAGGAAGATCGTTAGTAGATGCTGGTGGCCTTGACGGAAGAGGAATCGGTGGAGTGGATGTAGGTCACGACGACCGAACCACTATAAGTCGGTTTGCATTTTTGTTTTGATATTTATCTTTATTGCAATCTACTTTATATTGCAAACTAATTTCTTACTCTCACTACGCTTTCATACGTTTTCATGTTAACATCTTCCGAGATCAGTTTCAACGAACAAATATTTTTCAAAATCAATGTTTTTATTTGTTGCACTAATTCACCCTTAGTGCCGACTCGTTCCTCACAAACGTGAAGCAATTAGATTGACCCACATGGCCTTCCATCGTTATAGGTGGGGATCAATTCTCGGTGTAGGTTGAGTTGGTCGAATTCGTCGAGACTCACCTATATCGCTATCTTGCCTACGATATAGAGATGTCACCGGTGACTTGAGGACATGGTATGCTTAGTTGAGTCTCTCGAGGGTATATCATCGAATCAGACACATCTTGTAACAATGGTGTTGACTTAATTGAACATCATGATTGTTCGAGTCCCTTGAGACCATGGTTATTCGGAGGCCGAATGGAACGAGAATCACAAGGAGTTGTGATCGGTAAGAATTGCCTACTTTTCAGGCTTAGTATGATTGGTCGAGTCCCTTGAGATTATATTAAAATGCTGATTGGATCCTGATCCCCACTAGAAGTTTGTCGGAGACTTCCATTTCATATTTGAGGGTGTCGCATGACTCGCTAGTAAAATAGTGGGAGCATATTAAGATAGAAGTCTATATCTTGATTGTTTATTTTTTTACAAGATCTACATGTTATATATTTCTGCTACATCTTTATTTTCATAAAATGTTGCTTCCAAATCCCTTACTTCGTATACTTGATGTCAACCACCTCACTAGTCCAAATTATATGGATTGGCTCTGCAACTTGAGAATTGTTCTCATGATAAAAAAAATCGCGTACATCCTTAATACAGTTATGCCTACGCTCGAGGAAGGGGCAAGCGAGGATGAGATCACTCGCTACGCAAAGTACATTGATGACTCCACTCTTGCTCAGTGTTACATATTGGGCTCCATGACTCTTGAGTTGCAGAGATTGTTAGGATCAAGAGCAGCACTAGGAGGGGAAGGGTGAATTAGTGTAGTGGAAAATTCTTCAACTTTGTAAAATATTTCGTACGTTCAATGAAAACTAATTTGGAAATATAGCAACTTGAAACATAGGAGAGCATAAGCGTAGTGAAAGCAAGATGAGGAGGAGAAGTAGTTTGCTATGAAATGATTTGCAGTTAAAGTAAATTGCTCAAAACAAAATGCAAACCAGAATTTAGACGGTCAATGTGACCTCATCTACTTTTGAATTCCTCCTCTATTGAGGTCACCGGCATCCACTAAAGGCCTTCCTTCAATAGGTGAAGACCAACCACCTTTTATAGCTCTTCTCCTTTTGTCGGGTGATAAGACCCTAAAGTCTTATCGTAAAAAAGAAGAGAAAGGGGATGATCACTTCGAGGGGATCGGCCTCCTAGGGTTTATCAAAAGACAGAATAATATTTTTCATAGATCATCGAAAAGAATCAGTTACATCCCTATTTATAGAGTTCCGACTTTAGCTAAACTAAACAGACTTAATAAATATGCAGAAAATAAAAGGAAAGCACAAAAAAGAAAAGAAAAAATAAAAGGATCCTAACAATCCCGCCTCCTTTAATTCAGCCTTGTCCTCAAGGCTGAGCAGCATTAAATTCTAGAGATTTCTCCTTTAGCATGCTGTAGGACTCCCAAGTGGCATCTTCCTTTAGTAAGTTGGCCCATTGCACAAGCACTTCAGTTACAGGATGTCTGCGGTACATTGCAACTCGTCGATCAAGTATGACTTGTGGTTGAGCTTGAATTTCCCCAGTAGTAGATGTGTCCGGCAAATGACACTACACTATTGCATCTTCACCCAATTTCCTTTTAAGGCATGCAACATGAAAGACTGGATGTATTTTAGAGCTAGCAAGCAAATCCAAGCAGTAGGCCACTGGTCCAATGCGTTCTAATACCTTATAAGGCCCAAAAAACCGAGGAGATAGCTTCATGGAAGATCGGACCTTTATGGAAGTTTGCTTGTAGGGTTTAAGACGAAGGAAAACCCAATCATCCACAGTAAATTCTCATTCACTTCGGTGTTTATCATCTTGTTGTTTCATTCTTGCTTGTGCGGCTATGAGGTTATCCTTTAAAAGCTGAATAATCTTATTTCTATCCATCAATTCCTTGTCAACTTGATCAACTTTAGAAGAATCGGGTACATACTTTGTAATTGTAGGTGGGGGTTGGCCATAAACTGCTTCAAATGGAGTCATTTTAATAGAAGAATGGTAAGAGGTATTATACCACCACTCTGCCCAAGGAAACCATTTGACCCATTCCTTCGGCATATCGCTAGTAAAGCATCGGAGGTAATTTTCTAGGCACCTATTTACCACTTCAGTTTGCCCATCTGTTTGTGGATGATAAGCAGTGCTCATATTCAGCGGAGTACCTTGTAAACAAAAAAGTTCTGTCCAAATGGAGCTAGTAAATATCTTGTCTCTATCACTAACAATGGAACGAGGACTCCCATGCAATTTAGGTATGCTTTCCACAAAAATATGAGCAACACTTACAGCAGTATAAGGATGTCATAAAGCATAGAAATGAGCATATTTTTCATAGATCATCGAAAAGAAGTAGTTACATCACTATTTATAGAGTTCCGACTTTAGCTAAACTAAACAGACTTAATAAATATGCAGAAAATAAAACGAATGCACAAAAAATAAAAGGAAAAATAAAAGGATCCTAACATCGGGTTTAGGAGAGAACCCTTACAAGCCTTACTCCTCTTTCTTGAATGATTACAAAGCTAAGAGAGGGAGGAGGAAAACTCGAGCACCTTTACACCCCAAAGATTCAAGATTATAATCACACTTCAGTACCCTTTAATGCAGAAAAGGGTGGGGTATTTAAAACCCCGAATGGCTTCAAAAATAGAGCCAAAAAATGTTTTATCTCGGTTTTCCACGGTGCTGGCGGTACCACCGCCATTATTGGGCGGTATTTGTTGAATCTCAGATTTTGATGATGAAGTCAATTGTCATTTGTTTATCTAATCTATATGTTGAGAAAAGTGTGCAAGATTAACAACGATGGTAGTAAGACATGCGGTAGGTGTTATGCCGGAGTCAAGATCAAGATCACGTTGGGAGTTCGAGATTTCGTCGGAAGTCCGGATGTTCGTCGGAAGTTCTGTACGAACCAACCGAGAAGTCCAAGAGCTTGCCATAGAAGCTAATCAGAACTCACCAAGAAGATCATCGCCAAGTCCAGGAGCTTGCTGGGAGTCCATCGGAGCATGCCGAGGGTTCGTCGGATGTTCGCCGTAAGTATGCCGAAAGCTCGTCGGAAGAAGCGATTGATGCACCGGAACACAAATTATAGTAATGATGTCTTAATTGTCATAGTTAGAGTATAGATTAAGTTAGGATTGAGAGGTAATCCCACTAACTTAATTAGGGGCCAATTGGGCCCTTAACAAACCTAAATTGGGCCGAATTAAATAGCCCATTCGACCCCTAAATTCTTGGTCGGCGGTGGCACCGCCTGGGAGACTCAATATCCCAAGAATTCTGGGCGGTGGTACCACCCCTATCAGGCGGTAGTACCGTCGACAGTTATCGCTGCCAGCGGTGGTGCCACCCCTATCAGGCGGTGGTATCGCCTGAGCTCGATCTTCGAGCGCTGTCAGGCAGTAGTACCGCCTAGACTGACCGGTAGTATCGCCCAGTGCCCGGTGACAGGTGGTAGTACCACCCAATAATGTTAGTGGTACTACCAAGACCCCGGAAATCTTGGAATAGACACTTTTAGGCTCCATTTTTGAACTCATTAGGGCCTATAAAAACCCTACCCTTTCCTGCATGAAAGGGCAACGAAAACTTAACATTATCTTGAGTCTTTGAGGCCTTAAAGTATTGTAAAAGCTAGAATTCTCTTCCTTCTTTCTAAGTGTTGAGATCATTCAAGAGATGAGTGAAACTTGTAAGGGTTGTCTCCTAAGCCCGGCAAAAGGAGAAAAGCTGTAAAAGGGTGGTTGGCCTTCGCCTATTAAAGGAAGGCCTCTAGTGGACACCGATGACCTCATCGAAGGAGAAAGCCGATAGTGGATATAGGTCATGTTGACCAAACCAATCTAAAAACTCGGTTTACATTTACTTTGAGCAACTTTCCTTTATAGCAAACTGCCTCTCCTCTTTACTGTGCCTTAACTACGTCTACTTATCCTTTGACGTAAACATTTTCTGAGATCGGCTTAATCGTATGAAGACCTTACAAAACTGACACTTTTTCATTTGTGCACTTTACTTTACTACAAATCACCTTAGTCTTTTCTTGCTCTTTTACGAAAGGTTTCAAGTTCAAAGTTCATCCAAAAAGGATTGAGTTGAAACCATTCTTGTTGAATCAGCTTTATTCGAAATAAGTTTATTAAAATCGTAAAAGTTTTCCAGTGCACTAATTCACCCCCCCCCCCCTCTTAGTGCGCTCTTGATCCTAACAATTGGTATCAGAGCAAGGTTCACTCTCAGTTGGATTCAAACCCAAGAGAGATGGCATTTGCCGGAAACCAAGAGGGTCACTCAATTACACGTCCGCCCATGTTCAATGGGATGGATTAAACCTATTGGAAGACTAGAATGAGAATCTTCCTAATTTCTATGGATTTTGAGCTTTGGAATATCGTAGAAAATGGATTTCAAAAGTCTTCTATTCCAATGATCGATTGGAATGAATTGGAGAAGAAGACTTTCGCTTTAAATGCCAAGACTATGAATGCTTTGTTTTGTGCTCTAGATAAAAACGAGTTCAATTGAGTTTCGATTTGTGAAATGACTTTTGATATTTGACATACACTCGAAGTGACTCACGAAGGCACTAGTAGAGTGAAAGAGTCAAAAATCAACTTTTTAGTATATTCTTATGAATTATTTCGAATGAAACCGAGTGAGATCATTGGAGACATGTACACCCGTTTTACTGATGTCGTCAATCGTCTGAAAGGACTTGATAAAAGTTTTTCAAATTTTGAGCTCGTTAATAAAGTTTTAATATCCCTTCCAAAGAGTTGGGACCCTAAAGTCACGGTCATTCAAGAGGCCAAAGATTTAAATAACTTTCCTCTTGAAGAACTAATTGGGTTGCTAATGACCTATGAAATGATATGCAAAGCTCATGAAAAGCTTAAGGACACCCTTCCAAAGAATAGGAAGGACATGGCACTAAGAACACAAGTAGACCACTTGAGAGAAAACTCAAGTGATGAGGACTTTGATGATGACTTGACACTTTTAACAAGGAAATTCAAAAAATTTATTAAAAGAAATAAATTTAAAAATGATACTAAAAATAAATTTAAACCCAAGAAAGATCAAATAATTTGCTACGAATGCAAGAAGTCAGGACACTACAAAAGTGAATGTCCCCAAGCCAAGAAGAGGACACCAAAGAAGAAGACGCTCAAAACAACATGGGATGACTCAAGCACATCCGAAGAAGAGGAACCCGACATCGAGCAAATTGCTCACTATGCACTAATGGCCATTGGAGAGGATGTATCAAGTTCAATTGATGCAAATTTATCATTTGATGAATTATTAAATATTTTTATGATTTATTTGATGAATGTAAAATAATTAGTAAAAAATATAAATTATTAAAAAAGGAGCATGATTCTCTTGTTAGTAATTTCAATAAATTAAAAATTGAACACAATGATAGCTTAGCTTTATGTACGAAATGCCATGATTTAGAAATACTTCAAAAGGAGAACTTGCTACTCAAGGATACCTTGAAGAAATTTGAGGTAGGTAGCAAGTCCTTAAACATGATCCTTGCCAACAAGGGTTACATTCATAGGAAAAGTGGAATAGGATTTGTGAGTATCTCTCACCAAAATCCAGTCACCTTCGTTAAAGGCCCTATCTTGCATATTTTGCCCCAAAACAAATGCAACTTTTGTTGCAAACGTAGACATAAAGCTTATCATTGTCCATTTAAAAAAGTTAGTCCACACAAATTGATATGGGTTCCTAAAGGAACCGTAAAAAAATCCATGCAACATGAAAAGCAATTTAGATCAATTTTTGAGGCACCCAAGGTCAAATGGGTACCTAAAAATCATCCTCTTTTGTAGAAACGTAAACCATCACAAGCTAGGAGCAAGAGATAGTACCTTGATAGTGGATGCTTAAGGCATATGACCGGTAATCCATCTCAATTCTCTAAGCTCACGAGCATAGACGAAGGATATGTCACCTTCAAAGACAATAACAAGAGTAAAATCATTGGCAAAGGAACCATAAGTAATAAATCCAACTTCTTTATTGAATATGTTTTGTTAGTGGATGGTTTAAAACATAACCTCTTGAGCATTAGTCAATTATGTGATAAAGAATATTTTGTTAAATTTGAATCTAATGCTTGTATTATTAAAAAACCACACAAAAACATATCTATGATTATATTAAAACAAAATAACGTATACACCATTGACATTAATGATCTTTGCAATGAAATGTGTTTTTCGGTTTTGAATGACGATGCTTGGCTTTAGTATAAGAGATTAGGTCATGCTAGCATGAAACTAATCACCCAAATTTCATCTAAAGAACTTATAAGAAGAATTCCTCATATCAAGTTCTTCAAAGATAATGTGTGTGATGCTTGTCAATTAGGAAAATAAGTAAAAGGTAGCTTCAAACCTAAGAACCAAATAAGCACCTCTAGACCTTTGCAATTGATCCATATGGACTTGTTCGGACCAATTTCTACATCAATCCTATAAGGTAGCAAATATGTTTATCATTGTAGATGATTATAATAGATACAAATAGACTTATTTTTTTACACACAAAAGTGAATGCTTTAGATATTTCACCAAGTTTTGTAAACTTGTTCAAAATAAAAGGGTTCTATGATTTCGTCAATTTGAAGTGATTTTCAAGAATTTTATAAATCCAATGGATACAACCAACTTCTCTACTCCAAAAAATCCTCAGCAAAATGGAGTAGTAGAAAGAAAGAATAGAAATTTGCAAGAAATGACAAGAACCATGTTGAATGAACATAGCCTACCCAAATATATTTGGGCCGAAGCCGTAAACACGACATGCTATGTCATGAATAGAGTTATAGTAAGAAACTTACTCACCAAAACTCCTTATGAGTTTTGGAACAACAAAAAACCCAATGTTTCATATTTTAAAGTTTTTGGGTGTAAGTGTTTTATCTTGAATGAAAAAGATGCCTTAAGAAAATTTGATGCTAAATCCGATGAAGAAATTTTTCTTGGCTATTCTTCGATTTCTAAAGTATTTCATATCTTCAATAAAAGAACTTTAATTATAGAAGAATCCATTCATGTTGTTTTTAATGAGATTTTCGAAATTAAGATAAATGATTTTAATGATGATGTTAATTTTGATGCCTTGAATTTAAACGAAACTCTTCTCCATCTAGCAACTTGGATACATCTACTTCCGAAATATCCTTACCTAAGGATTGGAAATATGTAGATGCTCATCCTAAGGAGCTAATCATAGGAGACACATCAAAGGGGTTCAAACACGTTCTTCTCTTAAAAATTTTTGTGCCAACACTACTTTTCTCTCCCAAATTGAACCAAACTATATTGATGAGGCCATGAAAGATGATTCATTGATTATCATAATGCAAGATGAGTTAAATCAATTTGAGAAAAATGAGGTGTGGAAGCTTGTTCCTAGGCTAAATGACCATTTAGTTATTGGTACTAAATGGGCCTTTAGAAACAAGCAAAATGAATCTGGTATCGTGGTTAGAAACAAGGCTAGATTAGTGGCCAAAGGTTTCAACCAAAAAGAAAGTATCGATTATGAAGAAACCTTCGCTCTTGTGGCTCGATTAGAAGCCATAAGGATGCTCCTTGCCTATGCTAGTAGTAATAATTTTAAGTTATTTCAAATGGATGTTAAAAGTGCTTTTCTTAATGATTTTATTTCCAAAGAAGTTTATGTTGAACAACCTCTCGGATTTGAGAACAATAGTCTCCCTAATCATGTGTTTAAATTAACTAAAGCTCTCTATGGTTTAAAACAAGCCCCAAGGGCTTGGTATAAGAGACTTAGTTCCTTTCTTATTGAAAATAATTTCTCTAAAGGCAAGGTCGATACTTCATTGTTTATCAAAAATTTTGAAAATAATTTTCTTATTGTTCAAATTTATGTTGATGATATATTTTCGGTTCAACGAATGAATCTCTTTGTGAATCTTTTACAAAAAGTATGAGTCTTGAATTTGAAATGAGTTTGATGGGGGAATTAACTTTATTTTTGGGCTTACAAATCAAATAACTAAGTAATGGTACATTTCCTAATCAAACAAAATATGCTTTAGATTTGCTAAAATGGTTTAATATGGATAGCTCAAAAGCTATCAACACTCTCATGAGCACCTCCACTAAGTTAGAAATTGATGAAAGTGGAGAAAGCTTTGATAAAAAAACTTATAGGGGTATGATAGGAAGTATACTATACCTCACCGCAACAAGACCGGATATCATGTTTAGTCTCTAGGTCTTTGTGCTAGGTTTCAATCTAATCATACGATATCTTATCTCAAAGTAGTTAAAAGAATACTTAGATATCTTAAAGGTACCACTAATATAGAATTATGAAATCTAAAATCCAAGAACTTTGAACTAATTGCATATGCTAATGTGGATTTTGCTGGATGTAGATTAGATAGAAAAAGCACATCCGGAATATATCAATTTTTAGGACACGCACTTGTTTCTTGGTCATCCAAGAAACAAAACTTGGTTGCACTATCTACAACCGAAGCTGAGTACATTGTAGCTAGTGCATGCTGTGCACAAGTTGTGTGGATGAAAAACACTTTAGAGGATTATAAGATTCATCTTAAAAATATTC
Source organism: Musa schizocarpa (assembly GCA_900464855.2). Taxonomy (NCBI): domain Eukaryota; kingdom Viridiplantae; phylum Streptophyta; class Magnoliopsida; order Zingiberales; family Musaceae; genus Musa; species Musa schizocarpa. The sequence continues at coordinate 31,539,227 of LS990919.1, forward strand.
CCATAAAATGTGATAACACAAGTGTAATATGTTTAACAAAGAATCCCATTCAACACTCTAGAATAAAATATATTGACATTAGGCATCATTTTATATAAGATCATGTCACTAATCATGATGTAATCCTAGAGATTATTGATACAAAATATCAATTGGCCGATATTTTTACAAAACCTTTAAGTGAAGAACAATTTGATTTTATTAGAAGAGAATTAGGAATGTTGATTTGTCTGAATGCATGAATCTATTAAATTTTATTTTCGGACTTTCTTGATTCTTTGATCACTCATTTAAATTATGTGCTTATAATTTTATGATGAGAATTTTACTTGATTGTGTGCTTCAATAACATGTTCACATTGGAAAGTTTGTAAAAAGTTTCTATGATCATGCAATATCATGTTTATCATCTTGATTATGATTGAAAAGCTATGACAAAACATGTCCGAATGCATGATTTTGTTATATTTCTCTTCCGGACTTAATGTATTTCTTCAATGGAGCTTTTATAAGCCTATGTCATATCAAAGCTATTTCATATCCATGCTCCATCACTTAATGATTTTTGATACATGGAATTAATTGATAAATGCATCTCTCATAGATTTATCTCTTGTAAATTTTTAAATTGAGAAATGGATTTGATATAATGTTTCTTTCACATGAATTCCTTCTTGATGAAGGAAGGTTTTTTTTTTTAGATGAACACTCGCAAGGATTTAATTTCACATGTATATTTTAAATTGCAAGGTTTTTTTTTTAGATGAAGCATGATTTAATGGAACTCTCTTATCATTTTTAACTTCATTTAAAGTTGGTTTTCAATCGTTTTTACGTTCCTTCTTTCCTTCTTCATGCAAAGTTTTGATAATAAGTAAAAGGAAAGAAGTTAATGAATGATATCATGTAATGAATGCTTGAAAAATAATTGGTATGAATTTCTTTAGAAGTTGAAAAATGACATGAATTTTTACCACAATTACATATATGGGAAAGAAGTTTTGATGATTATTGAATCGTTCTCTTTTTTATTGATGACAAAGGGGGAGAAATATGTGGTAAATTGATGATAAATGTATGTAATTTTACACTTGAAATGTTTATATTTTGATAAGATATCTAGAGCTTAATTTGAAATATTATAAATTGATATCTTGTCATAGAATGAATTGCTATGATTGTTATCCTTTATATTTGAAATATAAGACTTGAAAATGGATGTAATATCTTGACATCATTTTCAGAAAGTTACATCATGATAGGAATCATGATGGGTGTATTGATAAGTTTAAATGAACTTAACTTATCAATATGTCTCTTGAATTCAAAGGCTTTGAATTCAAGAATGACTTTTCTTAAGTATGGCATATGGATATTGATTGTCATCAATTGATTATCATCATAAAAAAGGGGGAGATTGTTGAATCTCGAATTTTGATGATGAAGTCAATTGTCAATTGTTTATCTAATCTATATGTTGAGAAAAGTTTGGAGGATTAACTATGATGGCAGTAAGACATGCAGCAAGTGTTATGCCGGAGTCAAGATCAAGATCATGTTGGGAGTTCGAGATTTTGTCAGAAGTCCGGACGTTCGTCGGAAGTTCAATGGGAACCAACCGAGAAGTCTAGGAGCTTGGCATAGAAGCTCATCGGAACTCGCAAAGAAGATCGTCACTAAGTCCAGGAGCTTGTCGGGAGTCCGCCAGAGCATCGCCGAGAGTTCATCGGATGTTCGTCGGAAGTACGTCGGAAGCTCGTCGGAAGAAGCGATTGATGCATTGGAACACGAATTACAGTAATGATGTCTTAATTGTCATAGTTAGAGTATTGATTAAGTTAGAATTGGGAGGTAATCCCACTAACTTAATTAGGGGCCAACTGGGCCCTTAACAGACCCAAATTGGGCTGAATTGAACAACCCATTCGACCCTTGAATTTCTAACCGGTGGTGGCACCACTTGGGAGACTCGATCTCCCAGGAATTATGGGCGGTGGTACTGCCCCTATCAGGTGGTAGTACCACCGATAGTTATTGCTACCAGCAGTGGTACCACCCCTGTCAAGCGGTGGTACCGCTTGAGCTCGGTATTCGAGCGTTGTCAAGCGGTAGTACCGCCTAGTGCCCGATGATAGACGGTAGTACCACCTAGTAATGGCGGTGGTACCACCAGGACCCCGGAAATCTAGGAATAGATACTTTTAGGCTCAATTTTTGAACTCATTAGGGCCTATAAAACCCCAACCTTTCCTGTATGAAAGGGCAACAAAAACTGAACATTATCTTGAGTCTTTGAGGCCTTAAAGTGTTGTAAAAGCTAGAGTTCTCCTCCCTCTTTCTAAGTGTTGAGATCATTCAAGAGAGGAGTGAAACTTGTAAGGGTTGTCTCCTAGGCCCGGCACAAGGAGAAAAGCTATAAAAGGGTGGTTGGCCTTCGCTTTTTGAAGGAAGGTAACTAGTGGATGCCGGTGACCTCATCGGAGGAGGAAGCTGATAGTGGATGTAGGTCACATTGACCGAACCACTCTAAAAACTTGGTTTGCATTTACTTTGAGTAACTTTCCTTTATAGCAAATTGCCTCTCGTCTTTACTGTGCCTTAACTATGTCTACTTATGCATTGACGTAAACATTTTCTGAGATCGGCTTTAATCGTATGAAAACCTTACAAAACCAACACTTTTTCATTTGTGCACTTTATTTTTCTGCAAATCACCTAAGTCTTTTCTTCCTCTTTCATGAAAGTTTTCAAGTTCAAAGTTCTTCCGAAAAGGATTGAGTTGAAACCATTCTTGTGGAATCGGCTTTAATCGAAATAAGTTTATTGAAATCATAAAAGTTTTCCGCTGCACAAATTCACCCCCCCCCCCCCCCTCTTAGTGCACTCTTGATCCTAACGGTATTACCACCTGCAGTATGACACTGGGCGATACTATCGCTTAGTCTAGGCTGTACTACCGCTTGATAGAGCTCAGAGACCGAGTTCTAGCGATACCACAGCCTGACAAATGCGATACCACTGCTGACAGCAATAATTGTTGGCAGTACCACCGCCCAGACCACCTGGGAGATTGGGTCTTCCATGCAGTGCCACCGCCGACCCTAGCAGTGCCACCGCTGGTCAAAGTCCAACAACCTAGTTGGGCCGTGTATTTGGCCCAAACTATCCTAGCTCCGAGCCTAGTTGGCCCCTAACAGAGTTGATGGGATTACCTCTCAAATCAACTCTAATTATCATTCTAACTACGATTAAGGCAAGCATGGTCTGGTACGTCGATTTTTCACTAGGCGATCCTCCAACGAACTTCTCGGCGAGTCTTCCGGCAAGCTTCTGGCGAACTCTCGACCAACTCTCGGCTAGTCTTCCAACGTGCTTCCAGCGATCTCTCGACAAGCTTTCGGTGAGTCTTCCAACGTGCTTCCGGTGATCTCACGTTGAACTCTCGACGAGCTCCTGGTATATCATCTGAGTCTTCGACTCCGGCCCATCATCGATCTCACGTTGAACTCTCAGCGAGCTCCCAGTATATCATCCGAGTCTTTGACTCTACACACTTATCTCAACACATGGATTAGATCAAATAATTTACTAATTGATTTCATCATCAAAATCTGAGATTCAACCAAGACAGCGTGAAAAGATGGATGCCAGATCTATTCTCCTACATGTCTGCAAACTTATTGTGCCTTAACTATGTCTACTTACGCTTTGACGTAAACATTTTCTGAGATCGGCTTTAATCGTACGAAAACCATACAAAACCAACACTTTTTCATTTGTGCACTTTACTTTGCTACAAATCACCTTAGTCTTTTCTTCCTCTTTCACAAAAGTTTTCAAGTTCAAAGTTCTTCCGAAAAGGATTGAGTTGAAACCATTCTTGTTGAATCAGCTTTAATCGAAATAAGTTTATTGAAATCATAAAAGTTTTCTGCTGCACAAATTCACCCCCCCCTCTTAGTGCACTCTTGATCCTAACAGTATTACCACCTGCAGTCTGACACTGGGCGATACTATCGCTTAGTCGAGGCAGTACTACAGCTTGATAGAGCTCGGAGACCGAGTTCTAGCGATACCACAGTGCGGTACCACTGCTGACAGCAATAATTGTTGGCAGTACCATCGTCCAGACCACCAGGGAGATTGGGTTTTCCAAGCAGTGCCACCGCCGACCCTAGTGGTGCCACCGCTGGTCAAAGTCCAACAACCTAGTTGGGCCTTGTATTTGGCCCAAACTATCCTAGCTCCGAGCATAGTTGGCCCCTAACAGAGTTGATGGGATTACCTCTCAAATCAACTCTAATTATCGTTCTAACTATGATTAAGGCAAGCATGGTCTGGTACGTCAATTTTTCACTCGGCGATCCTCCAACGAACTTCTCGACGAGTCTTCCGGCGAGCTTCTGGCGAACTCTCGGCTAGTCCTCCAACGTGCTTCCAGCGATCTCTCGACGAGCTTTCGGTGTGTCTTCCAACGTGCTTCCGGTGATCTCACGTTGAACTCTTGACTAGCTCCCGGTATATCATCCGAGCTCCCGGTATATCATCCGAGTCTTTGACTCTATCTCAACACATAGATTAGATCAAATAATTTACTAATTGATTTCATCATCAAAATCCGAGATTCAACTGAGACAGCGTGAAAAGATGGATGCCAGATCCATTCTCCTACATGTCCGCAAACTGTTTGAGGAATAGGGAAGGACTCAACAATATGAGATATCCAAGAGCCTCTTCCGTGCTAGGATGATTAAGGGGATACCTGTCACGACCCGAGTCTGATGAGCCAACTGGCCAATAACTCCATTTGGTCCTTCAACCGCGGACCAAAATGCTTAAGCGGGAGTTAACGTAGTACACTCATCAGGCCCTTATAAGCTAATCATACACATCGCCCACTTCCGATGTGGGACTAATGGGATGTTACAATATCCCCAACTCAATTAGCTTGGCGTCCTCGTCAAGGCCCAACATAACCCAGATCGAACCCTAGCATAGTGCATGTGAGGATTAACTCAATGGTGGCTCCACGCCGTGATGAGTTCTCTGACTCCATCCAAGGGTAGCCCTTTCCTACTCGAGCCCTCTCACCCTACCCAAATGCTAGGTCGGCTCTGATACCAAATGTCACGACCTGAGTCTGATGAGCCAACTGGCCAATAACTCTATTTAGTCCTTCAACCGCAGACCAAAATGCTTAAGCGGGAGTTCACGTAGTACACTCATCAGGCCCTTATAAGCTAATCATACACATTGCCCACTTCCGATGTGGGACTAATGGGATGTTACAATACCAGTTCAGAACCATATCCTAAAGATGATTAAATGGATAGAGAAACTCATAGGTCGAGGAATGATCCTAGAGGATAACCTGTGTATGGATCTTGTGCTTCGATCCCTACCAAATTCTTTGTCATAGTTCATAATGAATTTTAATCTGAACAAGCTTGATGTGACTCTCCCGGAGCTCCTTAATATGTTGAGGGAGGCAAAGAGCACTATCAAGAAAGAGAAGCTAGTTTTCTATACTAGTGAGACCAAAAAGAAAAGGAAAGCAGAAAAGTCCCTTAAGAAGGGCAAGGGCAAGGGCAGACCAAGTAAAGCATGTTGAATCTCGGATTTTGATGATGAAGTCAATTGTCATTTGTTGTCTAATCTATGTGTTGAGATAAGTGTGCAGGATTAACTACGATGAAAGTTAGACAAGCAGCAGGAGTTGCGCCGGAGTCAAGATCATGATCACGTTGGGAGTTCGAGAGTTCGACGGAAGTTGGACGGTGGGTCGGAGGTTCTGCGAGAACAGATCCGAGAAGTCGAAGCTTGCCAAAGCGAAGCTTCGTCGGAACTTCGCCAAGTGGATCGTCGCAAAGTCCAGGAGTTTTTCGGATGTCCGTAGATGAATCACCAAGGATTCATCGGATGATCGACGGAAGTTAGCGGAAACTTCGCGGAAGAAGCGATTGACGACGAACAAAGCTGCAGTAGTTGTCTTAGATTTAATCGTAGTTAGCACATTGATTAAGCTTGAAAATGGGAGGTGATCCCATTGGCTTAATCTTGGGGCAAGTGGGACCTGAAAAGATTGAAATTGGGCGAATGGAGCTAACCATTGGGACCCGATTGCACCAGGCGGTGCAACCGCCTAAACCAGGAGGAGGTGCAACCGCCTTGGTCCTGTGTCTCCCCGAGGCTGGGCGGTGCAACCGCCCAGCCGAGAGAGGTGCAACCGCCCCGAGCTCAGTCTACGAGCTAGGCTGGGCGGTGCAACCTCCACGACAGAGAGGTAGCACCGCGCGAGCTTCGATCTTCGAGCTCGAGCGAGAGAGGTGCAACCGCCTCAATCGAGGAGGTGGCACCATTTGGGGCTCGATCTCGAGAGCAGATTTCGGGCGGTGCAACCGCCCAACGACAGAAGAGGTGCAACCACTTTGGGCTCGATCTTGAGCTCGCCGGCGGTGCAACCTCTCCGATCCAAGAGGTGCAACCGCGATCCGAATTTCGGGATTTGATCGTTTTGAGCTCCAAATTTGAACTGGGTTGGGGCCTATAAATACCCCACCCATTCAGCACTGAAAAGATATAGATCACACAGAATTCTTGATCTTTTCAGTGATTCTAAAACTCAAATTTGTGTAAAGTCCAAATGTTCTCCTCTTTTTGTTCTTCAAGTCTTGAGTTGTAAAAGAGGAGAGAAAGGATCTGTAAGGGTTGTCTCTGAGCCCGTCAAAGGGAGAAACTTTTTAAAAGGCAGTTAGCCTTCGCCCATTGAAGGAAGGCAGCTAGTTGACGTCGGTGACCACGTCGGAGGAGGAAGCCAAAAGTGGACTAGGTCAAGACTGACCGAACCACTCTAAATCTCTGGTTTGCTTTTACTTTGAGCACTTTATCATTACTGCAAACCTCCTACATTGCTACTGCCCTCTGCGCGTTTACGAACGAGTCTCTAAGTTCTGATCTTTCCGAATCTGCATTCAGACGTAAATCGGTGTTTTCGTACGATCTTTACACTGCAGTTTACGCTTACGTTTTGATTCCATTTATAACTGCAAATTGCTTTCTGCATATTCATAAAACGCTTTTCAAAGTTCAAAACTGCGTTTAGACATAAAACTGCACTTAGACGTAAAACTGCACTTAGACGTAAAATTGCGTTTAGACGCAAATTGCGCTCAAACGCAAACTGCGCTTAGATGCAAACTGCGCTCAAACGAAAATTGCACTTAGACGCAAACTGCGCTTAAACGCAAACTGTGTTTAGACGCAAACTGCGCTTAGACGCAAACTGTGTTTAGACGCAAACTGTGTTTAGACGCAATCTGCGCTTAGACGCAAACTGCGCTTAAATGCAAACTGCGCTTAGACGCAATCTGCATTTAGAGACAAACTGCATTTAGACGCAAATTGCGTAAACTACAAACAGTGAATCCGCATTTACATCGAAATCGTTTTTATCGGACGACCACGGCTTTTGTTTTTAAATCGTTAAAAGTTTTGCAGCCCCCCCTCTTAGTGCTCTCGATCCTAACAATTGGTATCAGAGCGAGGTTAACTCTCTAACGGATTAAAACCCAAGAGAGATGGCATTCTATTACACGTCCACCCATGTTCAGTGGAACGGACTACACCTACTGGAAGACCCGAATGAGGATCTTTCTTATTTCTATGGATTTTGAACTGTGGAACCTTGTTGAAAACGGATTTTCAAAGTCTTCTCTTCCAATGATCGATTGGAATGAATTGGAAAAGAAGGCTTTCGCTTTTAATGCAAAGGCTATGAATGCCTTATTTTGCGCACTTGATAAAAATGAGTTTAATCGAGTTTCAACTTGCGAAACTGCCTTTAATATTTGGCACACACTTGAAGTGACCCGCGAGGGCACAAGTAGAGTGAAAGAGTCAAAAATCAATCTGTTGCTGCATTCTTTTGAACTTTTCCGAATGAAACCGAGTGAAACCATTGGCGACATGTTTACCCGTTTCACGGATGTCGTCAACGGTCTAAAAGGACTTGGAAAAAGTTTTTTGGATTTTGAACTTGTAAATAAGATACTAAGATCCCTTCCTAAAAGTTGGGATCCTAAAGTCACTGCTATTCAAGAGGCAAAAGATCTGCGTAACTTCCCTCTTGAAGAACTAATCGGGTCATTAATGACCTACGAGATGACTTGCAAAGCTCATGAAGAGCAAGAAGACATCCTTCCAAAGAACAGGAAGGATATGGCACTTAAAACTTCTGAATGCCACTTGAGAGAAAACTCAAGTGATGAGGACTATGATGATGACTTGGCACTTTTAACAAGTTTAAAAAATTCTTTAAAAGAAACAAGTTTAAGAATGATGCGAAAAATAAACTTGAACCCAAGAAGGACCAAGTGATCTGCTATGAATATAAAAAGCCGGGACACTACAAGAGTGATTGTCCCCAAGTCAAAAGAAGAACATCAAAGAAGAAGGCTCTTCAAGCAACATGGGACGACTCGAGCGCATCCGAAGAAGAGGAGACCAACACCGAGTAAGTTGCTCATTACGCTCTAATGGCCATCGAAGACGAGGTAACAAATTCATTAGATGCAGATTTTACATTCGATGAATTATTAAATGCTTTCCATGAATTGTTTGATGAGTGTAAGACTATTAGTGGTAAATACAAATTGCTAAAAAAAGAGTATGATAGTCTTATTTACAAATTTGATAAGTTAAATGCTGAACATAGTGATAGTTTAAACTCATGCATAAAATGCCATGATCTAGAAACTTTTCAAAAAGAAAACTTGCTACTTAAGGACACCTTGAAGAAATTCGAGGTTGGTAGCAAGTCATTAAACATGATCCTTACAAACAAGGGTCATGTTCCCAAAAGAAGTGGGATTGGATTTGTGAGGAGTCCTCACCAAAATCCAACTACCTTCGTAAAAGGCCCCATCTTACATGTTAGACATCAAAGCAAATGCAACTTTTGTTGCAAGTTCGGACACAGGACGCATTATTGTCCATTCAGGAAATTTAGTCGAAACAAATTGATTTGGGTTCCTAAAGGAACCATGACAAATTCTATGCAACATGATAAAAAATGTAGATCTATTAGTAAGGCACCCAAAAGCAAATGGGTACCTAAAAATCATCCCTTCCTGCAAAAACATTAAAACCGTAGGCTGGAGCAAGAATTAATGTTCTGCTCCTTGATTCTTGACAGTCATGACCCAAACGCAATTTGGATACAACAATGAGTGGAAATTATGAAATCACAAAAGCAAATGGGTACCTAAACATCATCCTTTCTTGTAGAAAACTAAACCATCGCAAGCTAGGAGCAAGAGATGGTACCTTGACAGTGGATGCTCAAGGCATATGACCGGAGATCCATCCCAATTCTCTAAGCTCACTAGCATAGACGAAGGATATGTCACCTTCGGAGACAACAACAAGAGTAAAATCATTGGCAAAGGAACCATAGGTAACAAATCCAACTTTTTTATTGAAGATGTCTTGCTAGTTGATGGTCTAAAACATAACCTCCTGAGCATTAGTCAATTGTGTGATAAAGGATATATTATCAGATTTGAATCTAATGCTTGCATCATTGAAAAACCACACAAAAACATATCTATGATTGCATTAAAACAAAATAACGTATACACTATTGACATCAATGATTTATGTAATGAAACATGTTTTTCTGCTTTAAATGAAAATGCTTGGATATGGCACAGAAGATTAGGTCATGCTAGCATGAAGCTAATCACTCAAATATCATCCAAAGAACTTGTAAGAGGAATTCCTCATATCAAGTTCATCAAAGATAATGTATGTGATGCCTGCCAATTAGGTAAACAAATTAAGAGTAGCTTCAAATCTAAAAATCAAATAAGCACCTCTAGGCCCTTACAATTGATCCATATGGACTTGTTCGGACCCATCTCCACATCAAGCCTAGGAGGTAGCAAATACGCTTTCGTCATCGTGGATGACTATAGCAGATACACATGGACTTACTTCTTAAAACAGAAAAGTGAATGCCTTAGATCTTTTACCAAGTTTTGCAAACTCGTTCAGAATGAGAAAGGTTCTATGATTTCGTCAATTAGAAGTGATCATGGTGGTGAATTTCAAAACCATGATTTCCAGGAATTCTGTGAACTCAATGGATACAACCATAATTTCTCTACTCATAGAAACCCTCAACAAAATGGAGTTGTAGAATGAAAAAATCGAAATGTACAAGAAATGGCAAGAACCATGTTGAATGAACACAACCTACCCAAATATTTTTGGGCCGAAGCCGTAAATACTGCATGCTACATTTTAAATAGAGTTCTAGTGAGACCTCTACTAACCAAAACTCCCTATGAGTTATGGAACAATAAAAAACCCAACGTTTCATATTTTAAAGTCTTTGGGTGTAAGTATTTTATCTTGAATGAAAAAGACAACTTAGGAAAATTTGATGCTAAATCCGATGAAGGGATCTTTCTTGGTTATTCTACAGTTTCTAAAGCCTTTCATATCTTTAATAAAAGAACTCTAACTATTGAAGAATCCATTCATGTTGTTTTCAATGAGATTTCTGAAATCACAAAAAATGAACTTGACGATGATGTTAATTTTGATTCCTTGAATTTAAACGAAACCCCGTCTCCAACTAGCAACTTGGACGCATCCACTTCTCAGATTTCCTTACCCAAGGATTGGAAGTATGTAGATGCTCATCCTAAGGAGCTAATCTTAGGAGGCGCATCAAAGGGGTTCAAACACGATCTTCTCTTAAAACCTTTTGTGCAAATGCCTTTCTCTCCCAAATTGAACCCAAATGCATTGATGAAGCCATGAAAGATGATTCATGGATTATGCAGAATGCAAGATGAATTAAATCAATTTGAGAGAAATGAAGTGTGGAAGCTTGTTCCTAGGCCAAATGACCATTTAGTTATTGGTACTAAATGGGTCTTCAAAAAACAAACAAAATGAAAACGTATATCGTGGTTAGAAACAAGGCTAGATTAGTGGCCAAAGGTTTCAACCAAGAAGAAGGTATCGATTCTGAAGAAACCTTCGCTCCTGAGCTTCGGTTGGAAGCCATAAGGATGCTCCTTGCCTACACTAGCAGTAATAATTTTAAGTTGTTTCAAATGGATATTAAAAGCTTTTCTTAATGGCTTTATTTCGAAAAGAAGTCTATGTTGAACAACCTCCTGGATTTGAAAATAATAGTCTCCCTAATCATGTGTTTAGATTAACTAAAAAAGCTCTATGGTTTAAAACAAGCTCCAAGGGCTTGGTATGAGAGACTTAGTTCTTTTTCTTATTGAAAATAATTTCATAAAAGGCAAGGTTGATACTACATTATTCATCAAGAACTTTGAAAATAATTTTCTCATTGTTGAAATTTATGTTGATGATATTATCTTTGGTTCTACGAATGAATCTCTTTGTGAATCCTTTGCGAAAACTATGAGTCGTGAATTCGAAATGAGTCTAATGGGAGAGTTAACATTCTTCTTAGGTCTATAAATCAAACAACTAAGCAATGACATCTTTATTAGTCAAACCAAATATGCTATGAGTTTGCTAAAGAAGTTCAATATGAATAACTCAAAAGCTATTAACACTCCTATGAGCACCTCCACTAAGTTAGAAATTGATGAAAATGGAGAAAGCTTCGATCAAAAAACCTATAGGGGTATGATAGGAAGTTTACTTTACCTCTTTTGCAACTAGACCGGACATAATGTTTAGTGTAGGACTTTGTGCTAGATTTCAATCAAACCCTAAAATATCTCATCTCAAAGCAGTTAAACGAATACTCAGATATCTTAATGGTACCATAAATCTAGGATTATGGTACCCAAAATCGAAGGAGCTTGAGTTAGCTGCTTATCTTTAATCTTGGACTTATTTGTTTGTAGATTAGATAGAAAAAGCACATCGAGAACATGTCAATTCTTAGGACATGCCCTTGTTTCTGGTCATCCAAGAAACAAAACTCGGTTGCACTATCAACAACGAAATTTGAATATATTGCAGCAAGTGCATCTTTGTGCACAAGTTGTTTGGATGAAAAAAATACCTTAGAAGATTATAAAGTTCATCTTAAAAATATTCCCATTAAATGTGATAACACAAGTGCAATAAGCCTAACAAAAACCCTATACAACACTCAAAAGAACAAAACATATTGACATCGACATCACTTTTATACGAGATCATGTTACGAATCATGATGTAATCATAGAATTCATTGATATGAAACATCAACTAGCTGATATCTTTACAAAACCCCTAAGTGAAGAACAATTTGATTTCATAAGAAGAGAATTAGGAATGTTGATGTGTCCGAATACTTAATCTAGTTAAAATTATTTTTTGGACGTTACTGATTACTATTGCATGCCTTGGCATCACTCGATCAAATAACATGTTGGAAATTATGTGACAAAAATCAGTAGCTTACTCATAACCGAATGCATGTAAGAAGTTCATTTTTCAGTTTGAATGCTAAAAATGGGATTTTCGTGTACACTCTTATGAAAACTTTTGAAAATTGACTTTCCTCCTTCAAGCAACGAACTATAACAAAAAAAAAAAAAAGGGGGGGGGTATTCAAAGTATTATATGTGTCATGCCTTCCTTTATGTGCATGATAACCTGCTGGAATCACATCTACCATGCTTTTTAATAATGCTATCATGCTTTTTGTTGATGACAAAGGTGGAGAAACATATGAATTGATAGACACTGCCATAATCATGTTGCAAATACTTGAATGATGCTATAAACAATGTTATAGTTATTTCATCCTTGCATCACCAAGAGATATATGAACATGTGCTATAGTTTGCATTATGTCTTGAGTTGATATCCTATCTTGTGAAGTAAATGCAAACTTGCTAGAAAATCTCAAATGTGTGCATCATGTAATAGTCCTTCGCAGCTTTATATGATTACATGATGAATAGTTACAAACACAATAATACAAACTTGATGATGTATGTCAAGCCTTGACATCATTCTTGAAGAGATACATCATGATGGGTATCATGATGGGAGTATTGATAAGTTTAACTGATCTAACTTATCAATATGTCACTTGAATTCTTAGGTCTTGAATTCAAGGTTGACTTATCTCAACTATGGCATATAGATAGGGGGAGTTAAGGATAACTCCATTATCAATTGATTGTCATCATCAAAAAGGGGGAGATTATTTGAATCTCAGATTTTGATGATGAAGTCAATTGTCATTTGTTGTCTAATCTATGTGTTGAGATAAGTGTGCAGGATTAACTACGATGAAAGTTAGACAAGCAGCAGGGATTTGCGCCGAGTCAAGATCATGATCACGTTGGGAGTTCGAGAGTTCGACGGAAGTTCGGACGGTCGTTTCGGAGGTTCTCGAGAACAGATCCAGAAGTCCGAAGAAGCTTGCGAAGCTCATCGGAACTTCGCCAAGTGGATCGTCACAAAGTCCAGGAGTTTGCGGATGTCCATGAGAAGAATCACCGAGGGTTCATCGGATGATCGACGGAAGTTAGCGGAAACTCGCGGAAGAAGCGATTGACGCCGGAGCAAAGTTACGAAGTTGTCTTAGATTTAATCGTAGTTAGCACGTTGATTAAGCTTGAAAATGGGAGGTGATCCCATTAGCTTAATCTTGGGGCAGTGGGCCCTTGAAAAGATTGAAATTGGGGCGAATGGAGCTAACCATTGGACCCGATTACACCAGGCGGTGCAACCGCCCTAGACTAGGAGGTGCAACCGCCAGGAACTTTGTCTCCCAATGAGGCCCAGGCAACAACCCCCCACCAGAGGAGGTGCAACCGCAGCGAGCTTCGATCTCTGAGCTAGGCCGGGCGGTGCAACCTCCACGATAGAAGGTAGCACCGCTGAAAGCTCGGTCTTGAGCTCAGGAGAGGTGCAACCGCCTCAATCAGGAGGTGGCACCGCTGGGGGCTCGATCTCGAAAGCGGACTTCAGGTGGTGCAACCGCCCCTAACAGAAGAGGTGCAACCGCCTTTGGGCTCGATCTCCGAAGCTCGCCGGTGGTGCAACCTCTCGATCAAAGGTGCAACGCCTGATCCAGAATTTAGGGATTTGATCATTTTGAGCTCCAAATTTGAACTGGGTTGGGGCCTATAAATACCCACCCATTCAGCACTGAAAAAATACAGATCCAAACCGAATTCTTGATCTTTTCGGTGATTCTAAGAGCTCAAATTTGTGTAAAGTCCAAAAGTTCTCCTCTTTCTGTTCTTCAAGTCTTGAGTTGTAAAAAGAGAGAGAAAGGATCTGTAAGGGTTGTCTCTCGAGCCTGTCAAAAGGAGAGAAACTGTAAAAGGGTAGTTAGCCTTAGCCCATTGAAGGAAGGCAGCTAGTTGACGTCGGTGACCTAACCGTGGGAGGAGGAAGCCAAAGTGGAGTACGTCAAGACTGCCCGAACCACTCTAAATCTCTGGTTTGCTTTTACTTTGAGCACTTTATCATTACTGCAAACCTCCTATATTGCTATTGCCCTCTCTTGGCGTTCTGAACGAGTCTCTAAGTTCTGATCTTTCGAATATGCATTGGACATAAATCGGTTTTTTTTAAATGCGATCTTTACACTGCAGTTTACGCTTATGTTTTGATTCCATTTATAACTACAAATTGCTTTCTGCGTATTCATAAAACGCTTTTCAAAGTTCAAAACTGCGTTTAGACGTAAAATTACGTTTAGACGTAAAACTGCACTTAGACGTAAAACTGCACTTAGACGTAAAACTGCGTTTAGACGCAAACTGCGCTCAAACGCAAACTGCGCTTAGATGCAAACTGCGCTCAAACACAAACTGCGCTAAGGCATGAGGCGCGCTTTAAACACAAACTGTGTTTAGGCGACGAAAGCCGCGTGTTTTAGACGCAAACTGTGTTTAGGCGCAAACTGTGTTTAGACGCAATCGCTTTAGGCGCAAACCGCGCTTAAATGCAAACTGCGCTTAGATGCAATCTGCATTTAGACGCAAACTGCATTTAGACGCAAACTGCGTAAACTACAAACTGTGAATCGGCATTTACATCAAAATCGTTTTTATCGGACGAACGCGGCTTTTGCTTTTAAATCGCAGAAAGTTTTCCGCTACACTAATTCACCCCCCCCCCCTTAGTGCTCTCGATCCTAACAAAGCAAAGGTTGCTAAAAAAGACCCGACAAAGGACAAAGACCAGTGCTTCCATCGTGGAAAAGATGGGCACTAGAAGAGGAACTGCAAAGAGTACTTGTTGAATCTTGAATTTTGATGATAAAATCAATTGGTAGATTGTTTGATCTAATCTATATGTTGAGATAAGTGTGTAAGATTAACTTCACTAGCGGTAAGGCATAAAGCAAATGATAAGCCAGAGTCGAAGATTCGGTTGATGTACCGAAAGTGTGTCGAGAGCTCGCCGAGAGTTCGTCGAAAGATCGCCTAGAGTTCGTCAGGAGTTCGTTGAGGGTTCGTCGGGAGTTCGCCGGAAGACTCACCGAGAAGTTTGCCAAGAGAAAAGTCAACAAACTAGATAGAGATTGCTTGCCTTAATCGTAGTTAGAACATAAGTTGAGTTAGGATTGGGAGGTAATCACACTAACTCAGTTAGAGGTCAACTAGGCCCTTAATAGGGCTGAATTGGGCCAGTTGAACAGCCCATTCAGCACCAGAAGTCACAGCCAGCGGTGGCACCGCCTAGGACTCGGTCTCCTAAGTGCTCTGGGCAGTGGTATTGCCCAAACTGGGTGGTGGTACCGCCGACAGTTAATGCTATTAAGCATTGGCACCACCCTGTCAGGTGGTGGTACCACCAGATCTTGATCTTCGAGCTCTATCAAGCGATCATACCACCCAAACTAAGTAGTGGAACCACCTAGTGTCAATCTGTAAGTGATAGTACTACCCAATAATAGCGGTGGTATCGCCAATACCCTGAAATCCGAGGATGTGACATTTTTTGGCTCAAATTCTGAAGCTACTGGGGCCTATAAATACCCCACCCTTTTCTGCATGAAAGGGCATAAAAGTGTGAACATAATCTTGAATTCTTGGGGTGTTAAAAGTATTATAAATGTGCAAAGAGTTTTCCTCCTCCCTTTCTAAGAGTTATCTCCTAAACCTATGAAAAGGAGAAAGCATTGTAAAGAGGTTGCTGGTCTTTGCATATTGAAGGAAGACCATTAGTGGACGCTGGTGACCTCAATAGAGGAAGAATCGGAAGTGGATGTAGGTCACACCGACCGAACCACTATAAATTCTGGTTTATATTTTGATTTTTGCTATTTACATACTTTGCAATAGCTTCACTTCTTCCTTACTCAGCTTTCACTACCCTTACAAACAAACACACTTTCAAGTTATCTTCCGAGATCATTTTTATCGACAAAGAATTTTAAATTGATGTTTTAATCTACTACACTAATTCACCCCCCCCCCCTTCTTAGTACCGACTTGATCTTAAAAGTACCTTACAAAGAGGGTGAAACAAAAGCTTGGAGAAGCTTCAAGTACACTCATGATCAGTCTCCATTTGTCATAATTTTATAATAACACATGGGTATAGGATACTGGTAGTGCTTATCATATTTGTAATTCGTTCTAGCAAGACCTAGGAGATTGGCGAGAGGCGAGATGAACCTCAAGATAGGCAATAAAGCAAAAGTTACTATAGAAGATATTGGTGAGGTCGCCCTACATCTACTTGGAGGAGCTATTCTTGCATTGGATGAATGTTACTTTGTTTCTTATATTATCAAAAACATTATTTCCATTTCATGTTTGATAGTTAGTGGATATAAATTCATTTTTGAGAACAATAGTTGTTCAATATTATTAAATGATGAGATCATCACAAGAGGAATATTGCATAATAGTTTGTTTATGCTAGATACTATTCCACATATCATGAATGTAAGTGTATCTAAGAGGAAACAAGATGAGGTAAATAGTGCATACTTGTGGCATTACAGGCTAGGTCACATCCATGAGGGAAAGATTCAAAATTTGTTAAAGGATGAATATCTAGATCCATTTAACTATGAGTCATATGCAACTTGTGAGCATTGCCTTAGTGAAAAACTGACCAACTCTCTATTTTGTGCAACTAGAGAGAGAGCCACTAAGCTATTGGAACTCATACATAGTGATGTATGTGGACCTATATCAACTCATGTCATTGGTGGTTTCTCCTACTTCATTACCTTTACTAATAATTTCTCAAGGTATAGACATGTGTACTTAATGAAGTACAAGTCCGAGGTCTTTAAGAAATTCAAAGAGTATAAGAATGAAGTAGAGAACTAGACTAGAAAGAGTATCAAGACTCTTCGATCAGATTGAGGAGGTGAGTACTTAAGTATAGAGTTTACCCAGTTCCTCAAGGACCATGAGATTCTATCCCAATGGATACCTCCTTATACACATCGGCTCAATGGTGTATTTAAAAGGAGGAATTATATGCTGTAAGATATGGTACGGTCCATGATGAGTTTTGCTGACCTACCCATCTCATTCTGGGGATATGCCTTAGAGACCGCAGCTTACCTTTTGAACAGAGTTCCAACTAAGTCGATAGTGTTTACATTATATGAGATATTGAAAAAGAAGAAACCTGATCTTAAGGTTATTAAGATTTAGGGCTGCCTTGCCCACGTTAAAAGACAACCCGATAAGTTGGAATCAAGGCGGAGCGATACAGGTTCATGGGACACCCCAAGGAAACTTATGGATATTATTTCTATCATCTCGAGGACTAAAAGGTCTTTGTAGCCAAGAGAGCGATGTTTCTTGAGACGGAACATATTCTTAGCAGAGATAATGGGAGCATGATAGAATTAAGCAAGGTTAGGGAACCTAGCTCAAAGACCACTCTACAGCCCAAGTTTGTTTATGTACCTAACAAACAAGTTCTAACTTTATGTATATTCGGTAGAGTATCCCATCGTCTAGAGAGATATGTGGGACATATTAGAGGAGAGGATGTTGAGGATATTGATCCTCAGACCTACGAGGAGGTTATTATAAGTATAGACTCTGGGAAGTAGTAAGAAGCCATGAATTCTGAGATGGATTCTATGTTCTCCAAAAAGATTTGGAACTTAGTTGATGCGCCTGAAGGTATTGTACCCATCGGTTGCAAGTGGATCTTTAAAAAAGGCTAGTGGCAAAGGGGTATTGTCAAAGGCAAGGTGTTGATGCTAGTTATAGGTGCCCAGCAAGCCAATCATGTGAGTGACGGCACGTGTGACTTAATATAGAATCTTTTTGCTTATTATATTTTGGCATATATCACTTTATAACTATTGCATAAATGCATACATATATTGTGATGTCCTTGGATTTATGCAATGGGAATCGGATCGTGATGAGATCACGATAGTGAGATCGATTTACCTTTAAACACATATCCTAAATAATCTCGGTCATAGGTTACTCGAGAGGGATATCATGATAACGGATAGGAGATTGGTATCTTTGTATACCCGTCCATATGATGGATGCAGCTGGTCTCATAGCTGCTTGTGGGGACACTAGGGATACAGATGCAGTGCTCATTGGAGAATGAGTTCACTGATTGATCCGCCACGGAATTTGGATGGTTGATGATGCCTTATTGTCAAACAGCAATTCCGTAGTCTAGTGGTTATATCTGGTCCTTAGACTTGAGACACCAAGGATGTCCTATATAGTGCTCCACTCTTTGATACAGAACTTATAGGTTTGGCTATCCCAGATCAAATCTGAGTTGGTCATTGGGAGTGGTAGTCGACCTTTTGAGGCTATTGAGTGTCGATAGAGGATCATCCACTCTCGGCGTCTTGAGAGGAATATCCCATGTGTTCTTGCTCGGACAAATCCTGGCTAGGGTCATTGGGTTGAGAGAGAAAAGTTCTCCAAAGAGAATACGATTAAGCGAGACTTCGAGAAGAAACCATGTGGGTCGACAACACCATGCTTTCGATATACGGTCTCCGGTATATTAGATGGATGAGGGACTATAGGTACACACGATGGCAGGGGACGAGACGAGGTCCAATGGATTGGATTCCCCTATATCGAATCCGGGGACTTCGGCATAATGGCCTAAGTCAAAGTAATCGACGAAGTCGAGTGTGAATTATTACATTGATAATAATTCAGCGAAGTTAGAAGGAGTTTCGAGGTATGACTCACGGCCGGCTCGATATTGGGCCTAGAGGGTCACACACATATGGTAGGCATTGCGATGAATAGAGGTTCGGATATGAGATATCCGATAGAGCCCTTGTCTTATTGGATGCAGATCCAATACCCACTAGGGGAGGACCCATTAGGGTTTGACAAGGGACCTCTATAAATAGGAGGGATTCAGAGCCCCATGGGCTAGAGAGCTCTTGCTTGCCTTTCCTATTCTCCTCTCCCTCTCCACCTCAGCGTAGGCCTGGAGTTTTGAGGAGCGTCATCGCAACCCTACTGTGTGGATCACCGCTAGAGAGGAGGACGCTTGACCTCCTTCACTCTCTCCTAAGGATCTGCAAAGAAACAGGGATATACAATCTCCCTAGGTAACACAATCTACTATATACGCAATTTCATGTTTCGTAGATTTTTACGTACCAATCTTCGCTCGACGACAAACATCTCTTTGGGAATCGGGAGTAGTGTCGGGTGTCGACACGACGAGACGATGGCACCCATGGCCGAGAGAAACCTTTGTATTTTGTCGACACGACAAGCGGTGGCTTCCATCGATAGATTTGTGGCACCTTAAACATCGGGAACTCAAAGAGAATTCAAATTTTGGAGCCTAAATTTGAATCCTCTTGAGGCCTATAAATACCCCTCAAATCTCAGCTGAGAGAACAACTTTTTGTGCAGCAAGTGTTTGAGAGAAAGGCCTTAGAAAAGTCTTAGCTAGCCTTGTTTTCAATTTGCTAGTGTTCACCTCCTACTTTCTTGTTGAAAATCTGTAAGAGAGTGAACTGCTTGTAAAAAGTTGTAAGAGGGGTATTCACCCTTCCCTTTCAAGATATTTGCTAGTGGAAGGTGGGAGCCTCACCAAAGAGGTGTTAGGATCAAAGCAGCACTAAGAGGGGGGGGTGAATTAGTGCAGCGGATAAAAACTAGGGTTTTCTTAATTATCTTACGTAAGAAGAGAGCGGAACTTGACAAGTTTAAACTTGAAAGCGTATTCTTAAATATGAGCAGCAAAAGTAATAAGGGACTAGAGCATATAAGAAGATTTGCAATAATATAAACAACAACAATGAAAAGCAAAAACCACAGATCACGTGAGATGTTAGAGTGGTTGGGTCAAATGACCTACTCCACTTGTGAGGCCCCTCTTGATGAGGCTCCCACCTTCCACTAGCAAGCTTCTTGAAATGGAAGGGTAAATACCCCTCTTACAACTCTTTAAAAGCAGTTCACTCTCTTACAGATTTTGAGAAGAGATGAGGTGAACACTAGTAGATTGAAACGAAAAGCAAGCTAACACTTTTTTCTAAGATCTTTCTCTCAAACTCTTGCTGCTCAAAAGGTTGTCATCTCAGCTGAGATTTGAGGGGTATTTATAGGCCTCAAGAGGATTCAAATTTGGGCTCCAAAATTTGGGCTCCAAAAATTCAAATCCTCTTTGGGTTCCCGATCTTTGGCGGTACCACCCGCCCAGATGCCACCGCCCAGCCTTTCAGGAGGTGTCACCGCCCAGCCTTTCGGGTCTTTGGGCGGTGCCACCGCCAACAGGCGGTTCCGCTTGCTTTAGCTCTCCGGTTCACTTGGTTTGGCTATCTTTTAGCCCAAACCAACTCGACTTTGGCCCCGGTTGGCCCCTAACCGGGATATAGGCTTATCTTCTTAATCCTAATCCTAATTACAAGTGAACTACATAACAAAACACATCTTAAGCAATTTATTAACCCATGACGTCAAGTTTTTGTTCCGGACGAGCTTTTCGACGAACTTCCTTGACGGGGTCCAAGCAGCTCCCGAACTTGTGATGACTTTAAAAAGTAGCTGAGACTTCTCGGTGATCTCTGCGAACCTCCGACGATCTCTTCGGTGAACTTCCAACAATTCCCAATTTCTTCGGTTGGTTCCGGCGATATCTCCGACGATTCATCGAACTCTTAAAGGTTCATCAAACTTCGACTCGGTATTCTTGCTTTGTGTTTTCTGTTTATCGTAGTTAATCCTGCACACTTAACTCAATAATATGGATTAGATCAAATAACCTATCAATTGATTTTATCATCAAAATCCGAGATTCAACAATCTCCCCCTTTTTGATGATGACAATCAATTGATGACGAAGTTAAACATAACTCCCCCTATCTATATGCCATATTATGAGAAGATAAAACCACTTGAATTCCATCCCATTGGATTCAAGCATAACCCGATAAGTTCTAACCGTAGAGCTTATCGTGATCCTTTTTAAACAATAGTGAATACAACACTTTTATGAAAATCATAAGTTAAATGAAAAGGGACAAATTTTACTACGACAGAAGATAAAGATTTTCAATATATATTTCAAATCATAACCCGATATGATCAATCAATCTTGTGATATTTTAAAGGATTTTGCAAGGCATATAAGTCAATCATATCACACAAGTTTTTGTAATCCATATAAGTTATGCTATCATTATGGTGTAGGTCATCACTTCTCCCCCTTTGTCATCAACAAAAAAGAGAAGCCATCGAAAAAAGTAGCATTTAACAAGGTTTATCATTGAAATTTGCGGAAATAGTTTATCCAAAAGCGGTAGTGAGATCAAGACATACTTAAAAGATACCAGTAGTTATCTAAAAGGAAGGATCGGTTATCCTTTGAACTTGTTGTTTAAAAGCAAAACAGAACAAAATTAAAAGATACATCGGTTTAATCCTTAGGAGGTAATCCACAATGCTGATACATGATATCCATTTTTTTCATTCGGTTGTCGTAGTGTCTTCAAAATTTCAACTTGTTGATTTTGAATCAGATTCTTCTTTGTGATTTGGCTGAAAGGAGTTCTGCCATAATCGATCTTGAGATGAGGAAATAGGGCTGAAAAGGTCTTTGTTGCCAAAAGGACTAGGAGAAATTCATTTCCCATAAGAATTGGTGTTTGGGTGTTCTATTTGTGGAGGAATTGGATCCGTCCTTCTAGGCTACCTAACCCATATGCCATTGCTAAAGGTGCACCTAAGTCTTTTCAGCGAGGTTTTTTATTTATTATGTTATACTTATCATTTTGAATAGATTCTTCATCGGTGGGATGCAAATGTCATAGGCATTAAGAAATCTAGTGATTAACCTCCCATATGGCAGAATAGTATCTTTGCCCATAATATCCTGCATGTGTTGCCAATTGAGTACCCAAAACAATTATCTGACGGTCATAATCAATACATGGTACTCATCTCAATTTGACTTATCTCGTCAAGATGAAATTGTTTGGGGAATATGATGCTTGTGATAATGTGATGAAGAATTTTAGCGTTGAAAAGGTAAGTGTTCACAACTCTTGGTAGGAAGTCAAGGTTTGGATTTGCAAAAGATTGTTTTCTGGCTTGGTATAGGTTGCTCCTATTGAGTTGGCGTCCCATTTACCTTTAAAATAGCATCCTCTATCTTTTTCAGTTATGCCAATTAGCTCACAAATGGTGTTGTCAAATATTCTAATGGGTGTTCCTAGAAGGTAAGTGCTTAGGCTATTATTGTCCTCATATAGGTTGGCATAGAACAATCTAACTAATCATGGATAGATTGGTTCATCTAGTTGCAATAGTGGTAGAGCTTCTAGGTGTGCAAAATACCTAATGGGATCTAAGTCTTCTAGTTCATCCAAGTCAACATATTTTCCCTTATGGATACCTCGTCTTTCAAATTTTGGAAAACTAAGGGCTACCTCTTTTGATCTAAAAAAGATCATGGTCAAATGAATCTCCTTCAATCCTTTTTCCTTTTTGATCTCTTAGGAGCCATTATCTAGACAAGATGATGATGAAATTGTGAAAAAAAAGCAAAAGGAAAGAGAAGGAAAAGAGGGAATGAGATATCAAAAGGAAGGATTTCAAGTGTTACCTTATGGAGATTATGCTTAGAGATGGAAGGCTTGGACCACCAAGAGACCTTCTCGAGTGCTTCTAAGAGGCAGAATTGAGGGTTAGAGGATGATGGGAGAGCTTTCTTGGGTTGGGCGGTGTCACATGACGGCTTCCCCTCGGGTTTATAAGGGTGGCTCGGTCGATTGCCACCTTAAACCCGGCCGGTGTCACCGCTTTGGGCTTGAGCTCGGTGATGCCGCCAGATCTGGCGGTGCCACCGCTGGCATCCGTGAGGAAAAAAAAAAAATTTTTCTTCCTTTCCCCCTTTTTGTTTGCTTCCCTCAAGATAATAAGTAATACTTTAATAGATCATTTTGAAGTGAAAAAAGAAAAAGAAATCAAATCTACAAAAGAAAGGAAAAGGACGAGTCATTTTTAAATTGAAGCTCATTTTAGGGACAATTCAACATGCCTAATTCCTTCTAATGAATTCAAATTGATCTTCATTCAAGGCTTTTGTGAATATGTCTGCTAATTGATGCTTAGTGTCGATGAATTCTAGAACAACATTATTGTTAAGAACATGATGCGTATGAAATGATGCCTAACGTCGATGTGCTTAGTTCTAGAATGCTGAATTGGATTTTTTAGTGAGACATATGGCACTAGTATTATCACATTTTATGGGAATATTTTTTTAAAGTGAATTCCATAGTCTTCCAATGTATTTTTCATCAAACAACTTGTGCACAGCATGCACTTGCAGCAATGTATTAGGCTTCCGCCGTGAATAGTGCTACTGAATTTTGTTTCTTGAAGTCCAAGAAACAAGTGCATCATCTAAAAATTGGCATGTTAGGATGTACTCTTTCTATCTATCCTACATCCGCCAAAATCGGCATCCGCGTAGGCCATTAAATCAAATTTTTCAGATTTTGGATACCATAAGCCTAAATGTGGAGTTCCTTTAAGATACCTAAATATTCTTTTAACACTTTTAAGATGAGATAGTTTAGGATTTGATTGAAACCTAGCACAAAGTCCTACACTAAACATGATATCTGGTCTAGTAGCGGTAAGGTAGAGTAGACTACCTATCATTCCCCTATATGTTTTTTGATCGAAGTTTTCACTATTTTCATCCATATCTAACTTAGTGAAGTACTCATAGGGTTGTTTATTGCTTTTGAATTATCCATGTTAAATCGTTTTTTAACAATTCTAATGTATATTTAGATTGGTTAAGAAATATACCATCCTTAAGTTGTTTGATTTGTAATCTAAAAAAAAAGGTTAATTCCCCATTAAACTCATTTCAAATTCAAGACTCATAGATTTGGCAAATGATTCACATAGTGATTCATCAGAAGAGCCAAAAATAATATCATCAACATAAATTTGTAAAATAAGAAAATTATTTTCAAAATGTTTAATAAACAATGTAGTATCAACCTTGCCTTTGGTAAAATTATTTAAAATAAGAAAAGAACTAAGCCTTTCATACCAAGCTCTAGGAGCTTGTTTCAAACCATAGAGAGCCTTAGTCAATTTGAATACATGATTAGGAAGAAGAGAATTTTTCAAATCCGGAGGTTGTTCGACATATACTTCTTGAAATAAAACCATTCAAGAAGGCACTTTTGACATCCATTTGAAATAGTTTAAAATTATAACTACTAGCATAGGCAAAGGAGCATCCTTATGGCTTCTAATCGAACCCGCGGGGGCGAAAGGTTTCTTAAATGTCGATACCTTCTTCTTGGTTGAAACCTTTGGCCACTAATCTAGCCTTGTTTCTAACCCGCGATACCATTTTCGTCTTGCTTGTTTCTAAAGACCCACTTAGTACCAATGACTAAATGGTCACTAGGTCTAGGAACAAGCTCCCACACCTTGTTTCTCTCAAATTGATTCAGTTCCTCTTGCATTGCAATAATCCAAAAAATCATCTTTTATGGCCTCGTCAATGCACTTGGGTTCAATTTGAGAGAGAAAAGGCAGCATTAAGCATAAAAAATTCTTGAAAGAGGAACGAGTTTGAACCCCTTTAGATGTATCCCCTATAATTAGCTCCTTTGGATGAGCATCTATATACTTCCATTCCTTAGGTAAGGAAATTTTGGAAGAAGGTGCATCAAGTTGCTATTTTGAGGAGGGTTCATTTAAATTCAAATTATCAAAACCAAGATCATCATCAAAATCATTTTTCTTAAAATTTGAGACTTCATTAAAAACTACATGAATAGACTCTTCAATTACTAAGGTTCTTTTATTAAAACCGAAAAGCTTTTGAAGCGGAAGAGTAACCAAGAAAAATGCCTTCATCGGATTTTGCATCAAATTTTCCTAAGGCATCCCTTTCATTTAAAATAAAAGCATTTACAACCGAAAACTTTAAAATAGGAAATATTTGGTTTTGTTATTCCATAATTCATAGGAGTTTTTGATAAGGAAGGTCTTATTAGGACTCTATTCATGATGTAGCAAGCCGTATTCGGATTCCATTAAAAAATACTTAGGTAAACTATGTTAGTTTAGCATAGTTCTTGCCATTTCTTGTAGGTTTCTATTTTTTCTTTCAACTACTCCATTTTGTTGGGGATTTCTCGGAGTGGAGAAGTTATGATTGTATCCATTAACTTCACAAAATTTTTTGGAAGTCATGGTTTTGAAATTCGCCACCATGATCACTCGAATTGATGAAATCATGAACCCTTTTTCGTTTTGAGTGAGTTTACAAAATTTTGAGAAACACTTGAAACAATCACTTTTTGTGAGCTAAGAAATAGGTCCAAGTGTATCTAGAGTAGTCATCCACAATCACAAAAGCATATTTGCTTCCACCTAGACTTGTTGTATCAATTGGTCCAAATAAGTCCAAATGGATCAATTGTAGCGGTCTAGTGGTGCTAATTTGATTTTTTTGGTTTGAAACTTGTTTTTATTTGTTTCCCTAGTTGACATGCATGCATACCTTATCTTTAATAAACTTTATATTCGGAATCCTCATTACTAATTCTTGAGATGAGATTTTAGATATTGTTTTCATGCTTGCATGGCCTAATCTCTATGCCAAAGCCAAGCATCATCATTTATGGCGGAGAAACACATTTCATTACTTAGTTCATCAAGATTGATGGTATAGACATTATTTTGTTTTAAAGCAATCATAGTCATGTTATGATTTGGTTTTCAATAATGCATATATTTGATTCAAATCTAACGATATAACCTTTATCGCATAATTGACTAATGCTCAATAGATTATGTTTTAATTCATCAACTAGTAACACATCATCAATGGAAAAACTTGATTTGTTACCTATGGTTCCCTTGCCAATGATTTTGCCTTTGTTGTTGTCTCGAAGGTGACATAGCCTTAAATCCATGCTAGTGAGCTTGGTGAATTGGGATGGATCTCGGTCATATGCCTTGAGCATCCACTATCAAGATACCATCTTTTGCTCCTAGCATGTGATGGTGTATGTTTCTACAAGAAGGAATTATTTTTTAGGTACCCATTTACTTTTGGGTGCCTCAAAAACCAATCTAACTTGTTTATCATGTTGCATAGACTTGATCATGGTTCCTTTAGGAACCCAAATCAATTGTTGGACTAATTTTCTTGAATGGACATTGGTAAGTTATATGTCCATATTTGCAACAAAAGTTGCAATTGCTTTGATGTTGAACATGTAAGATAGGACCTTTAACGAAGGTGGTTGGATTTTGGTGAGTACTTCTCACAAATCCGATTCCCTCCTTTTAGGAGCGTGACCCTTATTTGTAAGGATCATGTTTAAGGACTTGCTACCTACCTCGAATTTCTTCAAGGTGTCCTTAAGTACTAAGTTCTCATTTTGGAGAGTTTCTAAATCATGGCATTTAACACATTGAGCTGAACAATCATGATATTCAGTTTTTAATTTATCAAAGGCACACGTAAGACTATCATGCTCCTTTCTTAGCAATTTGTATTTTCTACTAATTGTCTTACATTCATCAAATAACTCATGGAAAGCATTTAATAAATCATGATAAGGTAAATCTGCATTAATTAAATCCGTTACCTCTTCTTGAAGGCCATTAGGGCGTAGTGAGCAACTTGCTTTCGGTGTTGGACTCCTCTTCTTGGATGTGCTTGAGTCATCCCATGTTGCCTTGAGTGCCTTCTTCTTTGGTGTTCTCTTTTTTTGGCTTGAGGGCAATCGTTCTTGTAGTGTCGGTTTTTTTGCATTCATAGCAAATCACTTGGTCCTTCTTTTGTTCAAATTTATTTTTTGTATTATTTTTAAATTTGTTTTCCTTAAAAATTTTTTGAATTTTTTGAGTCAAAAGTGCAATGTCATTGTCTTTGTCCTCATCACTTGATGTTCCTTTCAAGTGGTCTTCTTGTGATTTGAGTGCCATATCCTTCCTGTTCTTTGGAAGGGGTTCTCGAAGCTTCGTCATGAGCTTGACATGTCATTTAAATGGGTCATTAGAGACCCAATGAGTTCTTCAGAGGAAATATTTTAAGGTCTTTGGCCTCTTGAATGGCCGTAACTTTTGGATCCCAACTTTTAGGGAGGGATCTTAAGATTTTAGTTACTAGTTCAAAGTTAGTAAAATCTTTACCAAAACTTTGAGTCCATTGATGACATCAAGTAAACCGGGTGTACATGTCTCCGATGGACTCACTTGGTTTCATTAGGAAAAGTTCGTAGAGTGCACAAGAATGTTGATTTTGGACTCTTTCACTTTCGGCTAGTGCCTTCATGAGTGACTTCAAGAGTTCTCCAAATATCAAAAGCGAATCACAAATTGAAACACGATTAAATTCGTTTTTTGTCTAGTGCACAAAACAAGGCATTCATAGCCTTTGCATTTAAAAGCAAAAAAAACCTTCTTCTCGATTCATTCCATTAAGCTCATCGGAAGAAGATTTTTTTTGAAATCCGTTTTCAACAATAGTCCAAAGCTCGAAATCCATAGAAATAAGGAAGATCCTCATTCGAGTCTTCCAATCGTGTAATCGACCCATTAAACATGGGTGGACGGTGATAGAATGGCCCTCTTGCATCTTGGGAGTAAGCCATCTCTCTTGGGTGTTAAACCAAATATGAGAGATAACCTTGCTCACGATACCAATTGTTAGGATCAAAGCGGCACTAAGAGGGGTGAATTGGTGCAGCGGATAAAAACTAGGGGTTTTCTAAAAAATCTTCTTATGAAGAAGCGGAACTTGACAAGTTTAAACTTGGCGTGTATTCTTAAATATGAGCAGCAAAAGTAATAAGGGACTAGAGCATATAAGAAGATTTGCAATAATATAAACAACAACAATGAAAGCATAAACCACAGATCCCCGATGTTAGAGTGGTTGGGTCAAATGACCTACTCACTTGTGAGCCCCTCTTGATGAGGCTCCCACCTTCCACTAGCAAGCTTCTTGAAATGGAAGGGTAAATACCCTCTTACAACTCTTTACAAGCAGTTCCTCTCTTACAGATTTTCGAGAAGAGATGGGTGAACACTAACAAATTGAAAAAAAACAAGCTAACACTTTTCTAAGATCTTTCTCTCAAACTCTTGCTGCTCAAAAGGTTGTCATCTCAGCTGAGATTTGAGGGGTATTTATAGGCCTCAAGAGGATTCAAATTTGGGCTCCAAAATTTGGGCTCCAAAATTCAAATCCTCTTTGGGTTCCCGATCTTTGGCGGTACCACCGCCCTTAGCGATACCCACCGCCCAGCGTTGGTGCTGGGCGGTGCCACCGCCCAGCTCAGGAAATGTCATGACACTTTCGGGTGCTGGTGCCACCCTGGGCGGTTCCACCTTTGGCTCTCCATTCACTTGGTTTGGCTTTCTTTTTTAGCCCAAACCAACTCGACTTTTTGATTGGCCCCTAACCGGGATATAGGCTTATCTTCTTAATCTAATCTAATTACAAGTGAACTACATAACAAAACACATCTTAAGCAATTTATTAACCCATGAGCGTCAAGTTTTGTTCCATGAGCTTTCGACGAACTTCCTTGACGGGGTCCAAACTGCAGCTCGAACTTGTGATGACTTTAAAAAGTAGGCTGAGACTTTCGGTGATCTCTGCGAACCTCCGGCGATCTCTTCTTTGAACTTCCAACAATTCCCGATTTCTTCTCGGTTGGTTTTCGGCGGATATCTCGAAGCGATTCATCGAACTCTTAAAGGTTCATCAAACTCGACTCGGTATTCTTGCTTTGTGTTTTCTGTTTATCGTAGTTAATCCTGCACACTTAACTCAATAATATGGATTAGATCAAATAACCTATCAATTGATTTTATCATCAAAATCCGAGATTCAACAAGAGGGGCCTCGCAAGTGGATGTATGTCACTTGACCGAACCACTATAAAATCGGTGTGATCTCTGGTTTGCATTTACTTTTGTCATTTACATTACTACAAACCATTTGCACTTTAATGCTATACTGCTTTGTCTCAGTCTTACTTATCTTTACATTTGGAAATCATTCGGCGACATCATATCTTGGCGGAAGAACAAGAAAACAAAATCCCCGATTCCCAAAAGATGTTGGTAGATAGATGCTTGAAGATTGGTGCAAAAATCATAAAAACACAAAACTGCGTATAGAGATTGTGTTACCTAGGAGATCGTATATCCCTGTTTCCTTGCAGATCCTTAGGAGAGGGTGAAGGAGGTCAAAGCGTCCTCCTCTCTAGCGGTGATCCACACGGCGGGGTTGCGGCGACCCTCCTCAAAACTCTAGGCCTCGAGGGTGGTGAGGGGAGGAGAATAGGAAGAACAAGCAAAGACTCTAGCCTATGAGGCTGTGAATCCCTCTATTTATAGAGATCCGTGTCAAACCCTAATTGGTCCTTCCCTAGTGGGTATTGGATGCATCCAATAAGACAAGGGGCTCCGTCGGATATCTCATATCAGAACCTCTACTCATCATAATACCTACCATATGTGTGTGACCCTCTAGGCCCAATATCGGCTGGTAGTGAGTCATACTGTCGAGAACTCCTTCTAACTTTCGGTGAATTATTATCTCTGTAATAATTCACTCGACTCATCGATTCTGGGGCGTGCTAGGCCACTCTGCCGTAGTCCCCAGACGATGGGGGGGAATCCAATCCATTGGACCTGTCGTCCTCGGTTACCATGTACCTATAGTCCCTCATCCATCTAATATCCCGAGGCAGGTATATCGAGCATGGTGTTTGTCGGACCCATACGGTTTCTCTCGAGTCTCGCTCTAATCAGTTCTCGGGAGAACTCTTTCTCTCTCAACCCGAATGACCACGGCTGGGGATTTGTCCGAGCAAGAACACATGGGATATTCTCTCATGGCGTAGAGAGTGGATGATCCTCTATCGACACTCAATAGCCCTCGTAAGGTGAGAGCTACCACTCCCAATGACCCGGTTGTACTAGATGGGGACAGCCAAACCTATAAGTACGGTATCAAAAAGTGGAGCACTCATCTGAGGACATCCTTGGTGTCTCAAGTCTAAGGACGGAGATACACCACTAGGACTCTCAGGGAATCGTTGTCGACAATAAGGCATCATCAACCATCCGGCATTCCGTAAAGCGGATCAATCGGTGAACTCATTCTCCAATGAGCACCATGTACTATATCCCTAGTGTCCCTACCGGCAGCTATGAGACCATTTGCATCCATCATATGGGCGGGTATCTGACACACCCGGTCTATCGGTTATCACGATGTCCCTCTCGTGTAACCTATGGCCAGGGATTATTTAGGATATGTGTTTAAAGGTGAATCGATCTCATTATGGTGATCTCATCGCGATCCGATTCCCATTGCACAAATCAAGGACATCACAATATATATATGCATTTATGCAATAGTTATAAAGTGATTTCATAAAAAATATAATAGCTTAAAAAAGATTCTGTATCAAGTCACACGTGCCATCACTCCGTGATTGGCTTCTTTGGGCACCTATGACTAGCAATCTCCCACTTGACCTAAAGCCAATCACCATATAATACGATCCCCATCGGACCCCATGGCCTTCAAACAAAAAATGAGACAAGCGGCTTTGTCGGTGGATGCAATGTTATCTTGGGATGGAACTCTTTCCCTTTGCTACATCTCCTCGGGTCACGATCTCTCTTATAAGATTTGGAACCTCCTCGAGAACGCCGATTTGAGACCGGGTTCCCTTATTTGAGTAATCACCCCATAGTTATTATAATATAGGAAAAGTCAACTTGTCAGCTATCTGTATCGACTCCCAAATCTGTGATGAACTTCTTCACCCGGACTCCCTCCTTTCTTTGCATCGATGCAGCAATGGCCTCCGCCTCGTGGTCGGTCGGCCGGTGGTATCTTGCTTGGAACTCTTCCACTGCTTTCTCCTCCATTCAAGGTGTACACATACCACGAATTCGACTTGCTATCATCGACATCGACTGAAAACTTGAGTCGGTGTGGCCTTCAACCTCAAGGCTATTACCTCCATATACTAGTAAAAGATCCTTGGTCCTTCTCAAGTACTTAAGGATACACTTTCTTGCTTTCGGTCTCCAAGCACGGATCCGCTGATACCTTTCGTGACACTTTCGAGGCATCGCTATATCGGGGCCTAGTATATAACATGGCATACATGATAGACCCTATTCTTTGAGGCATAAGGTATCATATCCATGTTCGGCCTTTCTTCTGGAGTCTTTGGGGACATACTGGTAGAAAGCGATATCCCATGTCTCATCGGTATGAGACCTCTCTTGGAATTTTCCATGCCAAACCTTTTGACAATGGTTTCTATGTACCTGGACTGGGACAAGCCAAGCATCCTCTTGGATCTATCTTTATAGATTCTAATCCCCAAAATATAGAGATGCTTCCCCTAAGTCCTTCATGGGAAGTGTCTAGATAACCAAGCCTTTCTTGTGGATAGCATTTCTATGTCATTCCCAATGATAAGGATGTCATCCACATATAACAAAAAAGGTGATGGCGCTCCCACTTACCTTTCTGTATACACAAGGCTCATCTTAGTTCTTAACGAAGTCATAAATCTGATTGCCTCATCAAATCTTATGTTCCAACTTCGAGGAAGCTTGCTTTGGTCCATAAATGGATCTAAGCAACCTACACACCTTATATCGGGCGGTTCTTGGACACGAATCCCTCGGGTTGCATCATATACACCTCCTCCTCAGGTTTCCGTTGAGAATGCGGTTTTCACATCCATCGCGGATCTCATAATCATAGTGTCTTTTCTGATAGCCAATAAATTCTGATGGATTTTAGCATTGCTACGGGTGAAAAGTTTTTCGTCGTAGTCAACATCTTGCCTTTGGTGATACCCCTTAGCCACTAGCCTTGCTTTATAGGTCTCTACCTTTCCATCTACTCCGATCTTTTTTCTTAAAGATCCACTTGCAACCGATGGGTACAATACCTTGGGCGCATCAACTAGGTTCAAACCTTATTGGGTACATAGAATCCATCTCAGGAATTCATGGCTTCTTTCCACTTCGGAGTCTATACTCATAATAGCCTCCTCGTAGGTTTAGAGGATCAATATCCTCTACATCCTCTGCTCTAATATGTCCCACATATCTCTCGGGGAGGATGGGATACTCTATCGGGACCTATGTAAAGTTGATACTTGTGTATTAGGTACTGAACGGACTTCGGGTGTGGAGTGGTGCTTGAGCTTGGTTCTCCAACCTGCTCAATTCTATCATTCTCCCCTTTGTCTCCGTCAAGAATGTGTTCCTTCTCAAGGAACATTGCTCTCTCTTCTACAAAGACCTTTTGGTCCTCGAGATGATAGAAATAATACCCCAAAGTTTCCTTGGGGTATCCCACAAATTTGCATCGCTCTGTCCTTGATTCTAACTTATCGGGGTTGTGTCTTCTAACATGGGCTGAGGGCAGCCCCAGATCTTAACAACCTTAAGATCAGGGCTTCTTCCCTTTCCATATCTCATATGGTGTAGACACTACCGACTTAGTTGGAACTCTGTTGAGAAAGGTAAGCTGCGGTTTGGTCCTTGAGGAACTGAGTAAACTCTGTTTCAAGTATTCACCTCCTCGATTTGATCAAGAGTTTTGATACTCTTTTCCAACCGTTCTCCACCTCATTCTTATACTTTTAAATTTCTCAAAGGCCTCGGACTTGTACTTCATTAAGTACACATATCCATACCTTGAGAAATCATCAAGAATGTAATGAAGTAGGAGTAACCTCCAATGGCATGAGTTGACATGGGTCCACATACATCACTATGTATGAGTTCTAATAACTCATTGGCTCTCTCTCCAGCCTCTACTAAATGGAGATTTGGTCAGTTTTCCACGAATGCAAGGCTCACAAGTTGTATATGACACATAGTCGAATGGATCTAGATATCCATCATTTAGCAACTTTTGAATCCTTCTTTCATGGATGTGACCTAGCCTACAATGCCACGTGTATGCACCGCTCAACTCATCTCGCTTCCTTTTGGACATATTTATATTCATGATAAGTGGAGTGGTGTCTAACATAAATAAACCATTATGCAATGTTCCTTTCGATGATCTTATCATCTAATAATATCGAACAACCATTGTTCTCAAAAAATAAATTTATATCCACTAACCATTAAACATGAAATGGAGATAATGTTTTTGATAATAGAAGGAACAAAATAACATGCATCTAATGCAATAAAAGCTCCACTAGGGTAAATGTAGGGCTTACCTCGCCAACAGCCTAATACAAAGAACTTTTTTGCTCCATTACCCATCTTGAGATCCATCTCGCCTCTCTGTAGTCTCCTAGGCCTTGCTAGAACCCGCAACGAATTGCATATATGATAAGCACTACCGGTATCCAATACCCATGTGTTATCATAAGAGTCTAACAAATGGAGACTGATCATGAATGTACCTGAAGCTTCATCAAGCTTTTGTTTCGCCCTTTCTGCAAGGTACTCTTTCAAGTTTCTCTTCCAATGGCCATCTTTACCACAGTGGAAACACTGGCCTTTGTCTTTTGCTGGGTCTTTCTTAGCAACCTTTGCTTTACCTTGTTTGCCCTTGCCCTTTCCTTTTTAAGGGACCTTTCTGCTTTCCATTTCTTTTTGGTCTCACCAATGTAGAGAACTGGCTTCTCTTTCTTAATAGTACTCTCTGCCTCCCTCAACATACTGAGGATCTCTGGGAGAGTCACCTCAAGCTTGTTCATATTAAAATTCATTATGAACTGTGAAAAGGAATCTGGTAGGGACTGAAGCACAATGGCCACACACAAGTTATCCTCTAGGACCATTCCAAGACATGGTTCTGAAGCGGTGTCCCCTCAGTCATCCTAGCGCGGAAAAGGCTCTTGGATATCTCATATTGTTGAGTCCTTCCCTGTTCCTCAAACAATTTTCGGATATGTAGGAGAATGGATCTGGCATCCATCTTTTCATGTTGTCTCTCAGAACTCGAGTCATAGAGCCCAACATATAGCACCGAGCAAGAGTGGAGTCATCAATGTACTTCACGTGAAGCGAAGCGATCTCATCCTCGCTTGCCCTTCTTTTCGGTGTGTAGGCATCATCAGATCAGGGACGCATTACGATTTTCTCCACTGTGAGAACAATTCTCAAGTTACGGAGCCAATCCGTATAATTTGGACC
Source organism: Musa schizocarpa (assembly GCA_900464855.2). Lineage (NCBI taxonomy): Eukaryota > Viridiplantae > Streptophyta > Magnoliopsida > Zingiberales > Musaceae > Musa > Musa schizocarpa. Next base: position 31,573,882 of record LS990919.1, read on the forward strand.
AAGAGGCTGTTGACATCAAGTATGCCAATGTAAGGGATTTGAAAGCGACATTTTCTGAAAATAAAGATGTAGCAGAAATGAATAACATGCAGATTTTGCAAGAAATAAACTATCAAGATATGGACTTCTATCTTAATATGCTCCCACTAGCAAGAAATAACGAAGTCACGCCACCCTCAAAGATTTGTGAAACGGAAGTCTCCAAAGACTTCTAGTGGGGATTAGGATCCAATCACCGTCTTAGTGTAACCCCCGAGGGACTCACCAATCACACTAAGCCTAAAAAAGGTAGGCAACTCTTGCCGATCACAACTCATTGTGATTCCCGTCCCCATTCGGCCTCCTAATCACCATGGCCATGAGGGACTCGACCAACCATGATGCTCGGTTAAGTCAACACCTTCGTTACAAGATGAGTCTCCGATTTGATGATATACCCTCGAGGGACTTGACCAAGCATACCATGCCCTCGTGTCACCGTGACATCTCTATGTCATAAGCAAGATAGCGAATCGGATATAGGTGGGTCTCGAGGGACTCGACCAACTCAACCTACACCGGGAATCGGTTCCTACTCATAACGATGGAAGGCCACGTGGGTCAATCTAATTGCCTCACGTTTACCGACTTAATATTATCGAGAGATGTTTGTATAATTTGGTCTCCTAATATGATATATCACACATATACATATTTAATATATATCTACATCGCATGCAAATATATACACATATCTAGTATGTGTATAAGCAATCACATCAGATGATCATGGACCACAACCTAATATGATTAGGCCCGAGTCAGTAGGCCTAATCTCTCACATCAAGATCTATGTGTGCAACGGTGCATCTCCATGCCCTTGTGATCGTCCATCTCGTCCTCGTCGGTTCCGTCGACATCTTGATGCATCTCCATGCATCACGATTGTCCGTCTCGTGGGTCCCGCTATTGCATCCACGCTCCCGCTGCACCTCCTCATGTGATTACAACTTAATCATAGGCATGCAGGCCCGACAATAAACGAGAAATATAATGGAGGTTCGCAGACCTCAATAATAATAATCACAAGTACACACATCATACGGTCCATGATCATCCGTTCACACATCATACATCACATGTATAAATAATCATCATCATGTAGGACTACTAGATAATAATAAAAAATAATAATCAACTAAACCATTTAATTAATTAATATTTTTCTGAAATCATGGACATGTAGGGAATTTCTCAATTCCTAAGGGTATTTTCGTAATTTGGACAAAAGACAGAAACTGGAATTTCTCAAATTCATAGGGGCAAAACTGTCCTTTTGTCCAAAACCTTAATTCCCTCTGTTGCTGCCGCCGCCACCCTCTTACGGGCAGCGGCCCAGGTAGCGAGGCGGGCGGGCGTTCCCTCGCCAGGGCGGCGATTGGGCAAGGCGGCGACGTTGCCGCTGGTGGGCGCCTCCTTCCGCCGCCTGCTCCTCATAGCGGTGCTGTCCCGCTTAGGTGGCCGCCCCACGGGGTTTTTTTAGTGGAGAGAAGCGCCACAAGCGCCGCCGCCCTTCGGTGCCTCTCGACCATTGTTGTTGCCCGCCTCTCCTCCCATGGGGGGGCACCGGACGGCGCCTCTACCCGGGTGCCAGCCCCCCGGCCGCAAGCCTGTTGCAAGCAGAACGCCGGGCCGGCTGCTGCAGGCACCTGCGCTTATGCCGCTTGGCCAGGCTTTGCCTGGTCAAGCCGCCGCCGCCATTGCGGTGGTGGTCAGGGCATGCAGATCGAGGGCAGCAACTGTTGTTGCCCTTCCTCGCTTTTATGTCAACGATTTTGACGTCAATATTCTTCCTAAACACAACACACGTAGTTCAAAACCAATCATTCACACGAACAACCCGGCTCGATACCACTTTGGGAAATCATGGGGCGACATCATATCGCAATGAAGAACAAGAAAACAAAAAATCCCGATTCCCAAAAAGATGTTCGCCGTCGTATAAAGATTGGTGCGCAAAAATCCGCAAAAACACAAAACTGCGATAGAGATTGTGTTACCTAGGGAGATCAGATATCCCCAAGTTTCCTTTGCAGATCCTTAGGAGAGGGTGAAGGAGGTCAAGCGTCCCCTCCTCTAGCGGTGATCCACACAAGAGGGGTTACGATGACCCTCCTCAAAACTCCAGTGCCTCCGAGGTGGAGAGGGAGAGGAGAATAGGAAAGGCAAGCAAAGACTCTAGCCTATGAGGCTGTGAATCCCTCCTATTTATAGAGATCCCGTGTCAAACCCTAATGGGTCCTTCCCTAGTGGGTATTAGATCTGCATCCAATAAGACAAGGGCTCCGTCGAATATCTCATATCCGAACCTCTACTCATCGCAATGCCTACCATATGTGTGTGACCCTCTAGGCCCAATATCGACCGGGCCGTGAGTCATACCTCGCTCGAACTCCTTTCTAACTCAGTGAATTATTATCTCTGTAATAATTCACTTCGACTCATCGACTTCTGGACGTGCATTAGGCCTCTACGCCAGTAGTCCCTAGACGACAGGGGAATCCAATCCATTGGACCTGTCGTCCCCTCGCTACCATGTACCTATAGTCCCTCATCCATCTAATATCCCGGAGACCGTATATCGAGCATGGTGTTGTCGCATCCCATACGGTTTCTACTCGAAGTCTCGCTTCTAATCAATTCTCCTCCCGAGAACTCTTTTCTCTCTCAACCCGAATGACCCTCGGGTCGTGATTTGTCCGAGCAAGAACACATGGGATATTCCTCTCATGACGCCGAGAGTGGATGATCCTCCCGTCGACACTCAATAGCCCTCGAAGGTCGACTACCACTCCCAATGACCAAACAGACTAGATCCGGGACAGCCAAACCTATAAGTCTGGTATCAAAGAGTGGAGCACTCATACAGGACATCCTTGGTGTCTCAAGTCTAAGGACCAGATACACCACTAGGACTACGGAATCGCTGTTTGACAATGAGGCATCATCAACCATCCAGCATTCCGTAAGCGGATCAATCAGTGAACTCATTCTCCAATGAGCACGTGTATTGTATCCATAGTGTCCCTACACGAGCAGCTATGAGACCAGCTGCATCCATCATATGGACGGGTATACAGCACACCAATCTATCCGGTTATCATGATGTCCCTCTCGAGTAACCTATGATCGGGATTATTTAGGATATGTGTTTAAAGGTGAATCGATCTCATTATCGTGATCTCATCACGATCCGATTCCCATTGCACAAATCCAAGGACATCACAATATATATATGCATTTATGCAATAGTTATAAAGTGATATACGCCAAAATATAATAAGCAAAAAGATTCTGTATCAAGTCACACGTGCCATCACTCACGTGATTGGCTTGCTGGGCACCTATGACTAGCACGAACACTCGACCGTACCGATATCCTTACCTCCAAAAAGATGAAATTGAAAAGATCGTAAAGGAGATGCTTGAAACAGGGGTGATTCGGCCAAGTTGCAGCCCCTATTCCTCACCAGTACTACTTGTACGCAAGAAGGACGGAACTTGGCGGATGTGCATCGACTACCGAGCTTTAATTGGCATCACCTTCAAGGACAAATATCCAATACCAGTGATGGATGAACTTCTGGATGAATTAAAAGGAGCTCGAGTCTTCACGAAGTTGGACCTCCGATCCGGTTACCACCAAATTCGGGTATGTGAAGATGACATTCCAAAAACTGCATTCCGCACACATGATGGTCATTATGAATTCTTGGTAATGTCTTTTGGACTCACTAATGCTCCTTCAACCTTTCAAAGTCTCATGAACGATATTTTTTGGAGCTTTCTTCGTAAATTTGTGCTGGTATTTTTCGATGATATTCTCATTTACAGCCCTTCTCTTGAGACTCACTTTCAGCATTTACGGATTGTTCTGACGATCCTTCGGGAGAATAATCTTTTTGTTAAGCAACGAAAGTGTAGCTTTCTCCAACAAAAAGTAGAGTACCTTGGGCACATAATATCAGAAGAAGGAGTGACGGTGGACCCAACAAAAATTGAGACAATGCAAGGCTGGCCGAAACCTACAAACGTGAAATTACTACGCGGGTTCCTTGGACTAACAGGCTACTATCAAAAATTTATTAAGGACTATGGGAAGATCAGTGCACCACTCACTTCTCTACTAAAAAAAGATGCTTTCCAATGGTCTGACAAAGCCTCTGCTGCCTTCAACAAACTTAAGGCAGCCATGACGACGATGCTGGTGTTAGCGCTACCAGATTTCAACCGACCCTTCATCATTGAGGCCGATGCATCTGGAGACAGAATGGGAGACGTTCTCATGCAAGATGGTCGACCACTCACATATATTAACAAGGCATTGTCTCCCCCCATCAAAACATATTAACATATGATAAGGAGATGCTCGCCATTGTGCACGCAGTAACGAGGTGGAGATCGTACTTGATCAGGCGATGCTTTCAAATCAAGACCGACCATAAAAGCCTAAAATATGTCTTTGAACAGAAGATATCTACCCCCAAGCAGCAAAAATGGGTAACAAAGGTTCTTGGATATGATTATAAAATAACTTACAAAAAGGGGAAAGAGAATGTTGTTGCAGATGCGTTTTTATGACTACCTAAGCAAGCTGAATTTTTGACCATTTCACTTTCGACTAGTGACTTCCTTGAGGATATTAAAATGGAATGGCAAGAAGATTCGGAGACCAGTAAGATCATAAAAAAATTGGAGGAAGCACCGAGCTCCGTGGCTCATTACAATTGGGACTCAAATGAATTACACTATAAGGGACGCATTGTGCTTATGATAAATTCTACTTGCATCTTCAAGAGCATATTTTGGAAAAAGTTATTCCATATGCAGGGTACTAAATTGAAGAGGAGTATGACATATCACCCACAAACCGACGGCCAAACGGAAATTGTAAATAAGTTCTTAGAGACAGCCCAAAGCCACCCACCAAATATGACTACCCAAGGAGAACTTCAGACCCAGCCAAGTGTCATTATTGAACGACGGATCATGACTCGACAACGACGACCCACTACTACAGTGCTAATACAATGGGTGAACCTACCAACAGAAGATGCCACTTGGGAGAACTATGACGACTTGAAGATCAAATTCTCAAAATTCATGAATCGTTAGCCTCGAGGACAAGGCTGATTTGAAGAGGGCGGGTTTGTTAGGACTCTAGCTAGGAGAGTCCTAATTGTGAGGGACATTCATGTAAAACCTACCTAAGCCGACCCCTATTAAAGAGGTGAAGAGGCCAGCTAGGGTTAGGAGATTGTTTCTTAGAGATGAATTAGGAGTTGTAAAGGAATAGGAGACTTGATTAGAAGTCCTATTAGGAGTTGGTTAGAAGTATAAGTCTTGAGTAGGAGTCCTATTAGGAGTTAGGGTTTAGAAACCCTATAAATAGCCATGTATTTCTCCTCTTTTGATAAGCAATAGATGAATCTTTTCTGCAGCCTTTGAGCAGCAACTTGGAGGGAGGAACCCCTATAGAGTTCCAAGGAGGCCAATCCCCTAAAGAGATCAACCCCAAGTTTAGAATATGTAAGGGTTCTAACACAAACCTTCTTACTTGCTTTATTTCATCATTACCTTTGCTGCACAACTTTGCGAATACGTTTTCAAGTTAAGCACTTCCGACTTCGATTTTTATCGTACGAAAGATTTGTCGAAATCAACGTTTTAATCCGCTGCACTAATTCACCCCCCCCTCTTAGTGCCGCTCTGATCCTAACAATTGGTATCAGAGCCTGGTATTTCTCAATTCTGATTTACACCCGAGAGAAATGGCTCTTCATGGCTTTCAAGAGGGCTTATCGATTTTTCATCCACCGTTGTTTAACGGATTGGACTACACTTATTGGAAAACTCGAATGAGAGTTTTCTTGATTTCTATGAATTTGGATTTATGGAATATTGTTGAAAACGATTTTCAACTTCCCTCTAAACCGATGAACGAATGGTCGGATTTGGAGAAGAAGTATTTTTCTTTAAACGCAAAGGCTATGAATGCCTTATTTTGCGCTTTGGACAAAAATGAGTTCAATCAGGTTTCTTTGTGCGAAACGGCTTTCGACATATGGCACACTCTTGAAATCACACACGAAGGCACTTCTAGAGTTAAAGATTCGAAAATCAACTTTTTAATACATGATTTTGAGTTTTTTCGAATGAAGCCGAATGAAACCATTATTGACATGTACACCCATTTTACGGATGTCGTCAATGGTTTACAAGCTCTTGGCAAATGTTTCTCGAATTTTGAACTTGTTAGTAAGGTTTTACGATCACTTTCTAAAGCTTGGGAATCAAAAGTAATGGCAATACAAGAAACAAAAGATTTAAATATTTTTCCACTTGAAGAACTTATCGGCTCATTGATGACATATGAAATGGTGCGCAATGCACATGATGAACAAAATCACATTCCAAAGAACAGGAAGGATTTGGAACTTCGGACAAATGAATACCACTTGAGCGATGACTCAAGTGATGAGGATAATAATGAACTTGAACTTCGAACACTAAATCTTAATAAGTTCATTGAACAAAAATATAAAATAAACAATGAACTTGAACTGAGGAAGATGCCAAAGAAGAGGAAGGCAACCAAGGATGAATCAAAAACTTCCAAAGATGAAACGGTGAATTGGGCTTTGATGGGCTTCAACTACAAGATAAGTAACTCAACTCTCTTGAATTATTTTGAAATTACTTGAAGTTTTTCATGAGTGCTTAATCTAGATAGTAGGAATAAGAAATAAAAATTATTTTTCAAAAATTATATCATGTTTTTCTTTTTAGCATCTTTTAAAAAAAAATTAAAAAATTTGATCATGAAATGTATATTGCTAAGGTTTCATGCATGTTATGTTTTTGAAATGTTAAATGATGTATACAATATTAGGGATGATAATTATATGATATCTGATAATGCTTAGGATTAATCCATACATGTGTATCTTGATGATTTTATGACATATATGAGTTTTTGATGTAAATGTTGATTTGAAACTCTCATTTTAGATTAACATATTTTTAGACTAATCGTTTTTATGACATATTAAGATGACATAGTGCATGTACATCTATGCATGAATTTCTTGATAGTCTTTTGATGATAGATGTGATATCATGATGTGTTTGGTCTTAACGGCTTCATGGCAAAACTTATGTTTCGATGATGATACATGTTTTCACAAAAAACTTGAATACAGTCACATTAAATTAATTGTATGAAATGGAAATGAATTTTCTATCCTATTGAAATTAATGAATTTATTTTACTAATTTTGTGAATCTCGAAATTGATTTTGATGACTTGATTATGAATTTCAAGTTAACGATTTGATTTAAATGAGTTTTTATCTAAATCATAATCTTGATCTTGCAAAATTGGAATCACAAATAATGTCTTTTAGTATTCATTAATTGATACTCACAATATGAAAGTATTGTTATTCATGACTTGAATTTGATTGAAACATTGCATGCTTAAACTAATCATTCTCCTATGTTTCAAAAATTCTTTAAATGACTTATGTGATGATTGAAAATTAATTTACTTTATGATAAATCTATGTATACCATTTTGAATCTCTTGAAAGTAATATTGAGATTTTGATGATTTGGACGATTTGAATTTGAATGAGTTTTATCCAAAATCGTGATCTTGATTCCGTGATATTTACAAATTAAGATTTATTATGAATCAAGACATTTTCATTAATCGATCTCCCAAGATTTTCTTATGATTATTTATGAGTAAGTTTTTCAAAAAAAAATTATGCATTTTGGTATTCAAATGGTCTTATCTTTGATGATATGATTTCTTTATATCTATGATATAAATGCCTTGAAATGATTGAAATATTTTATGCTTTTATGCTCTTCCCTACTTTCTTGTTTTCAATGATAAAACGGGGGGAAGTTTTGATCATACATGGTAGGATATAAGTTGACAAAATTGATACCATCATGATATGAAACATTTATGATTTGCAATGATGCATGCAATACTTGTGCTTTCTAATTATGATGTGATGTATTGCATATGATGTAAATCATGATTTAAAATACTATGAGTTGTTGCTAAAATGATAAATGTTGATTTAATGTTTTGTATCATGAATGCTCTAAATGATGATTGTTTGGTATCATGATCAAAATGTTGATAAATAGTTAAAAATTTTAGTATCATGTATGATATCCTCATAATGTCGATCGATTTATTCAATATCGTGCATGAATAAAATATAAGATATTTAAAAATACGTATATTTTAATTTGAAAATATAATGATGCACAAATAAAATTGACACTTAACCCTTGTCATGATTTGAATATTATAGTAAAGGGAAATGAATTACACTAATTGTATTGTTATTCCCCTCTATTTGACAATGACATAGGGGGAGCAAATTTTGCTAGCTAGCTTGCAAATATCAAGAAGCAATGGGTGCTAAGTTACACATTTTGAGAAATATTGCTAGCTCAAGATACAAAATTTGGAAACTTGTATATTGCAAAAGAAGTAAAAATTGCAAGCTTGTACTTCTCAAAAAGAGAAGAAAGATATTGCCTATCGAAAGAAGCAAAAATTGTAAAACTTAGAAAACTTGCAACAAAATTACTCTTGCCATGCTTTGTATAAAAAATATGTTGATATCCTTAAAAGCATCGCTATAATTATTTTTGTATCGCAATGTGTCACATGTATCGCAAATTAAATTTTTTTAAGACTATTATCATATCATGTTTAACATTTGATATCTTTCATTGATATGATATATTATCATATCATGATGTATCGAATAATGATATCATCATTTGCGATTGTTTCATGTGATCCTTGGTGAATTTTCACATTGGTATCTTTCATGAAATGATTTCTTTGCATTATTGTCTTGTATGCATCATGTGATGATTGAAATATTGATTGATGCAAAGTTAATGTAAAAGTCTAAATCATTGGTTCCTCTCCTTCTTTTTGACATTGACAAAGGGGGAGAAAGTTATTGCAAGCTTGCACACTTGAATGAAGATTTTGCTAGCTTGATCATTGTAATGAAGAAATTTGCTATATCAAACATCATAAATATTGTTACTTGCAAAGAAAAGCAAAGTGCAATCTTGCACAAAAATTCAAGTGTTGAATTGTCATGATTGAACTTAAAGAATCTTGCTATGCTTTTGTGCTTATATGTTGTGATAAAAATCTAGCTTCAAGTACCAAAAACTTGCATATCTTTTAAAATAACTAGAGCTACTTCTCATTTTTGTTGATGACATAGGGGGAGAAGTATATTGATCACTTCATGCATTGAATTGAATATTTTATATATTTGCATGATGGATTAAATGTTTTTCATAAGATGTGATGAATGTTACTTGGATTTGGGATAATCCAAGTGTTCTATCAATGACATATTGATAGGGGGAGTTTGGTTAAACTCCGGGGAGTTAAGGTTAACTCCGTTAGTCATCAATTAGTTGCCATCATCAAAAAGGGGGAGATTGTTGAATCTCGAATTTTGATTATGAAACTAATTGATTGTGTTTAGATGTTTAACTGCATTTTGAGTGATGCAGGTCTACTCGATTAGGATTAGACAGTTGACGCAGGAGGAATTGACATTGCATCGGAGGAGATCACGTCAGGATATTGGACGGCAGAAGCTTCGGACGTTGGGCATTGGGCCAAAGGAGAGCGGAATTGGGCCAAGGATATCGAGGTTGCGGAGGTCAACCGCCGATTGGGCAACAAGCCACAAGAGAGGATGATGCGCTGAAGAATCAGACGAAGCGCCAACCAATGATGTGCCAGGCAACAGAATGTCAATTCACATTGTAATAATTATCTAGATCGGAGTAGAGTTTTAGTTTGTGTGTGCAAGATTAACTACGATAACCAGAAAACACAAAGCAAGGATACCAGAGTCAAGTTCGATGGACATTTAAGAGTCCGAAGAATCGTCGGAGATGCTGCCGGAACCAACCGAGAAGAAATCGGGAACCTGTCGGAATTTTTGGAAGTTTGCCGAAGAGATCGTTGGAGGTTCACGGAGATCATCGAGAAGGCTCGGCTACTCATTAAAGTCATCACAAGTTCGGGAGCTTGCTGGGAGTCCGTCGGGAGAAGTTCGTCGGAAAGCTTGCTTAGGATATTTTTTTTTGTTATGTAGTTAACATGTAATTAGGATTAGGATTAAGAGATAATCCTATATCCTGGTTAGGGGCCAACTAGGCCCAAAATTAGACTTGGATTGGGCTAAGTTTGAAGCCCAACCAATCAACCGAAGAGTCTGGCGGTGGCACTGCCAGACTGGGCGGTTGCACCGCCCAACATTGTCAGTGCCTAACACTGACAGGCGGTGGCACCGCTAGCATCGGGAACACTAAGAGAATTCAAATTTTAGAGCCCAAATTTGAATCCTCTTAAGGCCTATAAATACCCCTCAAATCTCAGCTGAGATTACAACTTTTTGAGCAGCAATTGTTTGAGAGAAAGGCCTTAGAAAAGTCTTTGATAATCTTATTTTCAATTTGTTAGTGTTCACCTCCTTCTTTCTTGCTGAAAATCTGTAAGAGAGTGAACCGTTTGTAAAAAGTTGTAAGAGGGGTATTCACCCTTCCCTTTCAAAAGATTTGCTAGTGGAACGTGGGAGCCTCATCGAAGAGGGGCCTCGTAAGTGGATGTAGGTCACTTGACCGAACCACTTTAAAAACGACGTAATCTCTAGTTTGCATTTCATTACTGCTATTTACATTACTGCAAACCTTCTTACTTGCTTTATTTCATCATTACCTTTGCTGCTCATCTTTGCGAATACGTTTTCAAGTCAAGCACTTCCGACTCCGATTTTTATTGTACGATAGATTTGTCGAAATTAATATTTTAATCCGCTGCACTAATTCACCCCCCCTCTCTTAGTGCCACTCCGATCCTAACAGTCACAGCCCTACTATATGGATCACCACTAGAGAGGAGGACGTTTGACCTCCTTCACCCTCTCCTAGAGATTTGTAAGGAAACAGGGATATACGATATCCTTAGGTAACACAATCTATTCTATACACGGTTTGTTTTACGGATTTTTGTGCACCAATCTTCGCACGATGATGAACATCTTTTTGGAAAATTGGGGATTTTGTTTTCTTGTTCTTCCGCTGTGCATGTGATGTCGCTCCCAAGATTTTCCAATAGTCATCACGATCTGATTCCCTTTGAACAGATCCATGGATATCACTATATATATATATGCAACAATCGATATAAAGTAATAAAATGTTAAATAATATTATAATAATAAAAAAGTGCATGTTATGTCATACATGTCATCAGTTACGTGATTGGCTTGTAGAGCACCTATGACTAGCAATCTCCCACTTAACCTAAAGTCAATCATCTATGTGTTTGATCCTTATCATACCCCAATGACGCTCTAAGATAATTAGAGATAATGACTTTGTTAGTGGATTTGTGATGTTATCTTTAGATGAAACTCTTTCCACTACTATATCTCCTTGGGTCACGATCTCTCTAATAAGCTAGAACCTCCTCAGAACACTTGTGATGAGACCCGGGTTCCCTTATTTGAGTAATCACCCCATAATTATCGTAATATAAGGGAATCAGCTCCTCGCTACCCTGCACGACTCCCAGATCTGTGATGAACTTCATTATCCAGACTCCCTCATTTACTGCTATTAGTATCAAGAGTGGTTGATTTCAAAAAATATTTTTTTCGATTAAATCTATTTCGAAAAGATGTTAGACTTGAAAGAGCTCGTAAAAGTATAAAGAGAAGATTATGGAAGTTTGTAGTAATATAAATTGCTCAAATAACATGCAAACCAGAATTTAGAGTGGTTTGGTCATTGTGACTTATATCCACTTCTAATTCCTCCTTCGTCAGGATCACCGGAATCTACTAATGGCCTTCCTTCAATAGGTGAAGACCAACTACCTTTTACAGCTCTTTCTCCTTTTACCAGGTTTAGGTGATAACCCTTACAAGTCTCATTCCTCTTTCTTGAATGATTACAAAGCTAAGAGAAGGAGGAGGAGGACTCTTCTTAATTTTACAATACTTTTAACACCCCAAACACTTAAAATTTTTCACACTTTTGATTGCACTTTGTTACCCTTTCATGTAGAAAAGGGTGGGTTATTTATAGGCCCCAATGGCTTCTAAATTGGAGCCAAAAAAATATCATTTCTTTGGATTTTGGGGTATTGGCAGTACCACCGTAATTATTGGGCGACACTACCACCTGCAGACTAACATTGGGTGGTACCATCACTCAGTCTGGGCGGTATGAACACTTGACAGAGCTTGGAGACCGAGCTCTAACGATACCACCGCCTAGAAATATGGGAGACCGAGTCCTAGGCAATGCCACTACCGGCCTTGGCGGTGCCACTACCGGCCATGATTTCAAGTGCCGAATGGGCTTTCAATCTAGCTCAATTCAGCCTTGTTAAGGGCCTAGTTGTCCTCTAACTGAGTTAGTGGGATTCCCTCCCAATCCTAACTCAATTAAAGTTCTAACTATGATTAAGGCAAGCAATTAGTTCGGTATATTAATATTTCTCTCGGTGATCCTCCAATGAACTTCTTGGCGAGTCTTCCGATGAACTCTTAGCGATCTTCCGATGAACTCTCGGTGATCTTCCGATGAACTTTCAGTGATCTTCTGATAAACTCTCGGTGAACTCTCGGTACATCATCCAAATCTTCGACTCTAGTCCATCATCTGCTTTATGCCTTACCACTATCATAGTTAATCCTGCACACTTTTCTCAACACATAGATTAGGTCAAATAATTTACAAATTGATTTCATCATCAAAATCCGAGATTCAATAATCTCCCCATTTTTTATGATGACAACCAATTGGTGGAGTTATCCTTAACTCCCCCTATCTATATGCCATACAAACTTGAATTCACAACCTTGAATTCAAGCTTTGATCAAAATTAGAAATCCCATGCATTTGTGCATTATCATGATTTCAAGTCATCAAGATATTAAATGCACAATCACTTCATGCATGATAAAATGTTTTGACATTGCCTTTCATCACTACTTGCATGAAATATCATGATTATTGCATTGTATCATTCAAAAGTTCACAATATTAAGAATATGATATTGATCATTGTATGATAATATTAGAAATTCTCAACATTAAAGAGATCACAATATCATAGAAATTTTTAGCACAACATCATAGAAACTTTCAGCATTAAAGTAAGCACAGAATTTCAACATCAAAGTAAGCATAATAAAAGAGAGGGATTTCATCCACTATTTAAGTGGTGGCAAGTCAAAATGTCTAAACAAGGTATTAAGCTGACAATGAATCTACTGCAACTCAGTTAAAATTTGATCTTGACATTGTTCAAGTTGATCTTGACATTGTTCAAATCGATCCATTCGAGTCCCTATGTTATCGATAGATGAGGGGGATACTTGATCTGCTAGAGGTGTTGCCTCAAAGGGACCAATAGGAGGAAATTGATTATACTTAAATATTGGTGTTTTAGGTTCTAGATTTGGTGGAAGGGGATCAGTCCTTCGAGGTAATCTAGTCCATATCCCATTTCTAAATATACACCTTAATCGTCTTAGTATATTTCTATTTATGATATTAAATATATCTAGTTTCATAACTTATTCGTTAGGTGGGATGACTATGTCATATGCATGGATTAGTCTTGTGATTAGGCCATCATATGGAAGTACCATGTCATTTTTTAATCGTTCAATCATGTTTTATTGTATGAGGTAGCCAAAACAATTTTTATGTCCTTTCATAATCCAATACATCATTCCTATTTCCATTTGGTTAACTTCATCATGATGATATTATTTTGGAATTATAATGCTTATTAAGATATGATGAAGTACTTTGGTGTTGAAAGGTAGTAAATGTTCACAGCTCTTTGGAAGAAGAGACAAATTAGGATTACCGAAGATGGTTCCTAAGGCTTCAGAATAAGTAGTCCCAACTAATGCTTCATCCCATTGGCATCTAAAATAACAACCTCTTTCTTTCTCGGCAATTCCCATGAGACTGCAAATTACGCTCTCTGTAATGGGTATATGATGTCCTAAGCGATACGTGGAGACCCTATCATTTTCATCCACATGCAAATTATTATAGAACAATCTAACATGTCTCGGATAGATAGGTTCACATATTTGAAGTATTGGTAGGATATCTAGGTTAGCAAACCATTGAATAGGTTCCAAATCACTTAATTCCTCCAAATCAACATATTTACCCTTATGAATATTTCTAGATTCTATGGTTGAATGTTTAAGGACATATTGATTGAAATCGAAAAGTAGGGAGTCATAGTTTTCATCTAATCTCTTCTTCCCTTTTATCTCTTGAGGATCTTCTAGAAGTCATGAAGACTACAATTATGAAGACATATAAGAGGAAAGAATACATAATGCAAAGGGGTAATCAATTTGGTTTAGGGATTACCTTTGTAGTTTTTCCTTCTTGAAATCAATAAGAGAATGTTTGAGATTGATCCTTGATTTAGCAGAGAAATGGGGATTCTTTAAGTTTCTAAAAGGGGATCCTTGATTTAGCAAGAAGATCAAGAGGTTTGGAGCTCTTTGGAAAGGTGTAGAGTGAGTTGGGGTCGGTTCTACCTCCGGCCCTAACTTGCTCTTTATATAGGGCAGGTTGCGAGCGGTGGCACCGCCAGCTGGACGGTGCTACTGCCTACAACTCATAACCAGCTGGACAGTGCTACCACCACTTGGGTGGTGCCACCGCCTATAAGCAGTGAGCATTGCTTACATTGAGGTGTAGTGCTCACATTGTATGGTTTCTTCTTGCAAGATTATGAGTTGCATATCATAAAATCTATTCTTGTAAGAGGAGAAAATTCGCACCATAAATTCATGATTCATATAAAATTCGTACCATAAGTTCATGCATCAAAAATTCATACGCAAACATCGTATAAGATTCGTTCACATACCACAAGTTCATGATTCAATTGATTGATCTTGTAAAATAGAATTCGATAAGAAAATCCGAAGAAAAATTTAAAGAGGAACTAATGTATCCGAGAAATTTAGCATACCTAATTCTCTTCTTATAAAATTAAATTATTTCTCAATCAAAGGTTTTGTAAAAATATCAACCAATTGATGTTTCGTGTCAATAAATTCTAAGATTACATCATGATTATTAACATGATCTCATATAAAGTGATGCCTAATGTCAATATGTTTAGTTCTTGAGTGTCGAATAGAATTTTTTGTTAAACATATTATACTTGTGTTATCACACTTTGTAGGTATATTCTTCAAGTGAATTCCATAATCTTTTAAAGTATTTTTCATCTATGTAACTTGTGCGCAACATGCACCTACTGTAATATACTCAGCTTCGGTTATGGATAATGCAATTGAGTTGTAATTCTTGGAACACTAAGAGAAAAGTGCGTGTCCTAAAAATTGATATGTTCCGGATGTGCTTTTTCTATCTATTTGGCAATTAGCAAAATCAGCATTGGCATAACCAAGCAATTCAAAATTTTTAGATTTTGGATATCATAATCCTAATTTAGGAGTTCCTTTTAGGTATCTAAAAATCCTTTTAATAGTTTTTAAATGAGATTGCTTAGGGTTAGATTGAAACCTAGCACAAAGTCCTATGCTAAACATAATATATGATCTAGTTGCGGTGATGTATAGTAAACTACCTATCATACCCCTATAAGCTTTTTGATCAAAGTTTTCTCCATCTATGTCAATGTCTAACTTAGTGGAGGTACTCATAGGAGTATTGATAGCCTTTGTGTTAGGATCGGAGCGGCACTAAGGGGGGGGGGGGGGGGAATTAGTGCATCGGATTAAAACTTGTAAATTTGAAAACGATTTCGTAAATGCATAGAGATTTCAATTCGTCAATGACTTGGAGAAAGTAACTCGAGTAAAGTGAGAAGATGAAAACAGAAAGCTTGCTGCTATGTAAATAACGGTTTCAGAAAAGTAAATACTCACACATTTAAGGAACACACCAATTTAAAATGGTTCGATCAAAATGACCTACATCTACTTGTGAAGCCTTCTTCAATGAGGCTTCCAACTTCCACTAGCAAATCACTTTGAAGGGGAAGGAAAAATACCCCTCTTATAACCTTTTACAAGTGGTTCACACTCTTACAAATTTTCAAAGAGAAAGAGGGAGGTGAACACTTAAGCTATTGAAAACAAAACTTGCTAAAGACTTTGCTAAGGCTTTTATCTCAATCTCTTGCTTCTTGAAAGTTATCTTCTCTATTGAGAATTAAGGAATATTTATAGACCCAAAGAGGATTCAAATTCGTGCTTCCCGGTGCTGGCAGTGCCACCACCTATTAGTGGCGGTGCCACTGCCTATCAGTGTCTGACACAGATAGTGTACTAGCGGTGCCACCTCCAGACCTCTCGGGTGTTGGGCGGTGCGATCGCCCAATCCAACAGTTTGCTGGTGGTGCCAGCATCGGAACTCTCGGGTTCTGGGTGGTGCCATCGCCCAGTCTGGCGATGCCACCGCCTAGACTATTTCAGCTCATTGGTTGGGCTCCAAACTTAGCCCAAACCAGTCTGAACTTGGGCCCAATTGGTCCCTAACCAGGTTATAGGATTAATCCTTAATCCTAACCCTAATTACATGCAAACTATAAAATTAAGATATAGTACTAAGCAAGTTTTTAACCGGCAACGTCGAGTTTCCTTCCGGTGAGCTTTTCGACAAACTTCCGACGGACTTCTGATACACCCTCGGATTTCTTCCAATGGACTCCCAGCAAGCTCCCGGTCTTATGGCGAGTTCAGCGAGTCTTTGGCTAGTAGTTGAACCTTCTCAGTGATCTCCGCGAACCTCTGATGATCTCTCCGGCGGACTTCCAAAAACTTCGACAAGTCCCCGATTTCTTCTCTGTTGGTTCCGGTAGCACTCCCGACGAATCTTCTAACTCTCAAACACCCATCAAACGTGACTCTAGTAGACTTGCTTTATATCTTCAAGCTATTGTAGTTAATCCTACATACTTAACTCAATAATATGGATTAGATCAATTAACCCATCAATTGATTTCATCATCAAAATCCGAGATTCAACAATCTCCTCCTTTTTGACGATGACGGAGTTAAACATAACTCCCCCTATCTAAATGCCATATAATGAGAAGATAAAAATTTTTGAATTCAATTTCTTTGAATTCAAGCCTAAACCGATAAGTTCTATCCGTTGACCTTATCATTATTTTCTATAAGCATGAGCAAATACGAAACTTTGTATTTCTCAAAATTTCAAGCTATGAAAGTTATTTTTAAGTCGAATGATAAAAGATAATTATCATTTCGACAAGAGATATGATCTTTCAACATAAATCTATGATATGAATGTAGGCATGATTTCATATGATCATGAGATGAAACGACAACCAATCTGAAAACTTTCATATTGCGATATTCTAAAAACTTTTGCAATACATATAAGACATTTTTACGATGCATATAAGACATTGGCATTACACAACATATTAACTTTTGCAATTCATATAAGTCATGCTATCACATTTGCGATGTATATAAGACATTTGCATTACACAAGCTTTTGCAATTCATATAAGTCATGCTATCGATGCATATAAGACATTTTCATTACACAAGTCATCAATCTTTTGCACATTCTTCTCTCCCTTTGTCATCAACAAAAAGGAGATGAGGTTTTAAGCATAAAACTCGTGATCATTGAAGCCATTCATAAAATCATCTCATAAGAAAAAAAATCTTGAAAAGGAGATAGCAAAATTGACAAAGCTTCAACTTGGCATTAATATTGATCATTCAAGGAAGACGTCAAATCATCCAAAATAACATGAAGGAGCCATCAAAATGTTGACAAAATTTCAGAATGAAACATCCAACATTATATACTAGGATAATGTCAAACGTATGTCAAGGTAGCATAGAGGTTTACAATAATAAGAAAGAAGTCAAATCCACGAAAACCGAAAAAATGATGAAAAATTTCAAAAAATACATACAATCAAGCTCATTCATAAGGACAATTTAATATGACTAGTTCCCTTCTAATAAAGTCAAATTGATCTTCATTTAAGGCTTTTGTAAAAATATCTGCTAATTTAATGCTTTGTGTCAATAAACTCTAGAACGACATTATTGTTAAGGATATGATCACATATAAAATGATGCCTAATGTCGATATGCTTAGTTCTAGAGTGTTGAATTGGATTTTTGGTAAGATAAATGACACTTGTATTATCACAATTTATGGGAATGTTCTTCAAGTAAATTCCATAGTCTTCCAATGTATTCTTCATCCAAACTACTTGTGCACAGCATGCACTTGTAGCTATGTATTCGGCTTCCACCGTAGATAGTGCAACCGAATTTTGTTTCTTGAAAGTCCAAGAAACAAGTGCATGTCCTAAAAATTGGCATGTTCTAAATGTGCATTTTTTATCTATCCTACATCTGCCAAAATCGGCATTTGCATAAGCTATTAAATCAAAATTATCGGATTTTGGATACCATAATCCTAAATTAGGAGTTCCTTTAAGATATCTAAGGATTCTTTTAACACTTTTAAGATGAGAAAATTTAGGATTAGCTTGAAACCTAGCAGAAAGTCCTACACTAAACGTGATATCCGGTCTAGTTACAGTGAGGTACCAATCATTCCCCTATATGTTTTTTTATCAAAGCTTTCACCACTTTAATCAATGTCTAACTTAGTGGAAGTACTCATAGGAGTATTTATAGCTTTTGAACCATCTATGTTAAATTATTTTAACAGTTCTAATGTATATTTAGATTGATTAAGAAATATACCATTACTAAGTTGTTTAATTTACAATCATAAAAAAAAGGTTAATTCACCCATTAAACTCATTTCAAATTCATGATTCATACACTTAGCAAATGATTCACATAGTGATTCATCTGAAGAACCAAAAATAATATTATCAACATAAATTTGAACAATAAGAAAATTATTTTTAAAATATTTGATAAACAATGTAGTATCAACCTTACCTTTTGTAAAATTATTTAAAATATGAAAGGAAGTAAGCCTTTCATACCAAGCTCTAAGAGCTTGTTTTAAGCCATAGAGAGCCTTAGTCAATCTAAATACATGATTAGGAAGAAGAGAATTTTCAAATCCGGGAGGTTGTTCAACATACACTTCTTCATAAATAAAACCATTCAAGAAAGCACTTTTGACATCCATTTGAAATAGTTTAAAATTATTACTACTAGCATAGACAAGGAGTATCCTAATGGCTTCTAATTTTGCCACAGGAGTGAAGGTCTCTTCGTAGTCGATACCTTCTTCTTGGTTGAAACCTTTGGCCACTAGTCTAGCCTTATTTCTAACTACGATACCGTATTCATCTTGCTTGTTTCTAAAGACCCATTTAGTACCTATGACTAAATGGTCACTAGGTCTAGGAACAAGCTTTCATACCTCATTCCTCTCAAATTAGTTCAATTCCTCTTGTATTGTAATAACCCATGAATCATCTTTTAAGGCTTCGTCAATGCATTTAGGTTCAATTTGAGAAAGGAAGGCAGTGTTAGCATAAAAATTCTTGAAGGAAGAATGAGTTTGAACCCCTTTTGATGTATCTCCTATAATTAGCTCCTTTGGATAAGCATCTACATACTTCCATTCCTTGGGTAAGGAAATTTTGGAAGAAGATGCATCTAAGTTGCTATTTTGAGGAGGGGGTTAATTTAAATTCAAATTATCAAAACCAAGATCATCATCAAAATTATTTTTCTTTAACTCAAAAATTTTATTAAAAACTGCATGAATTGACTCTTCTATAACTAATGTTCTTTTGTTAAAAACACGAAAAGCCGTAGAAACAAAAGAGTAACAAAGAAAGATACCTTCATCGGATTTAGCATCAAATTTCCTAAGGCATCCTTTTCATTCAAAATAAAGTATTTACAACCGAAAACTTTAAAATAAGAAACATTTGGTTTTTTGTTATTCCATAATTCATATAGAGTTTTTGATAAAGATTGTCTTATTAGAACCCTATTCATGACATAGCAAGCCATATTAACGGTTTCGACCCAAAAATATTTAGGTAGACTATGTTCATTTAATATGGTTCTTGTCATTTCTTGTAAATTTTTATTTTTTCTTTCAACTACCCTGTTTTGTTTTGTTGAGGATTTCTCAGAGTGGAGAAGTTGTGATTACATCCATTGGATTCACAAAAACTTTGGAAGTCACAATTTTGAAATTCGCCACTGTGATCACTCTGAATTGATGAAATTATAAAGCCTTTTTCGTTTTGAGTAAGTTTACAAAATTTAGAGAAACATTTGAAACAATCACTTTTGTGCTCCTAGAAATAGGTCCAAGTGTATCTACTATAGTCATCTACAATTATAAAGGCATATTTGCTTCCTCCTAGACTCGTGTCAATTGGTCCTAATAAGTCTAAATGGATCAATTGCAATGGTCTAGTGGTGCTAATTTGATTTTTTGGTTTGAAACTAATTTTTATTTGTTTTCCTAGTTGACAAGGATCACACACTTTGTCCTTAACAAACTTTATAATGGGAATCCCTCGTAGTAACTCTCTAGATGAAATCTTAGATATTAATTTCATACTTGCATGGCCTAATCTCCTATGCCAAAGACAAGCATCATCATTTAAAACGGAAAAGCACATTTCATTATTAAGTTCATCAAGGTTGATTGTGTAGACATTATTTTGTTTTAAGGCAATCATTGATATGTTATTGTTTGGTTTTTCAATGATGCACACATTATATTCAAATCTAACGATGTAACCTTTATCGCATAATTGACTAATGTTTAAGAGATTATGTTTCAATCCATCAACTAGCAACACATTATCAATTGAAAAACTTGATTTGTTACCTATGGTTCCCTTGCCAATGATTTTACCTTTGTTGTTATCTCCGAAGGTGACATACCCTTCTTCTTTGCTAGTGAACATAGAGAAATGAGATCGATCTCCAGTCATGTGCCTTGAGCATCCACTATCAATATACCATCTCTTGCTCCTAGCTTGTGAGTTTGTCTACAAAAGAGGATGGTTTTTAGGTACCCATTTGATTTTGGGTGCCTCAAAAATTGATCTACTAATTTTATCATTTATCATTGAATTATTTATAGTTCCTTTAGGAACCCATATCAACTTATGTGGACTAATTTTCCTAAATGGACATTTGTAAGCAATATATCCAGATTTACAACAAAAGTTACATTTCACATGAGACGAAAAATGTAATGTGGGTTCTTTAATGAAAGTGGTAGGATTTTGGTGAGATCCTCTCACAAAACCAATTCCACTTCTATTTGTGACGTGACCCTTGTTTGCAAGGATCACGTCAAAGCCTTTGCTACCGACATTAAACTTGTTTAAGGTCTCTTAATGTAGCAAATTCTCATATTTTATTGCTTTTAAGTGTTCACACTTAGTGCATGGAGAGTTTGAAGATTATCAAGCTTATTTTGTAGTAAGGTATGCTCTTTCTTTAATAGATTGAACTTCTTACTTATAGTTCTATACTCATCAAATAATTTGTGAAAAGCAATAGAAAGTTCATCGAAAGATAAATCTTCATTAATTAAATCACATACCTCTCCTCCTAAAGCCATTATCGCGAAGTTTGCCTCCTCTTTGTTGCTAGCTTCTTCATTCTCGGAATCACTTAAGTCATCCCAAGTCACTTTTAAAGCTTTCTACTTCTTCGATTGCTTCTTCTTGGCTTGGGGGTATTCATTTTGAAGTGCCCCGGCTTCTTGCATTCGTAATATATTACTTGGTCCTTTTTATATTCAAGTTTATTTTTAGTGTCATTTTAAAATTTGTTCTTTCTTATAAATTTTTTAAAATTTCAAGTTAAAAGTGCAATGTCATCGTCACTGTCCTCATCACTTGATGTTCCTTTCAAGTGGTCTTCTTGTGTTTTAAGTACCATATCCTTTATGTTCTTTGGAAGGGGATTCTCGATCTCTTCATGAGCATGACACGTCATTTCGTAGGTCATTAGAGACCCAATAAGATCTTCAAGAGAAAATGTTTTAAGGTCCTTGGCCTCTTGAATGACCGTAACTTTTGGATCCCAATTCTTTGGAAGGGATCTTAAAATTTTAGTTACTAGTTTAAAATTATAAAAACCTTTACCAAGAGCTTTGAGTCCATTGATGACATCTGTGAAATGGGTGTACATGTCTCCGATGGACTCACTTGGTTTCATCCGGAAAAGTTCAAAAGAATGCACAAAAATGTTGATTTTGGACTCTTTCACTTAGCTAGTGCCTTCATGAGTGACCTAAAGAGTTCTCTAAATATCAAAAGTCGAATCAAAAATCGAAACACGATTAAATTCAATTTTGTCAAGTGCATAAAACAAGGCATTCATAGCCTTTGCATTTAAAGCAAAAACCTTCTTCTCCGATTCATCCCATTTGCTCATCGGAAGATAAGATTTTTGAAATCCATTTTCGACAATATTCCAAAGTTTAAAATCCATAGAAATAAGGAAGATCCTAATACGAGTCTTCCAATACGTATAATCCAACCCATTAAACATAGGCGGATGTGTAATAGAGTGACCCTCTTGCATACTGAAGTAAGCCATCTATCTTAGGTATTAAACCAAATATGAGAGTGAGCCTCGCTTTGATACCAATTGTTAGGATCGGAGCGGCACTAAGAGGGGGGGGAGGGGCGGGTGAATTAGTGCAGCGGATTAAAACTTGTAAATTTGAAAATGATTTCATAATTGCGCATAGATTTAAATTCGTCAATAACTTGGAGAAAGTAGCTCGAGTAAAGTGAGAAGATGAAAACTGAAAGCTTGCTGCTATGTAAATTACGGTTTTAGAAAAGTAAATACTCACACATTCAAGGAACACACCAATTTAAAATGGTTCGGTCAAAATAACCTACATCCACTTGCGAAGCCTTCTTCAATAAGGCTCCCAATTTCCACTAGCAAATCACTTTGAAGGGGAAGGAAAAATACCCATCTTACAACCTTTTACAAGTGGTTCACACTCTTACAAATTTTCAAAGAGAAAGAGGGAGGTGAACACTCAAGCTATTGAAAATAAAACTTGCTAAAGACTTTGCTAAGGCTTTTATCTCAATCTCTTGCTTCTCAAAAGTTATCTTCTTTATTGAGAATTGAGGGGTATTTATAGACCCCAAGAGGATTCAAATTTGGGATCCAAATTTGAATTGCTTTTGGGTTTTCCGATGCTGGTGGTGCCACCGCCTGTCAGTGACAGTGCCACCGCTTGTTAGTATCTGATACTGATAGTGTACTGGTGGTGCCACTGCCTAGTCCGGTGGTGCCACCACCCAGTCCGGTGGTGCCACCACCTAGTCCGGTGGTGCCACCGTCGGACCTCTTGGGTGTTGGGCGGTGCCACCGCCCAATCCAACAGTTTGTTGGCGGTGCCATTGCCAGAACTCTTGGGTTCTGGGTGGTGCCACCGCCTAGACTATTTCAGCTCACTGGTTGGGCTTCAAACTTGGCTCCAACCAGTCCGAACTTGGGCCCAATTGGCCCAAAACAGGGTTATAGAATTAACCCTTAATCCTAACTCTAATTACCTGTAAACTACAAAATTAAGATATAGTCCTAAGCAAGTTTTTAACCAGCAACGTCGAGTTTCCTTCCGGCGAGCTTTTCGACGAACTTCCGACGGACTTCTGATACACCCTCGGATTTCTTCCGGCGGACCCCCAACAAGCTCTCGGTCTTATGGTGAGTTCAGCGAGTCTTTGACAAGTAGCCAAACCTTCTCAGTGATCTCCGCGAACCTCCGACGATCTCTTTGGCGGAGTTTCGAAAACTTCTGTAAGTCCCCGATTTCTTCTCCGTTGGTTCCGATAGCACTCTCGACGAATCTTCGAACTCTCAAACACCCATCAAACTTGATTCCGGTAGACTTGCTTTATGTCTTCAAGCTATCGTAGTTAATCTTGCATACTTAACTTAATACTATAGATTAGATCAATTAACCCATCAATTGATTTCATCATCAAAATCCGAGATTCAACACTTTGAACTATCTATATTAAATTGTTTTAGCAAGTCTAATGCATATTTTATTTAACTAATAAAAATAGCATCATTAAGTTGTTTGATTTGTAAGCTTAAAAAGAAGGTTAATTCACCCATTAAACTCATTTCAAACTCTTGGTTCATACTTTTGGAAAATGATTTGCATAAAGATTTATTCGTGGAACCAAAAAAAATATCATCAACATAAATTTGAATAATAAAAAAATAATTTTAAATTTTTTAATAAATAATGTGGTATCGATCTTACTTTTAGAGAAATTATTTTGGATAAGAAATGAGCTAAGTCTCTCAAACCAAGCCCTTGGGGCTTGTTTCAATCTATAGAGAGCTTTAGTCAATTTAAACATATAATTAGATAAATTATTATTCTTAAATCTGGGAGATTGTTCAACATAAACTTCTTCGGAAATAAAACCATTAAGAAAGGCACTCTTAACATACATTTGAAATAACTTAAAATTATTACTACTAACATAGGTATGGAGCATCCTTATGGCTTCTAATCGTGCCATAGGAGCGAAGGTTTCTTCATAATTGATACCTTCTTCTTGGTTGAAACCCTTTGCCACTAATCTAGCTTTGTTTCTAACCATGATACTAAATTCATCTTGCTTGTTTTTAATGACTCATTTAGTACCAATAACTAAATGGTCATTTGGCCTTGGAAAAAACTTCCATACCTCATTTCTCTCAAATTGGTTCAACTCTTCTTGTATTGTGATAACCTATGGATCATCTTTCAAGGCCTCATCAATGCATTTAGGTTCAATTTAGGAGAGAAAAGTAGCGTTGGCACAAAAATTCTTAAGAGAAGAACGAGTTTAAACCTCTTTTGATATGTCTCATATAATTAGCTCCTTAGGATAAGCATCTACATACTTCCATTCCTTGGGTAAGGATATTTCGAAAGAAGATGCATCCAAGTTGCTAGATGGAGAAAGGGTTTCATTTAAATTCAAAGCTTCAAAATTAACATCATCATCAAAATTATTTTTCTTAACTAAGGAAACTTCATTGAAAACAACATGAATAGATTCTTCTATAACCAAAATTCTTTTGTTAAAAATACAAAAGGCCTTAGAAATAGAAGAATAGCTTAGAAAAATTCCTTTATTAGATTTTACATCAAATTTACCTAAGGCATCTTTTTCATTCAAGATAAAATATTTACACTCGAAAACTTTAAAATATGAAACGTTGGGTTTTTTGTTGTTCCACAACTCATAAAAAGTTTTGGAAAGTAATGGTATTACTAAAACCCTATTCAAGACATAGCATGCCGTATTTATGGCTTTAGCCGAAAAATATTTGGGTAGGCTATATTTGTTTAATATGGTTCTTGTCATTTCTTGTAAGTTTCTATTTTTTCCTTCTACTACTCCATTTTTTTAAGGATTTCTTGGAGTAGAGAAATTGTAGTTGTATCCATTAGATTCACAAATATCTTGGAAATCATGGTTTTGAAATTCACTATCGTGATCACTTCGAATTGATGAAATCATAAAACCCTTTTTGTTTTGAACAAGTTTACAAACTTAGAAAAATACCTAAAGCAATCACTTTTGTGTGCTAATATGTAAGTCCAAGTGTATCTATTATAATCATCCACAATGACAAAGGCCTATTTGTTGCCTCCTAGGCTTGATGTTGCAATTGGTTCGAACAAGTCTATATAGATCAATTGCAATGGCTTAGAGGTGCTTATTTGGTTCTTTGGTTTGAAACTACCTTTTATTTGTTTTTCTAGTTGACATGCATCACACACATTGTCTTTAATGATCTTAATATGAGGAATTCCTCTTACAAGTTCTTTAGATGAGATTTGAGAGATTAGTTTCATGCTAGTATGACCTAATCTCCTATATCAAAGCCAAGCATCATCACTCAAAGCCAAAAAACACATTTCATTACAAAGATCTTCAATGTCGATAGTGTATACATTATTTTGTTTTAAGGCAATCATAGTTGTGTTTTTGCATGATTTTTTAATAATACAAGCATTGGATTCAAATCTAATGATGTATCCTTTATCACACAATTGACTAATGCTTAAAAGGTTATGCTTAAAGCCATCAACTAACAACACATCTTCAATAAAGAAGTTAAATTTGTTACCTATGGTTCCTTTGCCAATGATTTTACCCTTGTTGTTGTCTCCGAAGGTGACATATCCTTCATTTAGGCTAGTGAGCTTAGAGAATTGAGATGGATCTCTGGTCATATGCCTTGAGTATCCACTATCAATGTACCATATCTTTCTCCTAGTTTGTGATGATAAACATTTCTACAAAGAAAGATGATTTTTAGGTACCAATTTGACCTTGGGTACCTCAAAAATTGATCTATAAAACTTATCATAGTGTATTGAGTAATTTGAGGTTTCTTTAGGAACTCAAATCAATTTATGTGGACTATATCTCTTAAATAGACATTTGTATGCAATGTGTCCAAATTTGTAACAAAAGTTATATTTGTTTCGGGGTAAAACATGTAAGGTAGGGCTTTTAACAAAGATGGCTGGATTTTGATAAGAGCTATTCACAAATCCAATTCCTCCTTTTCTATGAACGTGACCCTTATTGGCAAGGATCATATTTAAGGACTTGCTACCAACCTCAAACTTTTTAAAGGTTTCTTTGAGTAGCAAGTTTTAATTTCTAAGCATTTCTAATACATCACATTTTGTGCAATAAACTAAACTATCATCATGCTCAAGTTTTAGTCTATCAAAATTACAAACAAGAGAAGAATGCTCCTTTTTTAACAATTTATATTTTTTACTAACTACTTTACATTCATCGAATAAACTATGAAAAACACTTAGTAATTCATCAAAAGATAAATTTGCATCTAATGAACTGCTTACCTTTTCTCCAATAGTCATTAGCGCATAGTGAGCAACTTGCTCGGTGTTAGTTTGCTCGTCTTCTTCGGATGTGCTTGAGTCATCCCACATTGCTTTAAGAACCTTCTTCTTCTTTGGTTATTTTTTCTTTGCTTGGAGACATTCGTTTTTGAAATGTCCTGGCTTCTTGCATCCGTAGCATGACTTGTTCTTTCTTAGGTTCAAATTTATTTTTAGTATCATTTCAAAATTTTTTCCTTTTTATCAATTTTTTGAACTTTCTTGTTAAGAGTGCGAAGTCATCATCATAGTCCTCATCACTTGAATTTTCTTTCAAGTGGTCTTCTTGAGTTCTTAGTATCATATCCTTCCTGTTCTTTGGAATGTTGTTCTCAAGCTCGTCATTAGCATTACAAGTCATCTCATAGGTCATTAGTGACTCGATTAGTTCTTCGAGAGGAAAGTTATTTAAATCCTTGGTCTCTTGAATGACCATTACTTTAGGGTCCCAACTCTTTGGAAGGGATCTTAAGATTTTATTAACAAGTTTAAAATCTGAGAAACTGTTACCAAGTCCTTTTAGACTATTGACAACATCCGTAAATCGGGTGCACATATCTCCGTTGGTCTCACTCGGTTTCATCCGAAACAACTCATAAGTATGGACTAAAAGATTAATTTTTGACTACTTTACTCTACTAGTGACTTTGAGAGCAACTTCGAGTGTGTGCTAAATATCAAAAGCCATTTCACAAATAGACACTTGATTGAACTCATTTATAACTAAAGCACAAAAACAAGGCATTCATAGCCTTGTTGTTTAAGGCAAAAGTCTTCTTCTCCAACTCATTCCAATCGTTCATCGGATAAGAAGACTTGAAAATCATTTTCGACAATGTTCCATAACTCAAAATCTATATAAATCAGAAAAATTCTCATTCTAGTCTTCCAATATATATAATCTATTCTATTGAACATGAGCAGACGTGTAATTGAGTGACCGTCTTAGATGCTAGCAAATACTATCTCTCTTGGGTTTCAAACCAAATGAGAGTGACCTTGCTCTGATACTAATTGTTAGGATTAAGAGCAGCACTAGGGGGGGGTGAATTAGTGCAGCAGAAAAATCGTTGATTTAAAAAATATTCATTTCAATTAAATCCATTTCTAAAATATATTAGACTTGAAAGAGCTCGTAAAAGTGTAAAGAGAAGATTAAGGAAGTTTGCAATAATGTAAATTGCTTAAATAAAATACAAACCAGAATTTAGAGTGGTTCGATCGTTTTGACCTACATCCACTTCTGATTCCTCCTCCGTCAAGGTCACCGACATCCACTAATGACCTTCCTTGAATAGACGAAGACCAACCACTTTTTACAGCTCTTTCTCCTTTTACCGGGTTTAGGAGATAACCCTTACAAGTCTCACTCTTCTTTCTTGAATGGTTATAAAGCTAAGAGAAGGAGGAGGACTCTTCTCACTTTTAAAACACTTTTAACACCCCAAACACTTAGAATTATTCAAACTTTTGATTTTACTTTATTACCCTTTCATGCACAAAAGGTGAGGTATTTATAGGCCCCAATGGCTTCTGAATTGGAGCAAAAAAGTATCATTTCCCTAGATTTTGGGGTACTAGCGGTACCACCGCCATTAATGGACGGTACTATCACCTAAAGACTAACATCGGGGAATACGACCACTCAGTTTGGGTGGTACGACCGCTTGACAGAGCTCGGAGTCCGAGCTCTAGTGGTACTATCACTTGATAGGGACGGTACCATTGCTTGAAAACATTAACTATCGGTGGTCCCACCGCCCAATCTAAGTGGCACCACTACCTAGAACACCTGGGAAATAGAGTCCCAAGCGGTGCTACCACCGGCCGTGATTTCAGGTGCTAAATGGGTTGTTCAATCCTACCTAATTCAGCCCTGTTAAGGGCCCAATTGGACCCTAACTAAGTTAGTGGGATCACCTCCCATTCCTAACTCAATTAAAGTTCTAACTATGATCAAGGCAAGCAATTAGTCCAATATATCGATTTTTCTCTCGGCGATCCTCTAGTGAACTACTCAACGAGTCTTCCGACAAACTCTTGGCGATCTTCTAACGAACTCTCAACGATATTCTAATGAACTCTCGGTGAACTCCCGGTACATCATCCGAATCTTTGACTCTAGCCTATCATATGCTTTGCGCCTTACCGCTATTATAGTTAATTCTACACACTTATCTCAACACATAGATTAGGTCAAATAATTTACCAATGGATTTCATCATCAAAATATGATATTCAACAATTACCGCTATTGCAGTAATGTATTCCGCCTCTTTGGTCGAGTCAATAGTAGTATTTTTTTGGAACTCTTCCAGTATACTGGTCCTCCATTCAAGGTGTACATATATCCCGGATTCGACTTGCTATCATCAATATCGAATTAAAAACTTGAGTACTTGTAGCCCTCAACCCTAAGGCTACTACCTCCATATACCAGTAAAAGATAGTTAGTTCTTCTCAAGTATTTAAGGATACATTTTATTGCTTTCCAATGCTCCAAGGTTGGATCCGCATGATACCTGCTCGTGACACTCAAAGCATGTACTATATCAAGCCTGGTACATAGTATAGCATATATGATAGACCCTATCATTGAGGTATAGGGTATCCTATCCATATTCGCTCTTTCTTCAGGAGTCCTTTGGGACATACTCTTAGAAAGTGATATCTCATGTCTCATTGGTATGAGACATTTCTTGAAATCTTTTATGTCAAATCTTTTAACAATGGTATCTATGTACCTAGCTTGGGACAAGCTAAGTATCCTCTTGAATCTATCTCTATAGATCAGAATCCCCAAGATATAAGATATTTCCCCTAAGTTCTTCATGGAGAAGTGTCTAAATAACCAAGCTTTTACTTTGGATAGCATTCATATATCATTCCCAATGATCAGGATGTCATCCACATATAACACCAAGAAGGTGATAGCACTCCCACTTACCTTCTTGGACACACAAGGCTCATCTTCGTTCTTAATAAAGTCATAAGATCTGATCACTTCATCAAATCTTATGTTCCAACATCTAGAAGCTTGCTTTAGTCCATAGATGGACCTAAACAAACTACACACCTTATCTGGGTAGTCCTTAGACATGAATCCCTCAGACTATATCATATACACCTCCTCATCGAGGTTGTCGTTGAGGAATGTGATTTTCACGTTCATATGTCAGATCTCATAATCATGGTTTGTTGCAATATTTAATAGTATTCAAATAGATTTTAGCATGGCTATCGGTGAGAAGGTTTCGTCATCTTGCCTTAAACAATACCCCTTAGCCACTAGCCTTGCTTTATTAGTCTCTACCTTTCTATCTACTCTGATCTTCCTCTTGAAGATCCACTTGCAACCAATGTGATACCGGTGTGATGCAGAATGGAGGGGGAGTGTAGAATAGATTTCGAAAGAAAATTGATGACATAGTTTTTTTAGATAGAAAATGAATAAACTCACAAGAAAAATCGACAATATAATCGTATTTGTTGGAATTTATTTTTCAAACAGGAAAAGGAGCGAACTCATGAAGCAACTTTGGTAAAAACAAAAAATAGCTCACCACCAAGTTTAAAATCAAAAGGGATACAGAAATATCACTACCTTAAGGATAATAAACAAGGATATATAACTAAAAGAAAAAGACTCACCACTGAAGGATGCATCTAAGAGATATAGAGTTCAAGAGAGCACTCTTAAAGAGCTTATGCCAATATCCTCAATTTCTAAAGTCCTTTCTAAGCCCTAAACACCAAATAAATACTAGTGCATGAAACAACCCTTCATGTGTAGGGAATTTCAAAATTAAGTGTTTTACAACTGCTAACTAACTCTTTTAATGCATTTCTTAGTCATGAAGAAAAGTACCTTGAAATAGCTTTAATTTTGTGTAGGGAATATGCTATTAAGCAATCATATTTGACTCAGCTGAGTTGAAGACTAAGAGGCAATATTATTGGCTGAAAAAAATATCATAGCCTTAGAAAGGTTCATATGAGCAAGTTGTAACAAATTAGACACACTCTATTGTCACAATGGGTATAATACACTCAGTTACATCAACTAGGTTCCAAATCTTGTTGGAGTACATAGAATCCATCTCATAATTCATGGCTTCTTGGCACTTCCCAAAGTCTATACTCATAATAGCCTCCTCGTAGGTATGAGGATCAATATCCACCACATCCTCTCCTCTAATATATCCCACATATTGTTAAGATCAAGAGCGGCACTAAGAGAGGGGGTGAATTAGTGCAGCGGAAAACTTTCATAATTTTAAAAAACTTATTTCGATTAAAACCGATTCCGATGTGAATGGTTTCGATTCAATCTGTTTCGGAAAGAATTTGATCTTGAAAGCTTTCATGAATAGTGTAAGAGAAGACTAAGGTGATTTGCAGTAATGTAAATTACACAAATGAAAAGCATTGGTTTTATAAAGTCTTCGTACGATTAAAGCCAATCTTGGAAGGTGTTTGCTTGAAAGCATATATAAACGTAGTTAAAACATAGTAAGGAGGAGAGGCAGTTTGCTATAAAAGAAAGTTGCTCAAAGTAAATGCATACTGAGTTTTAGAGTGGTTTGGTCAATATGACTTATGTCCACTTTCGGATTCCTCCTCCAACGAGGTCACCAGCGTCCACTAAAGGCATTCCTTCAATAGGTGAAGACCAAACACCTCTTTATAGCACTTTCTCATTTTTCTGAGTTTAGGAGATGAACCCTTACAAGTCTCACTCCTCTTTCTTGGATGGTTACAAGGCTAAGAGATTAAAGGAGGAGAACTCTAACTTCTACAACACTTTAAGGCTCAAGAACTCAAGATTATGCCAATAGGTTTCGTGCCCTTTCATGCAGAAAAGGGTGGGATTTTTATAGGCCACAATGGCTTAAAAAATGGAGCCAAAAATTGTCTAATCCTGAATTTTCGAGGTCCTAACGGTACCACCACCACCATCACTACTGGGCGGTACTATCGCTCAGTCTAGGTGGTACCACCGCCAGACAAAGTTTGGAGACCAAGCTCTAGCACCATCTGTCATGACCCGAGTTTGATGAGCCAACTAGCTAATAACTTCATTTTGGTCCTTCAACCACGGACTAAAACGCTTAAGCGAGAGTTAACGTAGTATACTTATCAGACCCATAGAAGCCAATCATATACATTGCCCACTTCCGATGTGGGACTAATGGGATGTTACGATATCCCCAACTCAATTAGCTTGACGTCCTCTTTAAGGTCCAACATAACCTATATCGAACTCTAATATAGTGCATATGAGGTTTAACTCGGTGGTGGCTCCAAGTCGTGATGAGTTCTCAACTCCATCCATGGGTAGCCCACAGACCAAAATGCTTAAGCGGGAGTTAACGTAGTATACTTATCAGACCCATATAAGCCAATCATACACATTACCCACTTCTGATGTGGGACTAATGGGATGTTACAATATCCCCAACTCAATTAGCTTGACGTCCTCGTCAAGGTCCAACATAACCCAGATCGAACTCTAGCATAGTGCATGTGAGGTTTAACTCAGTGGTGGCTTCACGCCATGATAAGTTCTTGACTCCATCCACAAGTAGCCCTTTCCTACTCGAGCCCTCTCACCCTGCCCAAATGCTAGGTCGACTTTGATACCAAATGTCACGACCCGAGTCTGATGAGCCAACTGGCCAATAACTCCATTTTGGTCCTTCAACCATGGACCAAAATGCTTAAGCTGGAGTTAATGTAGTATACTTATCAGACCCATATAAGCCAATCATACACATTGCCCATTTCCGATGTGGGACTAATGGGATGTTACACCACCACCTGACAAGAGCGATACCACCGCTGGCAGCAATAACTGCTGGCGGTACCACCGCCCAGAAATCCTGGTGGGCATTGCTTTCCAAGCGGTGCCACCATCGGCCAGGAATTCAGGGGATGATTGGGCTATTCAATCCGGCCCAAATCAATCCTATTAAGGGCCCAATTGGCCCCTAATTAAGTTAGTAGGATTACCTCCCAATCCTAACTTAATTTACGCTCTAACTACGATAATTAAGACATGATCATAACTCTTTTTATTTCGGTGCATCAATTGCTCTTCCTGCTAGCTTCCGAGGAACATCCGATGAACTCTTGGTAATGCTCCGATGGACTCCCAGCAAGCTCCTGGACTTTACGATGATCTTCTTGGTAATTTCTGATGAGCTTCTATGGCATGCTCTTGGACTTCTCGGTTGATTTCCGCAGAACTTCCAACGAATGTCCAGACTTCCGTCGAACTCTCGAACTCCCAATGAGATCTCGATCTGGACTCTAGCACAACACCTGCTTTATGTCTTACTGCCATCGTAGTTAATCCTACACACTTTTCTCAACATATAGATTAGATCAAACAACTTATAATTGACTTCATCATCAAAATCCGAGATTCAATAATCTCTTCCTTTTTGATGATGACAATCAATTGATGACGGAGTTAACCATAAATCCCCCTATCTATACGCCATACTTGAGAAAAGACATTCTTGAATTCAAGGCCTTTGAATTCAAGAAACAAATTGATAAGTTAAGTTCATTTAAACTTAGCAATACACATATCATGATTCCTATCATGATCTAACATTCTCAAAATGATGTCAAGGCATGACATCCATTTTCAAGTTTTGATATTTCAAATATGAATGATGACAAACATAGCAATTCATCATTCTATGGCAAGATATTAATTGTAAAATTACAAGTTAAGCTCTAGATATCTTATCATAAAGAAGGAAATTTATCAAGCAAACATTTCAAGTATATATGATGAAATACATTATATAAATTTGTCATCAATTTACCATATTTTGGTATTATTTCTCCCCCTATGTCATCAACAAAAAGGAGAACAATTCAACAATTTAAGTGTGGTAAAAATTCATGTCACATTTCAAATTGTAAAAATTCATACCAATCATATTTCAAGTATTCATGACATGGTATTATTCAAAAGTTCTCAATATTAAAAGTTATAATTATTAAAGAGATAGCTTTCATCAACTTCTCCCTTTTTATTTTTCATCAAAACTTTGCATGAAGAAGGAGAGTAAGGAGGAAAATCCATTGAGATACAACTTTGAATGAAGTTAAAAATGATAAAAGAGTTTCATTAAATCATGCTTCAATTTTCACAAGGATCAAGATATTCATGTGAAATCAAATCCTCATTCTTACAAGTGTTCACCTAATAAAAAAGAATCATAAAAATTCTTCCTTTATTAAGAAAGAATTCATGTGAAAGAATAATCATATTAAGGATAAAAGAAATTTCATGAATACATCATCATAATGAGAGGAGCATCATATCAAATCCATTTCTCACTAAAAATTCATAAGAGATAAACACATGAGAGATGTATTTGTTAATGACTTCTATGAATCAAACATCAAGATATGTATAAATACTTCATACATTTATAAAATGTTTTGTCATAGCTTTTCATTACTACTTGCATGAGGTAATATCCTTAGTGCTTTGTAGTACTCAAAGATTAAGAATCCGATGTATGATTAAAACTTCAATAAAAAAAATAATCATTAAAATAAATATGATATTGCATCATTGTATGATAACATGCTCATCATCATATAAGCTTTTAGCATCAAAGCACAAAATTTCCAACATCAAAGTAAACATGTTATTGAAGCACACAACCTTATCATAATGTAAAATCTGCATCATAAAATTATCAGCAGAGAATTTAATTGAGTGATCAAAGAATTAAGAAAGTCCAAAAACGAAATTTAACAAATTCATGCATTCGGACAAATTAACATTCCTAATTCCGCAAATGATCATAATATATCAAGTCATAGATACCAACAGTTAAATATATCAAGGAATTTATCCATTCAAAAGATATATCAAGTCTAATTCTTAGAGTGATATATTCATTAAAGTAAGCTCATAATTTAACCATCAAGGTAGCTGGTGCAGAATTTTACTATCAAAATATATAACATTTTAGGCATCAAAGTACAACATTGCGATCATCAAAGTAAGTAGTATTTTAAGTTTACAACATTAAGATAAACAACATAGGATTATAACATAACAACGAGGAATTGTGTCCACTTTTCTCCAAATACATATATAGCTTATTCAGGTGGTGGAAAGTTAAAATGTCTAAACAAGGTATTAAACTGTTGATGAATGTGTTGCAACTCAGTTAAGATTTGATCTTGGCATTGTTCAAGTCGATCTTGTCGTTATTTAAAACGATCCATCCAAGTCCCTATATCGTAGATAGATAAGGGAGGTGCTTGCTCTACTAGAGGTGATTTCTCAAAGGGACCAGTTGGAGGTGATTGATTACCCCTAAATATTGTTGTTTCGGGTTCTGGTTCAGGTTAGAGGGGATTAGTCCTTCTAGGTAGTCTAGTCCATATACCATTTCTAAATGTACATCTCATCCGTCAAATTAGATTTTTATTTATGATACTAAATCTGTGTAGTTTTATAACTTCTTCTTCGGGTGGAATGACAATATCATAGACATGGAGTAGTTTTGTGATTAAGCCACCATATGGAAGCATCATGTCCTTTTTTGATATTTCAATCATGTGTTGTTGGATTAGGTAACCAAAACAATTGTTATATTCCTTTATAATCCAATACATGGTATCTAGTTCCATTTAGCTTACTTCATCATGATGATATTGCTTTGGGAGAATGATACTTATTAAGATATGATGAAGTATTTTGGTGCTTAAAGGTAGTAAATGTTCATAGCTTTTTGGAAGAATCATTAAGTTAGGACTGCCAAAAATTATTCCTAAGGCATCAACGTAAGTAGTCCCAACTGTTTCATCATCCCATTGTCCTCTAAAATAATACCCTCTTTCTTTTACCGGGATTCCTATAATGTCGTAAATTGATCTATCCGTAATGGGTATTTGATGTCCTAATAGATAGGTAGATACCCTTTCTTCTTCATCTACATGTAAATTATTATAAAATAGCCTAACAAGTCTAGGGTAAATAGGTTCACTAATTTGAAGAATTGGGAGAATATCTAGATTAGCAAACCATTGAATAGGTTCCAAATCACTTAACTCATCTAAATCAATATATTTACCCTTATGAACATGTCTAGATTCTATGGAAGAAAATTTTAAGGCATGTTGATTAGAATCGAAAAGTAGGGAGTCATAATTTTCATATAATCTCCTCTTCCCTTTATCCTTAGAGGATCTTCTAAAACCCATAAAGACTACTATTATGAAGATAGATAATGAGCAAAAGTAGATAATACAAAAGAGAAATCAATGCCATTTAGAGAATACCTTATGATCTTCAAGAGGATGTAGGAGATTGATCTTTGATCTAGTAGGAAATAGGGATTCTTTTGGGCAGCTAGAGGGAGAGAATGGTGTTTAAAGGGGTTTTGGAGCTGTTTGGGGGAGTGGAGAATGAGTTGGGGTAGGTTCTACCACGGCCCTAACTTAAGTTTATAAGGGGCAGGTTGCGGGTGGTGGCACCGTTAACTGGGCGGTGCTACCACATACAACACTTGTTTGCTGGCGGTGCTACTGCCGCTGAGCGGTGCTACCGCCTACAATTGATTCCAGCTAGGCGGTGCTCCCACCAGTTGGGGCGGTGCCACCGCCTACAAGCAGTGAGCACTACTCACAAAATTTACTCATTCACATTCATATCAAAATGTAACATAAGGGGAGTGGATTCATGTCAATAAGTAAATGCATACCACACGTGCACGATTCATATTAATGCAATGATTCATCACAACGATTCATATCTAAACCTCATATAGAACTCATAAATACATATGATTCATATGAACTCGTCAAAACTCATAAAAATACATACTATAAGTTCTTGATTCATCATTTGTACGTAAACATTGTAAAAACTCGTATGGAAAAATACATATGGCTCATTGCGCACACTATAAGATCATGATTCAGGTGAGTGATCAAGAAAGTCTAGAAGTGAAAATTTAACACATTCATGATCTTATTAGACATAATTCGATCCGAAAAAAAATTAGGAGAGATTGTATCCTAGAAATTTAGAAATCTAGAAGAAGTTAGAAAGGGAACTTGTGCATAAGAATTTTCAAGTTTGAGAGATCAAGATCAAGTGTTTATCACACTAGATTTCAAATAATTATTGCATCATGATCTTATAAGTATTATTTTGTAACTAACAGTTTTAATTCTTATGATCCCCTTTTTATTATTTTGGCTAGAGAGCATTATGAGTTATTTTGGATCTTTGGTCATAAGCCTTAAGCATCCAAATTCAAAGTATCAACTCTTGCTCCTAGCTTATGATGGTACATATTTCTACAAAAGATGATAAATTTTAGGTACCCATTTGACCTTGGGTGCCTCAAAAATCGATCTATATTGCTTATCATGTTACATTGAGTCATTTGAGGTTCTTTTAGGAACCAAATCAATTTATCATGTTACATTGTGTCATTTGAGGATCTATATTGCTTAGTGCCGACTCTAATTCTAACAATTAGTATCAGAGCCTCGTTCTCTCATTTAGATTAACACCCAAAGAGAAATGACTCTTTTTGGCTTTCAAGAGGTTCACTCTCTCATTCGTCCTCCCATTTTCAATGGGACTGACTACACTTATTGGAAAACTCGAATGAGAGTTTTCTTGCTTTCATTGAATCTCGATTTATGGCACATAGTCAGAATTTGGTTTTCAAATGTCTTATCTTTCAATGAACCATTGGAATGATTTGGAGAAGAAGACTTTTTCTCTAAATGCAAAAGCTATGAATGCCAAATTTTGTGCCTTAGATAAAACTGAATTCAATCGGGTTTCTTTGTGTGAAATGACTTTCGATATTTAGCACATTCTCGAAATCACACACGAAGGCACAAATAAAGTTAAAGAGTTTAAAGTCAATCTTTTATTGCATGATTTTGAAATTTTTCGAATGAAGCCTAGCGAAACCATTGTTGATTTGTACATCCGTTTTACGGATGTCATCAATGGTTTAAAATCTCTTGGCAAATGTTTTTTAAATTTTGAACTTGTCAGTAAAGTTCTACACTCACTTTCTAAAACTTGGGACTCTAAAGTAATATCCATATAAGAGGCCAAGGATTTGAATCGTTCTTCACTTGAAGAACTAATAGGGTCTTTAAAGATCTATGAAATGAGTTTTATGACATATGTTGAACATGATGAACTTGAGAACCACCTTCGAAAGAACAGGAAGGATTTGCCACATCAAACAAAAGAAGACCACTTGAGCGAAAGCTCAAGTGATGATGAACTTAAACTTCTCACAATAAAACTTAAAAAGTACTTAAAGCAAGAATCATAAAATAAAAATAAATTGAAGAATAAGAAAGCACTTTGGGATGAAACGAGCTCCTCCGAAGACAAGGAGAAAATCAACAAAGGCGAGGTGGCAAACTTTGCCTTAACGGCTTTCGACGATGAGGTAATCAAAATGCATTTAATTTATTTCGAAATTACATAATGCTTTTCATGAGTTACTTTTAATTTAGTTTAAAATAATTATTTTTCTTGAAAATTACATGTTTACAAATAAAAATGTAAAAATTATGATCATGCTAGTAATTTTAAAAATAATAAAAAATTTATATTTTGTGTTAATGGAATAAAATATTAGATTTAAATCTAATGATGATCCTATGAATGTTTTTCAAGAAGAAATAATATGTATCTTGATGATTTCCAATTTTGATTGAAACCATGCTTGATGTCTTAATGAAAATGTTAAGAAGTTTGATATCATGCTTAATGATGATGCATGTTTTTTGTCTCGAAAACTAAACTTGAAAAGTTAGATTCACCTAAAAAGAAAAATGCATGACTACAACAAACAAAATGATATTGATGGAAAATGCTTTATGTTTGATGAAATCAATTTTGTTGATGTATAATGTTGTAATTATGTAATAAAAATATTAAATATTTTGAAACCATGTTTTGATGTCATGCATAATGATCATGCTTAATAAATTTCGAAATTATGCATGATGATTCTTGAGATTTATGGATTATTGAATTTTACGGTAATGAAAGTGGCTTTTTCGGTTTTTAAACGTTGATGCATGTTTTATTATTTAGCATAAATGAAAAAAGCATGCTTCTATGAAATAAATCACATGAATTTAAATAACTAAAAAGAGAAAAATATTTTTCTTGAAAAATTCTTTTTTTTCTATCTTATCAAGTTTCCACTAAGAGATTGATAAAGTTGTTTATGTCATTTTGAATCTCTTGAAAGTGATTTTGATGATTTTTTATCATCACATAAAAAATATCAAGAGAATTTTGGTGATGAGATTGATAAAATATCAAGATAAAAAATCATGGTTAGATGAAGATTGATAAAAGTGCATGAAACAAACTTGCTTTATTTTCATCTAACCATGATTTTTTATCTTGATTTCTCAGAATTATAACTTGAAAATTCTTTTTATAAATCAAGATTGTCTACTATGATTTTTTTTTTTCACTATTTGACTTATTAAAAAAGAATCATAATATGTCTCTTGAGATTTATAATTTATCTTCATTATTTATGCATCTCATCACCAAAATTCTCTTGATATTTTTCATGTGATGATATAAAATTATGCATGAAATACTCTTGATATTATTTTGATACATACAAATGTGAAGTTATGATCATGCATGGTAGGATGTAATATAATTTAACTTTTTGATACCATTATGATTTAAAATATTTATGATTTGTATATCGCATGATATGATTGAATCATTATTATAAAAGAAAAAAGAGATTGTTAGCTTGCACATTGAAAAAGAGAACAAAAAAAAAATTCTAGCTTGAATGATAAACATGAGATTATGTTTATAATGCAAATATATTGTTCTCATGATGTGAAAATTATTGTAAAGGAAAAAAGAGATACAAAATTGTATTCTTCTCTTCTTTTTGATAATGACAATGAGGGAGATAGCTAGCTTACACAAGTCAAGAAAATGCAAAAACTTACAACTTGCACATTGCTAAAGGAAGCAAGAATCGCTAGCTTGCATACTTCAACACGAAAGCTATATTGCATTTGCTTTAGAAATATTGCTAGCTTATATTTTTTAAAATGATGTAAAAATTTGCTAGCTTGCATAATGTAGAACTTGCTATCTTGAATATCACATAGACTTGCTAGCTTCCAATCTTAAAAGAAGCAACATTGCTATCTTGCTTATCTCAAGAAGCAAAACATGCTAACCATGCACATCTAGCAAAATTTACAAACTTGCAAAACTCAAAATTTTTGCTAGCTTGCATGATTATAAAAATAGAGATTATGTTTATTATGCAAAGCATGAAGCAAAATGAAGTCTAGGAGTCAAGGATACAATTTCGTTGGGAGTTCAAGAGTTCGTCGGAAGTCCAAACGTTTGTCAGAAGTTTTGCTGGAACCAGCCAAGAAGTCTAGGAGCTTGCTGGAAGAAGCTCGTCGAAACTCGCAAAGAAGATCGTCGTGAAGTCCAGGAGCTTGCCGGAACTCCATTGGAATATTGCCAGGAGATCGTCGGAAGTTCGTTGGAAGATCGCCGGAAGAAACCAAAACCTAGGGACTTGTTTAGCTTAAGCATATCTTAGATTTCGTAGTTAGCACGTAATTAGGATTGGATTTGGGCCAACCCAATTAGGGGCTAGTTGGGCCCATGTAAGGATTGTGTTGGGCCCAATGAGAGGTCCAAATAGTGACCCAAGAGGCAACACCATCATGGCATAATCTTTGAGACTATGTCAGGCGATAGTACTACCAGTCCGTGTGGTGGTACCACCCCTAGCAGGGTGCCAGGTGGTGATACCGCCAGTCTAGGCAGTGGTACCGCCTAGTGGCCCAATGCCAAGTGGTGGTACTGCCCAATGTAGTGTCAGTGTCAAACTGATACTAGCGGTGGTACCACCCAGCGTAAGCGGTGGTACCGGCCGAACCTAGGAGATCCGGGATTAAATATTTTTAGGCTCCAAGTTTGAATCAACTTGAGGCCTATAAATACCCCTCTCATCTCTGGTTAATATACACACAACCTAGAGCAAAAAGGAATGAAAACTCTATTTTAATTATGTGAAAAACTCATCTCAAAGTTCTAAGTGTTAGAATAGGTTGAGAGAGGAGTAAGTGGGGGGGGGGGGGGGGGTAAGGGTTATCTCCTAAACTCGGTAAAAGGAGAATCGAGTTATAAAAGGTGGTTGGTCTTCGCATATTGAAGGAAGACTAATAGAGGATACCGGATGCTGGTTGCAAATATTCATGATGAATATTTGCAAGGACTTGAATTCATGATTCTATCAATATGGCATATTGATAGGGGGAGTTTGTTTAAACTCCGTCATCAATTGGTTGTAATTATAAAAAAAGG
Organism: Musa schizocarpa; assembly: GCA_900464855.2. Taxonomy (NCBI): domain Eukaryota; kingdom Viridiplantae; phylum Streptophyta; class Magnoliopsida; order Zingiberales; family Musaceae; genus Musa; species Musa schizocarpa. The sequence goes on from LS990919.1 coordinate 31,615,358, forward strand.
AGAGATTGTTGAATCTCGTATTTTGATGATGAAACCAATTGATAAGTGGTTATGATTTGATCTATGATTTTAGTGATGCAGGATGCTTCGATCAGGATGAGACAATTAAAGTAGGAAGAATCATGTTGGGCTGGAGGAAAATATGTCAGATGATTGGACATCAAGCGGACGATCGATCAACGTATCGACAAAAGACTTTGGGCCATGGATTCCGGTATCAATCTAAGAAGAGCGGATATTATGCTAAGGATATCGGAGTTGCGAAGTCAACTAGCCGATTGGGCAATAGGCCGCAAGAGAGGACGATGCGCCGAAGAATCGGACAAAGCGTCGATGGACTAATGACATGTTGGACAACATGATTCATACTTAGTAATAATTGTCTAGATCAAAGAATATTTTACATGTGTATGATTAAGTCCTAAGTCAAGGATGCAATTTCGTTGGGAGTTCGAGAGTTCATCGAAAGTCTAGATATTCGTCAGAAGTTCTGTAGGAACTAGTCGAGAAGTCTAGGAGCTTGCCGGAAGTCCATTGGAACATTGCCGAGTGATCGTCAGAAGTTTGCCGGAAGTTCACTAGAAGAAACCAAAACCTAGGGACTTGTTTAGCTTAAGTATGCCTTAGATTTTGTATTTAGCACGTAATTGGGATTAGATTTAGCCCAACCTAATTAGGGGTCAGTTTGGCCTATGTAAGGACTATGTTGGGCCCAATGAGAGGCCCAAATAGTGACCCAAGAGACAGCACCGTCATGGCATAATCTTCGAGACTGTGTCAGAGGGTGGTACCGCTAGTTTGGGCGGTGGTACTACCCAGTGGCTCAATGCTAGGTGATGGTATTACCCGGACCTAGGAAACCCAGGATGAGATGTTTTTAGACTCTGAGTTTAAATCAACTTGAGGCCTATATATACCCCTCTCATCCCTAGTTAACATACACACAACCTAGAGCAAAAAGGAAAGAAAACTCTATTGTAATTGTGTGTGAAACTCCTCTTAAATTTTAAGTGTTAGAATAGGTTAAGAGAGGAGTAAGTGGGGGTATCAGGGTTATCCCCTAAACCCAGTAAAAAGAGAATCGAGTTATAAAAGGTGGTTGGTCTTCACCTATTGAAGGAAGACTGATAGTGGATGCCGGTGGCCTCAACGGAAGAGGAATCGGTAAAGTGGATGTAGATCGTGATGACCGAACCATTATAAAATATGGTTTATATTTCCTTCTTACAATTTACATTAACAACAAACTGCTTTCAATATTTTTACGAACATGCTTTCAAGTTAAGTTTCGTTTTCAATGGATGAGAGATTTTTCAGCACTGACACTTTTACCACAGCACTAATTCACACCCCCCCCCCTCTCTTAGTGTCGACTTTGATCCTAACAAACATAAACTTGAGGGACTCGACCAATCACACTAAGCCCGAAAAGGTAGACAACTTTTGCCAATCATAACTCTTTTTGACTTCGTCCTATTCGTCCTTCGAACCACCATGGTCTTAAGAGACTCGACCAACCAAGTGCTAGGACCATGACAACACAAAGAGGGGGGTTTGAATTAGTGCTTATGTAAAAATTACGTCGATTTAGAAACTTCGTTCAATAAAGCCATTTCGAGAAAACACACATCGGAAAGTGTTTATTCTTGACTTAGTAAATATAAAGTAAAGTGAGCAGCTAAGTAAGCAATACAAGTAAGCAGCAAAGGTAAATAGCACATTGGATTTATAGTGGTTCAGTCATCCCGACCTATGTCTACTCCCGATTCCTCTTCACTAGAGGCCACCGACTTTTATTACTGATCTTCTTTCAATGAGCGAAGATCAACTACCGTTATAACTCTTTCTCCTTTTCATAGACTCGGGAGAGAACCTTTTATAGCCCTCTCTTTTAGACCTCACTCCTCCTATAGAAACCTTCTAACTCTAGGAGGAAGAGTCACACTAACTTTAGAAATATTACAACACTTTTGTCTCAAGTATATTTTCCCCCTTTTCTACTCAATTTCGTGTTATATCAAGCAGAAAAGATTGGGGTATTTATAGACCCCAAATGGCTTCAAAAATTGGAGCAAAAAATTTAAATCCTTGGGATTTCGGGGCATTGGTGGTACTATCACTAGTACTTTCTAACACCTAGCGGTACCATCACCTAGTATGGCGGTACTATCACTTAACACCTCGACACTAGGTAGAACCATTACCCAGTCTGGCGATACCATTGCTAGACCTTGCTATAGGTCATTGAATGGGCCAAATAATAAGACCCTAAAATCTTATCGTAAACAAAGAAGAGAAAAAGGGATGATCACTTCGAGGTGATCGACCTCCTTGATCACTTTAAGGGGATTGGCCTCCTTGATCAGTTTAAGTGGATTGGCCTCCTAGAGTTTGTCCATAGACTGAAATAATATTTCATTGATTGATTATCGAAAGGAAAGGGATACATCATTATTTATAGAGTTCCACCTAGAGTCCACTAGGACTTGGACTCTTAATAATAAATAAATATTAAATAAACTTCTACCCGACTCTAACTGATCTAAACAAACTCAATAAACATTATTCAAAAGCTCATAAAATAAAAGAGTCCTAACAATTCCTCCCTCTTCAAATCAGCCTTGTCCTCAAGGCTGAGCAGCATCAAACTTGGGAAGCTTCTCTTTCAACACTTTAGTCATAGGCTATCTATAATACATCACAACCCGTTGATCAAGTATTGTCTCCACTTTTTGACATTGTAAGCAATAGATCCATCTTTTAGTATAGTAATCATTGCAAGAAATTCCTGGCCCTACATAATCAATTTTATCTTTGAACATTAGCTATCACAAGTTAAAATCCATCCATCAGCAATCTTTACTTCGAATCTATCATAGCCTTAAATATGGTGGGCCAATTGATTAATAGTCTCATTGTCCATAAAATTGTTAGTGCTACCAATATCAATCAAAATTTTAACATGCTGATGTTCTAGAGTTCCGCCAACTTTCATAGTTTGTGGGTTAGAGTAGCCAATTAATGCATGCATCGTATATATGATAGGTCCAACATCTTCATTAGAATCTATACCTTCATAATTGGAGTCCACATTCTTAGATTTTGGTTCCTCTCCAATTGGTTCAATCATAAAAAGTTGCCTTTGTTTATATCAGTGCTCCATACTCCACTTTTCACCATAGTATAAGCCCCTTACTGATCTTTCCTTGAGCTCTTCTTAGGTTAGTCTTCGGGTGTTAGGGTTTCGATTGGGAATAGATAGGGCGGGTAGCTTGTTGATCATCTAGTTGTTGTCACTTCTGTTTCCATGATTTTCGTAGCTAATTTTTTTCTTATATACATATGCGAATGAGATCACAACTATCACAGTGCGGGGTTGACGGGCCTTAACTTGACACCGGATATCTGGATTAAGTCCTTTAATAAATATTCTCATCAGTTGCCATTCAGACCAATCTCTAGCTTGATTTGATAATCCTTCAAATCTGCTCTGATATTCTAACACTGTAGAAGTCTAACAAATTTTGGCGAGCTGCCCATCATATTGAAATTTGTTGAGGCTCTCTAGTACGCTCTTTTAAAAATCATTAAATGTTTCTTGTAGCCGGTTCTAAATTCTGATTTCTAATGCTTCCATTTGTGCTTTCACTAAGTTATCAGTAGCCATTGCGTAAGACTACAAATCTATAATCTCAACTTCTATTTTTGGTGTCGAGACTAGGGCATCAACCATTGCCCTATTCGGTGCTGCTGTTGTGACATAGTTGGTGGCAGCATTGTGGGAATGAAGGGTTGATGCGAGGATACAGGGATGTAGTTGTGATCGCTGCGTGGGAGGCAACGATGCTTCTTGTGGTTGCTACGTGGAGGGATCGCTGCTGCTAAGGACTGGGAAGCAGCGATGGTGGTGTAGCTGGGGGTAGCACCACCAAGGGCTCACCACTGAGGTGGTTGTGACAGCACGGACAAAAGGCAGCGTTGCTTTGTCTCTATCACACTACGCAAGAAGGTGCTAGTGACACCATGGGATCACATGCAGTTGAGGAAACGATGGTGGCTATGGTGGTCATGGTTGCCTTATTTTGATCGCCAGGAGGAGGGATGGTCGAGCGACTATGGCTATGACCCAAGGGGAGGCAGCGATGGTGGCGCAGTTGGGGGCAGCACTACGCCACCATCGCCGACGATAGAAGTGATGAGGGGGTGGTCCACTGGCTGTGAAGTAGTGGCTATGGCCCTTCTCGCTCGAGCGAGATGGGGTAGTGAGGAGGCGGAGGTCGCTAGCCGAGGAGCACCGGCGGCGGTGGTCGAGCGACCGAGATGCAACGGCGGCGATGAAGGAGTTGCCTTGAAGCGATAGTGGGGAAGAAAGGAAGCAGGGTTGTGATAGGATGAAGTAGGGGTGTGGGCTACTGGGAAGCAAGGGCGACGGTGTTGGAGAGGGGGAGGTTGGTGTCTAGGGAGTAGTGGTGGCAGTGGAGAAGGAGGCAGCGAGGGTCGCGGCAAGGATTGGCGGGGGGCTGCGGGAACAGAGGGAGCTATGTTTCTGTTGCACCACAGAAGGAAAGGATGTTGCTAGGGTTGAGAGGCAGTAGTGGTGGTGCATCTGGGAGCAAGGTTGTCAAGAGCGAGGAGCAGCAAAGGGTCGCCGAGGCTAGGCATTGCCAAGGGGTGGTCCGTTGGCCGGGAATAGCGACGGTAGCCCTTTCTCGGTTGCCCTGTTTTAGTCGCCACGAGGAGGAGAGGTCGAGCAATTGCGATTGCAACCCAAGGGGAGGTGAAAGGTAGTGGAGAAGGAGGCAACGATGGTGGCGTGGTTGGGAGCAGCCTCACCAACGATCTCCGAGGGCTGGGATCGATGCTGCGGTAGTAGGGTTGGGATGGACGCTGGCAGCGTCGTCTCCTGACAGCAGTGGTGGCTCGGGTGGGAGGTGACGGGCGGTGGTGGACTCTAGCTAGGAAGTGGAGTAGAGTCAGTCGTTGGCCAGAGAGCAACGGCGGTAGGTGGGCTGGCCGGAAGCAGGGGTGCGTGGCTGCGGCTTCTACTTCTCTCTTTTTTTTCTTTGAAGATGAAGATAACTGCAACGAGAATGCTGAGGATCGCTGCTCTTATACCAAATGATAAGACCCTAAAGTCTTATCATAAAAGAAAGGAGAGAAAAGGGGATCATCACTTTGAGGGGATTGGCCTCCTTGATCACTTCAAGGGGATCGGCCTCCTAGAGTTTGTCTATAGAATAGAATAATATTTTATTGATTGATTGCCGAAAAGAAAGGGTTACATCACTATCTATAGAGTTCCACCTAGAGTCCACCAAGACTTAGACTCTTAATAATAAATAAATATTAAATAAACCTCTACCAGACTCTAACTGAACTAAATAGAAATAATAAATATTATTCAAAAGCTCATAAAATAAAAGGGTCCTAACATTAAACAATAGGCCAAATTCAGTCTTGATTCAGGCCCAATTGGCCCCTAATTGAGTTAGCATTGTTTCATCCCAAAACCAACTTAATTAGTCTTAAACTAACTCGATATAGACACATGATTACAAGCTTGAATCCTATGTTGTCCGACATGTCATTGGTTCATCCGATGCTTCGTCTGATCCTTCAGCATATCATCCTTTCCTTTGGCGTATTGCTCAATCAATATATTGACTCCCGTAACTTTCAATCTCCTTGGCATAATGTCTAATCCTTTGGCCTGATGCCTAAACTCAGGGCACAAAGTCCTTCTACCAGTACGTCGATTGATCCTCCAGCTCAATGTCCAATCTCCTAAAATGTTTCATTCTGGCCCAATGGCTGATTCCTCCAACTTTAATTGATATACCTTTTCTGATCGAAGTTAGTCCTATGTTAGTTATAATGCAGATTAGATAATAAACTCATCAATTGATTTCATTATCAAAATCTGAGATTCAACAACATGATGTTCGGTTAAGTCAAAACCATTATTACAATATGAGTTTGATTCGATGATATACCCTTGAAAGACTCGACCAAGCATACCATGTTCTCAGGTCATCAGTGATATCTCTATGTCGTAGGCAAGATAGTGAATTTCGATATAAGTGAGACTCGAGGGACTTGACCAACTCAACTTATGTCAGAAATCGATCCCTACCTATAACGATGGAAGGCCACGTGGGTCAATATAATTGCCTCACATTTATCGACTTAATATTATTAAGAGAGGAGATTTTGATTTGATCTCCTAATATGATGTGTCACATAAATATATATTTAATATATATCTACATCGTATGTAAATATATATACATATCTAGTAAGTGTACAAGTAATCACACATTATATGAGCAATCACACTAGATGATTATGGACCACAACCTAATGTGATCCGGCCCGAGCTAGTGGGCTCAATCACTCACATCAAGTTTTATGTATGTATCAACGTATCTTCATGCCTTGTGATCATCCATCTCATCGTCATTAGTTTCGTTTGCATCTCTATGCATTGCGATCATCTGTCTCGACCTCAGAGATCATGCTATCACTTTCATACTCCCATTATGCCTCATCATATAATTATAACTTAATCACAGGCACTCAAGCCTGACAATAAATGAGAAAAAAAAAATTAAAGGCTCACAGGCCCCAATAATAATAATAATCATATCACACATATACATCACATCACATAGTGCGTGATCATTTGTCCACATCATACATCACATGTACATATCATTATATAGGGCTATTAGATACATAATAATAGTTAATTAAACCTTTTAATTAACCTCCTACTATTGTGCAGTTGCCGTGGGGGCGAGGGGTGTCACTACCCTTGCCCGCGGGTGGTTTGCTTGTGGGCGGGTGACCTTATAGGCTACGGTCGCCCTTATGGGTAGTCGCCTCTATTGCTGGGGGTGTTGCCCCTGTGTGTGGGTGTAGCACCCATAAGCGGTGCCATCCCCATGGGCACATCTATCGTGGGCGGCAACGCTTGCAGGAGGCTTTTGCCCACGACCACAGAGCTTATAGGCGTTGCCCATGTGGTTGTCTGTGTGCGGCCCGTAGGCTCCCGGCTCTTGGCCGTCAGTCACTTGCAAGCAGCTATTAGCTAACCTGCGAGAGTAGCAATAGTTGTTGCCTGCTCTCACCTTTTGTGTCAATAATTTTGACGTTAAAAGTGTTTCTAAAATACAACACACGTAGTTCAAAACCAATCTTTCACACGAACAACTTGGCTTTGATACCACTATAGGAAATTATGGGGGCGACATCACATGCATAGTGGAAGAACAGAAAATAAAAATCATAGATTTTCCAAAAATGTGTTTGTCGTTATATGAAGATTAGCGCATAAAAACTCACAAAATCGAAAAACCACGTGTGAGATAGTTGTGTTACCTAAGGAGATTGTATATCCCTAAATTTTTATAGATCTATGGAAGAGGATGAAGAAGGTCAAGCGTCCTCCTCTTTAGCAATGATCCACACGGTAAAGGCTGCGAATATGCTCCTCGAATCATTGCCTAAATCTCCACACCTGCTATCTGAGGAGGAGAAAGGGAGGGGAGAATAGGAGGTGGCAATCAAGAAGCCTAGCATATGGTCCATTTGTTCTCGCTTATTTATAGAGGCCCCCTATCAACTTAATGGGGACACTATTATTGATTCTCGGATTTTGATGATGAAGTCAATTGATGGATTAATTGATCTAATCCATATTATTGAGTTAAGTATATAGGATTAACTATGATAGCTTGAAGACATAAAGCAAGTTTACTGGTGTCAAGTTCGATGGGTGTTCAAGAGTCCACTGAAAGTCTGAAGAATCATCGGAAGTGCTACCACAACCAACCAAGAAAGAATCGGGGACTTGTCGAAGTTTTCAGAAGTCCGCTGGAAAGATCATTGGAGGTTCATGGAAATCACCGAGAAGGTTCGGATACATGCCAAAGACTCATTGAACTCGTCACAAGACCGGGAGCCTATTGGGAGTCCGCCGGAAGAAATCCGAGGGTATATCGGAAGTCCACTTGAAGTTCGCCGGAAAGCTCGTCGGAAGGAAACTCAACGTTGCCGGTTAAAATTTTCTTAGGCCTATGTGTTAATTTCATAGTTTACATATAATTTGGGTTAGGATTAACGGTTAATCCTATAACCCAATTTGGGGCCAATTGGGCCCAAGTTTGGATTGGTTTGAGCCAAGTTTGGAGCCCAACTAGTGAGCTGAAACTGTTCCGATGGTGGCACCTGCTAGTCATAGGTGCCCAGCAAGCCAATCACGTGAGTGGTGGCACGTGTGACTTGATACAGAATCTTTTTGCTTATTATATTTTGGCGTATATCACTTTATAACTATTGCATAAATGCATATATATATTGTGATGTCCTTGGATTTGTGCAATGGAAATCGGATCGTGATGAGATCACGATAATGAGATCAATTCACCTTTAAACACATATCCTAAATAATCCCGGTCATAGGTTACTCGAGAGGGACATCATGATAACCGGATAGACTGGTGTGCTCTATACCCGTCCATATGATGGATGCAGCTGGTCTCATAGCTGCTCATGTAGGGACACTAGGGATACAATACAGGTGCTCATTGGAGAATGAGTTCACTGATTGATCAGCTTACGGAATGCTGGATGGTTGATGATGCCTTATTGTCAAACAGCGATTCCGTAGTCCTAGTGATGTATCTGGTCCTTAGACTTGCGACACCAAGGATGTCCTGTATGAGTGCTCCACTCTTTGATACCAGACTTATAGGTTTGGCTGTCCCAGATCTAGTACAGCTGGTCAATGGGAGTGGTAGTCGACCTTACGAGGGCTATTGAGTGTCGATAGAGGATCATCCACTCTCGGCGTCATGAGAGGAATATCTCATGTGTTCTTGCTCAGACAAATCCCTGGCCACGGTCATTCGGGTTGAGAGAGAAAGAGTTCTCCGGGAGAATCCGATTAGAGCGAGACTCGAGTAGAAACCGTATGGGTCTGACAACACCATGCTCGATATACGGTCTCTGGGATATTAGATGGATGAGGGACTATAGGTACATGGTAACTGAGGACAAACAGGTCCAATGGATTGGATTCCCCTGTATCGTCTGGGGACTACGGCGTAGTGGCCTAGTACGTCCGTAGTCGATGAGTCGAGTGAATTATTACAGAGATAATAATTTACTGAGTTAGAAGGAGTTCTGACAGGTATGACTCACGGCCAGCTCGATATTGGGCCTAGAGGGTCACACACATATGGTTGGCATTGCGATGAGTAGAGGTTCGCGGATTTGAGATATCCGACGGAGCCCTTGTCTTATTGGATGCAGATCCAATACCCACTAGGGAAGGACCCATTAGGGTTTGACACGAGATCTCTATAAATAGGAGGGATTCACAGCCTCATAGGCTAGAGTCTTTGCTTGCCTTTCCTATTCTCCTCTCCCTCTCTACCTCAGAGGCCTGGAGTTTTGAGGAGGGTCGTCGCAACCCTGCTGTGTGGATCACCGCTAGAGAGGAGGACGCTTGACCTCCTTCACCCTCTCCTAAGGATCTGCAAGGAAACAGGGATATACGGTCTCCCTAGGTAACACAATCTCTATACGCAATTTTGTGTTTCGTGGATTTTTGCGCACCAATCTTCGCACGACGACGAACATCTTTTTGGGAATCGGGGATTTTGTTTTCTTTGTCTTCCGCTGCGCATGTGATGTCGCCCCCATGATTTCCCAACAGCACCGATAGTACACTGCCGGACTAGCCGGTGGCATCGCCCAGAACTCGAGAGGTCTAGCGGTGGCACCACCAATGCAATATTGGACTGGGTGGTAGCACTGCTTAGAACTCGAGAGGTCTAGCAGTGGCACCACTAGTACACTACAGTGTCAAACACTAACAGGCGGTGACACCGCCACTAATAGGCGTTGGCACCGCCAGCACCGGGAAACCCAAAAGCAATTCAAATTTGGAGCCCAAATTTGAATCCTCTTAGGCCTATAAATACCCCTCAATTCTCAGCAGAGATAACATCTTTTTGACAAGTTAGAAAGTGAGAAAAAGCTCTAGCAAAGTATTGTTTTCAATAGCTTAAGTGTTCACCTCCCTCTTTCTCTTTGAAAAATCTGTAAGAGTGTGAACCACTTGTAAGAAGGTTGTAAGAGGGGTATTTGGTCCGTCCCCTTCAAAGTGATTTGCTAATGGAAGTTGGGAGCCTCATCGAAGAAAGCTTCGAAAGTGGATGTAGGTCATTTGACCAAACCACTATACATCGTGATATTCCTTGAATGTGAGTATTTAATTTTCTGAACCATTTCTTTACTTAGCTACAAATCATTCAATTTTTATCTCTCTACTCTCGACTATCTTTACTCGAGCTATTTTAGCTAAGTCATCCTTCGTCGAATCAAAATTTCTACATATTTAAGAAATCGATTCAAACTTACGAGTTTTAATCCGCTGCATTAATTCACCTCCCCCTCTTAGTGCCGCTCCGATCCTAACAATTGGTATCAAAGCGAGGCTCACTCTCATAGTTGGTTTAATACCCTAGAGAGATGGCTTACTCCGACATACAAGAGGGTCACCCTATTACACGTCTGCCTATGTTTAATAGGTGAGATTACACGTATTGAAAGACTCGTATGTTATTTCCATCTTTACCAAGAGCTTTGAGTCTATTGATGATATCTGTGAAACGGGTGTATATGTCTCCGATGGACTCACTTGGTTTCATTTGGAAAAGTTCGTAAGAATGCACAAGAATGTTGATTTTGGACTCTTTCACTCAGCTAGTGCCTTCATGAGTGACCTCAAGAGTTCTCCAAAATATCAAAAGCTAAATCACAAATCGAAACGTGATTAAATTCATTTTTATCAAGTACACAAAATAAGGCATTCAAATCATTTGCGTTTGAAGCAAAAACCTTCTTTCCGATTCATCCCATTCGCTCATCGGAAGAGAAGATTTTTAAAATCCATTTTCAACAATATTCTAAAGCTCAAAATCTAATTTTCTAACTTTGAATCAGTAACTAAAATTTTTAGATCCCTTCCAAAGAGTTGGGATCCAAAATTTATGGCCATTCAATATGCCAAGGACCATAAAACATTTCCTCTCGAAGAACTTATTGGGTCTCTAATGATCTACTAAATGATGTGCCATTCTCAAGAAGAGCTTGAGAACCTCCTTACAAAGAACAAGAAGGATATGACACTTAGAACACAAGAAGACCACTTAAAAGGAACATCAAGTGATGAGGATAGTGATGATGACATTGCACTTTTAACCTGAAAATTTAAAAAATTTATAAGAAAGAACAAATTTGAAAATAACACCAAAAACAAACTGGAACATAAAAAGGACCAAGTAATATGCTACAAATGCAAGAAGCTGGGGCACTTCAAAAATGAATGCCCCCAAGCCAAGAAGAAGCAACCGAAGAAGAAGAAAGCTTTAAAAGCAACTTGGGATGACTCAAGTGATTTCGAGAATGAAGAAGCTTGCAACAAAGAGGAGGCAAACTTTGCGTTAATAGCTTTAGGAGGAGAGGTATGTAATTTAATTAATGAAGATCTATCTTTCAAAGAACTTTCTATCGCTTTTCATGAATTATTTGATGAGTGTAGAACTATTAGTACGAAGTTCAATCTATTAAAGAAAGAGCATACCTTACTACAAAATAGGCTTGATAGTCTTCAAACTCCTCCATGCTCTAAGTGTAAACACTTAGAAGCAATGAAAAATGAGAATTTGCTACTTAAAGATACCTTAAACAAGTTTAAGGTCGGTAGCAAATGCTTGGACATAATCCTTGCAAACAAGGGTCATGTGCAAATAGAAATGGAATTGGTTTTGTGAGAGGATCTCACCAAAATCCTACCACCTTCATTAAAGGACCCACATTACATGTTTCACCTCATTTGAAATGCAACTTTTGTTGTAAATCCAGACATATTGTTTATAAATATCCATTTAAGAAAATTAGTCCACATAAGTTGGTATGGGTTCATAAAGGAACTATAAATAATTTAATGATATATGACAAAATTAGTAGATCAATTTTTTAGGCACCCAAAATCAAATGGGTGCCTAAAAACTATCCTCTTTTGTAGACAAACTCACAAGCTAGGAGCAAAAGATGGTATCTTAATAGTGGATACTCAAGGCACATGACCAGAGATCCATCTCATTTCTCTATGCTCACTAGCAAAGAAGAAGGGTATGTCACCTTCAGAGACAACAACAAAGGTAAAATCATTGGCAAGGGAACCATAGGTAACAAATTAAGTTTTTCAATTGATGATATGTTGCAAGTTGATGGATTAAAACATAATCTCTTAAGCATTAGTCAATTATGCGATAAAGGTTACATTGTTAGATTTGAATCTAATGTGTGCATTATTGAAAAACCAAACAATAACATATCAATGATTGCCTTAAAATAAAATAATGTCTACACTATCAGCCTTGATAAACTTAGTAATGAAATGTGCTTTTCCATTTTAAATGATGATGCTTGGCTTTGGCATAGGTGATTAGGCCATGCAAGTATGAAACTAATATCTAAGATTTCATCTTGAGAGTTAGTACGATGGATTCCCAATATGAAGTTTGTTAAGGATAAAGTGTGTGATGCTTGTCAAGGAAAACAAATAAAAACTAGTTTCAAACAAAAAATTCAAATTAGCACCACTAGACCATTGCAATTGATCCATTTAGACTTATTTCGACCAATTGACACAATGAGTGTAGGAGGAAGCAAATATGTCTTCATAATTGTAGATGACTATAGTAGATACACTTGGACCTATTTCTTAGCTCACAAAAGTGATTGTTTCAAATGTTTCTCTAAATTTTGTAAACTTACTCAAAATGAAAAAGGCTTCATGATTTCATCAATTCGGAGTGATCATGGAAGCAAATTTCAATACCGTGACTTCCAAAGTTTTTGTGAATCTAATAGATATAATCACAACTTCTCCACTCCGAGAAATCCATAACAAAATAGGGTAGTTGAAAGAAAAAATAAAAATTTACAAGAAATGGCAAGAACCATATTAAATGAATATAGTCTACCTAAGTATTTTTGGGCCGAGGCCGTTAATACGGCTTGCTATTTCATGAATAGGGTTCTAATAAGACCATCTCTATCAAAAACTCCCAATGAATATGGAATAACAAAAAACCAAATGTTTCTTGTTTTAAAGTTTTCGGTTGCAAATGCTTTATTTTAAAAGAAAAGGATGCCTTAGAAAAATTTGATGCTAAATCTGATAAAGGCATCTTCTTAGTTACTCTTCTGTTTCTAAGGCTTTTCGTGTTTTTAACAAAAGAACCTTAGTTATAGAAGAGTCTATTCATGTAGTTTTTAATGAAATTTTTGAGTTAAAGAAAAATAATTTTGATGATTATTTTGGTTTTGATAATTTGAATTTAAATGAACCCCCTCCTTAAAATAGCAACTTGGATGCATCTTCTTCCGAAATTTCCTTACCCAATGAATGGAAGTACGTAGATGCTCATCCAAAGGAGCTAATTATAGGAGATACATCAAAATGGGTTCAAACGCGTTCTTCCTTCAAGAATTTTTGTGCTAACGTTGCCTTTCTTTCTCAAATTGAACCTAAATGCATTGACAAAGCCTTGAAAGATGATTCATGGGTTATTGCAATGCAAAAGGAATTGAACCAATTTGAGAGGAATGAGGTATGGTAGCTTGTTCCTAGACCTAGTGACCATTTAGTCATTAGTACTAAATTGGTCTTTAGAAACGAGCAAGATGAATGTGGTATCGTGGTTATAAACAAGGCTAGATATGTGGCCAATGGTTTCAACTAGGAAGAAGGTATCGACTACGAAGAGACCTTCGCTCCTATAGTAAGATTAGAAGCCATTAGGATGCGCTTTGCCTATGCTAATAGTAATGATTTTAAACTATTTCAAATGAATGTCAAAAGTGCTTTCTTGAATGGTTTTATTTCCTATGAAATGTATGTTGAGCAACCTCTTGGATTTGAAAAGTCTCTTCTTTCTAAACATGTATTTAAATTGACTAAGTCTGTCTATGGCTTAAAACAAGCTCCTAGAGCTTGGTATGAATGACTTAGTTTCTTTCTTATTTTAAATAACTTTACAAAAGACAAGGTTGATACTACATTTTTTATCAAATATTTTAAAAATAATTTTCTTATTATTCAAATTTATGTTGATGATATTATTTTTATTTCTTCAGATAAATCATTATGTGAATCATTTGCCAAATGTATGAGTCATGAATTTGAAATGAGCCTAATGGGAGAATTAACCTTCTTTATAGGATTGTAAATTAAACAACTTAGTAATGGTATATTTCTTAATCAATCTAAATATACATTAGAATTGTTAAAACGATGTAACATGGATGGTTCAAAAGCTATAAACATTCTTATAAGTACTTCCACTAAGTTAGATATGGATGAAAGTGGTGAAAGCTTTGATCAAAAAACATATATGGGAATGATTGGTAGTTTACTTTACCTCACTACAACTAGACCGAATATCATGTTTAGTGTAGGACTTTGTGCTAGGTTTCAAGCTAATCCTAAATTGTCTCATCTTAAAAATATTAAAAGAATCCATAGATATCTTCAACGAACTCCTAATTTAGGATTATATTATCCAAAATATGATAATTTTGATTTAATAGCTTATGCAGATGTCGATTTTGGTGGATGTAGGATAGATAGAAAAAAACATCCGGAACATATCAATTTTTAGGACATGCACTTGTTTCTTGGACTTCCAAGAAAGAAAATTCGGTTGCACTATCTATGATGGAAGTCGAATACATAGCTACAAGTGCATGCTGTGCACAAGTTGTTTAGATGAAAAATACGTTGGAAGACTATAGAATTTACTTAAAGAACATTCCCATAAAATGTGATAATACAAGTGCTATTTGTTTAATAAAAAATCCAATTCAATACTCTAGAACTAAGCATATTGACATTAGGCATCACTTTATATGAGATCATGTCAATAATAATAATGTCATTCTAGAATTTATTGATACAAAGCATCAATTAGCGGATATTTTCATAAAAGCCTTAAATGAAGATCAATTGGACTTTATTAGAAGGGAATTAGACATGTTAAATTGTCCTTGTGAATGAGCTTGATTATATATATTTTTCGAAAATTTTTCATCCTCTTTTCGATTTTCGTGGATTTGACTTCTTTCTTATTATTGTAAACCTCTATGCTACGTTGACATGCGTTTGACATTATCCTAATATATGATGTTGGATGTTTCTTTCTGAAATTTTGTCAACATTTTGATGGCACCTTCATGTTATTTTGGATGATTTGATGTCTTCCTTGAATGATCGATCTTAATGCCAAGTTGATGCTTTGTCAATTTTAACATCTCTTTTCAAGATTTTTTTTATGAGATGATTTTATGAATGACTTCAATGATCACGAGTTTTATGCTTGAAAACTCATCTCCTTTTTGTTGATGACAAAGGGGGAGAAGAATGTGCAAAAGATTGATGACTTGTGCAAATATGAAATTAGCATATGTATCATAGTGCAATAGCTTATATGTTTTATAATGCAATGAAAAATGTCTTATATGTGTTATATTCCTTAAAAGCATCGCAAAACTTTTTGAGCATATCAAATATGAAAGTTTTTAGATTGGTTGTCATATCATGTTTATCATTTTTTTTATATATATGATAAGCAATCATCTCATGATCATATGAAATCATGCCTTGCATTTATATCATGAGATCCATGTTGAAATTTTATATTATTATTATTTCTTATCGAAATGATAATTGCCTTTTATTATTCGACTTGAAAATAATTTTCATGTCTTGAAATTATGAGAAATACGAAGTTTCATATTTGCTCATGCTTAATAAGAATAACGATAAGTTCAACGGATAGAACTTATCAGTTTAGGCTTGAATTCAAAGAGATTGAATTCAAGTGTTTTTTTCTTTTCATAATATGGCATATAGATAGGGGGAGTTATGATTAACTCCGTCATCAATTGATTGTCATCATAAAAAAGGAGGAGATTGTTGAATCTCAGATTTTGATGATGAAGTCAATTAATGGATTAATTGATCTAATCCATATTATTGAGTTAAGTGTGCAGGATTAACTACGATAGCTTTAAGACATAAAATAAGTTTACCGAAGTCCAGTTCGATGGGTGTTTGAGAGTCCACCGAAAGTCCGAAGAATCGTCAGCAGTGCTGCTGGAACCAACCGAGAAAGAATCGGGGACTTGCCGAAGTTTTCGGAAGTCCACCGGAAAGATCGTCAGGTTCATGGAGATCACTGAGAAGGTTTGGATACTTGCTAAAGACTCGTTGAACTCACCACAAGACTGAGAGCCTGCTAGGAGTCCGCCGGAAGAAATCCGAGGGTGTATTGGAAGTCCGTTGGAAGTTCGCCGGAAAGCTCGTCGGAAGGAAACTCGACGTTGCCGTTTAAAATTTGCTTAGGGCTATGTCTTAATTTTGTAGTTTGCATATAATTTGGGTTGGATTAAGGGTTGCTAGTCATAGGTGCCGAACAAGCTAATCACGTGAGTGATGACACGTGTGACTTCATATAGAATCTTTTTGCTTATTATATTTTGGCATATATCACTTTATATAAATGCATACATATATTGTGATGTCTTTGGATTTGTGCAATTGGAATCGGATCGTGATGAGATCACGATAGTGAGATCGATTCACCTTTAAACACATATCCTAAATAATCCCGGTCAGAGGTTACTCGAGAGGGATATCATGATAACCGGATAGACTGGTGTGCTGTATACCCGTCCATATGATGGATACAACTGGTCTCATAGCTGCTTGTGTAGGGATACTAGGGATACAGTACAGGTGCTCATTGGAGAATGAGTTCACTGATTGATCCGCTTACGGAATGTTGGATGGTTAATGATACCTTATTGTCAGATAGCGATTCCGTAGTCCTAGTGGTGTATCTGGTCCTTAGACTTGAGACACCAAGGATGTCCTGTATGAGTGCTCCACTCTTTGATACCAGACTTATAGGTTTGGCTGTCCCAGATCTGGTACAGCTGGTCATTGGGAGTGGTAGTCGACCTTACGAGGGCTATTGAGTGTCAATAGAGGATCATCCACTCTTGGTGTCATGAGAGGAATATCCCATGTGTTCTTGCTCAGACAAATCCTTGGCCAGGGTCATTCGGGTTGAGAGAGAAAGAGTTCTCCGGGAGAATCCGATTAGAGTGAGACTCGAGAAGAAACCGTGTGGGTCTGACAACACCATGCTCGATATATGGTCTCTGGTATATTAGATGGATGAGGGACTATAGGTATACGGTAACTGAGGACAGACAGGTCTAATGGATTGGATTCCCCTGTATCGTTTGGGGACTTCGGCGTTGTGGCCTAGTACGTCCGTAGTCGATGAGTCGAGTGAATTATTACAGAGATAATAATTCACTGTGTTAGAAGGAGTTCTGACAGGTATGACTCACGGCCAACTCGATATTGGGCCTAGAGGGTCACACACATATGGTAGGCATTGCGATGAATAGAGGTTCGGATATGAGATATCCGACGGAGCCCTTGTCTTATTGGATGCAGATCCAATACCCACTAGGGGAGGACCCATTAGGGTTTGACAGGGGACCTCTATAAATAGGAGGGATTCAGAGCCCCATGGGCTAGAGAGCTTTTGTTTGTCATTTCCTATTCTCCTCTCCATCTCCACCTTTGAGTAGGTCTGGAGTTTTGAGGAGCGTCGTCACAACCCTGCTGTGTGGATCACCGCTAGAGAGGAGGACGCTTGACCTCCTTCACTCTCTCCTAAGGATCTGCAAGGAAATAGGGATATACGATCTCTGTAGGTAACACAATCTACTCTATACGCAGTTTCATGTTTCGTAGATTTTTGCATACCAATCTTCGCACGACGACGAACATCTCTTTGGGAATCGGAGATTTTGTTTTTCTTGTTCTTCCGCTGCGCATATGATGTCGCCCCCAAGGATTTCCCACAAGGGTTAATCCTAAAACCCAGTTAGGGGCCAATTGGGCCCGAGTTTGCACTGGTTTGGGCTCTTTTTGAAGCCCAACCATTGAGTTGGAACAGTTCTAACGGTGGCACCGCTGGTACACTGTCGGACTGGGTGGTGGCACTACCCAGAACCCGAGAGGTCTGACGGTGGCACCGCTAGTACACTACTGGATTGGGCGGTGGCAACGCCCAGAACCCAAGAGGTTTGGCGGTGGCACCGCTAGTACACTATCAGTGTCTAACACTAATAGGCGGTGGCACCGCCACTGACAAGCGGTGGCACCACCAGCACCGGGAAACCCAAAAGCAATTCAAATTTGGAGCCCAAATTTGATTCCTTTTGGGGCCTATAAATACCCCTCAATTCTCAGCAAAGATAACACCTTTCTGATAAGTTAGAAAGTGAGAAAAAGCTCCAGCAAAGTCTTGTTTTCAATAGCTGCAGTGTTCACCTCCCTCTTTCTCTTTAAAAAATCTATAAGAGTATGAACCACTTGTAAGAAGGTTTTAAGAGAGGTATTTGGTCCTTCCCCTTCAAAGTAATTTGCTAGTGGAAGTTGGGAGCCTCATCGAAGAAGACTTCGAAAGTGGATGTAGGTCATTTAACCGAACCACTATACATCGTGATGTTCCTTGAATGTATTAGTATTTAATTTTCTGAACCATTTCTTTACTGAGCTGCAAATCATTCGGTTTGCATCTCTTTACTCTTGACTAACTTTACTCAAGCTATTTTAGCTAAGTCATCATTCGTCGAATCGAAATCTCTACACATTTATGAAATTGATTTCAAACGTACGAGTTTTAATCCGCTGCACTAATTCACCCCCCACTCTTAGTGCCGCTCCGATCCTAACAACTATAGCTATAATGCAAGTGCTTATTGGGGAATGATTTCATTGACTAATCTGCTTGTGGAATGTTGGATGGTTGATGATACATCATTGTCAGAGAGCGATTTCATTATCCTAGTGGAGTACCTAGTTCTTAGACTTGAGACACCAAGGATGTCCTGTATGAGTACTCTACTCTTTGATATCGGATTTATAAGTTTGAAAGTCCCAAATCTAGCACAACCGATCATCGGGAATGGCAGTCAACCTTGTGAGTGTTATTGAGTATCGATAGAGGATCTTCCATTCTCGGTATCATAAGAGGAATATCCCATGTGTTCTTGCTCAAACAAATCCCTAGCCAGGGTCATTCAGATTGAGCGAGAAAGAGTTCTCCAGGAGAATCCAATTAGAATGAGAATCTAGGAGAAACTATATGGGTCTAACAGCGCTATGCCCGGTATACGATCTATCGAATATTAGATGGATGAGGGACTATAGGTATATAGTAACAAAAGATAGATAGGTCCAAAGGATTAGATTCTCCTGTATCGTTTGAGGGCTACGGTATAGTGGCCTAGTACCTCCGTAGTTGATGAGTCAAGTGAATTATTATGAAAAAAATAATTCATAGAGCCAGAAGGAGTTTTCACAGATATGCTTCATGACCAACTCGATATTGGGCCTAGAGGGTCACACATATATGGTAGGTGTTATGACTAGTAGAGGTTCATATATGAGATATCCACTAGAGCCCCTATCTTATTAGATATCCAATAAGCCCTTGAATTATTGGATCCTATGGATGAGATCCAATAAGAGCTAATGAGAGATTATTGGATAGAGATCCACTAATCTAAGAGGCTTGGTTAGTTAGATGGAGATCTAACTCCCAATAGGGCAGGATTCATTAGAGTTAACTTGACAAGGGAGCTCTATAAATAGGAGGGAACCAAAGGCCCATAGGTTAGAGGCTTCTGAGTTGCCACTTCTTATCGTCCTCTCCCCTTTCTCCTCCTCAGATAGTAGGTGTAGAGATTTGGGCAGCGATTTGAGGAGCGTCATTGCAGCCCTACTCTGTGGGTCACCGCTAGAGAGGAGGGCGCTTAACCTCCTTCATCCTCTCCTACAGATCAATAGGGATTCAAGGATATATAATCTCTTTAGGTAAAACACAACCATCTTTTTGATATGTAGTTTTCAATTTTTATGGATTTTGCCCACCAATCTTCGTACGACGATAAATACCTTTGAGGGAAATTTGGGTTTTTATTTTTTTTGTTCTTCCGCTACGTATGTGATGTCACTCCTAGATTTTTCTATAATTGGATCTCATCTATAGGATCCAATAATTTAGGGGCTTATTGGATATCTAATTAAATAAGAGCTTCGACAGATATTTCATATCCGAACCTCTACTCGTCGCAATACTTACCATATGTGTGTGACCCTCTAGGCCCAATATCAAGTTAGTCATGAGTCATACCTATTAGAACTCCTTCTGGCTCAGTGAATTACTTTCTTCATAGTAATTCACTCGACTCATCGACTATGGATATACTAGGCCACTGTTAGAACCCTTGCAGATTCTAAACTTGGGGTTGATCTCTTTAGGGGATCGGCCCCTTGGAACTCTATAGGAGTTCCTCCCTCCAAGTTGCTGCTCAGAGGCTGCAGAAAAGATTCATCTATTGCTTATCAAAAGATGAGGAATACATGGCTATTTATAGGGTTTCTAAACCCTAACTCATAATAGGACTCCTACTCAAGACTCCTACTTCTAACCAACTTCTAATAGGACTTCTACTTAAGACTCCTATTCTTTTACAACTCCTAATTCATCTTCGAAAAACAACTTCCTAACCCTAGCCGGCCTCTTCACCTCTTTAATAGGGGTCAGCTTAGGTGGGTTTTACATGAATGTCCCTCTCAATTAGGACTCTCCTAGCTAGAGTCTTAACAGCTACTAAGCCGCAATCCCCAAATGATATAGGGGAATCCAATCCTTTGAACCTATCTATATTTAATTATCTTGTACCTATAGTCCCTAATATATCTAATATCTCAAAGATTGTATACGGGCATAATGTCATTAGGCCTATACGGTTTCTCCTCGAGTCTCACTCTAATCAGATTCTCCTAGAGAACTCTTTCTGTCATAATCCAAATGACCATAGCTAGAGATTTGTCTAAGTAAGAATACATGAAATATTCCTCTCATGACATTAAGAGTAGATGATCCTCTATCGACACTCCATAGCCCTTTTAAGATTGGCTGTCACTCCCGATAACCAACTGTATTAGACTTCAAACTTCCTAACCTATAAGTTTGGTATCAAAGAGTGGAGTACTCATATAGGACATCTTTAGTTTCTCAAGTCTAAGAACCAGATACACCACTAAGATGACGGAATCGCTATCTGATAGTAAGGCATCATCAACCATCCATCATTTCGTAATCAGATCAATCAATGAACTCATTCTCTAATGAGCACTTACACCATGTCCCTAGTGTCCCCACATGAGTAGCTATGAGACCAATCGCCTCCATCATATGGATGAGTATATAGTACATCAGTTTGTTTGGTTATCACGATGTCCCTCTTGAGTAACTTATGATCGAAAATATTTAGGGTTTGTGTTTAAAAGCAAATCGGTCTCATTATCATGATCTCATCATGATCTGACTCTTATTGCATAGATCCACGGACATCACTATATATATACATATATATATGTATATACATACATATATGTATGTATATACATATATATATATAAATATATGTATGTATATATATGTATGTATATATATATATATGTATGTATATATATGTATGTATGTATATATATATATATGTATATATGTATGTATGTATATATATATATATATATATACATTTATATATTATTAGGATCAAGTTAGCACTAGGAGAGGGGTGAATTAATACTTTCGTAAAAATTATGTCGAGTCGAAAAACTTCGTTTCGATTAAACGTGTATCGAAAATATGTTTAACATAAAAAATGTGTGAAGTGGAGCAAGTAGCCAAGTCAATAGGCAACATAAAGAAAAAGAGGAATAGAAATGACAAAGAAGAGATCACATCAGATTTATAGTGGTTCGGTCATCGTGACCTACATCCACTCTCAATTCCTCCTTATTGAGGCCACCGATGCTCACTAACGGTCTTCCTTCAATGGGCGAAGACCAACCACCCTCTTACAACACTCTATCAGTTTCATAGATTTAGGAGACAACCCTTACAAGCCTCACACCTCTCTTAGAATAATCACAAAACTAAAGAAAGAGGAGGAGGACACTTAGCACTTTTTCAACACTTTCACACCCCAAAATCTTAAGACTTTTGTTTACACTTTCATGCTCTTTCATATAGGAAAGAGTGGGGTATTTAGAGACCCAATGGTTTAAAAAATGGAGCTAAAAAGTATCTTATTCCTTATTTTGGGGGTACTAATGGTACCACCGCCATTATTGGGCGGTACCACTATCATTATTGGGCGGAATCACCTCTTGCATATTGATATCAACTGGTACCACTACTCAGTTTGGGCAGTATCACCACTTGAAAATATCTTGGAGATCAGGCTCTGGTGCTAACATCACTTGATAGGGAGGTACTACTGTTTGGCAATATTAACTACTAGTGGTACCATCACCTAAACCACCTGGGAGGCTGAGCCTCGGGTGGTTCCACCGCCCAATCTAGGAGGTGTCATCGCCTTATGTGGCTTCAAGTGGCTGAATGGGCCATCCAACCGGCCCAATTCAGCCCTATTAATTTCCAATTGGCCCCTAATTGAATTAGTAGGATTGCTCCCAAAACAAACTCAAATTAAAGTCCTAACTATGATAGTTAAGGATAAAACAATTACGATACAAGCAATCTAAGTTATCTAGCTCGTCAATTATTCAATCGAACTCTCGGTGAACTTCCAGTGAACTCCCGACGATCTCTTGGTGAGCTTTCGGCGAACTCCCGATAAACTTTCGGTGAGCTTTCACTGCATCATCTTATCCTTTGATATATCTCCTAATTCATTTAGCCCGATGTCTGATCATTGACTCTGGCACAACTTCGATTCTTCTTTAATCTTTTGTCTTTATGATCATAGTTAGTCCTGCATCACTTATCTCAACACATGGATTGGATCATTAATTTACCAATTGATTTCATCATCAAAATTCGAGATTCAATAATATTCTCCTTTTTTATGATGACAACCAATTGATGACGGAGTTAACCTTAGCTCCCCATATCTATATGCCATATTGAGATAAGGCAAACTTGAATTCAAAATGGAATCATAAACTTTGAATTCAAGTGAAACAATTTATAATTTAGATCATAGTGATCAAAGGCAATATATCAAAATTTAATATATGGTGCATCATCATGGTTTCAAGTCATCAAAGTATAACATGCACAATTTCATTACTTCATGCATGATAAAAAAATTAACATCATTTTGGCATGATACGAAACATTCATCATTTCTCCCTCTTTATCATCAACAGAATAGAGAATCATTCAATAATTTATGCAAGTATTTTAAACTGTTCAAGTATGTTTTACACAAATTTATACATGGTAGCAAATTTGAGAAGTTAAGCAAAAATTTTGCAAGATAACCACTTTTGCTTCTTGAAAAGTGTAAGCTAGCACTTTTCTTTAGTTGTGCAATCTAGTATTTTCGCTTTTGTTGAGATGCTAGCAAGTTTCTTTCTCCCTTTTGTTATAAAAAGAAGAAGAAGAAGAAGAAGAAGAAGAAGGGAGGAATTCATTCATCACAAGAAAAAAATTCAAGTTATAAGAACCGAAAGACCTTGAATCAAACTTCTACTTTCGTAAATAGAAGGAAAAATGATTCATCACATAAAAGATCAAAATGTGCATACTAAAAATTCATGAATCAAATCTCTTCTTTTGTGAATAGAAGGAAGAAAGATTCATAGGAAATGATCTTCATATCAAAGATCAAGTTTGCCAAAATTCCATAAATCAAATCTCTTTTGTGGTGATTTGCAAGAAGAATGAATAAAGGAAATGATCTCGATTTAAAATAAAACGCAAGTTACAAAAAACCAAAAAAAAAAAAAAAAAAAGAGGAATTCATGCATTGGGAAGATTTAACATGCCTAATTCTCTTCTAATAAAATCAAATTGTTCCTCATTCAATAGTTTTATAAAAATATATGCTAATTGATGTTTAGTATCAATAAATTCTAAAGATATATCATGATTATTAATATGATCTCTAATGAAATTATGCTTAATATCAATATGTTTAGTTCTAGAGTGTTGAATGAGATTTTTTGTTAAACTTATTGCACTAGTGTTATCACATTTTATAGATATACTTTTCAAATGAATTCCATAATCTTCTAATATGTTTTTCATCCATATAGCTTATGCACAACATGCACCTGCCACTATAAACTCAGCTTCAATTATAGATAATACAACCGAGTTTTATTTTTTGGAAGACCAAGAGATAAGTACATGACCTAAGAGTTAACATGTTCTAGATGTACTTTTTCTATCTATTTGATAACTAGCAAAATTAGCATCGTCATAAGCAAGTAACCCAAAGTTTTTAGATTTTAGATACCATAATCCTATCTTAGAAGTTCCTTTTAGGTATCTAAAAAGTCTTTTAACAGCTTTTAAGTGAAATTGCTTGGGATCAGATTAAAATCTAGTACAAAGTCCAACACTAAACATAATATCCGGTCTTATTGTGGTGAGATATAGTAAACTACCTATCATGCCCCTATAAGTCTTTTGATCAAAATTTTCTCCATCATGGTCCATATCTATCTTTGTAGAAGTGCTCATTGGTGTGTTAATAGCTTTAGAGCTATCCATATTGAATCATTTTAATAGATCTAAAGCATATTTAGTTTGACTAACAAAAATTTCATCAATTAGTTACTTAATTTACAATCTTAAGAAGAAAGTTAATTCACCCATTAAACTTATTTCAAACTCTTGGCTCATACACTTGGCAAAAGACTCACATAAAGACGCATTTAAAGAATAAAAAATGATATCATCAACATAAATTTGAACTTTAAAAAAATTATTTTTAAAATATTTAATAAACAATATGATATCAATCTTGCCTTTCAAAAAATTATTTTTAGTTAGAAAGGAACAAAGTCTCTCATACCAAGCCCTTGGGGCTTGTTTTAAACCATAGAGAGCCTTAAACAACTTAAAAACATGATTTGAAAAAATAGCATTCTCAAATCCGGAAGGTTGTTCAACATAAACTTCTTCGGTAATAAAGCCATTAAGAAAAGCACTTTTAACATCCATTTAAAATAACATAAATATTACAACTAGCATAGGCAAGGAGAATTCTTATGGCTTCAATTCTAGCCATATGAGCGAATGTTTTTTCATAATTGATATATTCTTTTTAGTTGAAACCTTTGGCTACTAATCTAGCCTTGTTTCTAATCATGATACGAAGATCATCTTGCTCGTTTATAAAGACCCATTTAGTACTAATTACCAAATGATCACTAGGTCTAGGAATAAGCTTACACATCTTATTTCTCTCAAATTGATTTAATATCTCATATGTAAAAACCCATGAATCATCTTTTAGGGTTTCGTTAATGTATTTCGATTCAATTTGAGATAAACATGCGGCATTGACATAAAAAATTTTAAAAGAAAAATGAGTTTAAACACCTTTTGATGTATCTTCAATGATTAGCTCTTTAGGATGAGTATCTACATACTTCCAATCCTTAGGTAAGGATTCTTTGGAAGAAGGTGCATCCAAGTTGCTTAGGGGAGGAGATTTTTCATTCAAATTTAAACCATCAAAATCAAAATCATCATCAAATTATTTTTCTTAAATTCGAGAAGCTCATTAAAAATAACATGAATGGATTCCTTATAACCAAAGTTATTTTATTAAAGACACGAAAGGCTTTAGAAATAGAGGAATAACCAAGAAAAATGTCTTCATCAAATTCAGCATCAAATTTTCCTAAGGTATCTTTTTCATTTAAAACAAAACATTTACACCTGAAAATTTTAACATATGAAATATTGGGTCTTTTGTTATTTCATAATTCATAGGGAGTTTTGGAAAGTAATGGTCTTATGAGAACCTTGTTCATGACATAGCATGTTATATTAATGGCTTCGGTTCAAAAATATTTGGGTAAGCTATGATCATTTAACATGGTTCTTGTCATTTCTTGTAAGCTCATATTTTTTCTTTCAACTACTTCATTTTGTTGTGGATTTCTTGGAGTAGAGAAATTATGGTTGTACCCATTTGACTTATAAAAATTTAAAAAATCATGATTTTGAAATTCACCACCGTGATCACTACAAATAGATAAAATCATAAAACTCTTTTCATTTTGAACAAGTTTATAAAATTTTGAGAAACATTTAAAATAATCACTTTTGTGAGCCAAGAAGTATGTCCAAGTATATCTACTAAAATCATCAACAATTACAAAGGCATATTTACTACCTCTTAGACTTGTTGTATCAATTAATCCAAATAAATCCATGTGGATCAATTGTAATGGTCTAAATGTGCTTAATTGATTTTTCGATTTGAAACTATTTTTTATTTGTTTTCCTAGTTGACATGCATCACAAACTTTATTTTTGACGAACTTGATATTAGGCATTCCTCTTACAAGTTCTGTTGTTAAAATTTGAGAGATTACTTTCATTCTAGTATGACCTAATCTCCTATTTCAAAGCCACGCATCATTGTCTAAAGCCGAAAAACACGTTTCATCGTAAAAATCATCAATATCAATAGTATACACATTATTATTTTTTAATACAATTATAGATATATTTTTATATGGTATTTCAAT
Source organism: Musa schizocarpa (assembly GCA_900464855.2). Taxonomy (NCBI): domain Eukaryota; kingdom Viridiplantae; phylum Streptophyta; class Magnoliopsida; order Zingiberales; family Musaceae; genus Musa; species Musa schizocarpa. Next base: position 31,642,116 of record LS990919.1, read on the forward strand.
TATATAAGTATTAGATTCAAATTTAATGATATATCCTTTATCATACAATGACTAATGCTTAGTATATTATGTTTTAAACCATTTATTAATAATACATCTTTAATTAAAAAGTTTGACTTGTTACTTATGGTTCCTTTGCCAATAATTTTCCTTGTATTGTTGTCTCCAAAGATGATGTACCCTTCATCTTGGCTAGTGAGCTTAAAGAAATATGTTAGATATCCGGTCATATGCCTTGTCCACTATCAAGGTGTTAGGCTCGAGTCGGCACTAAGAGGGGGGTTGAGTTAGTATATACGTAAAAATCACGTCGAGTTAAAAATCTTTATACATGAAAATGTTTGTAAGAGTGTGCAGATAACGTAATGAGGAAGTAAAGTAGTTTGCAATAAAGGTAAATAGTAAAACAGAAATACAAACCGATTTATAGTTGGTTAGTCGTCGTGACCTATATCCACTCTTGATTTCTCTTCCGTCAAGGCCACCGGCATCTACTAATGATATTCCTTCAATGGGAAAAGATCAACTACACTTTTTACACTCTTTCTTATTTTCACAGGTTTAGGAGACAACCCTTACAAGCCTCTTTCTTAGACCTCACTTCTCCCTTTAGACGAACTTCTAAATACTAGAAAGAAGTGATCCTAAATCCTAAGAGAGTTTTTAAATTTTTTAAGTATTCTTTTCCCCTTTTCTCAACTCAATTTTGTGCTTAATTCTTACTACTCTATGTAGGAATAGTTGGTGTATTTATAGACCCTAAATAGTTTCTAAATTAGAGCAAAAAACGGTCTCATCCCGGGTTTCTCGGGTCTTGGCGGTACCACCGCCTGCAGCATTGACATTGAGTGGTACTACCGCCCAAACTGGCAATACCATAGCCTGACAATGGGTGGTACCACTGCCCAATCTGGTGGTACTACCGTTTAACATAGTCTTGGAGATTGTCTCATAGACTGAGCCACTAGTGGTGCCACCACCTAGACCAACGATGCCATTGCATGAACCAACTTTTGGGTCATTGAATGGGCCTTTCTCTTGACTCAAAACAATCCCAATTCAAGCCCAATTGACCCCTAATTGAGTTGGCTTAATTACATTCTAAAACAATACAATTTGACCTAAACTAACTTGATATAGACAACTATTACATAGTATTAACCATATGTTGTCTGGCATGTCAATGGTTCATCTGTGCTTTGTCCAATCCTTCGGCGCATCATCCTCTTTTCTGGCCTTTTGCTCAATCAGTATGTTGACCTCTGCAACTCTGATCTCCTAAGTGTAATGTCTGCTCTTCTAGGCTCGATGCTCGAATTCATGACATGAAGTCTTCTGCCGATACGTCGACCGATCCTCCAGCTCGATGTTTAATCTTCTAACATATTCCACTCTGGCACAACATTGATTCTTCCTGTTTTAATTGTCTTTCCTAATCGAAGATAGTCCTGCATCACTCAAAACACAAATTAAATCATAACATTATAAATTGGTTTCATCATCAAAATATGAGATTCAATAATCTCCCCCTTTTTTATAATGACAATGAATTGATGACGGAGTTTAACTAAACTCCTCCTATCAATATGCCATATTGATAGAACTTAGAATTCAAGTCAAAGCAAATTTAATCATGAATACTTCATCATTGCATGTATCATTATCATAAGTTAGAATATTGCATGCATAATACCAAATCATCATATATAGTTTCAAAATATAAAATCATCTACATGATTCCAAACCATCATTCATAATTACATCATACCATGCATGATCATTATTATACCTTCTCCCCCTTTGTCATCAACAAAAAAGAGAAGTGCAACTATCTGTTAGGAATGAGTTGGCACAAAAGGGGCGAATTAATGCATCGGAAAGATTACGACAGTTTAAAAAATATTCGTTCGATTAAAATTGATTTCGATGAAAACCGTTTCGGGGAGATGTTTGTTGAATCTCATATTTTGATAATGAAACAAATTAATAAGCGTTTATGATTTAATCTGTGTTTTGAGTTATGCAGGATGCTTCGATCAGGGAGAGATAATTAAAGTAGGAAGAATCATGTTGGGCCGAAGGAAAACGTGACAGAAGATTAGATGTTAGGTAGGAGGATCGGTCGACGTATCGACAGAAGGCTTTGGGCCATAGATTCGAGCATTGGGCCAAGAAGAGTGGATATTGCGCTAAGGATATTGGAGTTGCGGAGATCAACTAGCCGATTGGGCAATAAGCCGTAGGATTGGATAATGCGCCGAAGAATCGGACGAAACGTCGATGGACCAATGACATGCAGGACAACATGATTCATGCTTAGTAATAATTGTCTAGATCAAAGTGTGTTTTTGTATGTGTAGGATTAATTATGATAGCAAGGCATAAAGCAAAATGAAGTCCCAAAGTCAAGAACGTAATTTCGTTGGGAGTTCGAGAGTTCGTCGAAAGTCCGGACATTCGTTGGAAATTCTGTCGGCACCAACTAAGAAGTCCAGGAGCTTGCCAATGAAGCTCATTGGAACTCGCCAAGAAGATCATCATGAAGTCCAAGAGCTTATCAGGAGTTTGCCAGAATATTGCCGAGAGATCATCGGAAGTTCACCGAAAGATCGTCGAAAGCTCTCTGGAAGAAATCAGACTTATCTTGCTTAGAATATGTTTTAGGAATCATAGTTAGTACATAATTGGAGTTGGGATTAGGAGGTAGCCCCATCAACTCTATTAGGGGCCCACTGTGCATGAACTTGGGCTAGTTTGGGCTAGATTCAAGGCCCAAACAAGGTGTTGAAACCCTGGCTGATGGTGGTATCGCTTAGGGAACCACACCCTAAGAATTTTGGAAGGTGGTACCGCTTAGAGTCAGATCCTGTGATGGTAGTACTACCTAGGATCGACGGTGGTACTTGTTGAATCTCGGATTTTGATGATAAAATCAATTGATGGGTTATTTGATCTAATCCATATTATTGAGTTAAGTGTGCAGGATTAACTACGATAAACAGAAAACACAAAACAAGAATACCGGAGTCGAGTTCGATGAACGTTTAAGAGTTCGAAGAATCGTCGGAGATGCTACCGGAACCAACCGAGAAGAAATCGGGAACCTGTTGGAAGTTCACCGAAGAGATCGTCGGAGGTTCGCAGAGATCACCGAAAGTCTCAGCTACTCTTTAAAGTCATCACAAGTTCGGGGGGCGTGCTTGGACCCCCGAAGGAAGTTAATTCGGAAAAGCTTCATGGGAACAAGACTTGACGTTCGCAGTTAATAAATTGCTTAGGATGTGTTTTGTTATGTAGTTCACTTGTAATTAGGATTAGGATTAAGAAGATAATCCTATATCCTGGTTAGGGCCAACTGGGGCCAAAGTCGATTTGGTTTGGGCTAAAAGAAAGCCAAACCAAGTGAATCGGAGAGCCCAGCGGTGGCACCGCTGGCTGGCAGGACACCTCTGGGCTGGGCGGTGGCACCTCCCAAAGACCCGAAGGCGGTGGCACCCAGCATCACCGCTATCGGCGGTGGCACCGCCAAAGATCGAAACCCAAAGAGAATTTGAATTTTGGAGCCCAAATTTTGGAGCCCAAATTTGAATCCTCTTGAGGCCTATAAATACCCCTCAAATCTCAAATGAGATTACAACCTTTTGAGCAGCAAGAGTTTGAGAGAAAGATCTTAGAAAAGTGTTAGCTTGCTTTCTTTTCAATTTGCTAGTGTTCACCTCATCTCTTCTCGAAAAAATCTATAAGAGAGTGAACCGCTTGTAAAGAGTTGTAAGAGGGTATTTACCCTTCCATTTCAAGAGACTTGCTAGTGGAAGGTGGGAGCCTCATCGAAGAGGGGCCTCCATAAAGTGGAGTAGGTCATTTGACCCAACCACTCTAAAATCGGCGTGATCCTTGGTTTTGCGTTTCATTATTGTTATTTACATTATCGCAAACCTTCTTATATGCTTTAGTTCCTTATTACTTTTGCTGCATATTTAAGAATACGCTTTCAAGATTAAGCTTGTCAAGTTCCGCTCTCTTCATACTGAAAGATTTTTTTAAAACCGAAGTTTTAATCCGGCTGCACTAATTCACCCCCCCTTTAGTGCTGCTCGATCCTAACAATTGGTATCAGGCGAGGTTATCTCTCATATTTGGTTTAATACCCAAGAGAGATGGCTTACTCCTCAAGATGCAAGAGGGCCATTCTATCACTCGTCCACCTATGTTTAATGGGTCGGATTACACGTGATTGAAGACTTCGGATGAGGATCTTCCTCATTTCTATGGATTTCGAGCTTTGGACTATTGTTGAAAACGGTTTCAAAAAATCTTCTCTTCCGATGGCTTAATGGAATGAATCGGAAGAAGGTTTTTGCTTTAAAATGCAAAGGCTATGAATGCCTTGTTTTGTGCACTAGACAAAAACGAATTTAATCGTGTTTCAATTTGTGATTCGGCTTTTGATATTTGGAGAACTCTTGAGGTCACTCATGAAGGCACTAGCCGAGTGAAAGAGTCCAAAATCAACATTCTTGTGCACTCTTACGAACTTTTCCGAATGAAACCAAGTGAGTCCATCGGAGACATGTACACCTGGTTTACGGATGTCATCAATGGACTCAAAGCTCTTGGTAAAGATTTTACTAACTTTGAACTAGTAACTAAAATCTTAAGATCCCTCCCTAAATGTTGGGATCCAAAAGTTACGGCCATTCAAGAGGCCAAAGACCTTAAAACATTCCCTCTTGAAGAACTCATTGGGTCTCTAATGACTTACGAAATGACATGTCTAGCTCATGACGAGCTCGAGAACCCCCTTCCAAAGAACAGGAAGGATATGACACTCAAATCACAAGAAGACCACTTGAAAGGAACATCAAGTGATGAGGACAGTGACAATGACATTGCACTTTTGACTCAAAAATTCAAAAAATATTTAAGGAAGAACAAATTTAAAAATAATACAAAAAATAAATTTGAACAAAAGAAGGACCAAGTGATTTGCTATGAATGCAAAAAACCGGGACACTACAAGAACGATTGCCCTCAAGCCAAAAAAAAACAGAACACCAAAGAAGAAGGCTCAAGGCAACATGGGATGACTCAAGCACATCCAAAGAAGAGGAGTCCAACACCGAAAAGCAAGTTGCTCACTACGCCCTAATGGCCTTGAAGAAGAGGTAACGGATTTAATTAATGCAGATTTACCTTATCATGATTTATTAAATGCCTTCCATGAGTTATTTGATGAATGTAAGACAATTAGTAGAAAATACAAATTGCTAAGAAAGGAGCATGATAGTCTTACTTGTGCTTTTGATAAATTAAAAACTGAATATCATGATTGTCTAGCTCCATGTGTTAAATGCCATGATTTAGAAACTCTCCAAAATGAGAACTTAGTACTTAAGGACACCTTGAAGAAATTCGAGGTCGGTAGCAAGTCCTTAAACATGATCCTTACAAATAAGGGTCACGTTCCTAAAAGGAGTGGAATCAGATTTGTGAGAAGTACTCACCAAAATCCAACCACCTTCGTTAAAGATCCTATCTTACATGTTCAACATCAAAGCAATTGCAACTTTTGTTGCAAATATGGACATATAACTTACCAATGTCCATTCAAGAAAATTAGTCTGAACAAATTGATTTGGGTTCCTAAAGGAACCATGATCAAGTCTATGCAACATGATAAACAAGTTAGATTAGTTTTTGAGGCACCCAAAAGTAAATGGGTACCTAAAAATAATTCATTCTTGTAGAAACATACACCATCACATGCTAGGAGCAAGAGATGGTATCTTGATAGTGGATGCTCAAGGCATATGACCGGAGATCCATCCCAATTCACCAAGCTCACTAGCATGGACGAAGGCTATGTCACCTTCGGAGACAACAACAAAGGCAAAATCATTGGCAAGGGAACCATAGGTAACAAATCAAGTTTTTCCATTGATGATGTGTTACTAGTTGATGAATTAAAACATAATCTATTGAGCATTAGTCAATTATGCGATAAAGGTTATATCGTTAGATTTGAATCAAATATGTGCATTATTGAAAAACCAAATCATAACATGACTATGATTGCTTTAAAACAAAATAATGTCTATACCATCAATCTTGATGAACTAAGTAATGAAATGTGTTTCTCCGCCATAAATGATGATGCTTGGCTTTGGCATAGGAGATTAGGCCATGCAAGCATGAAAACAATATCTAAAATCTCATCTCAAGAATTAGTACGAGGGATTCGAATATAAAGTTTATTAAAGATAAGGTATGCGTCGTGTCAACTAGGGAAACAAATAAAAACAAGCTTCAAACCAAAAAAATCAAATTAGCACCACTAGACCGTTACAATTGATCCATTTGGACTTATTTGGACCAATTGATACAACAAGTCTAGGTGGAAGCAAATATGCTTTTGTGATTGTCGATGACTACTCTAGATACACTTGGACCTATTTCTTAGCTCACAAAAGTGATTGTTTCAAGTGTTTCTCTAAATTTTGTAAACTCACTCAAAAAAGCGAAAAGGGTTCATGATTTCATCAATTGAGATTGATCATGGTGGCGAATTTCAAAACCTTGACTTTCAAAATTTTTTGTGAAGTTAATGGATACAATCATAACTTCTCCACTCCGAGAAATCCCCAACAAAATGGAGTAGATGAAAGAAAAATACAAACCTACAAGAAATGGCAAGAACTATGTTAAATGAACATAGTTTACCTAAGTATTTTTTGAAATTTGAAGCCATAAATACTGACTTGCTACATCATGAATAGAGTCCTAATAAGACATTCCTTATCAAAAACTCCTATGAATTATGGAATAACAAAAAACCAAATATTTCCTATTTTAAAGTTTTCGGTTGTAAATGCTTTATTTTAAATGAAAGGGATGCCTTAGGAAAATTTGATGCAAAAATCCGATGAAGGCATCTTTCTTGGTTACTCTTCCGTTTGAAAGCTTTTCGGTTTTTAATAAAAGAACCTTAGCAATTGAAGAGTCTATTCATGTAGTTTTTAATGAAGTCTCAAATTTTAAGAAAAATGATTTTGATGATGATCTTGGTTTTGATAATTTGAATTTAAATGAACCCCCCTCCTCAAAATAGCAACTTGGATGCACCTTCTTCCAAATTTCCTTACCTAAGAAATGGAAGTATATAGATGCTCATCCAAAGGAGCTAATTATAGGGATACATCTAAAGGGGTTCAAACTCGTTCCTCTTTCAAGAATTTTTTAATGCTAATGCCTTCTTCCTCTCAAATTGAACCTAAGTGCATTGACGAGGCCATAAAAGATGATTTTTTGGATTATTGCAATGCAAGAGGAACTGAATCAATTTGAGAGAAACAAGGTGTGGGAGCTTGTTCCTAGACCTAGTGACCATTTAGTCATTGGCACTAAGTGGGTCTTTAGAAACAAGCAAGATGAAAATGGTATCGTGGTTAGAAACAAGGCTAGATTAGTGGCCAAAGGTTTCAACCAAGAAGAAGGTATCGATTCTAAGAAACCTTCTTCCCCGTGGCTCGATTAGAAGCCATAAGGATGCTCCTTGCCTATGCTAGTAGTTATAATTTTAAACTATTTCAAATGGATGTCAAAAGTGCCTTCTTGAATGGTTTTATTTCCAAGAAGTATATGTCGAACAACCTCCCGGTTTGAAAATTCTCTTCTTCCTAATCATGTATTCAAATTGACTAAGGCTCTCTATGGCTTGAAACAAGCTCCTAGAGCTTGGTATGAAAGGCTTAGTTCCTTTCTTATTTTAAATAATTTTACCAAAGGCAAGGTTGATACTACATTGTTTATTAAACACTTTGAAAATAATTTTCTTATTGTACAAATTTATGTTGACGATATTATTTTTGGCTCTTCGGATAAATCACTATGTGAATCATTTGCCAAATCTATGAGTCATGAATTTGAAATGAGTTTAATGGGGGAATTAACTTTCTTTTTAGGTTTACAAATCAAACAACTTCAGGATGGGATATTTCTTAACCAATCTAAATATACATTAGAATTGTTAAAACGATTTAACATGGATAATTCAAAAGCAATAAACACCCCTATGAGTACTTCGACTAAGTTAGATATGGATGAAAATAGTGAAAACTTGATAAAAAAAATATATAGGGAATGATAGGTAGTCTACTCTACCTTACACTCACTACTAGACCAGATATCATGTTTAGTGTAGGACTTTGTGCTAGGTTTCAATCAAATCCTAAACTATCTCATCTTAAAAGTGTTAAAAAGAATATTTAGGTATCTTAAAGGAACTCCAAATTTAGGTTTATGGTATCCAAAATCTGAAAAATTTGATTTAATGGCTTCTGTGGGATGCCGATTTTTGGCGGATGTAGGATAGATAGAAAGAGTACATCCGAAACATGCCAATTTTAGGACATGCACTTGTTTCTTGGACTTCCAAGAAACAAAATTCAGTAACACTATCTCACGGCGAAGCCGAATACATTGTTTCTTGGTGCATGCTATGCATAAGTTGTTTGGATGAAAAATACATTGGAAGACTATGGAATTCACTTTAAAAATATTCCCATAAAATGTGATAATACTAGTGCCATATGTCTTACTAAAAATCAAATTCAGCATTCTAGAACTAAGCACATCGACGTTAGGCATCATTTCATACGCGATCATGTCCTTAACAATAATATTGTTCTAGAATTCATTGACACGAAGAATCAATTAGCAGACATATTCACAAAAGCCTTGAATGAAGACCAATTTGAATTCATTAGAAGGGAATTAGGCATGTTAAATTGTCCCTAAAATGAGCTTCACGAAAAATGACTCGTCCTTTTCCTTTCTTTTGTGGATTTGATTTCTTCTTTCTTCTTCACTTCAAAATGATCCATTAAAGTATAACTTATTATCTTGAGGGAAGCAAACAAAAAGGGGGAGAGGAAGGAATTTTATTTTTTTTTTTTTTTTCTTCGCGGGATGCCAGCGGTGGCACCGCCCCCAACCCGAAGAAAGAGCTCTCAAAACCCTCTCCCATTTCCTCTAACCCTCATTCTACCACTTAGAAGCATTGGAGAAGGATTCTTGGTGGTCCAAGCCTTCCATCTCTCAACATAATCTCCATAAGGTAACACTTGAAATCCCTCTTTTTGTTATCTCATTCCCTCTTTTCCTTTCTCTTTCCCTTGCTTATTTTTCACAATTTCATCATCATCTTGTCTAGAAAATGGCTCCTAAGAGATCAAAAGGAAAAAGGATTGAAGGAGATTCATTTGACCATGATCTTTTTAGATCAAAAGAGGTAGCCCTTAGTTTTCCAAAATTTGAAAGACGAGGTATCCATAAGGGAAAATATGTTGATTTGGATGAACTAGAAGACTTAGATCCCATTAGGTGTTTTGCACACCTAAAAGCTCTACCACTACTACAACTAGATGAACCAATCTATCCGCGATTAGTTAGATTGTTCTATGCCAACCTATATGAGGACAATAATAGCCTAAGCACTTACCTTCTAGGAACACCCATTAGAATATTTGACAGCACCATTTGTGAGCTAATTGGCATAACTGAAAAAAAGATAGAGGATGCTATTTTAAAGGTAAATGGGATGTCAACTCAATAGGAGCAACCTATACCGGTCAGAGAAACAATCTTTGCCAATCCAAACCTTGACTTCCTACCCAAGAGCTGTGAACACTTACTGCCTTTCAACTCTAAAATTCTTCATCACATTATCACAAGCATCATATTCCCCAAACAATTTCATCTTGAAAATAAGTCAAATTGAGATGAGTACCATGTATTGGATTATGACCGTCGGGATAATTGTTTTGGGTACTCAATTGGCAACACATGTAGGATATTATGGCTAAAGATACTATGCTGCCATATGGGAGGTTAATCACTAGATTTCATCATGCCTATGACATTTGCATCCCACCCGATGAAGAATCTATTCAAAATGATAGATATAACATAATAAATAAAAACCTGCTGAAAAGACTTAAGTGCACCTTTAGCAATGGCATATGGGTTAGGCAGCCTAGAAGGACAGATCCAATTCCTCCACAAATAGAACATCCCGAAATACCAATTCTTATGGGAAATGAATCTCCTCCTCCTAATCCTTTTGGCGCAGCACCTTCAGCTCCTATTTCCTCCTCTGAAGATCGCATTATGGCGGAACTGTCTCAGATCAAATCACAGCAAGAACAAATTCAAAATCAACAAGTTGAAATTTTGAAGACACTACGACAACTAAATGAAAAAATAGATATCATGTATCAGCATTGTGGATTACCTCCTAAGGATTAAACTGATGTATCTTTTTATTCTGTTCTGTTTGCTTTTAACAACAAGTTCAAAGTTTGTCATCGATTAAATGATAACTGATCCTTCCTTTTAGATAACTACTGTTTTGATCTGCATGATTTCTTTTGGATAAACTATTTCTGGCAAATTTGAATGATAAACCTTGTTAAATGCTATTTTTTTATGATCATCAATTCGATGGCTTGTCTCTTTTTGTTGATGACAAAGGGGGAGAAGTGATGACCTACACCATAATGATAGCATGACTTATATGGATTACAAAAACTTGTGTGATATGAATGACTTATATGCCTTGCAAAATCCTTGAAAATATCACAAGATTGATTGATCATATTGAAAGCATGCCATACATCTAAATCATAAAATTTATATTGAAAATCTTTATCTTCTGTCATAGTAAAATTCGTCCCTTTTCATTTAACTTATGATTTTCATAGAAGTTTTGTATTCACTATTGTTTAATGAGGATCACGATAAGCTCTACGGTTATAACTTATCAGGTTATGCTTGAATCCAATGGGATGGAATTCAAGTGGTTTTCATCTTCTCATAATATGGCATATAGATAGGGGGAGTTATGTTTAACTTCGTCATCAATTGATTGTCATCATCAAAAAGGGGGAGATTGTTGAATCTCGGATTTTGATGATAAAATCAATTGATGGGTTATTTGATCTAATCCATATTATTGTGTTAAGTGTGCAGGATTAACTACGATAAACAGAAAACACAAAGCAAGAATACCGGAGTCGAGTTCGATGAACGTTTAAGAGTTCGAAGAATCGTCGGAGATGCTACCGGAACTAACCGAGAAGAAATCGGGAACCTGTTGGAAGTTCACCGAAGAGATCGTCGGAGGTTCGCAGAGATCACCGAGAAGTCTCAGCTACTCTTTAAAGTCATCACAAGTTCGGGGCGTGCTTGGACCCCGTCATGAGGAAGTTAAGTGGGAAAGCTCACGAACAAGACTTGACGTTAAGTAGTTAATAAATTGCTTAGGATGTGTTTTGTTATGTAGTTCACTTGTAATTAGGATTAGGATTAAGAAGATAATCCTATATCCTGGTTAGGGGCCAACTGGGGCCAAAAGTCAGATTTGGTTTGGGCTAAAAGAAAGCCAAACCAAGTGAACCGGAGAGCCAAAGGCGGATGATACCTCTGGGGCTGGTGGTGGCACCACCCCCCGACACCCGAAAGACCGAAGCGGTGGCACACACCGGCCAAAGATCGGGAACCCAAAGAGAATTTGAATTTTGGAGCCCAAATTTTGGAGCCCAAATTTGAATCCTCTTGAGGCCTATAAATACCCCTCAAATCTCAGCTGAGATTACAACCTTTTGAGTAGCAAGAGTTTGAGAGAAAGATCTTAGAAAAGTGTTAGCTTGCTTTCTTTTCAATTTTCTAGTGTTCACCTCATCTCTTCTCGAAAATCTGTAAGAGAGTGAACCGCTTGTAAAGAGTTGTAAGAGGGGTATTTACCCTTCCATTTCAAGAGACTTGCTAGTGGAAGGTGGGAGCCTCATCGAAGAGGGGCCTCGCAAGTGGAGTAGGTCATTTGACCGAACAACTCTAAAATCGGCGTGATCCTTGGTTTGCGTTTCATTATTGTTATTTACATTATCGCAAACCTTCTTATATGCTTTAGTTCCTTATTACTTTTGCTGCGCATATTTAAGAATACGCTTTCAAGATTAAGCTTGTCAAGTTCTGTTCTCTTCATACGAAAGATTTTTTTTAAAACCGAAGTTTTAATCCGCTGCACTAATTCACCCCCCCCTCTTAGTGCTGCTCCGATCCTAACAGTACTGCCAGTACCTAGGAAACCTGTGATAATACCTTTTTAAGCTATGAGTTTGAATCAACTTGAAGCCTATAAATACCCATCTCATCCCTAGTTAAAAAACACAAACACAAAGAGATTAAAAGTGAGAAAATACTGTAAAAATCTCTTGAGAAATCCCCTCCTCTAGCTTAAACTTAGAATTCTGTTAAGAGAGGAGTGTGTGCTTGTAAAGGTTGTCTCCTAAACCTGTGAAAAGGAGAAGAGGGGTGTAAGAAGGAGGTGGATCTTCGCTTATTAAAGGAAGATCGATCGTGGATGCTGGTGGCCTCGATAGAAGATGAATCGGTAGAGTGGATGTAGGTCACAATGACCGAACCACTATAAAAATCTAGTTTGCCTTTTATTTTATGTAATTTATCTTACTGCAAACCTCTTTACTTGCTTACTGCTTTCACTATGTTTATGAATACGCTTTCAAGTTGAGCAAGTTTTCGAAATCGGTTTTATCATACAAAATGAAAGAAAATTTCAGAACCGACGTGATTTTACCATTGCACTAATTTAACCCCCCCCCCTCTTAGTGTCGACTCATTCCTAACAATTTTAACTTTGAAATCATATTCGTAAGCGTAATGGAAGTAAAGCAAGTAAGTAGTTTGCAATGAAGGTAAATAGCAAGAATAGAAATGCAAACCAACTTTTTATAGTGGTTTGGTTGCCGTGACCTACATCCACTAATGATCTTCCATTAATAAGCAAAGATCAACTTCCTTTTTACAACTCTATTCTCCTTTGCAGGCTCAAGAGAGAACCTTTACACCCCCTTTATATAAAGCTTCTCTCACACTCTCCTTTAGAATGGTCTATAAACTTTAGGAGGGGTCTCTATACTTTATAAGGGTTTTCAACTCTAGAAACATAGGGTTTTTGTTCACTTTTCTTCTTTCTCCATGTAGGAATAGCTAGGGTATTTATAGACCCCAAATGGCTTAAAAAATAGAGCCAAAATTTAAATCCCCAAAATTTCAAGGTATGGGCGGTACCACCGCCTTTAGCTTGACACTAGGCGGTACCACTGCCCAATCTGGCGGTACCACCGCCTAGAAGACTATGTCTAGGCGATACCACTGCATGACATAGTCTTGGAGATTGTGCCACGATGGTTTCACTTGTTTGGTCACTGTTTGAGCCTTTCTCTTGGCCCAACACTGCCCAAACTTAGGCCTAATTGTCTCCTAATTGGGCTGGCCCAATTCTAATCCCAATTATGTGCTAACTATGAATTTTAAGACATTTACTAAGCTAAATAAGTCTATAAGTCTAGGTTTCTTTCCGGCAAGCTTCCGGTGATCTTTCGGAGAACTTCCGATGATCTCTCGGCAATGATCCAGCGGACTTCTAGCAAGCTACTGGACTTCATGATGATCTTCTTAGCGAGTTCCGATGAGCTTCTTTTGTAAGCTCCGAGACTTCTCGGTCAATTCCGGCAGAACTTTCGATGAACATCCGGACTTCTGATGAACTCTCGAACTCCCAACGATATCTCGTTCTTGACTCCGGGACTTCATTTGCTTTATGCCTTGATTGCTATCATAGTTATTCCTACATAAATAAAACCTACTTCGATCTAGACAATTATTATAAAACTTGAATCATATTGTCCGGCATGTCATTGGTTCCTCGACGCTTCGTCCGATTCTTCGGTGCATCGTCCTCTCTTGTGGCCTATTGCCCAATTGGCCAATTGACCTCCATAACTTCAATTTCCTTGGTGTAATTTTTGCTCTTCTTAGCTCGATGCTCGAACTCATGGCCAGAAGCCTTCTGTCGATACGTTGACCGATCCTTTGGTTCAACGTCCAATCTTCTGACATGTTTCTCTCTAGCACAACATGATTCTTCCCACTTTAATTGTCCCTCCCTGATCGAAGCTACCTACGGTACTCAAAACATATATCAAATAATAAATACTATCAATTGGATTCATAATCAAAATATGAGATTCAACACTATCAATGTTTTAGAGGTATAAGCTTAGGAATTTAACAAATTTTTCATCACTTTAGAACTTGCAAACTAGTGAGTTCTTTCTTCTCTTTTGAGAAGTGCAAGCTAGCAATTTTTTGTTTCCTTTGCAATGTTTGAGCTAGCAATTTTTGCTTCCTTTGCAAAGCGCAAGCTAGCAAAATTTTACATCATTTTACAATATGTAAGCTAGCAACAATTTTGAGTTTTGCAAGTTTGTAAATTTTGTTAGATGTGCAAGTTAGTATGTTTGTTTTTTCTTGAAATGTGGAAGTTAGCAAACATTGCTTCTCTTGAGATTTGCAAGATAGCACTTCGTGCTTCTCTTTTGAGATAAGAAAGCTAACAAGTTTTGCTCCCTCTTTGTCATTGTCAAAAAAAGAAGGGATGGTTACAACAGTGCAAAACTTTTCCAATTACATCATTTTTCAAATCATCACATGAAATATATCAAGAAAAATTAACTTGGTGATAAGATAAACAATTCATGAAGACAAATTGTGAATATCAAGAGACAAATTATAATTCTTTTAGATAGCAAAAAGAAGAATCATATTAAACAATCTTGATTCATGAGAATCTCAAGTTGCCAAGATCATGATTTATATAAAAGAAAAATCTGAAGTTGTAATTCAAAAAATCATGATTAATAAAAAATCTCTACTTAAATAATATGAGAACACATAATAAGTGATCTTGATTCATAAAAGATTTCAAGTTATAATTCCGAGGAATCAAAATCACAATATAGGTAAAAACTCATTCAAATTCAAATAATCAAAATCATCAAAATCACTTTCAAGAGATTCAAAATGAAATAAATAGATTTATCGATCTCTTGAAATGCTAGTGATTTCTTTTCTCCCCTTTGTCATTGTAAATAAGAAAGAAGAAGAGGGGAATAATGCATAACAAAATTCAATTAATAAATTATCAAAGTGTCAAGAAGCATATCACAGTTTTTTAGGATAAGTCTCCTTTTTAGTGAATAGCAAAAATAATCATAGGAAAATAAAGTATGAAAAATCTTGATTCATCGAAAACTTTCAAATTATAATCAAAAGAACAATCATGATTCATTTGGATAATTTTCCTCTTTAGTAAATAACAAAAAGAAACATAGGAGAAAAAGATCTCAATTCATGTATATGAAATCTTCAATCATAATGCATAGTATAAAATCTGTTGAATCTCGGATTTTGATGATGAAATCAATTGATGGGTTAATTGATCTAATCCATATTATTAAAGTTCAGTATGCAGGATTAACTACGACAGCCTAAAAACATAAAGCAAGGATACCAGAGTCAAGTTCGATGGACGTTTGAGAGTCCGAAGATTTGTCGGAGATGCTATCGGAACCAACCAAGAAAGATCGGAGACTTGTCGGAACTTTCGGAAGTCAGCCGAAGAGATCGTCGGAGGTTCGCAGAGATCACCAAGAAGGCTTGGCTACTCGTTGAATTCGTCACAAGATCGGGAGCCTGTTGGGAGTTCGCCGGAAGAAACCCGAGGGAGTATCGGAAGTCCACCGGAAGAATGCAAGAAAGCTCGCCGAAACAGAACTTGACATTAGCCGGTTAAAAACTTGCTTAGGATTATGTTTTTAGGTATGTAGTTCACATGTAATTAGGGTTAGGATTAAGGGATAATCCTATATCTTGGTTAGGGGCCAATTGGGCCCAAAAGTGACCTGGTTTAGGACGGACGTGAAGCCCAACCAGAAATCTGTAAGGACGGGTGGTGGAACCGCTGGACTAGGCAGTGGCACCGCCCAGAGCTCGAAGTGTCAGGCGGTGGCACCGCTAGACTAGGTGGTGGCACCGCCCAGCACCCGAGACCAGGCGGTGGCATAGCCACCAACAGGCGGTGGCACCGCTAGTACACTGCTTGACAGACATTGACAGGCAATGTCACTACCACCGATAGGCGGTGGCACCGTCGGTCTCTGAAACCCAAGATAAATTCAATAAATCCTCTTGGGGCCTATAAATACCCCTCAATTCTTAGCAGAGAAAACACCTTTTGCAAAGCAATAGTTTGAGATAAGAGCCTTAGAAAAGTCTTAGCAAGTCTTGTTTTTCAAATTGCTTGAGTGTTCACCTCCTCCCATCTTGTTGAAAAGAATTGTGAGAGTGTGAACCACTTGTAAAGGTTGTAAGAGGGGTATTAGTCCTTCCCCTACAAAGAGATTTGCTAGTGGAAATTGGGAGCCTCTTCGAAGAAGGCTTCGCAAGTGGATGTAGGTCATTTTGACCGAACCACTTTAAAATTGCTGTGTTATCTAGTTTGCATCCTAATCTTGTCATTTACATACTGTAAACTTCTTTACTTAGTCACTACACTTCCATATGCTTCTAAGTTATCAAGCTTCCAAAATTAGTTTTCATCGATATTGTTTTTTATCATACGAAAGTTTTTAAACCAACGTTAATTTACCGTTGCACTAATTCACCCCCCCCCTCTTAGTGCCGCTCCGATCCTAACAATTGGTATCAGAGCGAGGCTCACTCTTATATTTGGTTTAATACCCAAGGGAGATGGCTTACTCCGGCATGCATGAGGGACATTCTATCACACGTCCACCTATGTTTAATAAGTTGGATTACAGGTATTGGAAGACCCATATGAGGATCTTCCTCATTTCCATGGATTTTGAGCTTTGGACTATTGTCGAAAACGGATTTCAAAAATCTTCTCTTCAGATGAGCGAATGGAATGAATCGGAGAAGAAGGTTTTTGCTTTAAACGCAAAGGCTATGAATGCCTTATTTTGTGCACTAGACAAAACTGAGTTTAATCGTGTTTCAATTTGTGATTCGGCTTTTGATATTTGGAGAACTCTTGAGGTCACTCATGAAGGCACTAGCCGAGTGAAAGAGTCCAAAATCAACATCCTTGTGCACTTTTATGAACTTTTCTGAATGAAACCAAGTTAGTCCATCGAAGACATGTACACCCGTTTCACGGATGTCATCAATGGACTCAGAGCTCTTGGTAAAGATTTTTCTAACTTTGAACTAGTAAATAAAATCTTAAGATCCATTTCTAAAAGTTGGGATCCAAAAGTTATGGCCATTCAAGAGGACAAGGACCTCAAAACATTCCCTCTTGAAGAACTTATTGGGTCTCTAATGGCCTACGAAATGACGTGTCAAGATCATGACGAACTCGAGAACCCCCTTCCAAAGAACAGGAAGGATATGACACTCACATCACAAGAAGATCACTTGAAAGGAACATCAAGTGATTAGGACAGTGAAAATGATATTGCACTCTTGATTCAAAATTTTAAAAAATTTTTAAGAAAGAACAAATTTAAAAATAACACCAAAAATAGACTTGAACATAAAAGGAACAAGTGATATGCTGTGAATGCAAGAAGTCAGGGCATTTCAAAAATGAATGCCCCCAAGCCAAGAAGAAGCAACCAAAGAAGAAGAAAGCTCTAAAGGCAACTTGGGACAATTCAAGTGATTCCGAAAGTGAAGAAGCTAGCAACAAAGAGGAGGGAAACTTCGTGCTAATGGCTTTTAGAGAAGAGGTATGTGATTTAATTAATGAAGATTTATCTTTTGAAGAACTCTCTATCGCTTTTCATGAATTATTTGATGAATATAGAACTATTAGTAAGAAGTTAAGTATCTTAAAGAAAGAGTATGTTTCACTACAAAATAAATTTGATAGTCTTCAAACTCCTCCATGCTCTAAGTGTGAGCATTTAGAAGCAATAAAAAATGAAAATTTGCTTCTTAAAGAAACCTGAAACAAGTTTAAGGTTGGTAGCAAAGGATTAGACATGATCCTTACAAACAAGGGTCACGTCACAAATAAAAGTGGAATTGGATTTGTAAAAGGATCACATCAAAATCCTACCACTTTCATAAAAGGACCTACATTACATGTTTCATCTTATATGAAATGCAACTTTTGTTGCAAATCTGGACATATTACCTACAAATGTCCGTTTAGGAAAATTAGTACACATAAATTAATATGGGTTCTTAAAGAAATCATAAAAAAATCAATAATGAATAACAAAATTAGTGGATCAATTTTTGAGGCACCCAAAATCAAATGGGTACCTAAAAATCATCCTCTTTTGTAGACAAACCCATAAGCTAGGAGCAAGAGATGGTATCTTGATAGTGGATGCTCAAGACATATGACTGGAGATCTATCTCATTTCTCTATGCTCACTAGCAAAGAAGAAGGGTACGTCACCTTCGGAGACAATAACAAAGGCAAAATCATTGGCAAGGGAACCATAGGTAACAAATTAAGTTTTTCTATTGATGATGTATTACTAGTTGATGGATTGGAACATAATTTCTTGAGTATTAGTCAATTATGCAATAAAGGTTATATCATTAGATTTGAATCAAATATGTATATTATTGAAAAACCAAACAATATGATTATGATTGCATTAAAACAAAATAATGTCTACACTATCAATCTCGATGAACTAAGTAATGAAATGTGCTTCTTTGCTTTAAACAATGATGCTTGGCTTTGGCATAGGAGATTAGGCCATGCAAGTATGAAACTCATATCTAAGATCTCATCTAGAGAATTAGTACGAGGGATTTCAAATATGAAGTTTACTAAGGACAAAGTATGCGATGCATGTCAACTAGGTAAACAAATAAAAACTAGTTTCAAACCAAAAAATCAAATTAGCACCACCAGACCACTACAATTGATCCATTTGGACTTATTTGGACCAATTGACACAACAAGTCTAGGAGGAAGCAAATATGTTTTTGTAATTGTGGATGACTATACTAGGTACACCTGGACCTATTTATTAGGACACAAAAGTGATTATTTCAAGTGCTTCTCAAAATTTTGTAAACTCACTCAAAACGAAAAGGTCTTCATCATTTCATCAATTCGGAGTGATCACGATGGCAAATTTCAAAACTGTGATTTTCAAAATCTTTGTGAAGTTAATGGATACACTCACAACTTCTCCACTCCAAGAAATCCTCAACAAAATAGAGTAGTGGAAAGAAAAAATAGAAACCTACAAGAAATGGCAAGAACTATGTTAAATGAACATAGTCTACCCAAGTATTTTTGGGCCAAAGCCGTGAATATGGCTTGCTACATCATGAATAGGGTTATAAGATCGTCTTCATTAAAAACTCCTAATAAATTATGGAATAACAAAAAACCAAATGTTTCTTATTTTAAAGTTTTCGATTGCAAATGCTTTATTTTGAATGAAAAGGATGCCTTAGAAAATTTTGATGCTAAATCCGATGAAGGCATCTTTCTTGGTTACTCTTCCGTTTCTAAGGCTTTTCGTGTTTTTAACAAAAGAACCTTAGTTATAGAAGAGTC
This sequence comes from Musa schizocarpa, assembly GCA_900464855.2. Lineage (NCBI taxonomy): Eukaryota > Viridiplantae > Streptophyta > Magnoliopsida > Zingiberales > Musaceae > Musa > Musa schizocarpa. Next base: position 31,661,596 of record LS990919.1, read on the forward strand.
TATTCATGTAGTTTTTAATGAAATTTCTGATTTAAAAAAAAATGATTTTGATGATGATCTTGGTTTTGATAATTTGAATTTCAATGAACCCCCTCCTCAAAATAGCAACTTGGATGCATCTTCTTCCGAAATTTCCTTACCCAAGGAATGAAAGTATATGGATGCTCATCCAAAGGAGCTAATTATAGGAGATACATCAAAAGGGGTTCAAACTCATTCTTCTTTCAAGAATTTTTGTGCTAACGCTGCCTTCCTTTCTCAAATCAAACCAAAATGCATTGACGAGGCTTTAAAAGATGATTTTTGGGTCATTGCAATGCAAGAAGAATTGAACCAATTTGAAAGAAATGAGGTATAGAAGCTTGTTCCTAGACTTAGTGACCATTTAGTCATTGGTACTAAATGGGTCTTTAGAAACAAGCAAGATGAATGTGGTATCGTGGTTAGAAACAAGGCTAGATTAGTGGCCAAAGGTTTCAACCAAGAAGAAAGTATCGACTACGAAGAAACCTTCGCTCTTGTGGCAAGATTGGAAGCCATTAGGATGCTCCTTGCCTATGCTAGTAGTAATAACTTTAAACTATTTCAAATGGATGTCAAAAGTGCCTTCTTGAATGGTTTTATTTCCGAAGAAGTATATGTCGAATAACCTCCCGAATTTGAAAACTCCGTTCTTCCTAATCGTGTATTCAAATTGACTAAGGCTCTCTATGGCTTGAAACAAGCTCCTAGAGTTTGGTATGAAAGGCTTAGCTCCTTTCTTATTTTAAATAATTTTACCGAAGGCAAGGTTGATACTACATTATTTATCAAATACTTTAAAAATAATTTTCTTATTATGCAAATTTATGTTGACGATATTATTTTTGGTTCTTTAGATGAATCACTATGTGAATCATTTGTCAAATGCATGAGTCACAAATTTGAAATGAGTTTAATGGGTGAATTAACTTTCTTTTTGGGATTACAAATCAAATAACTTAGTGATGGTATATTTCTTAACCAATCTAAATATACATTAGAATTGTTAAAACAATTCAACATGAATAATTGAAAACGATAAACACCCCTATGAGTACTTCAACCAAGTTAGATATGAATGAAAATAGTAAAAATTTCGATCAAAAAACATATAGGAGAATGATAGGTAGTCTACTCTACCTCACCGCGACTAGATCGGACATCATGTTTAGTATAGAACTTTGCGCTAGATTTCAATCTAATCCTAAATTATCTCATCTTAAGAGTGTTAAAAGAATACTTAGATATCTTAAAGGAACTCCAAATTTTGGATTGTGGTATCCAAAGTCTGATAAATTCGATTTAATAGCTTATGCAGATGCCGATTTTGGCGGATGCAGGATAGATAGAAAAAGTACATCCGGAACATGTCAATTTTTAGGACATGCACTTGTTTCTTGGACTTCCAAGAAACAAAATTCAGTTGTACTATCTACGGCGGAAGCCAAATACATTACTGCAAGTGCATGTTGTGCACAAGTTGTTTGGATGAAAAATACATTAGAAGACTATGGACTTCACTTGGAAAACATTCCCATAAAATGTGATAATACAAGTGCCAAATGTCTTACCAAAAATCCGATTCAGCACTCTAGAACTAAGCATATAGATATTAGGCATCATTTCATACGTGATCATGTCCTTAACAATAATGTCGTTCTAGAATTTATTGACACAAAGCATCATTTAGTAGACATTTTTACAAAGGCCTTAAATGAAGACCAATTTGAATTTATTAGAAGGGAACTAGGCATGTTAAATTGTCCCTGAAAACAAGCTTGTTTGAATGTATTTTTCGAAAAATGTCTCATTCTTGTTTCGTTCTTTTGTGGAGTTGATTTCATCCTTCTCTTTCGATTCCAAATGATATATTAAAGTACAACTCAATATCTCAACCTATCTTGAGTCAAACACCTCTGAAAATCAAGAAGGGGGAAGAAAGAATTCTTTCTTCTCTTCCGCGACAAGCTAGCGGTGGCACCGCAAGGATTGGCGGTAGCACCACCTGAGCGCTCAGGCACCAGGCGGTGGCACCACTCGTTTTGACGATGGCACCACCAGAGAGCCCCTTTATAAGCCAAGGGGTTAGGGCCGGCGGTGAAACCGCCCCCAACCTATGAGAAACCGCCTCAAGCTCTCCCACAACTTCTCTAAATCTTCATTCCAGCATTTAGAATCCTTGGAGAGTGATTCTTGTTGGTCCAATCTCTCCATCTTCTAAGAGATTCTCAATAAGGTAAAATCTGAAAATTTTCCTCTCTTCTCATTATTTTACCTACTCCTTACAATTTCATCTATTATCTTGTCTAGATAATGGCTCCTAAAAGATCAAAAGGGAAAAGGGTTGAAGGAGATTCATATGACCAAGACCTTTTTAGATCCAAAGAAGTAGCTCTTTGGTTTCCAAACTTCAAAACAAGATGTATCCATAAGGGTAAACACGTTGATCTCAATGAACTAGGAAACCTAGAACCCATTAGTTGGTTTGCACATCTAGATACCCTACCTCTGCTACAAATAAATGAATCAATTTATCCTAGGTTAGTTAGGCTATTTTATGCAAACTTATATGTAGATAATGATAGCCTAAGTACTTACCTAATAGGAACAAAAATTAGAATTTTTGATAGTACTATTTGTGAACTAATTGGAATCACTGAAAAAGATAGGGGCTGATATTTTAGAGGTAAATGGGATGTAATATAATCGGAGCAACTTACTCTGAAGCCGTCGAAACTCTTTTTGCAAATCCTGACCTCGACATAATACCCAAGAGTTGTGAGCACCTACTGCCTTTTAACTCTAAAATCCTTCATCATATCATAACTAGCATACTATTCCCTAAGTAATTTCATCTTAATGAAATGAGTCAAATAGAAATAAGTACCATGTATTGAATTATGACCAGTCAACATAACTGTTTTGGATACTCAATCCGGTAACACATGCAAGATATTATAGCTAAAGACACTATGTTGCCATATGGAGGGTTAATCACTCGATTCCTACTTGCCCATAACATTTGTATCCCACCCGATGAAGAAACAATTCAAAGTGGTCGGTATAACATCATCAATAGAAATCTGCTGAAAAGACTTAGGTGCACATTTAGCAACAGTATATGGGTTAGGCAACCTAGAAGGACTGATCCAATTCCCCCAGCAGTAGAACACCCCGAAACACCAATTCTTAGGGAAAATGAATCTCCTCCTCTTAGTCCCTTTGGCACAACACCTTTGGCTCTATTTCATCCTCCAAAAAACTCATTATGGTAGAATTGTATCAGATCAAATTGTAGCAAGAACAAATTCAAATCCAGCAAATTGAAATTTTGAAGGAACTACGACAAATGAATCAAAAAATAGATGTCATATATCAGCACTGTGGCTTACCTCCTAAGGATTAATCGATGTAGTTTCTTATTCTGTTCTGATTACTCTTAATGTGAAGTTAGAAGTCTATCATCTTCTTTTGAATAAAAACTGAACCATTGTTTGAGATGTATTGTTAAATTATGGATAATTGCTGATTTGGTTTTGAATCTGGATAAATATTTCTTACGAGATTAATTTTGAATGATGAATTTCATATGATTAATCTTTATGCTGACTTCTTTGATTTTATAATCATAAACTGTGTGCTTCAAGTCTCATCTCCTTTTTTATTTTTATTGATGATAAAGGGGGAGAAGTGATGACTTGTATGACTTATACGCATCGATAGCATGACTTATATGAATTGTAAAAGCTTGTCTTATATGCCTTGTAAAATCTTTGAGTATATCGCAAGATTGGTTGATCATATGAAATCATTCCTCACATTTATATCATGAAATTCATGTTGAAAATCTTTATCATATTTTTTATCTCTCGTCGAAATAAAAATTGTCTCTTATCATTTGACATGAAAATGATTTTCAATAGTTGAAAATTATGAGAAATATGAAGGTTCGTATTTACTCATGCTTAATAAGACAACGATAAGTTCAACGGTTAGAACTTATCGATTTAAGCTTGAATTAAAAGGGATGGAATTCAAATGGTTTTATCTTCTCACAATATGGCATATAGATAGGGGGAGTTATGTTTAACTCCATCATCAATTGATTGTCAACATCAAAAAGGGGGAGATTGTTGAATCTCGGATTTTGATATTGATGGATTAATTGATCTAATCCATATTATTGAAGTTGAGTGTGCAGGATTAACTATGACAGCCTAAAAACATAAAGCAAGGATACTGGAGTCAAGTTCGATGGACGTTTGAGAGTCCGAAGATTCGTCGGAGATACTGTAGGAACCAACCAAGAAAGATCGGAGACTTGTCGGAACTTTCGGAAGTCTGCCGAAGAGATCGCCGGAGATTCACAAAGATCACCGAGAAGGCTCGGCTACTCGTTGAATTCGTCACAAGATCGGGAGCCTGTTGGAAGTCCACCGGAAGAAACCCGAGGGCATATCGGAAGTCCACCGAAAGAACGCAGGAAAGCTCGCCAAAACAAAACTCGACGTTGGCCGATTAAAAACTTTCTTAGGATTATGTTTTTAGGTATATAGTTCATATGTAATTAGGGTTAGGAATAAGGGACAATCCTATATCTTGGTTAGGGGCCAACTAGGCCCAAAAGTGACCTGGTTTGGGACGAACGTGAAGCCCAACCAGAAATTTGTAAGGACGGGCGGAGGAACCGCCGGACTAGGTGGTGGCACCGCCCAGAGCCCGTAGTGTCAAGCGGTGGCATCGCCCAACACCCGAGACCAGGCGGTGACACAACCACCAACAAGCGGTGCCATCGCTTGTACACCACCTGACTGACATTGACAGGCGGTGGCACCGCCACCGATACGCGATGGCAACGCTGTTGGAAAATCAAGGGGGGCGACATCATATGCGCAGCGGAAGAACAAGAAAACAAAAATCCCCGATTCCCAAAAAGATGTTCGTCGTCGTGCGAAGATTGGTGCGCAAAAATCCGCAAAACACAAAACTGCGTATAGAGATTGTGTTACCTAGGGAGATCGTATATCCCTGTTTCCTTGCAGATCCTTAGGAGAGGGTGAAGGAGGTCAAGCGTCCTCCTCTCTAGCGGTGATCCACACAGCAGGGTTGCGACGACCCTCCTCAAAACTCCAGGCCTCTGAGGTGGAGAGGGAGAGGAGAATAGGAAGGGCAAGCAAAGACTCTAGCCTATGAGGCTGTGAATCCCTCCTATTTATAGAGATCCCGTGTCAAACCCTAATGGGTCCTTCCCTAGTGGGTATTGGATCTGCATCCAATAAGACAAGGGCTCCGTCGGATATCTCATATCCGAACCTCTACTCATCGCAATGCCTACCATATGTGTGTGACCCTCTAGGCCCAATATCGAGCTGGCCGTGAGTCATACCTGTCAGAACTCCTTCTAACTCAGTGAATTATTATCTCTGTAATAATTCACTCGACTCATCGACTACGGACGTACTAGGCCACTACGCCGTAGTCCCCAGACGATACAGGGGAATCCAATCCATTGGACCTGTCTGTCCTCAGTTACCATGTACCTATAGTCCCTCATCCATCTAATATCCCAGAGACCGTATATCGAGCATGGTGTTGTCAGACCCATACGGTTTCTACTCGAGTCTCGCTCTAATCGGATTCTCCCGGAGAACTCTTTCTCTCTCAACCCGAATGACCCTGGCCAGGGATTTGTCTGAGCAAGAACACATGGGATATTCCTCTCATGACACCGAGAGTGGATGATCCTCTATCGACACTCAATAGCCCTCGTAAGGTCGACTACCACTCCCAATGACCAGCTGTACTAGATCTGGGACAACCAAACCTATAAGTCTGGTATCAAAGAGTGGAGCACTCATACAGGACATCCTTGGTGTCTCAAGTCTAAGGACCAGATACACCACTAGGACTACGGAATCGCTGTCTGACAATAAGGCATCATCAACCATCCAGCATTCCGTAAGCGGATCAATCAGTGAACTCATTCTCCAATGAGCACCTGTACTGTATCCCTAGTGTCCCTACACGAGCAGCTATGAGACCAGCTGCATCCATCATATGGACGGGTATACAGCACACCAGTCTATCCGGTTATCACGATATCCCTCTCGAGTAACCTATGACCGGGATTATTTAGGATATGTGTTTAAAGGTGAATCGATCTCATTATCGTGATCTCATCACGATCCGATTCCCATTGCACAAATCCAAGGACATCACAATATATATATGCATTTATGCAATAGTTATAAAGTGATATACGCCAAAATATAATAAGCAAAAAGATTCTGTATCAAGTCACACGTGCCATCACTCACGTGATTGGCTTGTTGGGCACCTATGACTAGCAACCGCCAGTCTCGAAAACCCAAGAGAAATTCAAATTTGGAGCCCAAATTTGAATCCTCTTGGGGCCTATAAATACCCCTCAATTCGCAGTAGAGAAAATACCTTTTGCAATGCAATAGTTTGAGATAAGAGCCTTAGAAAAGTCTTACCAAGTCTTGTTTTTCAAATTGCTTGAGTATTCACCTCCTCCTATCTTGTTGAAAAGAATTGTGAGAGTGTGAACCACTTGTAAAGGTTGTAAGAGGGGTATTAGTCCTTCCCCTACAAAGAGATTTGCTAGTGGAAGTTGGGAGCCTCTTCGAAGAAGGCTTTACAAGTGGATGTAGGTCATTTTGACCGAACCACTTTAAAACTGCTGTGTTATCTGGTTTGCATCCTACTCTTGCCATTTACATACTACAAACTTCTTTACTTAGTCACTACGCTTCCATATGCTTCTAAGTTATCAAGCTTCCAAAATCAGTTTTCATCGATATTATTTTTTATTGTACGAAAGTTTTTAAACTAACGTTAATTTACCATTGCACTAATTCACCCCCCCCCTCTTAGTGCCGCTCCGATCCTAACAAAATCATCAAGCATGGTACCAAAACTTTTAACATTTTTATTACGTCTTACATCATTATGCATCATTAAATCATAAACCATGATTTCATTAAACAAAAAGCATTTTCAATCAAAATCAACATAAAAAAGCAATACGAAAATCTACACATTATTGCTTCTTGAAAACATACACAGGATTAATCTTATTAAGTGTACAAGCATTAGATTTAAATCTAATATTTTGTTCCTTGATCTTAAAGAAATGCAATTGTCATGATCATTTTTTTTAATTTCTCAAAAACACTAGAAAGAAATGCATGATCCCATTTTATTTTTTTTTTAAATTTTATATACTAATTTAAAAATAACTAATGAGAGGCATCAAGTAATTTTATAGTAAACTAAAAGGGTTTTGGTTACCTTATCGTCGAAAGTCATTAAGGCATAGTTCGCCGCATTATCTTTATTGGTTCACTTCTTGTCTTCGAATGAGCTCGACTCATCCCAAGCCACCTTAAATACTTTCTTCTTCTTTTTAAGTTCATTTTTATTATTTGTATCATGTTTTATAAATTTTATAAATTTACTTGTGAGGAGTTCTATATCATCATCACTTGAGCTTTCTCTTGAGTGGTCTTCTTTTGTTCTAAGTGACAAATCCTTCCAATTCATTGGAAGGTTGTTCTCATGTTTATCAAGTTCATCATCTGCCTTGCACATCATTTCTTAGCTCATCAAAGACTCAATAAGTTCTTCAAATGAAAAATAGTTTAAGTTTTTTGCCTTTTATGTGGCAGTTACTTTTGAATCCTAGTTTTTAGGAAGAGAACGCAAAATTTTATTCACAAGTTCAAGATTCAAAAAACTTTTACCAAAAGCTTTTAAACTATTAATGACATTCATAAAACGGGTGAATATATCAACGATAATTTCGCTTGGATTCATTCGAAATAATTCAAAATCATACATCAAAAGATTGGCTTTAGACTCTAACTCTATTCATGCATTTGTATGTGATTTCAAGAGTATGCCAAATCTCATAAGTCATTTTATAAATAGAAATTCGATTGAATTCATTTTTTGATGCACAAAATAATGTATTCATTGCTTTGGCATTCAGAGAGAAAGTCTTCTTCTACAAATCCCAATTGTTCATTGGAAGAAAAGACTTTTGAAAGTCATTTTCAATGATATTCCATAAATTGAAATCTAAAGAAAGAAAACTCTCATTCGAGTTTTCCAATATATGTACTCCGTCCCATTAAATATGGGAGGACGAATGATAGAGTGACCCTTTTAAAAGCTGAAAAGAACTATTTTTCTTGGGTATTAAACCAAATGAGAAAAAATATGTTTTTGATACCAATTGTTATGATCGAGTCGACAATAAGAGGGGTGGTGAATTAGAGTGTACATAAAAATCATGTTGAGTTAAAAATCTTCATACGATAAAATCATTTCGACAATGTTTAACTTTGAAAACATTCATAAGAGTGTACAGCTAAAGTAATGAGGAAGTCAAGCTGTTTGCAATAAAGGTAAATAATAATAAAAAAATACAAACTGATTAATTATGGTTCGGTCGTCGTGACCTACATCCACTCTCGATTCCTCTTCCGTTGAGGCCATGGGCATCCACTAACTATCTTCCTTTAATGGACAAAGATTAACTACCCTTTTATACTCTTTCTCCTTTTCATGGGTTTTGGAGACAACCCTTACAAGCCTCTCTTTCTTATACCTCACTTCTCCCTTTAGATGAACTTCTAAATACTAGGAAGAAGTGATCATAAATCCTAAGAGAGTTTCCTAATTTTTTAAGTATTCTTTCCCCGTTTTTTAACTCAATTGTGTGCTCAATTCTTGCTACTCCATGCAGGAATAGTTGGGGTATTTATAGACCCCAAATGGCTTTAAAATTGGTGCCAAAAAAGGTCTTAACCTGGATTTCTCGGGATCCTAGCGATACCACTACTTGTGTCGGGCGGTACCACCACCTGCAACACTGACATTGGGTGGTACCACCACCCGTTTGGTAGTACCACCGCTTGATACAATCTGAAAGATTATGTCTAGGTGGTACCACTGCCTAGACTATTGGTACCACCACTTAACACTAGGCGATACCACTACCTAGTCTAGCGGTACTATTGTTTAACACAGTCTTAGAGACTATCTCATAGATGGAGCCACTAGCGGTTCCATCGCCTAGACTAACGGTGCCACCGCTTGACCTGACTTTTGGGTCATTGGATGGGCCTTTCTTTGACCCAAAACAGCCCCAATTTGGGCCTACTTGGCCCCTAATTGAGTTGGCTTAATTACATTTTAAACCAACCAAATTAGACCTAAACTAACTCAATCTAAACAATTATTATAAAGAATTAACCATATATTGTCCAGCATGTCATTGGTTCATTGGTAATTCATCCAATCCTTTGGCGCATCATCCTCTTTTGCGGTCTTTTGCCCAATTGATATGTTGACCTCCGCAACTCCGATGTCCTTGGCGCATTGTCCGCTCTTCGAGGCTCGATGATCGAACTCATGACACGAAGCCTTCTACCGATACATGGATCGATCCTCCAGCTCGACATCCAATCTTCTAGCATGTTCCACTCTGGCACAACATTGTTTCTTCCTACTTTAATTATCTTTCCTGATCGAAGCTAGTCATGCGTCACTCAAAACGCAGATTAGATCATAATATTATCAATTAGTTTCATCATCAAAATCTGAGATTCAACATAAGGTATCATCTCTTGCTCCTAGCTTTTGCTTGTAAACTCATCTATAAGAAAGGGGGTTTTCTTTTATATATCCATTTAACTTTGGGTCCCTTATAAATAGATCTACCGATCATTGAGTGATTTATGGTTCCTTTAGGAGCCCAAACAAATTTATATGAACTAAACCATTTAAATGGACATTTGTAAGTAAAATGACCACATCTTCCACAAAAATTATATTTTTCTCCCGGTGAGACATGTAATGTAGGCCCTTTAATGAAGATAGTTGGCTTTTGTTGAGTGTTACTCACAAAGACAATTCATTCTTTTCTATGAACATAACCCTTATTAGCAAGGATCATGTTTAGAGATTTATTATCTATTTTAAAATTTTATAATATTTCTTGTAGTAAGACATTTTCTTTCTTAAGTGAATCCATCTTAGTGCACAAAGCTAATATACTATCATCATGCTCATTTTTAAATTTATTAAATTTATTAACAAGAGAAGTATGTTACTTTTTTAATAATTTATATTTTTTAGTAACTAATTACATTCATCAAACAAATCATGAAAATCACTTAATAATTCATCAAAAGATAAATGAGCTTCGATAGAGTCACATACCTCATCGCCAAATGTCATTAATGTGTAGTTTGCAACTTCTTCTTTGTTGGTTGGCTCCTCATCTTCGGATGTACTTGAATCGTCCCAATTCGCCTTGAGTGCTTCTTTTTCTTTGATAACTTCTTCACTTAGGGATATTCATTTTTAAAATGCCCTAGCTTCTTACATTCGTAGCATATGATTGTGTCCTTTTTTAGTTCATTTTTGTTCTTAGTATCTTGTTTTACAAAATTTGTTTTGTTTCTTCTTATGATTCTTTTGAATTTTCTTGTTAGAAGTGCCAAGTCCTCATTATTACTTGAGCTTTCGCTCGAGTGGTTTTCTTTAGTTCTAATTATCATATCCTTCCTGTTCTTTGGAAGGTTGTTCTCATGTTCATCATGTGCCTTGCACGTTATTTCGTAAGTCATTAATGACCCGATAAGTTCTTTAAAAGAAAAGTTGTTCAGGTCTTTTACTTCTTGTATTGCCGTCACTTTTGGTTCTTAACTTTTCGAAAAAGATATTAGAATTTTATTAACAAGTTCAATATTATAAAAACCTTCACTAAGTGCTTTCAAACCATTGACGACATCCGTAAAATGGGTGTACATGTCTTCATTGGTTCCTCTTGGTTTCATTCAAAACAATTCAAAATTATGTACTAAAAGATTAATTTTTGACTCTTTAACCCTACTTGTGCCATCGTGTGCGACTTCGAGTGTGTGCTAAATCTCATGTGTAGTTTCGTATATAGAAACCTGATTAAATTTGTTTTTATCAAGAGCATAAAACAAAGCATTCATTACTTTAGCATTCAAGGAGAAGGTCTTCTTTTCCAAATTATTCCATTCGTTCATTGGTTTGGAAGACTTCTCAAACTCGCTTTCAATAATGTTCCACAATTCGAAATCCATAGAAAGAAAGAAAATTCTCATTCTAGTTTTTTAATACATGTAGTCCGTCCCATTGAACGTAGGAGGACAAGTGATAGAAAGACCCTCATGATTGCTAGAAAAAATCATTTCTCTTTGATGTTAAACTAAACAAGAAAAATCTGGCTCTAATACCAATTGTTAGGATCAAGTCGGCACTAAGTAAAAATTACATCGAGTCAAAAAACTTCGTTTCGATTAAACGTGTATCCCAAATGTGTTTAACATAAATAAAGTGTGAAGCGGAGTAAGCAGCCAAGTAAATAGGCAATATAAAGAAAAAGCAGAATAGAAATGACAAAGAAGAGATCACACCAGATTTATAGTGGTTCGGTCGTCGTGATCTACGTCCACTCCCGATTCCTCCTCTTTGAGGTCATCGGTGTCTACTAACGGTCTTCCTTCAATAGGCATAGACCAACCACTCTCTTACAATACTCTCTCCTTTTTACGAGTTTAGAAAATAACCCTTACAAGCGTCACATCTTTCTTAGAATGATCACAAAGCTAAAGAAAGAGGAGAAGGACACTTAGCACTTTTTCAACACTTCCAAGCTAGTAATAGGTGCCCTACAAGCCAATCACGTAAGTGATGGCACGTGTGACGTGACATGCAGTCTTTTTGCTTATTATATTTTAGTATTTTATCACATTATATTGATTGTTTCATATACACACATATATATTGTGATGTCCTTAGATCTGTACAATGGGAATCGGATTATGACGAGATCACGATAATAAAACTAATTCACCTTTAAACACAGATCCTAAATAATCTCAGTCATAAGTTACTCGAGAAGGATATCAAGATAACCAAATAGACTAGTGTGCTATATGCTTATCCATATGATAGATGTAGCTGGTCTAATAGCTGCTCATGTGGTGATACTAGGGATACAGTACAGGTGCTCATTGGAGAATGAGTTCACTAATTAATCTACTTACAGAATGTTGGATGGTTGATGATGCCTTATTGTCAAACAACGATTCTGTAATCCCAATGATGTATTTGGTCCTTAGACTTGAGATATCAAGGATGTCCTGTATGAGTACTCCACTCTTTGATATTAGACGAATAGGTTTGGAGGTTCCAGATCTAGCACAGTCAGTCATCGGGAGTGGTAGCCAACCTTACAAGGACTATTGAGTGTCGCTAGAGGATCATCCGCTCTCGATATCATGAGAAAAATATCCCATGTGCTCTTGCTCAAACAAATCCCTAGCCAAGGTCATTCGGATTGAGAGAGAAAGAGTTCTATGGGAGAATCCGATTAGAGCGAGACTCGAGTAGAAACCGTATGGGTCTGACAGCACCATGCCTGGTATATAATTTCTAGGATATTAGATAGATGATAGACTATAGGTATATGGTAACTAAGGATAAATAGGTCTAATGGATTGGATTCCCCTATCTCATCTAGATACTACGGCGTAGTGGCCTAGTGCATCCGTAGTCGATGAGTCGAGTGAATTATTATGAATATAATAATTCGCTAAGCTAGAAGGAGTTCTGATAGGTATGACTCACGACCAGCTCGATATTGGGCCTAGAGGGTCATACACATATGGTAGGTGTTGCAATGAGTGGAAGTTCAGATATGAGATATCCGCCTGAGCCCCTATATTCTCCGAATTATTGGATCCTATGGATGAGATCCAATAAGAGCTAATGAGAGATTATTGGATAGAGATCCACTAATCTAAGAGACTTGTGTAGTTAGATGGAGATCCAATACCCAATAGGGCAAGATCCATTAGGGATATGTTGATATGGGACCTCTATAAACATGAGGGACCCAATGGTTCATAGGCTAGAGCCTCTCTAGGTTGCCATCTCCAATTCTCTCTCATTTTCCTTAGATAGTAGGCCTAAAGATTTAAGGAACATCGTCGTAGCCCTACTGTGTGGATTATCGCTAGAGATGAGGACGCTTGACCTCTTGCACCCTCTCCTACAGATCTATAGGGATTCAAGAGTATACTATCTCCCAAGGTAACACAATATTTAATATACGTAGTTTTAAGTTTTGCATATTTTGTGCATCAATCTTTGTACGATGACAAACACATCTTTAGGGAATTTGAGGATTTTGTTTTATGTTCATCTACTGCACATGTGATTTTGCCCATATATTTACCTACATTTCACACCCTAAAATCATAAGACTTTTGTTCACACTTTCATGCTCTTTCATGCAGAAAAGAGTAGGGTATTTATAGACCTCAATGGCTTTAAAAATGAAGCCAAAAAATTGTCTCATCATTGGTTTTTGGGGTACTAGCAATACCACTACCATTATTGGGCGGTCACCTCCTACAGACTAACACTGGGTGGTACCACTACTTAGTCTGGGTGGTACCACTGCTTGAAAGAGTCTCGGAAATCAGGCTCTAGTAGTACCACTGCTTGATAGGGAGGTACCATCGCTTGATAGGGAGGTACCATCGCTAGGCAGCATTAACTGTCGACGGTACCACTGCCTAGATCACTTGGAAGGTTGAGCCTCAAGTGGTTCCACCACCCAGTTTGGGTGGTGCCACCGCCTAACGTGGCTTCAAGTGGCTGAATGGGCTATCCAACTAGCCCAATTTAGCCCTATTAAGGGCCTAGTTGGCCCCCAATTGAGTTAGTAGGATTTCTCCCAAAACCAACTCAAATTAAAATCCTAACTATGATAGTTAAGGCTAAAACAATTATGATATAGGCATTATAAGTTATCTAACACGTTAATTATTCAATCGAACTCTCGGTGAACTTCCGGCGAACTCCCGGTGAGCTTTCGAGGAACTCCCGGTGAGCTTTTGGCGAACTCCTAGCAAACTTCTAGCAAGCTTTCGCTGCATCGTCCAATCCTTTGGTGTATCTCCCGATTTATCTGGCCCGATGTCCGATCATTGACTCCAGCCTAATAGGGCAAGATCCAAAATGGTTAAATTGACAGGAGCCCTCTATAAATAAGAGGGAATCAAAGGGTCATAGGCTAAGTCTCTTTTAGCTATCACCTCCTATTCTCTTCTCTCCCTCTCCTCCTTAACTTGGAGCCCCTATTTGGGGGCATGTGGATAGTAAGAAGGGGTAGCCTCTTCTTGTTTGCGTGGTGCACGTTGCAAGGAGGATTGTGCAGTGATTTGATGAGTGTCTTTGTAGCCCCTACTATGTGGATCATCACTAAAGAAGAGGATAGTTGACCTCCTTTATCCTCTTCTATAGATTTGTGGGAATTCAGGGATATATGATCTCCCTATGTAACACAATCTCCTATGTACATGCAGTTTTTTGATTTCGTGAGTTTTTGCGCACCAATCTTTGCACGACGATAAGAAATATTTTTCTATGTGAAATATGTGTTTTTGTTTCTACTCTTCCACTGCGCATGTAATGTCGCCCCAAGATTTTTCAATAATTTGAAGCATTTTTAGTCATTTAGTGTAGAAGAATTAGGTGTTTATTTGCTACCAGCAAATCCTTCACTCTTGTCTTGCACCTTTAACACCACCTTGCTTTAGAGAGTAGGCTTAGAATATTCTCCTCTTGTATAATCTTCTTTTGACTCATACTGAAAACTTTTTTCAACTTCTATTGCTTCTCAACTTTTAAAGCCAACTTGCTCACATCATTCAAAGACCAACATAGTTGAAGTTGAACCACTTTAGCAATCTCATATTTCAGACCTCCTAAGTATCTTATAATGGTTTGCTACTCTGGTTCCACAAGCTCTCCTTTTAACATGAGATTATTGAACTCTACTATATACTCCTCTACACTAAGATTTTTTTACTTGAAATCATAGATTTTGAGAAAGATCTCTCACCTATAGTAGTTATGCAAGTATTTTCTCTTCCACTCCATTTTTATTTTTTCCCCATGTCACGATCTTATTCTTCCCCTCACGTTCTCTTTGCTTCTTCAAGTTTTCCCACCAAAAAAGATGCATTCCTTCTAAGTTTGAGTGTCACAAACTTTACCTTCTTTTATTCTAGTAGTTCACGAAACTTGAACATTCTTTCCACTGTTAGGATCAAGAGTGGCACTAAGAGGGGGGATGAATTAGTGCAGCGGTAAAATAACATCGGTTTAAAACTTTGTTTCGATTAAATCTATTTCCGACGAAAAACCATTTCGTAAAGGTAATAACTTTGAAAGCATATGTAAGAGAGTAGTGGATGTAAAGAGCAAGTAAGGAGGTTTGCAGTTAAAGTAAATTGCTCAAATAAATGAAAACTAGATTTTAGAGTGGTTCGATCATCGTAACCTACAACTACTTTGCCGATTCCTCTTCTGTTGAGGCCACCAGCATCCAGTATCAATCTTCCTTTAATAGGTAAAGATCAACTTCCTTACAACTCGATTTTCCTTTTATTGGGTTTAGAGATAACCCTTACACCCCCACTTACTCCTCTCTCAAACTATTCTAACACTTAAATCTTTGAGAGGAGCTCACACAAGATTACAGTAGCGTTTCTTTCCTTTTTTTACTCTCAATACTTGTGTGTATTAATTAGAGATGAGAGGGATATTTATAGGCCTCAAGTTGATTCAAACTTGGAGCCTAAAAATATCTTATCCCGGGTTTCCTAGGTCTGCACGGTACCACCGCTTGTGCTAGGCGATACCACTACTAGTGTCAGCCTAACACTAACACTGCACTAGGCAGTACCATCACCCATTCTAGCGGTACCACCACCTAGGAGGCTGTGCTAGGTAGTACCACCACCTAGACTGGTAGTACCACCGCTTGCCTCTCGGAGGCTATGTTTGGGTGGTACCACTACCGAGACCGACGGTACCACCGCCAGACACAGTCTCGGAGACTATGCCACGATGATGTCACCTCTTAAGGCACTATTTGGGCCTTTTCATTGCGCCCAACATAGTTCTTACATAGGCCCAACTGGCCCCTAATTGGGTTGGCCCAAATCCAATCTCAATTACGTGCTAACTACGAAATCTAAGGTATACTTAAGCTAAATAAGTCCTTAGGTCTTGGTTTCTTCCAGCGAGCTTCCGGCGATCTTTCGGTGAACTTCCAACGATCTCCCGGCAATATTCCAATGGACTTCCAGCAAGCTCCTGGACTTCACAATGATCTTCTTGGCGAGTTCTAACGAGCTTCTTCTAGCAAGCTCCTGGACTTCTTAGTTTGTTCCTGCAGAACTTCCGACGAACATTTGGGAACTCTCGAACTCCCAATGAAATCGCGTCCTTGACTTTGGGACTTTATTTTGCTTTATGCCATGCTATTGTAGTTAATCCTGCACATGTAAACCATACTTCGATCTAGACAATTATTACTTAGCTTGAATCAAGTTATCCGGCATGTCATTGGTCCAACGACACATCGTCCGATTCTTCGGTGCATCATCCGCTCTTGTGGCCTATTGCCCAATTGGCCAGTTTACTCCACAACTCCGATATCCTTGGTGCAATATCCGATCTTCTTGGCCCAATGCTCAAATCTATGGCCCGAAACCTTCTGTTGATATGTCGATTGATCCTCCAGCCCGACATCTAATCTTCTGACATGTTTTCCTCCAGCCTAATATGATTCTTCCTGCTTCACTTATCTCATCTTGATCGAAGCGTCCTGCGTCACTCAAAATATAGATCAAATCATAAATACTATTAATTGGTTTCATCATCAAAATATGAGATTCTGTTGAATCTCGGATTTTGATGATAAAATCAATTGATGGGTTAATTGATCTAATCCATATTATTGAGTTAAGTGTGCAGGATTAACTACAATAACCAGAAAACACAAAATAAGAATACCGGAGTCAAGTTCGATAGACGTTTAAGAGTCCGAAGAATCGTCGGAGATGCTGTCGGAACCAACCGAGAAGAAATCGGGAACCTGTCGGAATTTTCCGAAGTTCGCCGAAGTGATCGTCGTAGGTTCACGGAGATCACAGAGAAGGCTCGGCCACTCATTAAAGTCATCACAAGTTCGGGAGCTTGCTGGGAGTCCGTCGGGAGAAGTTCATTGGAAAGCTCGCCGGAACAAGACTCGACGTTCGTGGTTGAAAACTTGATTAGGATGTTTTTTTGTTATGTAGTTCACTTGTAATTAGGATTAGGATTAAGAGATAATCCTATATCGTGGTTAGGGGCCAACTGGGTCCAAAATTTTACTTGGTTTGGGCTAAGTTTGAAGCCCAACCAGTGAACCGAAGGGTTTGGCGGTGGCACTGCCAGACTGGGCGGTTGCACTGCCCAGCACCCGAGAGCTGGGCGGTGGCACCGCCTAGCACTGTCAGCGTCTAACATTGACAGGCGGTGGCACTGCCAACATCGGGAACCCAACGAGAATTCAAATTTGGAGCCCAAATTTGAATCCTCTTGAAGCCTATAAATACCCCTCAAATCTCAGCTGAGATTACAACTTTTTGAGCAACAATTGTTTAAGAGAAAGGCCTTAGAAAATTCTTAGCTAGTCTTATTTTCAATTTGCTAGTGTTCACCTCCTTTCTTGCTGAAAATCTATAAGAGAGTGAACCGCTTGTAAAAGAGTTGTAAGAGGGGTATTCACCCTTCCCTTTCAAGAGATTTGCTAGTGGAAGGTGGTAGCCTCTGCTAGGATCGGAGCAGCACTAAGAGTGGGGGGTGAATTAGTGCAGCGGATTAAAACTTCGGTTTTTAAAAAATCTTTCGTATGATAAGAGCGGAACTTGACAAGCTTAATCTTGAAAGCGTATTCTTAAATATGCGCAGCAAAAGTAATAAGGAACTAAAGCATATAAGAAGGTTTGCAATAATGTAAATAGCAATAATGAAATGCAAACCAAGGATCACGCCAATTTTAGAGTGGTTCGGTCAAATGACCTACTCCACTTGCGAGGCCCCTCTTCGATGAGGCTCCCACCTTCCACTAGCAAGTCTCTTGAAATGGAAGGGTAAATACCCCTCTTACAACTCTTTACAAGCGGTTCACTCTCTTACAAATTTTCGAGAAGAGATGAGGTGAACACTAGCAAATTGAAAAGAAGACAAGCTAACACTTTTCTAAGACCTTTCTCTCAAACACTTGCTGCTCAAAAAGTTGTGTTCTCAGCTGAGATTTGAGGGGTATTTATAGGCCTCAAGAGGATTCAAATTTGGGCTCCAAAATTCAAATTCTCTTTGGGTTCCCGATGCTGGCGGTGCCACCGCCCAGCCCAGGAGGTGTCACCGCCCAGCACTAGGGTGCTGGGCGGTGCCACCGCCTACAGTGTTTTCAGCCTACAATGTTATAGGCCCCTACTTGGGTTATAGGATTAATACCTAATCCTAACCCTAATTAACATGCTAACTACGAATTTTAAAGACATTATATAAGCTATTACAAAGTCCATAAGTCAAGACTTCTTCCGGCGAGCTTCCGGCGAACTTTCGGCGGTCTTCCGATAAACTCTCGGAAACCATTCTACGGACTCCCGGCAAGCTCTTAAACTTCATGATTTGATCTTGGCGAGTTCCAACGAGCTTCTTCGGCAAGCTCCGATCTTTCTCAGCAAACTCTGCGAACTTCCCATGAACCTTCCGGCGAGCTTCCAAAAAACCCTTCGGCAAGCTCCCTACTCATTCTCGGCTAGTTCCAGCAGCGTTCCCAACGATCCTTTGGACTTCCGTCGAACTCTTGAACTCCCAACGAATTCTTCGTGCATGACTCCGCACTTTGTTTCGCTTTATGTCTTCATCGTTATCGTAGTTAATCCTCCACATGCAAGCCAAAACTCTACTCCGATCTAGACAGTTATTACAACGCGAATCGACATTCCGTTGCCCGGCACGTCATTGGTTGGCGTTTCGTCTGATTCTTCAGCGCATCATCCTCTCTTGCGGCTTGTTGCCCAATCGACGGTTGACCTTCGCAACCCCGATATCCTTGGTGCAATTCTGCTCTCAGCCCGATGCCCGACGTCCGAAGCCTTCTGCCGTCCAATATCCTGACGTGATCTCCTTCGGCGCAACGTCAATTCCTCCTGCGTTAACTGTCTAATTCGGATCGAGTAGACCTACATCACTCAAAATGCAGTTAAACATCTAAACACAATCAATTAGTTTCATCATCAAAATCCGAGATTCAACAGCCTCATCGAAGAGGGGCCTCACAAGTGGATGTAGGTCACTTGACTGAACCACTTCAAAAACGGCGTAATCTCTGGTTTGCATTTCATTACTGCTATTTACATTACTGCAAACCTTCTTACTTGCTTTATGTCATCATTACCTTTGCTGCACAACTTTGCGAATACGCTTTCAAGTTAAGCACTTCCGATTCCGATTTTTATTGTAGGAAAGATTTGTTGAAACCAATATTTTAATCCGCTGCACTAATTCACCCCCCCCCCTCTTAGTGCCGCTCCGATCCTAACAATTGGTATTAGAGCAAGGCTCACTCTCATATTTGGTTTAATACCCAAGAGAGATGGCTTACTCCAGCATGCATGAGGGACACTCTATCACACGTCCACCTATATTTAATGGGTTAGATTACACGTATTGGAAGACTTGGATGAGGATCTTCCTCATTTCTATGGATTTCGAGCTTTGGACTATTGTTGAAAACGAATTTCAAAAATCTTCTCTTCCGATGAGCGAATGAAATGAATCGGAGAAGAAGGTTTTTGCATTAAACGCAAAGGCTATGAATGCCTTGTTTTGTGCACTAGACAAAAATGAATTTAATCGTGTTTCAATTTGTGATTCGGCTTTTGATATTTGGAGAACTCTTAAGGTCACTCATGAAGGCACTAGCCGAGTGAAAGAGTCCAAAATCAACATCCTTGTGCACTCTTACGAACTTTTTCGAATGAAACCAAGTGAGTCCATTGGAGACATGTACACCCGGTTTACGGATGTCATCAATGGACTCAAAACTCTTGGTAAAGATTTTACTAACTTTGAACTAGTAACTAAAATCTTAAGATCCCTCCCTAAAAGTTGGGATCCAAAAGTTACGGTCATTCAAGAGGCCAATGACCTTAAAACATTCCCTCTTGAAGAACTCATTGGGTCTCTAATGACCTACGAAATGACATGTCAAGCTCATGACGAGCTCGAGAACCCCCTTCCAAAGAACAGGAAGGATATGACACTCAAATCACAAGAAGACCACTTGAAAGGAACATCAAGTGATGAGGACAGTGACAATGAATTGCACTTTTGACTCAAAAATTTAAAAAATATTTAAGGAAAATAAATTTAAAAATAATACAAAAAATAAATTTGAACAAAAGAAGGACCAAGTGATTTGCTATGAATGCAAAAAACTAGGACACTACAAGAACGATTGTCCTCAAGTCAAAAAGAGAACATCGAAGAAGAAGGCGCTCAAAGCAACGTGGGATGATTCAAGCGCGTTCGAAGAAGAGGAGTCCAACACTGAGCAAGTTGCTCATTACGCCTTAATGGCCATCGGAGAAGAGGTAACATATTTAATTGATGCAGATTTACCTTATCATGAATTATTAAATGCTTTCCATGAGTTATTTGATGAATGTAAGACAATTAGTAGAAAATATAAATTGCTAAAAAAGGAGCATGATAGCCTCACTTGTGATATCGATAAATTAAAAACTAAATATCATGATAGTTTAGCTCCATGTATAAAATGCCATGATCTAGAATCTCTCCAAAAGGAGAACTTACTACTTAAGGACACCTTGAAGAAATTGGAGGTTGGCAGCAAATCTCTGAACATGATCCATACAAATAAGGGTCACGTTCCTAAAAGAAGTGGAATCGGATTTGTGAGAAGTCCTCACCAAAATCCAACCACCTTAATTAAAGGCCTCGTCTTACATGTTCGGCACCAAAGCCATTGCAACTTTTGTTGCAAATATGGACATAAAACTTATAAATGTCCATTCAAGAAAATTAGTTCGAACAAACTAATTTGGGTTCCTAAAGGAACCATGATCAGTTCTATGCAATATGATGAACAAGTTTTTAAGGCACCCAAAAGAAAATGGGTACTTAAAAATAATCCCTTCTTGTAGAAACATACATCATCACAAGCTAGGAGCAAGAGATGGTATCTAGATAGTGGATGCTCAAGACATATGACAGGAGATCCATCTCATTTCTCTATGCTCACTAGCAAAGAAGAAGGGTACGTCACCTTTGGAGACAACAACCAAGGGAAAATCATTGGCAAGGGAACCATAGGTAACAAATTAAAATTTTCTATTGATGATGTCTTACTAGTTGATGGATTGAAACATAATCTCTTAAGTGTTAGTCAATTATGCGATAAAAGTTATATCGTTAGATTTGAATCAAATGTATATATTATTGAAAAACCAAACCATAACATGACTATGATTGCATTAAAACAAAATAATGTCTACACCATCAAACTTAATGAACTAAGTAATGAAATGTGCTTCTCCGCTCTAAATGATGATGCTTGGCTTTGGCATAGGAGATTTGGCCATGCAAGCATGAAACTAATATCTAAGATCTCATCTAGAGAATTAGTACGAGGGATTCCAAATATAAAGTTTACTAAGGACAAAGTATGTGATGCATGTCAACTAGGTAAACAAATAAAAACTAGTTTCAAACTAAAAAATCAAATTAGCACCACTAGACCACTACAATTGATCCATTTGGACTTATTCGGACCAATTAACACAACAAGTCTAGGAGGAAGCAAATATGTGTTTGTAATTGTGGACGACTATACTAGGTACACTTGGACCTATTTCTTAGCTCACAAAAGTGATTGCTTCAAATGTTTCTCTAAATTTTGTAAACTTACTCAAAACGAAAAAGGTTTCATGATTTCATCAATTCGGAGTTATCACGGTGGCAAATTTCAAAACTATGACTTTCAAAATTTTTGTGAAGTTAACGGATACAATCATAACTTCTCCACTCCGAGGAATCCCCAACAAAATGGGGTAGTTGAAAAAAAAAATAGAAACCTACAAGAAATGGCAAGAACTATGTTAAATGAATATAGTTTACATAAGTATTTTTGGGCCGAAGCCGTAAATACGGCTTGCTACATCATGAATAGAGTCCTAATAAGACCATCCTTATCAAAAACTCCCTATGAATTATGGAATAACAAAAAACCAAATATTTCCTATTTTAAAGTTTTCGGTTGTAAATGCTTTATTTTAAATGAAAGGGATGCCTTAGGAAAATTTGATGCTAAATCCGATGAAGGCATCTTTCTTGGTTACTCTTCCGTTTCTAAGGCTTTTCGGGTTTTTAACAAAAGAACCTTAGTAATAGAAGAGTCTATTCATGTAGTTTTTAATGAAGTTTCAAATTTAAAGAAAAATGATTTTGATGACGATCTTAGTTTTGATAATTTGAATTTAAATGAACCCCCTCCTCAAAATAGCAACTTGGATGCACCTTCTTCCGAGATTTCCTTACTCAAGGAATGGAAGTATATAGATGCTCATCCAAAGGAGCTAATTATAGGAGATACATCAAAAGGGGTTCAAACTCGTTCCTCTTTCAAGATTTTTTGTGCTAATGCCGCCTTCCTTTCTCAAATCGAACCTAAATGCATTGACGAGGCCATAAAAGATGATTTTTAGGTTATTGCAATGCATGAGGAATTGAATCAATTTGAGAGGAATAAGGTGTGGAAGCTTGTTCCTAGACCTAGTGACCATTTAGTCATTGGTACTAAATGGGTCTTTAGAAACAAGCTAGACAAAAATGGTATCGTGGTTAGAAACAAGGCTAGATTAGTGTCCAAAGGTTTCAACCAAGAAGAAGGTATCGATTACGAAGAAACCTTCGCTCCCGTGGCTCGATTAGAAGCCATAAGGATGCTCCTTGCCTATGCTAGTAGTAATAATTTTAAACTATTTCAAATGGATGTCAAAAGTGCCTTCTTGAATGGTTTTATTTCCGAAGAAGTATATGTCGAACAACCTCCCGGATTTGAAAATTCTCTTCTTCCTTATCATGTATTCAAATTGACTAAGGCTCTCTATGGCTTGAAACAAGCTCCTAGAGCTTGGTATAAAAGGCTTAGTTCCTTTCTTATTTTAAATAATTTTACCAAAGGCAAGGTTGATACTAAATTGTTTATTAAACATTTTGAAAATAATTTTTTTATTGTGCAAATTTATGTTGATGTTATTATTTTTGGCTCTTCGGATGAATCCCTATGTGAATCATTTGCCAAATGTATGAGTCATGAATTTGAAACGAGTTTAATGGGTGAATTAACTTTCTTTTTAGGATTACAAATCAAGCAACTAAAGGATGGTATATTTCTTAACCAATCTAAATATACATTAGAATTATTAAAACGATTTAACATGGATAATTCAAAAGCAATAAACACCCCTATGAGTACTACGACTAAGTTAGATATGGATGAAAATAGTAAAAATTTCGATCAAATAACATATAGGGGAATGATAGGTAGTCTACTCTACCTTACCGTGACTAGACCGGATATTATGTTTAGTGTGGGACTTTGCGCTAGGTTTCAATCAAATCCTAAATTATCTCATCTTAAAAGTGTTAAAAGAATATTTAGGTATCTTAAAGGAACTCCAAATTTAGGATTGTGGTATCCAAAATATGAAAAAATTGATTTAATAGCTTATACGGATGCCGATTTTGGCGGATGCAAGATAGATAGAAACAGTACATACAACACATTCGGAAAATGCCAATTTTTAGGACATGCACTTGTTTCTTGGACTTCCAAGAAACAAAATTCAATTACACTATCTACGGCGGAAGCCGAATACATTGCTGCAAGTGCATGCTGGGCACAGGTTGTTTCGATGAAAAATACATTAGAAAACTATGTAATTCACTTTAAAAACATTCCCATAAAATGTGATAATACTAGTGCCATATGTCTTACTAAAAATCCAATTCAGCACTCTAGAACTAAGCACATCGACGTTAGGCATCATTTCATACGTGATCATGTCCTTAACAATGATGTTGTTCTAGAATTCATTGACACAAAGCATCAATTAGCAGATATATTTACAAAAGCCTTGAATGAAGACCAATTTGAATTCATTAGAAGGGAATTACGTATGTTAAATTGTCCCTAAACAATAAACTTGTTTGAATGGATTTTCCGTAAAGTTTTTCAATCTCTCTCCGTTCCTCGATGAACTGATCCTTATCTTTCGATTCTAATGACATGTTAAATTTTCTTATCCTATCTTGAGTCAAACACCGCTCCCATCTGATCAAGATTAATGATTTTATGATATTTTGAATCTCGAAATTGATTTTGATGGCTTGATTATGAGTTTCAAGTTGACGAATTGAATTTGAATGAATTTGTATTCGAATTATGATCTTGACTTATTGGAGTTACTACTTAAAACATTTTTTGTGTTATCCCAATCTCGTCCTTGTACATCTACAACTTTTGTTACTTATAGAACGAAGAGATTTGATAATATGGATGAATGCTGAATTTTCATTTAAGATGAACTCTGCGTAAATATTTTAGCATACTTAATTTTGAATGATAAAATCTTTGTATGACAAACTATGTGCTTCAAGTCTCATTCCCTTTTTGTTGATGATAAAGGGGGAGAAAAGTGATGACTTGTATCATTTTAAAATCATGACTTATATGAATTGCAAAAGCTTTTCAAAATCTTTAAGAATATGCCTTGCAAAATCTTTGTGAAAAGTGATCGATCGATGAATGTCTTATATGCCTTGCAAAATCTTTGAGAATATCACAAGATCGATTGATCATATTGAAAGCATGTCTAACATGTATATCATGAAATTCATGTTGAAAATCTTTATCTCCTGTCGTAGTAAAATTTGTCTCTTATCTTTCAACTTGAAAAGGATTTTCATCGAAGTTTCGCATTTACATTATGCTTAATGAGAATAACGATAAGTTCTACGGTTAGAACTTATCGGTTTATGCTTGAATTCAATGGGATGGAATTCAAGTGTTTTTATCTTCTCATAATATGGCATATAGATAGGGGGAGTTATATTTAACTCCGTCATCAATTGATTGTCATCATCAAAAAGGGGGAGATTGTTGAATCTCGGATTTTGATGATAAAATCAATTGATGGGTTAATTGATCTAATCCATATTATTGAGTTAAGTGTGCAGGATTAACTACGATAACCAGAAAACACAAAACAAGAATACCGGAGTCAAGTTCGATGGGCGTTTAAGAGTCCAAAGAATCGTCGGAGATGCTGCCGGAACCAACCGAGAAGAAATCGGGAACCTGTCGGAATTTTCGGAAGTTCGCTGAAGAGATCGTCGGAGGTTCACGGAGATCACCGAGAAGGCTCGGCTACTCATTAAAGTCATCACAAGTTCGGGAGCTTGCTGGGAGTCCGTCGGGAGAAGTTCGTCAGAAAGCTCGCCGGAACAAGACTCGACGTTCGCGGTTGAAAACTTGCTTAGGATTTTTTTTGTTATGTAGTTCACTTGTAATTAGGATTAGGATTAAGAGATAATCCTATATCCTGGTTAGGGGCCAACTAGGTCCAAAATTAGACTTGGTTTGGGCTAAGATTGAAGCCCAACCAGTCAACCGAAGAGTCTGGCGGTGGCACTGCCAGACTGGGTGGTTGCACCGCCAGGGCTGGGCAGTGGCACCGCCCAATGCCTGAGATTTTATTTTTCTTATTCTTTCGCTGCGCATTTGATGTCGCCCCCAAGGATTTCCCAACAGTGGTATCAGAGCTAGGTTGCTCGTGCGAATGATTGGTTTTGAACTACGTGTGTTGTGTTTAGGAAGAATTTTGACATCAAAATTGTTGACGCAAAAACAAGGAATGGCAGCAACAGTTGATGCCCTCGATCTACGTGCGTGCAGCGCAGCCGAAGGCGGGCAGCACAGGGGCTGCGTCTACTACAGCCGGCCGAGGGCCTACTTGCAGTAGGCTTGCTACCGGCGGGGTTGGCAGCCCACGGGCAGAGGCACCGTAGGACAGCGGCGCCTACCGCCGCAAGGCAGGGCGCCCGCCGCTGCTGCTCCCGCGGGCGAAACCCCCCACAGGGGCGGTCGCCCGGTGGGACAGCAACGCCTGCGGAGGCGGCGGCGCCCGAAAGGGGCGCCCACCTGCAGCGGCAGCACTGCCAGTGTGCGTGCCGCTTGGAGGTGAGGGCAGTGCCCTCTCCCCGCCACACAGGTCGCCGCCGCCGCTGCTCCCGCGGGCGAAACCCCCTACAGGGGCGGTCACCCGGTGGGACAGCACCGCCTTCGGCGGCGGCGGCGCCCGAAGGGGGCGCCCACCCATAGCGGCAGCACTGCCAACGGGCGTGCCGCTTGCAAGCGATGGCAGTGCCCTCGCCCCGCCGCACAGGCCACCGCCGGCAAGGTGGCGGCGGCGGCAGCAATGAAAAGGGGAAAGGGCATTAGGGTTTTCTGGGCAAAAGATAGTTTTGCCCCTCGGAATTTGAGAAATTCCAGTTTCTGTCTTTTGTCTAAATTACAAAAATACCCCTATGAATTTAGAAATTCCCTATAATGTCCTTGATTTCAGAAAATATTAATTAATTAAAAGATTTAGTTGATTATTATTTTTTATTATTATTATCTAGTAGTCCTACATGATAATGACTATTTATACATGTGATATATGATGTGTGGACGGATGATCATGGACCGTGTGATGTGTGTACCTGTGATTATTATTATTGAGGTCTGCGAACCTCCGTTATATTTTTCGTTTATTGTCGGGCCTACGTGCCTATGATTAAGTTGTAATCACATGAGGAGGCACAGCGGGAGCGTGGATGCGATAGCGAGACCCACGAGACGGACGATCGTGATGCATGAATATGCATCAAGATGTCGACGGAACCGACAAGGACGAAATGGACGATCACAAGGCATGGAGATGCACCGTTGCACACATAGATCTTGATGTGGGTGATTAGGCCTACTAGCTCGGTCCTAATCATATTAGGTTGTGGTCCATGATCATCTGGTATAATTGCTTATACACATACTAGATATGTATATATATTTATATACGATGTAGATATATATTAAATATGTATATATGTGACATGTCATATTAGGAGACCAAATCATAGAAACATCTCTCGATAATATTAAGTCGGTAAATGTGAGGCAATTAGATTGACCCACGTGGCCTTCCATCGTTATAAGTAGGAACCGATTCCCGGTGTAGGTTGAGTTGGTCGAGTCCCTCGAGACTCACCTATATCGCGATTCGCTATCTTGCTTACGACATAGAGATGTCACCAGTGACCTGGGGGCATGGTATACTTGGTCGAGTCCTTCGAGGGTATATCATCAAATCAGACTCATCTTTTAACGCAGGTGTTGACTTAACCGAGCATCATGGTTGGTCGAGTCCCTCGAGGCCATGGTGATTCGGAGGCCGAACAGGATGGGAATCACAAGGAGTTGTGATCGACAAGAGTTGCCTACCTTTTAGGCTTAGTGTGATTGGTCGAATCTCTCGAGGTTACACTAAGACGCTGATTGGATCCTGATCCCCACTAGAAGTCTGCGGGAGACTTCCGTTTCACGTGCTGAGGGTGTCGCGTGACTCGTTAGTAAAATAGTGGGAGCATATTAAGATAGAAGTCCATATCTTGATAGTTTATTTCTTGCAAAATCTGCATGTTATTCATTTCTGCTGCATCTTTATTTTCAAAAAATATCGCTTTCAAATCCCTTATGTGGCATACTTGATGTCAACCGCCTCACTGGTCCAAATTATACGGATTGGCTCCGTAACTTGAGAATTGTTCTCACAGCGGAGAAAATCGTGTACGTCCTTGATACAGTGATGCCTGCGCCCGAAGAAAGGGCAAACGAGGATGAGATCGCTTGCTACGTGAAGTACATTGATGACTCCACTCTTGCTCAGTGCTATATGTTGGGCTCTATGACTCCTGAGTTACAGATACAACATGAAAAGATGGATGCCAGATCGATTCTCCTACATGTCCGCAAATTGTTTGAGGAATAGGGAAGGACTCAGCGATATGAGATATCTAAGAGCCTCTTCCGTGCTAGGATAACTGAGGGGACACTGGTTCAGAACCATGTCCTAAAGATGATTGAGTGGATAGAGAAACTCACAGGTCTAGGAATGGTCCTAGAGGATCACTTGTGTGTGGACATTGTGCTTCAGTCCCTACCAGATTCCTTTTCACATTTCATAATGAATTTTAATATAAACAAGCTTGAAGTGACTCTCCCAAAACTTCTCAATATGTTGAGGGAGGTAGAGAGTACTATCAAGAAAGAGAAGCCAGTTCTCTACACTGGTGAGACCAAAAGGAAAAGGAAAGCAGAAAGGTCCCTTAAGAAGGGAAAGGGCAAGGTCAAACTAGGTAAAGCAAAGGTTGCTAAGAAAGACCCAACAAAGGACAAAGGCCAGTGCTTCCACTGTGGTAAAGATGTGCACTGGAAGAGAAACTGAAAAGAGCACCTTGCAGAAAAGGCGAAACAAAAGCTTGATGAAGCTTCAGGTACATTCATGATCAGTCTCCATTTGTCAGACTCTTATGATAACATATGCGTATTGGATACCGGTAGTGGTTATCATATATGCAATTCGTTGCGGGTTCTAGTAAGGCCTAGGAGACTAGAGAGAGGCGAGATGGACCTCAAGATGGGTAATGGAGCAAAAGTTGCTATAGTAGCTGTTGGCGAGGTCGCCCTACATCTGCCTAGTGGAACTTTTATTGCATTAGATGCATGTTATTTTGTTCCTTCTATTATCAAAAACATTATCTCCATTTCATGTTTAACAGTTAGTGGATATAAATTTGTTTTTGAGAACAATGGTTGTTCGATATTATTAGATGATAAGATCATCATGAAAGGAACATTGCATAATGGTTTATTTATATTAGACACCACTCCACATATCATGAATGTAAATGTGTCCAAAAGGAAACGAGATGAGTTGAATAGTGCATACCTATGGCATTGTAGGCTAGGTCACATCCATGAAAGAAGGATTCAAAAGTTGCTAAATGATGGATATCTAGATCCATTCGACTATATGTCATATGCAACTTGTGAGCCTTTCATTCGTGGAAAACTGACCAACTCTTCATTTAGTGGAACTGGAGAGAGAGCCACTAAGTTGTTGGAACTCATACATAGTGATGTATGTGGACCCATGTCAACTCATGTCATTGGAGGTTACTCCTACTTCATTACATTTACTGATGATTTCTCAAGGTATGGATATGTGTACTTAATGAAGTACAAGTCCGAGGCCTTTGAGAAATTCAAAGAGTATAAGAATGAGGTGGAAAACCAGACTGGAAAGAGTATCAAAACTCTTCGATCAGATCGAGGAGGTGAGTACTTAAGTACAGAGTTCACTCAATTCCTCAAGGACCATGGGATAGTATCCCAATGGACACCTCCTTATATACCTCAGCTCAATGGTGTCTCTGAAAGGAGAAATCATACATTATTAGATATGGTACGGTCCATGATGAGTTTCGCTGACATACCCATCTCATTCTGGGGATATGCCCTAGAAATCGCAGCTTACCTTCTGAACAGAGTTCCAACTAAGTCGGTAATGTCTACACCATATGAGATATGGAAAGGGAAGAAGCATGATCTTAAGGTTGTTAAGATTTGGGGCTGCCCTGCACATGTTAAAAGACACAACCCCGATAAGTTAGAATCAAGGACAGAGCGATGCAAATTTGTGGGATACCCCAAGGAAACTTGTGGGTATTATTTCTATCATCTCGAGGACCAACAGGTCTTTGTAGCTAAGAGAGCAGTGTTCCTTGAGAAGGAACACATTCTTGGCGGAGATAGTGGGAGAATGATAGAATTGAGCGAGGTTGGAGAACCAAGCTCAAGCACCACTCTACAGCCCGAGTCTATTCAGGTACCTAATACACAAGTTTCAACTTTACGCAGGTCTGATAGAGTATCCCATCCTCCTGAGAGATATGTGGGACATATTAGAGGAGAGGATGCAGAGGATATTGATCCTCAGACCTACGAGGAGGCTATTATGAGTATAGACTCCGGGAAGTGGCAATAAGCCATGAATTCTGAGATGGATTCTATGTACTCCAATAAGGTTTGGAACCTAGTTGATGCACCCGAAGGTATTGTACCAATCGGTTGCAAGTGGATCTGTAAGAAAAAGATCGGAGTAGATGAAAAGGTAGAGACCTATAAAGTAAGGCTAGTGGCTAACGGGTATCGTCAAAGGCAAGGTGTTGACTATGACGAAACCTTCTCACCCGTAGCAATGCTAAAATCCATCAGAATTCTATTGGCTATTGTAGCACACTATGATTATGAGATCTGGCAGATGGATGTGAAAACCGCATTCCTTAATGGGAACCTCGAGGAGGAGGTATATATGATGTAACCTGAGGGATACGTTATTGAAGCTCGGATTTTGATGAGAAAATCAATTGATGGGTTATTTTATCTAATCCATATTATTGAGTTAAGTATGAAGGATTAACTACGATAACCAGAAAACACAAAGCAAGGATACCGGAGTCAAGTTCGATGGACGTTTAAGAGTCTGAAGAATCATCGAAGATGCTACCGGAACCAAACGAGAAAAAATCGGGAACTTGTCGGAATTTTCGGAAGTTCACCAAAGAGATCGTCAAAGGTTCACGGAGATCACCGAGAAGGCTCGGCTACTCATTAAAGTCATCACAAGTTCGGGAGCTTCCTGGGAGTCCGTGAGAAGAAGTTCGTCGGAAAGCTCGCTGGAACAAGACTCGACGTTCGCGGTTGAAAAATTGCTTAGGATGTGTTTTGTTATGTAGTTAACTTGTAATTAGGATTAGGATTAAAAGATAGTCCTATATCCTGGTTAGGAGCCAATTGGGCCCAAAATTAGACTTGGTTTGGGCTAAGATTGAAGCCCAACCAGTCAACCAAAGAGTCTGGCGGTGGCACTGCCAGACTGGGCGGTTGCACCGCCCAGCACTGTCAGCGCTTGACACTGACAGGCGGTGGCACCGCCACTGACAGGCAGTGGCACCGCCAGCATCGGGAACCCAACGAGAATTCAAATTTGGAGCCCAAATTTGAATCCTCTTGAGGCCTATAAATACCCCTCAAATCTTAGTTGAGATTATAACTTTTTGAGCAGCAATTGTTTGAGAGAAAGGCCCTAGAAAAGTCTTAGATAGTCTTCTTTTCAATTTGCTAGTGTTCACCTCCTTCTTTCTTGCTGAAAATCTGTAAGAGAGTGAACCGCTTGTAAAAAGTTGTATGAGGGGTATTCACCCTTCCCTTTCAAGAGATTTGCTAGTGGAAGGTGGGAGCCTCATCGAAGAGGGGCCTCGCTAGTGGATGTAGGTCACTTGACCGAACCACTTTAAAAATGGCGTAATCTCTAGTTTGCAATTCATTCCTGCTATTTACATTACTGTAAACCTTCTTACTTTTGCTGCACAACTTTGCAAATACGTTTTCAAGTTAAGCACTTACGACTCCGATTTTTATCGTACGAAAGATTGGTCGAAATCAATGTTTTAATCCGCTGCACTAATTCACCCCCCCCCTCTTAGTGCTGCTCTAATCCTAACAATTGGTATCAGAGCAAGGCTCAC
Organism: Musa schizocarpa; assembly: GCA_900464855.2. Classification (NCBI taxonomy): domain Eukaryota; kingdom Viridiplantae; phylum Streptophyta; class Magnoliopsida; order Zingiberales; family Musaceae; genus Musa; species Musa schizocarpa. The sequence continues at coordinate 31,693,315 of LS990919.1, forward strand.
TCTCATATTTGGTTTAATACCCAAGAGAGATGGCTTACTCTAGCATGCATGAGGGACACTCTATCACACATCCACCTATGTTTAATGAGTCGGATTACACTTATTGGAAGACGCATATGAGGATCTTCCTCATTTTCATGGATTTCGAGATTTGGACTATTGTCGAAAACGAATTTCAAAAATCTTCTCTTCCGATGAGCGAATGAAATGAATCGGAGAAGAAGGTTTTTGCTTTAAACGCAAAGGCTATGAATGCCTTGTTTTGTGCACTAGACAAAAATGAATTTAATCGTGTTTCAATTTGTGATTCGGCTTTTAATATTTGGAGAACTCTTGAGGTCACTCATGTAGGCACTAGCCGAGTGAAAGAGTCCAAAATCAACATCCTTGTGCACTCTTACGAACTTTTCCGAATGAAACCAAGTGAGTCCATCGGAGACATGTACACCCGGTTCACGGATGTCATCAATGGACTCAAAGCTCTTGGTATAGATTTTACTAACTTTGAACTAGTAACTAAAATCTTAAGATCCCTCCCTAAAAGTTGGGATCCAAAAGTTACGACAATTCAAGAGGCCAAAGACCTTAAAACATTCCCTCTTGAAGAACTTATTGGGTCCCTAATGACCTATGAAATGACATGTCCAGCTCATGATGAGCTCGAGAACCCTCTTCCAAAGAACAGGAAGGATATGACACTCACATCATAAGAAGACCACTTGAAAGGAACATCAAGTGATGAGGACAGTGACAATGACATTGCACTTTTGACTCAAAATTTTAAAAAATATTTAAGAAAGAACAAATTTAAAAATAATACAAAAAATAAGTTCGAACACAAGAAGGACCAAGTGATTTGCTATGAATGCAAAAAACCGAGACACTACAAGAACGATTGCCCACAAGCCAAAAAGAGAACATCAAAGAAGAAGGCGCTCAAGGCAACGTGGGATGATTCAAGCGCGTCTGAAGAAGAGGAGTCCAACACCGAGCAAGTTGCTCATTACGCGCTAATAGCTTTAGGAGAAGAGGTATGTGATTTATTTAATGAAGATTTATCTTTTGAAGAACTCTCTATCGCTTTTCATGAATTATTTGATGAATGTAGAACTATTAGCAAGAAGTTAAGTATCTTAAAGAAAGAGCATACTTTGCAACAAGATAAGTTTGATAGTCTTCAAACTCCTCCATGCTCTAAGTGTGAGCATTTAGAAGCAATAAAAAATGAAAATTTGCTTCTTAAAGAAACCTTAAACAAGTTTAAGGTTGGTAGCAAAGGATTAGATATGATCATTGCACACAAGGGTCATGTCGCAAATAGAAATGAAATTGGATTTGTAAAAGGATTACATCAAAATCCTACCACTTTAATGAAAGGACCTACATTACTTGTTTCCTCTTATATGAAATGCAACTTTTGTTGCAAATCCGGACATATTGCCTACAAATGTCCATTTAGGAAAATTAGTTCACAAAAATTAATATGGGTTCCTAAAGGAACTATAAAGGATTCAATAATAAATAACAAAGTTAGTGGATCAATCTTTGAGGCACCCAAAATCAAATGGGTACCTAAAAGTCATTCTCTTTTGTAGATAAACCCACAAGCTAGGAGCAAAAGGTGGTATCTCGATAGTGGATGCTCAAGACATATGACCGGAGATCCATCTCATTTCTCTATGCTCACTAGCAAAGAAGAAGGGTACATCACCTTCGGAGACAACAACAAAGGAAAAATCATTGGCAAGGGAACTATTGGTGACAAATTTAGTTTTTCCATTGATGATGTTTTACTAGTTGATGGATTGAAACATAATCTCTTGAGTATTAGTCAACTATGCGATAAAGGTTATATTGTTAGATTCGAATCAAATATGTGTATTATCGAAAAACCAAACAATAGCTTGACTATGATTGCATTAAAACAAAATAATGTCTACACCATCAACCTTGATGAACTAAGTAATGAAATGTGCTTCTCCGCTCTAAATAATGATGCTTGGCTTTGGCATAGGAGATTAGGCCATGCAAGCATGAAACTAATATCAAAGATCTCATCTAGAGAATTAGTGCGAGGAATTCCAAATATAAAGTTTATTAAGGACAAAGTATGCGATGCATGTCAACTAGGTAAACAAATAAAAACTAATTTCAAATCAAAAACTCAAATTAGCACCACTAGACCATTACAATTGATTCATTTGGACTTATTTGGACCAATTGATACAACAAGTCTAGGAGAAAGCAAATATGCATTTGTAATTGTGGATGACTATACTAGATACACTTGGGCCTATTTCTTAGCTCACAAAAGTGATTGCTTCAAGTGTTTCTCTAAATTTTGTAAACTCACTCAAAACGAAAAAGGTTTCATGATTTCATCAATTCAGAGTGATCACGGTGGCGAATTTCAAAACCGAGGAATCCCCAACTTCTCCACTCCGAGGAATCCCCAACAAAATGGAGTAGTTGAAAGAAAAAAATGAAACCTACAAGAAATTGTAAGAACTATGTTAAATGAACATAGTTTGCCTAAGTATTTTTGGGCCGAAGCCGTAAATACGGCTTGCTGCATCATGAATAGAGTCCTAATAAGACCATCCTTATCAAAAACTCCCTATGAATTATGGAATAACAAAAAACCAAATATTTCTTATTTTAAAGTTTTCGGTTGTAAATGCTTTATTTTAAATGAAAGGGATGCCTTAGGAAAATTTGATGCTAAATCCGATGAAGGCATCTTTCTTGGTTACTCTTCCATTTCTAAGGCTTTTCAGGTTTTTAACAAAAGAACTTTAGTAATAGAAGAGTCTATTCATGTAGTTTTTAATGAAATTTCAAATTTAAAGAAAAATTATTTTGATGATGATCTTGGTTTTGATAAATTGAATTTAAATGAACCCCCTCCTCAAAATAGCAACTTGGATGCACCTTCTTACGAAATTTCCATACCTAAGGAATGGAAGTATATAGATGCTCATCCAAAGGAGCTAATTATAGGGGATACATCAAAAGGGGTTCAAACTCGTTCCTCTTTCAAGAATTTTTGTACTATCGCCGCCTTCCTCTCTCAAATTGAACCTAAGTGCATTGACGAGGCCATAAAAGATGATTTTTGGATTATTGCAATGCAAGAGGAACTGAATCAATTTGAGAGAAACAAGGTGTGGGAGCTTGTTCCTAGACCTAGTGACCATTTAGTCATTGGTACTAAATGGGTCTTTAGAAACAAGCAAGACGAAAATGGTATCGTGGTTAGAAACAAGGCTATATTAATGGCCAAAGGTTTCAACCAGGAAGAAGGTATCGATTACGAAGAAACCTTCGCTCCCGTGGCTCGATTAGAAGCCATAAGGATGCTCCTTGCCTATGCTAGTAGTAATAATTTTAAACTATTTCAAATGGATATCAAAAGTGCCTTCTTGAATGGCTTTATTTCCGAAGAAGTATATGTCGAACAACCTCCCGGATTTGAAAATTCTCTTCTTCCTAATCATGTATTCAAATTGACTAAGGTTATCTATGGCTTGAAACAAGCCCCTAGAACTTGGTATGAAATGCTTAGTTCCTTTCTTATTTTAAATAATTTTACCAAAGGCAAGGTTGATAGTACATTATTTATTAAACATTTTGATAATAATTTTCTTATTGTGCAAATTTATGTTGACGATATTATTTTTGGCTCTTCGGATGAATCACTATGTGAATCATTTGCCAAATGTATGAGTCATGAATTTGAAATGAGTTTAATGGGTGAATTAACTTTCTTTTTAGGATTACAAATCAAACAACTTAGTGATGGTATATTTCTTAACCAATCTAAATATATATTAGAATTGTTAAAATGATTTAACATGGATAATTCAAAAGCAATAAACACCCCTATTAGTACTTCGACTAAGTTAGATATGGATGAAAATAGTGAAAATTTTGATCAAAAAATATATAGGGGAATGATAGGTAGTCTACTCTACCTCACTACGACTAGACCGGATATTATGTTTAGTGTAGGACTTTGCACTAGGTTTCAATCAAATCCCAAATTATCCCATCTTAAATGTGTTAAAAGAATATTTAGGTATCTTAAAGGAACTCCAAATTTAGGATTGTGGTATCCAAAATCTGAAAAATTTGATTTAATAGCTTATGCAAATGCCGATTTTGGTGGATGCAGGATAGGTAGAAAAAGTACATCCGGAACATGCCATTTTTTAGGACATGCACTTGTTTCTTGGACTTCCAAGAAACAAAATTCAATTGCACTATCTATGGCGGAAGCCGAGTACATTGCTGCAAGTGCAAGCTATGCACAAGTTGTTTGGATGAAAAATACATTAGAAGACTATGGAATTTACTTTAAAAATATTCCCATAAAATGTGATAATACTAGTGTCATATGTCTTACTAAAAATCCAATTCAGCACTCTAGAACTAAGCGCATCGACGTTAGGCATCATTTCATATGCGATCATGTCCTTAACAATGATGTTGTTCTAGAATTCATTGACACAAAGCATCAATTAGCAGATATATTTATAAAAGCCCTAAATGAAGATCAATTTGAATTTATTAGAAGGGAACTAGGCATGTTAAATTGTCCCTAAACAATAAACTTGTTTGGATTTTCCATAAAGTTTTTCATCTTATCTCCGTTTCTCGGTGAATCTAATCCTTCTCCTTCAATTCTAAATGGCATATGAAATCTGCTCAAGATTAATGATTATATGACATTTTGTGAATCTCGAAATCGATTTTGATGACTTGATTATGAATTTCAAGTTAACGATTTGATTTGAATAAGTTTTATCTAAATCATAATCTTGATCTTGTAAAATTGGAATCATAAATAATATCTTTTGGTATTCATGAATTGATACTTACAATATGAAAGTATTGGTATTCATGACTTGAATTTGATTGAAACATTGTATGCTTAAATTAATCATTCTCCTATGTTTCAAAAAATTCTTTAAATGCCTTATGTAATGATTGAAAATTAATTTACTTTATGATAAATCTATGTATACCATTTTGTATCTCTTGAAAGAAATGTTGAGATTTTAATGAATTTGACGATTTGAATGAGTTTGTATTCGAATTATGATCTTGACTTAGTGAAATTACTACTTGGAATTTTTTTTTATCCCAATCTCTTTCTAGTACATCTACAATTTCTATTATTTATAGAAAGAAGAGATTAGATAATATGGATGCATGCTGAATTTTCCTTTAAAATGAACTCTGCGTAAATATTTTTGCATACTTAATTTTCAATGATAAAATCTTTGTATGACAAAATATGTGCTTCAAGTCTCATTTCCCTTTTTGTTGATGACAAAGGGGGAGAAAAGTGATGACTTGTATCATTTTAATAGCATGACTAATATGAATTGCAAAAACTTTTCAAAATCTTTGAGAATATGCCTTGCAAAATCTTTGAGAAAAGTAATCGATCTATGAATGTCTAAAATGCCTTGTAAATCTTTGAGAATATCGCAAGATCGATTGATCATATTGAAAGCATGTCTAACATGTATAATCATGAAATTCATGTTGAAAATCTTTATCTCCTGTCGTAGTAAAAATTGTCTCTTATCATTCGAGTTGAAAAGGATTTTCATCGAAGTTTAGCATTTACATTATGCTTAATAAGAATAACGATAAGTTCTACTGTTAGAACTTATCGGTTTATGCTTGAATTCAAAGGAATGAAATTCAAGTGTTTTTATCTTCTCATAATATGGCATATAGATAGGGGGAGTTATGTTTAACTCGGTCATCAATTGATTGTCATCATCAAAAAGGGGGAGATTGTTGAATCTCGGATTTTGATGATAAAATCAATTGATGGGTTATTTTATCTAATCCATATTATTGAGTTAAATGTGCATGTTTGGTATCATGATCAACATGTTGATAAAGGCTAAAAATTTTAATGTTTGAGTATCATGTATGATATGCATATTAATGATGATTGATTCATTTTTCGGTATCGTGCATGAAAATAAGGTTTTTGAAATTGTGTATGTTTTAATTTGAATATATAATGATGCACAAATAAGATTGATACTTACCTTTGTCATAATCTGAAAATTGATATAACGGTCTTCCCTTCTTTTTGACAATGACAAAGGGGGAGCAAGAATTTCTAGCGTGAACATCATGAAAAGAGGTAAACTAGCTAGCTTACACAATTCAAGACAAAAGCAAAAATTGCACTTCTCAAAAGAGAAGAAATTGCTATCTTGAACATCACCGATAATTGCTAGCTTGAAATCTCAAGAAGAAGCAAAACAAGCTAACATGCACATCTAGCAAACTTGCATATTTCAAGAAGCAAGAGTAGCTTTCTTGAACATCTCTAAATTGCTAGCTTCCATGTTCTAAAATGTTATAACATTGCTAGCTTGCAAGATGTAGAGCTTGCTATCTTGAACATCTTAAGAAACAAAAATTACAAAAGTGCTATCTTGTGTATCTCAAGAAGCAAAACATGCTAACTTGCGCATCTAGCAAAGTTGACAAAATTTACATATTTCAAGAAGCAAGAGTTGCTTTCTTGAACATCTCTAATTTGCTAGCTTGCATGATGTAGAAGTTGCAATCTCAAAAGAAGCAAAAGTGCTATCTTGTAAAACTTGCATATCTAAAACTTGATAGCCTGAATGTTCTAAGCATGATGTAACACTTGCTAAATTTTCGAGTTTCAAGATTGCATGATGATAAAATTTGATATTATGTTTTTCATGCAATAAGTTGAACCTATATTCCAAACATAAGAATAGTTAGACTTCTCCTTTTTGTTGATGACAAAGGGGGAGAAGTGTGATGTTATGCATATGTTTATGCATAAGTTCATGATGACATGTTGCAAGTATTCATGATGAATATTGTAATGACTTAAATTTAGTTTGAATTCAAGGTTCTATCAATATGGCATATTGATAGGGGGAGTTTTTTTAAACTCTGGGAGTCAAGTTTAACTCCGTCATCAATTGGTTGTCATCATCAAAACGGGGGAGATTGTTGAATCTCGTATTTTGATGATGAAACCAATTGATAATTACGTTTATGTTTTAATCTACATTTTGAGTGACGCAGGATGCTTCGATGAGGATTAGACAATTAAAGCAGGAAAAATCATGTTGTGCCGGAGGAACATGTCAGAAGATTGGACGTCGGGCCGGTGGATCGATAGACGTATCAACAAAAGGCTTCGGGCCATGGACTCGGGCATCGGGCCAAGAAGAGCGGGTATTGTGCCAAGGATATCAGAGTTACGAAGTCAACTAGCCGATTGGGTAATAGACCGTAGGAGAGGACGATGCACCGAAAAATCGGACAAAGCGTCGAGGGACCAATGACATGCTGGACAATTTGATTAATTGCTTAGGATTAATTGTCTCAATCGAAGTTTTGTCTTACATGTGCAGGATTAACTACGATGAAAGTAAGACATGCAGTAGGAGTTATGCCGGAGTCAAGACTATGATCACGTTGGGAGTTCAAGAGTTGGACGGAAGTCCGAACGGTCATCGGAGGTTCTACAGGAACAAATTGTTAGGATCGAAGCAGCACTAAGAGGGGGGGGTGAATTAGTGCAGCGGATAAAAACTTGAGTTTTCTGAAAAATCTTTCGTATGAAGAGAGCGGAACTTGACAAATTTAAACTTGAAGGCGTATTCTTAAATATGCGCAGCAAAAGTAATAAGGAACTAGAGCATATAAGAAGATTTGCAATAATATGAATAACAATAATGAAACGCAAACCACAGATCACGCCGATGTTAGAGTGGTTCGGTCAAATGACCTACTCCACTTGTGAGGCCCCTCTTCGATGAGGCTCCCACCTTCCACTAGCAAGCTTCTTGAAATGGAAGGGTAAATACCCCTCTTACAACTCTTTACAAGCAGTTCACTCTCTTATAGATTTTCGAGAAGAGATGAGGTGAACACTAGCAAATTGAAACGAAAGCAAGCTAACACTTTTCTAAGATCTTTCTCTCAAACTCTTGCTGCTCAAAAGGTTGTCATCTCAGCTGAGATTTGAGGGGTATTTATAGGCCTCAAGAGGATTCAAATTTGGGCTCCAAAATTTGGGCTCCAAAATTCAAATCCTCTTTGGGTTCTCGATCTTTGGCCGTTATCATACCAAATGCCAGTGCCACCGCCCCAAAGACTTTCGAGTCTTTGGTGGTGCCACCGGTTTCCTGCTCAGGTTCACTTGGTTTGGCTTTCTTTTAGCCCAAACCAAATCTGACTTTGGCCCCATTGGCCCCTAACCAGGATATAGGATTATCTTCTTAATCCTAATCCTAATTACAAGTGAACTACATAACAAAACACATCCTAAGCAATTTAATAACCCTTGACGTCAAGTCTTGTTTCCATGAGCTTTCCCACTTAACTTCCTTGACGACGGGTCCAAGCATGCTCCCGAACTTGTGATGACTTTAATGAGTAGCTGAGACTTCTCGGTGATCTCTGCGAACCTCCGACGATCTCTTCAAGTGAACTTCCAACATTTCCCGATTTCTTCTCGGTTGGTTCCGGAAGATCTCCAATTGATTCATCGAACTCTTAAAGGTTCATCAAACTCGACTCGGTATTCTTGCTTTGTGTTTTCTGTTTATCGTAGTTAATCCTGCATACTTAACTCAATAATATGGATTAGATCAAATAACCTATCAATTGATTTTATCATCAAAATCCGAGATTCAACAATCTCCCCTTTTGATGATGACAATCAATTGATGACGGTTAAACATAACTCCCCTATCTATATGCCATATTATGAGAGGATAAAACCACTTGAATTCCATCCCATTGGATTCAAGCATAACCCGATAAGTTCTAATCAGAGAGAGCTTATCGTGATCCTTTTAAACAATAGTGAATACAAAACTTCTATGAAAATCATAACCCGATATGATCAATATATATTTCAAATCATAACCCGATATGATCAATCAATCTTGTGATATTTTCAAGGATTTTTGCAAGGCATATAAGTCATTCATATCAATCACTTTTCTTAATGATTTTGCAATTCATATTTTGTCATGCTATTAAGAATGATATAAGTCATCACTTTTCTCCCCTTTGTCATCAACAAAAGGAAATGAGACTTGAAGCACATATTTTTTGTCATACAACGATTTTATCATTGAAAATTGAGTATGCAAAAATACTTACTTAGAGTACATTTTAGAGGAAAATTCAGCATGCATTCATATTATCTAATCTATTCTTTCTATAAATAATAGAAATTGTAGATGTACAAGAGAGAGATTGGGATAAAAAAAATTCAAGTAGTAATTTCACAAAATCAAGATCATAATTCAAATACAAACTCATTCAAATCATTAAATTCATTAAAATCTCAACATTACTTTTCAATCATCATATAAGGCATTTAAAGAATTTTGAAACATAGGAGAATGATTAATTTAAGCATACAATGTTTCAAGTCATGAATGCCAAAGATATTATTTGTGATTCCAATTTTGCAAGATCAAGATTATGATTTAGATCAAACTTATTTAAATCAAATTGGTAACTTGAAATTCATAATCAAGTCATCAAAATCGATTTCGAGATTTCACAACATGTCATATGGAATTTGAAGGAAAATGATTAGATTCACCGAGAAATAGAAAGAAGATGAAAGACTTTACGGAAAATCCAATCAAACAAGTTTATTGTTTAGGGATAATTTAACATACCTAATTCCCTTCTAATGAATTCAAATTGGTCTTCATTCAAGGCTTTTGTGAATATATCTGCTAATTGATGCTTTGTGTCAATGAATTCTAGAACCACATTATTGTTAAGGACATGATCACGTATGAAATGATGCCTAACGTCGATGTGCTTAGTTCTAGAATGCTGAATTGGATTTTTAGTAAGACATATGGCACTAGTATTATCACATTTTATGGGAATATTTTTAAAGTGAATTCCATAGTCTTCCAATGTATTTTTCATCCAAACAACTTGTGCACAGCATGCACTTGCAGCAATGTATTCGGCTTCCGCCGTAGATAGTGCTACTGAATTTTGTTTCTTGGAAGTCCAAGAAACAAGTGCATGTCCTAAAAATTGGCATGTTCCGGATGTACTCTTTCTATCTATCCTACATCCGCCAAAATCGGCATCCGCGTAGGCCATTAAATCAAATTTTCCAGATTTTGGATACCATAAGCCTAAATTTGGAGTTCCTTTAAGATACCTAAATATTCTTTTAACACTTTTAAGATGAGATAGTTTAGGATTTGATTGAAACCTAGCACAAAGTCCTACACTAAACATGATATCTGGTCTAGTAGCGGTAAGGTAGAGTAGACTACCTATCATTCCCCTATATGTTTTTTGATCGAAGTTTTCACTATTTTCATCCATATCTAACTTAGTCGAAGTACTCATAGGGGTGTTTATTGCTTTTGAATTATCCATGTTAAATCGTTTTAACAATTCTAATGTATATTTAGATTGGTTAAGAAATATACCATCCTTAAGTTGTTTGATTTGTAATCCTAAAAAAGAAAGTTAATTCCCCATTAAACTCATTTCAAATTCAAGACTCATAGATTTGGCAAATGATTCACATAGTGATTCATCCTAAGAGCCAAAAATAATATCATCAACATAAATTTGTACAATAAGAAAATTATTTTCAAAATGTTTAATAAACAGTGTAGTATCAACCTTGCCTTTGGTAAAATTATTTAAAATAAGAAAGGAACTAAGCCTTTCATACCAAGCTCTAGGAGCTTGTTTCAAACCATAGAGAGCCTTAGTTAATTTGAATACATGATTAGGAAGAAGAGAATTTTCAAATCCGGGAGGTTGTTCGACATATACTTCTTCGAAAAATAAAACCATTCAAGAAGGCACTTTTGACATCCATTTGAAATAGTTTAAAATTGTAACTACTAGCATAGGCAAGGAGCATCCTTATGGCTTCTAATCGAGCCACGGGAGCCGAAGGTTTCTTCAATGTCGATACCTTCTTCTTGGTTGAAACCTTTGGCCACTAATCTAGCCTTGTTTCTAACCACGATACCATTTTTTCGTCTTGCTTGTTTCTAAAGACCCACTTAGTACCAATGACTAAATGGTCACTAGGTCTAGGAACAAGCTCCCACACCTTGTTTCTCTCAAATTGATTCAGTTCCTCTTGCATTGCAATAATCCAAAAATCATCTTTTATGGCCTCGTCAATGCACTTAGGTTCAATTTGAGAGAGAAAGGCATTATTTAGCAAAAAAATTCTTGAAAGAGGAACGAGTTTGAACCCCTTTAGATGTATCCCCTATAATTAGCTCCTTTGGATGAGCATCTATATACTTCCATTCCTTAGGTAAGGAAATTTCGGAAGAAGGTGCATCCAAGTTGCTATTTTGAGGAGGGGGTTCATTTAAATTCAAATTATCAAAACCAAGATCATCATCAAAATCATTTTTCTTACAATTTGAGACTTCATTAAAAACTACATGAATAGACTCTTCAATTACTAAGGTTCTTTTATTAAAAACCCAAAAGCTTTAAAACGGAAGAGTAACCAAGAAAGATGCCTTCATCGGATTTTGCATCAAATTTTCCTAAGGCATCCCTTTCATTTAAAATAAAGCATTTACAACCTAAAAACTTTAAAATAGGAAATATTTGGTTTTTTTTATTCCATAATTCATAGGGAGTTTTGATAAGGAAGGTCTTATTAGGACTCTATTCATGATGTAGCAAGCCGTATTTACTGGCTTCACCCAAAAATACTTTAGGTAAACTATGTTCGTTTAACATAGTTCTTGCCATTTCTTGTAGGTTTCTATTTTTTTTTTTCAACCACTCCATTTTGTTGGGGATTTCTCGGAGTGGAGAAGTTATGATTGTATCCATTTACTTCACAAAAATTTTGGAAGTCATGGTTTTGAAATTAAGCCACCATGATCACTCAATTGATGAAATCATGAACCCTTTTTCGTTTTGAGTGAGTTTACAAAATTTAGAGAAACACTTGAAACAATCACTTTTGTGAGCTAAGAAATAGGTCCAAGTGTATCTAGAGTAGTCATCCACAATCACAAAAGCATATTTGCTTCCACCTAGACTTGTTGTATCAATTGGTCCAAATAAGTCCAAATGGATCAATTGTAACGGTCTAGTGGTGCTAATTTGATTTTTTTGTTTGAAGCTTGTTTTTATTTGTTTCCCTAGTTGACATGCATCGCATACCTTATCTTTAATAAACTTTATATTCGGAATCCCTCATTACTAATTCTTGAGATGAGATTTTAGATATTGTTTTCATGCTTGCATGGCCTAATCTCCTATGCCAAAGCCAAGCATCATCATTTATGGCGAGAAAACACATTTCATTACTTAGTTCATCAAGATTGATGGTATAGACATTATTTTGTTTTAAAGCAATCATAGTCATGTTATGATTTGGTTTTTCAATAATGCATATATTTGATTCAAATCTAACGATATAACCTTTTATCGCATAATTGACTAATGCTCAATAGATTATGTTTTAATTCATCAACTAGTAACACATCATCAATGGAAAAACTTGATTTGTTACCTATGGTTCCCTTGCCAATGATTTTGCCTTTGTTGTTGTCTCCGAAGGTGACATAGCCTTCGTCCATGCTAGTGAGCTTGGTGAATTGGGATGGATCTCCGGTCATATGCCTTGAGCATCCACTATCAAGATACCATCTTTTGCTCCTAGCATGTGATGGTGTATGTTTCTACAAGAAGGAATTATTTTTAGGTACCCATTTACTTTTGGGTGCCTCAAAAACCAATCTAACTTGTTTATCATGTTGCATAGACTTGATCATGGTTCCTTTAGGAACCCAAATCAATTTGTTCGGACTAATTTTCTTGAATGGACATTGGTAAGTTACATGTCCATATTTGCAACAAAAGTTGCAATTGCTTTGATGTTTAACATGTAAGATAGGACCTTTAACGAAGGTGGTTGGATTTTGGTGAGTACTTCTCACAAATCCGATTCCACTCCTTTTAGGAACGTGACCCTTATTTGTAAGGATCATGTTTAAGGACTTGCTACCTACCTCGAATTTCTTCAAGGTGTCCTTAAGTACTAAGTTCTCATTTTGGAGAGTTTCTAAATCATGGCATTTAACACATTGAGCTAGACAATCATGATATTCAGTTTTTAATTTATCAAAAGCACACGTAAGACTATCATGCTCCTTTCTTAGCAATTTGTATTTTCTACTAATTGTCTTACATTCATCAAATAACTCATGGAAAGCATTTAATAAATCATGATAAGGTAAATCTGCATTAATTAAATCCGTTACCTCTTCTTGAAGGCCATTAGGGCTTAGTGAGCAACTTGCTTTCGGTGTTGGACTCCTCTTCTTCGGATGTGCTTGAGTCATCCCATGTTGCCTTGAGCCTTCTTCTTTGGTGTTCTCTTTTTTTTTGGCTTGAGGGCAATCATTCTTGTAGTGTCCCTTTTTTTTGCATTCATAGCAAATCACTTGGTCCTTCTTTTGTTCAAATTTATTTTTTTGTATTATTTTTAAATTTGTTCTTTCTTAAATATTTTTTGAATTTTTGAGTCAAAAGTGCAATGTCATTGTCACTGTCCTCATCACTTGATGTTCCTTTCAAGTGGTCTTCTTGTGATTTGAGTGCCATATCCTTCCTGTTCTTTGGAAGGGGTTCTCGAGCTTCGTCATGAGCTTGACATGTCATTTCAGTGAGGTCATTAGAGACCCAATGAGTTCTTCAAGAGGAAATATTTTAAGGTCTTTGGCCTCTTGAATGGCCAGAACTTTTGGATCCCAACTTTTAGGGAGGGATCTTAAGATTTTAGTTACTAGTTCAAAGTTCAGAAAAATCTTTACCAAGAGCTTTGAGTCCATTGATGACATCCGTAAACCGGGTGTACATGTCTCCGATGGACTCACTTGGTTTCATTCGGAAAAGTTCGTAAGAGTGCACAAGAATATTGATTTTGGACTCTTTCACTCGGCTAGTGCCTTCATGAGTGACTTCAAGAGTTCTCCAAATATCAAAAGCCGAATCACAAATTGAAACACGATTAAATTCGTTTTTGTCTAGTGCACAAAACAAGGCATTCATAGCCTTTGCATTTAAAGCAAAAACCTTCTTCTCCGATTCATTCCATTCGCTCATCGGAAGAGAAGATTTTTGAAATCCGTTTTCAACAATAGTCCAAAGCTCGAAATCCATAGAAATAAGGAAGATCCTCATTCGAGTCTTCCAATACGTGTAATCCGACCCATTAAACATAGGTGGACGAGTGATAGAATGGCCCTCTTGCATGCCGGAGTAAGCCATCTCTCTTGGGTATTAAACCAAATATGAGAGATAACCTTGCTCTGATACCAATTGTTAGGATCGAAGCAGCACTAAGAGGGGGGGGTGAATTAGTGCAGCGGATAAAAACTTGGGTTTTCTGAAAAATCTTTCGTATGAAGAGAGCGGAACTTGACAAATTTAAACTTGAAGGCGTATTCTTAAATATGCGCAGCAAAAGTAATAAGGAACTAGAGCATATAAGAAGATTTGCAATAATATGAATAACAATAATGAAACGCAAACCACAGATCACGCCGATGTTAGAGTGGTTCGGTCAAATGACCTACTCCACTTGTGAGGCCCCTCTTCGATGAGGCTCCCACCTTCCACTAGCAAGCTTCTTGAAATGGAAGGGTAAATACCCCTCTTACAACTCTTTACAAGCAGTTCACTCTCTTACAGATTTTTGAGAAGAGATGAGGTGAACACTAGCAAATTGAAACGAAAGCAAGCTAACACTTTTCTAAGATCTTTCTCTCAAACTCTTGCTGCTCAAAAGGTTGTAATCTCAGCTGAGATTTGAGGGGTATTTATAGGCCTCAAGAGGATTCAAATTTGGGCTCCAAAATTTGGGCTCCAAAATTCAAATCCTCTTTGGGTTCCCGATCTTTGGCGGTGCCACCAGCCAATAGCGATGCCACCGCCCAGCGTTGGTGCTGGGGTGCCACCCCAACTTCAGAGGTGTCACCGCCCGACCAGGCGGTGCCACCACCTGCTCTCTCCGCTTCACTTGGTTTGGCTTTCTTTTAGCCCAAACCAAATCTGACTTTGGCCCCGCTTGGCCCCTAACCAGGATATAGGATTATCTTCTTAATCCTAATCCTAATTACAAGTGAACTACATAACAAAACACATCCTAAGCAATTTAATAACCGCTGACGTCAAGTCTTGTTCCGGCGAAGCTTTCCGAATTAACTTCCTTCGACGGGGTCCAAGCATGCTCCCGAACTTGTGATGACTTTAATGAGTAGCTGAGACTTCTCGGTGATCTCTCAAGAACCTCCCACGATCTCTTCGCGAACTTCCAACAGATTCCCGATTTCTTCTCGTTGGTTCCGGCAGCATCTCCGACGATTCATCGAACTCTTAAAGGTTCATCAAACTCGACTCCGGTATTCTTGCTTTGTGTTTTCTGTTTATCGTAGTTAATCCTGCATACTTAACTCAATAATATGGATTAGATCAAATAACCTATCAATTGATTTTATCATCAAAATCCGAGATTCAACACAAATCCGAGAAGTCCAGGAGCTTGCCAAAAGAAGCTCATCAGAACTTGCCAAGTGGATTGTCGTAAGTCTAGGAGTTTGCCGGAAGTCTACAGGAGCATCACCGAGGGTTTATCGGATGATCGACGGAAGTTCGCTGGATGCTCGCCGGAAGAAGCTATTGACACACCGGAGCAAGTTGTAGTAAATGTCTTAAGAAATATCATAGTTAACAAGATGATTAAGTTAAAAATGGGAGGTGATCCCATTTACTTAATCTTGGGGCAATTGGGTCGAATGGATCAGCCCATTCGAACCTAGATTTCTTGGCCAGCGGTGGCACCGCCCAGGGCTCAGTCTCCGAGCTAGGCTAGGTGGTGCAACCGCCCCTGATAGGCAGTGGAACTGCCTGAGCTCGATCTCCGATCTCTACCAAGCGGTGCAACCGCCCCAGTCATGCGGTGGCATTGCTTGGGCTCAGTCTCCGAGTGAGACTGGACGGTGCAATCACCCCTAACAAGTGGTGGAACCGCTTGAGCTCTGTCTCCAAGCTCTGCCAAGTGGTGCAACCGCCCCTGATAGGAGGTGGCACCGCCCAGAGACTCAGTCTCCGAGCTCTGTCAGGCGGTGCAACTGCCCCAGTCAAGCGGTGCAACTACCAGGCCCCTGAAATTCGGGAGATGACAGTTTTGAGCTCGGAATTCAAACTGGTTTGGGGCCTATAAATACCCCACCCTTTCAGAAGCCTATAAATACCCCACCCTTTAAGCAATGAACGGGCAACCAAAGGCACTGAAAATCTAATCTTACTCTGTGATTTTTAGAGCTCAAAACTATTGTAAAGGCTAGAAGTTCTCCTCCCTCTTTTCTTCCAAGTTTCGAGCTTTCAAGAGAGGAGAGAAATTTTGTAAGGGTTATCTCCTAAGCCTGTCAAAAGGAGTGAAACTACAAAAAGGTTGTTGGTCTTCGCCTATTGAAGGAAGGCCTCTAGTGGACGTCGGTGACCTCGTCGGAGGAGGAAGCCGAAAGTGGATGTAGGTTATGTTTGACCGAACCACTCTAAATCTCGGTTTGCATTTACTTTGAGCATCTTATCTTTACTGTAAACCTCCTCAGTAGCTTACTACCTTCTGCTCATTTACAAACATGTTTCATAGTTAAGTATTTTCTGAATCGGCGTTAAGACGAAAATCAGTTTTATCATACGAACATCATATTTTAGTTTGCACTTACATTTTGATTTTCATCATACCTACAAACTTCCTTTATATCTTTACTTTAACTGCATCTCGCTTAATCACAAGTTAAAGTGATTTACGAATCGACTTTCTTACCAAAATCGCTTTTATCGTATGAATACAGTTGTAATCGTCGAAAGTTTTCCACTGCACTAATTCACCCCCCCCTCTTAGTGATCTTGATCCTAACAAATACGAGATTCAACATCCACTGTATTAAGCCAATCAATAAAGTCATCAACATTGATTTTACCTTCAAAGTCTGAAATATCCAGCTTTATGTTGTATTTATTTTGCCACTCATCTTGGTCTCTACACCTTGCTCAATATCTTTCAACTCCCTTGGGTGAGGAGGGGGATCATCATCAAAACCAAACTCTTGGGCATCATTTTCATGTTGATTGCTTCTTCTTCAAAGTTTTTCAATGATTTCATTCTTTTCTTGTAGACTACGTAGTAATCTTTGTTGTTGCAACCTCAAGGACTCAACGTCATCTTCATGGCCACTACCTTCACCGACTACATTTTTTCTATTCTGCCTTACTATGATCTATAGCCTTTAGCTCTGATACCAAACTGATACCGAGATAATGAAGAATAAAATTTGAAAGGCTAAAAGTTGTATTTACTAAAAACATTTTTGGAATGATAATAAATATATTCACCAAGTTTAAAATCATAAAATGATACAGAAACTCACCACCCTAAGGATAATTAAACAATGATACAGAACTTGAAAAAAAAGATTAGCCACTCAAGGAAATATCCAGAAGATATAAAGACTAAGCTCACCACTCTACGGTAAACAAAGAGATATAGAGTTAAAAGAGAAAAATCAAAAAGTTTCTATAAATACCATTATATTCTAAACTGTTTTTAACTATAAAACATCAAAATAAATACTAGTACATGAAACAAACCTCCATGCATAAGAAACTATGAAATTTATTACTTTGCATCGAATAACTAAACTCTTTAATCCATTCCTTGGTCATGAAGAAAAGTTGAATTAACTCTCCCTTTGAATCTACTCAATAGTTGGAAAGTTAATAGTTTGGACTTTTTCAACTTATAAAGGCATACCCTTTACCTCTTTAGTAATCAATTTTGGTTATTTAATCAAGTTGGGCTATCTATAGGTTTGGAAAATTGGTTTACAACTCATTTGGATTATGGGCTGTCACATTTGAGAGATTTAGATTAAAGGCCATACGATAAGCATTATGGGCTGTAGAGAATATCATATGATTATCAAGATTTATTTAAGTTGATTGTAGGAAATTAGGTACTCCCGTGTCACTTAGCACTCGCATCTCAATAATACAAAGTTTTTACTCTAAAAATATCTTCATTGATCTCTCCATCTTGTAAAATAATTTATCCAAGATACTTAAATATTTTACTTAAAGAAACTTCTTATCCATCTAACTTAACTATATTCTTTCGTTTATTCCTAGTATTACCAAAATTGCATCACTTCATATATTCAATTTTAGTTATACTTAATACGAAACTTTTAGTTTCTAAGGAATAACTCTATAGCTCAAGTTTATAATTAAGGTGTTAGGACTCTAGCTAGGAGAGTCCTAATTGAGATGGACATTCATATAAAACCTACCTAAGCCAACTCCTATTAAAGAGGTGAAGAGGCCAGCTAGGGTTAGGAGGTTGTTTCTTAAAGAAGAATTAAGAGTTGTAAAGAAATAGAAGTCTTGAGTAGGAGTCCTATTAGGAGTTGGTTAGAAGTAGGAGTCTTGAGTAGGAGTCCTATTATGAGTTAGGGTTTAGAAGCCCTATCAATAGCCATGTATTCCTCCTTTTTTTATAAGTAATAGATAAATCATTTCTGTACAGTTTGAGCAGTAACTTGGAGGGAGAAACCCCTATAGAGTTCCAAAGAGGCCGATCCCCTAAAGAGATTAACCCCAAGTTTAGAATCTACAAGGGTTCTAATATCTGGTATTAGAGCAGCGTTCTTGGCATCTCGCTGCCCTTCCATAGCCATCCATCAGCCCTCCATAGCTGCCCAAAGCAATTCCCACAATTGTTTAAAAGATCATCACCAAATTCCGTCGTCATCTCCACCACCGTGGATTATCCTTTGATCTCCCCGTGAATTGCAACAAGTTCTGGTTTCCTACCTTACTGCTGCTATAATTTAGTTATCCTTATTCGAAAATCTAAAAAAAAAATTATTCTTATATTGCTGCATAAATTTTTCGTCACAAAGTTTTCATCTCTACAATGAAATATACATTACAAAATTTCAACCGCATTGCACAGATTGTTTGATCTTCCTACTATATTTTTACTATCCAAATCTCTATGAAATTTTTATGACAGTTTTGATACTTCCTAACAGCAGATTTCCCTTTGATTTTGTCAAAAAAATTCTCAATATAAACCATTGATATTTTACGTCTAATCTGCTATACTTGAAAATCTGCACTATAAAATTTCAGCCGCATAGCACTGTTTGTTTGATCTTGATACTATGTTTTTTCTGTCCAAATCTCTACGAAATTTTTATGATAACTTTGACACTTCCTAACAATGGATTTCCCTTTGGTTTGTCAAAAAATTCTTAATATAAACCACTGATCTTTTACGTCTAATCTGCTACACTTAAAAATCTGTGCTGTAGAAAATTTTAACCGCATATTGTTGCCTTAACGTATCTATTTGCAATATTTTTTGAATGAAATTTCTTATACACTTCATAGATTATCTTCTCTGTCATCTAAATTGATCTATCGAGGAATTCATTTCTAAAAACGATTTTGTGTTGCTACAAATTTTTATCATAAACCGCTGAAATTTTTCGATGAGAATTTTGCTATCGCAACTTGTACCAATTTTCTTACTGTTACTACTGAAATTTTCTTAATTAAATTTGACATCCTTGCTGTCATATAAACTGAGATATTTTTATCAATTCTCTTATTAAATCTCTCAAGTTTTTGGTGAAAATTTTATTAAGAAATCACTGTTTCTTCGATGACAATTCTGCTCTTATAAGACAACATATACTTGTAGCAACTTCCACTGATTTCTATCAAACATTTGCTGCCATCCACTACAGATCCAAAACTTACACTCCACCAAACTACACCTTCAAACTATACTCAAAACAGCCACAAAACAAGTCTAAACCCACAGCCTACATCCACCAATCCACCAACCCTTTCGA
Organism: Musa schizocarpa; assembly: GCA_900464855.2. Classification (NCBI taxonomy): domain Eukaryota; kingdom Viridiplantae; phylum Streptophyta; class Magnoliopsida; order Zingiberales; family Musaceae; genus Musa; species Musa schizocarpa. The sequence goes on from LS990919.1 coordinate 31,713,318, forward strand.
CCATCACCTCTCTCAACCTATATATGCCTTTAACCCGACAACAAAAGAGAGATCTTAATATCACAGATTTGGCAATATATACTATGGCATCTGAGGAGGTAATCAATGCTAAATTCAAAGTCTTTGAGGCACAAATGAAGGATAAGATTCGGACGCTCTTTACCGAACTCAAATTAGGTCAACCACTAAGCCCGAAGAAATCACATGAAGAAGAAAGCTTTGCCCAATCACACAAAGCCCGAAAAGATGACTTCCAAGAGAGGGGAGGCTCTATGACCGACCCCAACTATCCATGCATGAGGGTAGACTTCCCTAGATGGGAAGAAAGATACCTGATTGGTTAGCTCTCGTTCGCGGAGTAATATTTTTGGTACCACAAAATCATGAACGCATCTATGGTGAAAATTACAGCTATATATCTTGAAGGGGATGTCATACAGTGGTTTGACTAGTTTGAACACACTTATGGAGTCCTTTCATGGCGACAATTCAAAGAATGACTACTGATTCGCTTCGGACTAACCGATTACAAGAACATTGACAAACAACTAGCAAAGATCCGACAAACCTCTACCATTCAAGAGTACTAAATGAGATTTAAAAGGTTATCTAATCAAACTCATGATTGGTCTCAAAAACAATAATTGGGGACCTTCATTGAGGGCTTAAAGCTGGAGATCCGGGGAGAAGTTAAAGCGCGATAACCCTACACGCTTATGACAGCCATCTCTTTCGCACGACATCAAGAGGAGTGATTGAACCATGAAGCTCGGAGGACTAGGGTTGCTCCTCAACCAGCAATATGGAAGCTCTCTGCCCCCCCTACTATCAACCAAGTCCCTACACTAAAAAGTTTGACAAGAGAAGAATTTTGGGAGCGATATATGAAGGGGTTATGTTGGCATTACGATGAGCCATGGAGCCATGAGCATCTATGTATGTTAGAACCCTTGCAGATTCTAAACTTGGGGTTGATCTCTTTAGGGGATCGGCCTCCTTGGAACTCTATAGAGGTTCCTCCCTCCAAGTTGATACTCAAAGGCTGTAGAAAAGATTCATCTATTGCTTATGAAAAGAGGAGGAATATATGGCTATTTATAGGGCTTCTAAACCCTAACTCCAAATAGGACTCCTATTCAAGACTCCTATTTCTAACCAACTCCTAATAGGACTCCTACTCAAAACTCCTATTCCCATACAACTCCTAATTCTTCTCTAAGAAACAACCACCTAACCCTAGCCGGCCTCTTCACCTCTTTAATAGGGGTCGGCTTAGGTAGGTTTTACATGAATGTCCTCAATTAAGACTCTCCTAGCTAGAGTCCTAACAAACCCGCCCTCTTCAAATCAGTCTTGTCCTCAAGGCTGACAATTCATGAACTCTGAAAATTTGATCTTCAAGTCGTCATAGTTCTCCCAAGTGACATATTCTGTTGGTAGGTTCGCCCATTGTATTAGCACTTTGGTAGTGGGTCATCATCGTCGAGTCACGATCCGTCGATCAATAATGGCACTTAGCTAGGTCTGGAGTTCTCTTTCGATAGTCTTATTTGTTGGGTGGCTTTGGGTTGTCTCCAAGCACCTATTTACAACTTTCATCTGGCCATCGATTTGTGGGTGATATGCCATACTCCTTTTCAATTTAATACCCTGCGTATGGAATAACTTTGTCCAAAATCTGCTTGTAAAGATGCAAGTAGAATTTGTCACAAGCACAATGCATCCCTTATAGTGTAATTCTTTTGAGTCACAATTGTAATGAGCCATAGAGCTTGGTGCTTCCTCCATTTTTTTTATGATCTTACTGGTCTCTGAATCTTCTTGTCATTTCATCTTAATATCCTCAAGGAAGTCACTAGTCGAAAGTGAAATGGCCAAAAATTCAGCTTGCTTAGGTAGCTATAAAAGCGCATCTGCAACAACATTCTCTTTCCCCTTTTTGTAAGTTATTTCATAATCATATCCAAGAACCTTTGTTACCCATTTTTGCTACTTGGGGGAAGATATCTTCTGCTCTAAGAGATTTTTTAGGCTTTTATGGTCGGTCTTGATTTGAAAGCATCGCCTGATCAAGTACGATCTCCACCTCGTTGCTACGTGCACAATGGCGAGCATCTTCTTATCATATGTTAACATGTTTTGATAGGGAGAAGACAATGCCTTGCTAATATATGTGAGTGGTCAACCATCTTGCATGAGAACATCTCTCATTCTGTCTCCAGATGCATCGACCTTAATGATGAAGGGTCGGTTGAAATCTGGTAGCGTTAGCACCGGCATCGTTGTCATGGCTACCTTAAGTTTGTCGAAGGCAGCGAAGGCTTTGTCTGACCATTGGTGTTAGGATCGGAGCGGCACTAAGAGGGGCGGGGGTGAATTAGTGCAGCGGATTAAAACGTTGGTTTCAACAAATCTTTCGTACGATAAAAATCAGAATCGGAAGTGCTTAACTTGAAAGCGTATTCGCAAAGTTGTGCAGCAAAGGTAATGATGAAATAAAGCAAGTAAGAAGGTTTGCAGTAATGTAAATAGCAGTAATGAAATGCAAACCAGATATTACACCGTTTTTGAAGTGGTTCGGTCAAGTGACCTACATCCACTTGCGAGGCCCCTCTTCGATGAGGCTCCCACCTTCCACTAGCAAATCTCTTGAAAGGGAAGGGTGAATACCCCTCTTATAACTCTTTTACAAGCGGTTCACTCTCTTACAGATTTTTAGCAAGAAAGAAGGAGGTGAACACTAGCAAATTGAAAACAAGACTAGCTAAGACTTTTCTAAGGCCTTTCTCTTAAACAATTGCTACTCAAAAAGTTGTAACCTCAGCTGAGATTTGAGGGGTATTTATAAGCCTCAAGAAGATTCAAATTTGGGCTCCAAATTTGAATTCTCGTTGGGTTCCCGATGCTGGCGGTGCCACCGCCTGTCAGTGTTAGACGCTGACAATGCTGGGCGGTGCCACCGCCCAGCTCTCGGGCACTGGGCGGTAACACCGCCCAGCTCTCGGGTGCTGGGCGGTGCAACCGCCCAGTCTGGCAGTGCCACCGCCAGACCCTTCGGGCCACTTGTTTGGGCTTCAAATTTTTTCCAAACCAAGTCTAATTTTGGGCCTAGTTGGCCCTTAACCAGGATATAGGATTATCTCTTAATCCTAATCCTAATTACAAGTGAACTACATAACAAAACACATCCTAAGCAATTTTTCAACCGTGAACGTCGAGTCTTGTTCCGGCGAGCTTTTCGACGAACTTCTTCCGACGGGCTCCCAGCAAGCTCCCGAACTTGTGATGACTTTAATGAGTAGCCGAGCCTTCTCGGTGATCTCCGTGAACCTCCGACGATCTCTTCGGTGAACTTCCAAAAATTCCGACAGGTTCCCGATTTCTTCTCGGTTGGTTCCGGCAGCATCTCCGACGATTCTTCGGACTCTTAAACGTCCATCGAACTTGACTCTGGTATCCTTGCTTTGTGTTTTCTGGTTATCATAGTTAATCCTGCACACTTAACTCAATAATATGGATTTGATCAATTAACCCATCAATTGATTTTATCATCAAAATCCGAGATTCAACAATCTCCCCCTTTTTTATGATGACAATCAATTGATGACGGAGTTAAACATAACTCCCCCTATCTATATGCTATATTATGAGAAGATAAAAACACTTGAATTCCATCCCATTGAATTCAAGCATAAACCGATAAGTTCCAACCGTAGAACTTATCGTTATTCTTATTAAGCATAATGTAAATGCGAAACTTCGATGAAAATCCTTTTCAAGTCGAAAGATAAGAGACAATTTTCACTATGACAGGAGATAAAGATTTTCAACATGAATTTCATGATATACATGCTTTCAATATGACCAATCGATCTTACGATATTCTCAAAGATTTTGCAAGGCATATAAGACATTCATATCACACAAGCTTTTGCAATTCATATAAGTCATGCTATTAAAATGATAGAAGTCATCACTTTTCTCCCCCTTTGTCATCAACAAAATGGGAATGAGACTTGAAGCACATAATTTGTCATACAAAGATTTTATCATTCAGCATTAATCATGCAAAGATTTTATCATTCAAAATTAAGTATGCTAAAATATTTACGCAGAGTTCATCTGAAAGGAAAATTCAGTATTCATCCATATTATCAAATCTCTTCTTTCTATAAATAACAAAAATTGTAGATGTACAAGGAAGAGATTGGGATAAAAAAATTTCAAGTAGTAACTCCAATAAGTCAATATCATAATTCGAATACAAATCCATTCAAATTCAATTCGTCAACTTGAAACTCATAATCAAGCCATCAAAATCAATTTCGAGATTCAAAAATCATAAAACCATTAATCTTGATTAGATGGGAGTGGTGTTTGACTCAAGATAGGATAAGAAAATTTAACATGTCATTATAATCGAAAGAGAAGGATCAGATTCACCAAGGAACGGAGAGAAGATGAAAAAACTTTACGGAAAATCCATTCAAACAAGTTTATTGTTTAGGGACAATTTAACATACCTAGTTCCCTTCTAATAAATTCAAATTGGTCTTCATTTAGGGCTTTTGTAAATATATCTGCTAATTGATGCTTTGTGTCAATGAATTCGAGAACAACAACATTGTTAAGGACAAGATCGCGTATGAAATGATGCCTAACGTCGATGTGCTTAGTTCTAGAGTGCTAAATTGGATTTTTAGTAAGACATATGGCACTAGTATTATCATATTTTATGGGAATATTTTTAAAGTGAATTCTATAGTCTTCTAATGTATTTTTCGTAGATAGTACAACTGAATTTTGTTTCTTGGAAGTCCAAGAAACAAGTGCATGTCCTAAAAATTGGCATGTTTCGGATGTACTTTTTCTATCTATCCTACATCCGCCAAAATCGGCATCTGCATAAGCTATTAAATCAAAATTTTTAGATTTTGGATACCAAAATCCTAAATTTGGAGTTCCTTTAAGATACCTAAATATTCTTTTAACACTTTTAAGATGGGATAATTTGGGATTTGATTGAAACCTAGCGCAAAGTCCTACACTAAACATAATATCCGGTCTAGTCGCGGTGAGGTAGAGTAGACTACCTATCATTCCCCTATATGTTTTTTTATCAAAATTTTCACTATTTTCATCCATATCTAACTTAGTCGAAGTGCTTATAGTGGTGTTTATTGCTTTTTAATTATCCATGTTAAATCGTTTTAACAATTCTAATGTATATTTAGATTGGTTAAGAAATATACCATCACTAAGTTGTTTGATTTGTAATCCTAAAAAGAAAGTTAATTCACCCATTAAACTCATTTCAACTTCATGACTCATACATTTCGCAAATGATTCACATAATGATTCATCCGAAGAGCCAAAAATAATATCGTCAACATAAATTTGCACAATAAGAAAATTATTTTCAAAATGTTTAATAAACAATGTAGTATCAACCTTGCCTTTGGTAAAATTATTTAAAATAAAAAAGGAACTAAGTCTTTCATACCAAGCCCTAGGGGCTTGTTTCAAGGCATAGAGAGCCTTAGTCAATTTGAATACATGATTAGGAAGAAGAGAATTTTCAAATCCGGGAGGTTGTTCGACATATACTTCTTCGTCAATAAAACCATTCAAGAAGGCACTTTTGACATCCATTTGAAATAGTTTAAAATTATAACTACTAGCATAGGCAAGGAGCATCCTTATGGCTTCTAATGGGAGCGAAGGTTTCTTCGTAATCGATACCTTCTTCTTGGTTGAAACCTTTGGCCACTAATCTAGCCTTGTTTCTAACCACGATACCATTTTCATCTTGCTTGTTTCTAAAGACCCATTTAGTACCAATGACTAAATGGTCAGTAGGTCTAGGAACAAGCTTCCATACCTTATTCCTTTCAAATTGATTCAGTTCCTCTTGCATTGCAATAACCGAAAAATCATCTTTTATGGCCTCGTCAATGCATTTAGGTTCAATTTGAGAAAGGAAGGCAGCGTTAGCACAAAAATTCTTGAAAGAGGAACGAGTTTGAACCCCTTTTGATGTATCCCCTATAATTAGCTCCTTTGGATGAGCATCTATATACTTCAATTCCTTAGGTAAGGAAATTTTGGAAGAAGGTGCATCCAAGTTGCTATTTTGAAGAGGGGGTTCATTTAAATTCAAATTATCAAAACCAAGATCATCATCAAAATCATTTTTCTTTAAATTTGAAACTTCATTAAAAACTACATGAATAGACTCTTCTATTACTAAGGTTCTTTTATTAAAAATCCGAAAAGCTTTAGAAACGGAAGAGTAACCAAGAAAGATGCCTTCATCGGATTTAGCATCAAATTTTCCTAAGGCATCCCTTTCATTTAAAATAAAGCATTTACAACCGAAAACTTTAAAATAGGAAATATTTGGTTTTTTGTTATTCCATAATTCATAGGGAGTTTTTGATAAGGATGGTCTTATTAGGACTCTATTCATGATGTAGCAAGCTTTAGGACTCTATCCGAAAACTTTATTAGGACTCTATTCATGATGTAGCAAGTTTTTGATAAGGATGGTCTTATTAGGACTCTATCCGAAAACTTTACGGCTTCGGCCCAAAAATACTTAGGTTAACTATGTTTATTTAACATAGTTCTTGTCATTTCTTGTAGGTTTCTATTTTTTCTTTCAACTACTCCATTTTGTTGGGGATTCCTCGGAGTGGAGAAGTTGTGATTGTATCCATTAACTTCACAAAAATTTTGAAAGTCACGGTTTTGAAATTCGCCATCGTGATCACTCCGAATTGATGAAATCATGAAACCTTTTTCGTTTTGAGTGAGTTTACAAAATCTAGAGAAGCACTTGAAACAATCACTTTTGTGAGCTAAGAAATAGGTCCAAGTGTATCTAGTATAGTCATCCACAATTACAAATGCATATTTGCTTCCTCCTAGACTTGTCGTATCAATTGGTCCAAATAAGTCCAAATGAATCAATTGTAATGGCCTAGTGGTGCTAATTTGAGTTTTTGATTTGAAACTAGTTTTTATTTGTTTACCTAGTTGACATGCATCGCTTACTTTGTCCTTAATAAACTTTATATTTGGAATTCCTCGCACTAATTCTCTAGATGAGATCTTAGATATTAGTTTCATGCTTGCATGGCCTAGTCTCCTATGCCAAAGCCAAGCATCATCATTTAAAGCAGAGAAGCACATTTCATTACTTAGTTCATCAAGGTTGATGGTGTAGACATTATTTTGTTTTAATGCAATCATAGTCATGTTATGGTTTGGTTTTTCAATAATACATATATTTGATTCAAATCTAACGATATAACCTTTATCGCATAATTGACTGACACTCAAGAGATTATGTTTCAATCCATCAACTAGTAAGACATCATCAATAGAAAATTTTAATTTGTTACCTATGGTTCCCTTGCTAATGATTTTTCCTTGGTTGTTGTCTCCGAAGGTGACGTACCCTTCTTCTTTGCTAGTGAGCATAGAGAAATGAGATGGATCTCCAATCATATGTCTTGAGCATCCACTATCTAGATACTATCTCTTGGTCCTAGCTTGTGATGGTGTATGTTTCTACAAGAAGAGATTATTTTTAGGTACCCATTTTCTTTTGGGTGCCTTAAAAACTTGTTCATCATATTACATAGAATTGATCATGGTTCCTTTAGGAGCCCAAATTAGTTTGTTCAGACTAATTTTCTTGAATGGACATTTATAAGTTTTATGTCCATATTTGCAAAAAAAGTTGCAATGGCTTTGGTGCCGAACATGTAAGACGGGGCCTTTAATGAAGGTGGTTGGATTTTGGTTAGGACTTCTCACAAATCCGATTCCACTTCTTTTAGGAACGTAACCCTTATCTGTAAGGTTCATGTTCAAAGATTTGCTACCAACCTCGAATTTCTTCAAGGTGTCCTTAAGTAGCAAGTTCTCCTTTTGGAGAGATTCTAGATCATGGCATTTTATACATGGAGCTAAACTATCATGATATTCAGTTTTTAATTTATCGATATGACAAGTGAGACTATCATGCTCCTTTTTTAGCAATTTATATTTTCTACTAATTGTCTTACATTCATCAAATAACTCATAGAAAGCATTTAATAATTCATGATAAGGTAAATCTGCATCAATTAAATATGTTACCTCTTCTCCGATGGCCATTAGGGCGTAATGAGCAACTTGCTCGGTGTTGGACTCCTCTTCTTCGGACGTGCTTGAATCATCCCACGTTGCTTTGAGCGCCTTCTTCTTCGATGTTCTCTTTTTGGCTTGAGGACAATCGTTCTTGTAGTGTCCCGGTTTTTTGCATTCATAGCAAATCACTTGGTCCTTCTTTTGTTCAAATTTATTTTTTATATTATTTTTAAATTTGTTCTTCCTTTAATATTTTTTAAATTTTTGAGTCAAAAGTGCAATGTCATTGTCACTGTCCTCATCACTTGATGTTCCTTTCAAGTGGTCTTCTTGTGATTTGAGTGACATATCCTTTCTGTTCTTTGGAAGGGGGTTCTCGAGCTCGTCATGAGCTTGATATGTCATTTCGTAGGTCATTAGAGACCCAATGAGTTCTTCAAGAGGGAATGTTTTAAGGTCTTTGGCCTCTTGAATGGCCGTAACTTTTGGATCCCAACTTTTAGGGAGGCATCTTAAGATTTTAGTTACTAGTTCAAAGTTAGTAAAATCTTTACCAAGAGCTTTGAATCCATTGATGACATCCGTAAACCGGGTGTACATGTCTCCGATGGACTCACTTGTTTTCATTCGAAAAAGTTCGTAAGAGTGCACAAGGATGTTGATTTTGGACTCTTTCACTCGGCTAGTGCCTTCATGAGTGACCTCAAGAGTTCTCCAAATATCAAAAGCCGAATCACAAATTGAAACACGATTAAATTCATTTTTGTCTAGTGCACAAAACAAGGCATTCATAGCCTTTGCATTTAAAGCAAAAACCTTCTTCTCCGATTCATTCCATTCGCTCATCGGAAGAGAAGATTTTTGAAATCCGTTTTCAACAATAGTCCAAAGCTCGAAATCCATAGAAGTGAGGAAGATCCTCATCCGAGTCTTCCAACACGTGTAATCCGACCCATTAAACAAAGGTGGATGTATGATAGAGTGTCCCTCATGCATGCCGGAGTAAGCCATCTCTCTTGGGTATTAAACCAAATATGAGAGTGAGCCTTGCTCTGATACCAATTGTTAGGATCGGAGCGGCACTAAGAAGGGGGGGGGGTGAATTAGTGCAGCGGATTAAAACGTTGGTTTCAACAAATCTTTCGTACGATAAAAATCAGAATCGGAAGTGCTTAACATGAAAGCGTATTCGCAAAGTTGTGCAGCAAAGGTAATGATGAAATAAAGCAAGTAAGAAGGTTTGCAGTAATGTAAATAGTAGTAATGAAATGCAAACCAGAGATTACGTCGTTTTTGAAGTGGTTCGGTCAAGTGACCTACATCCACTTGCGAGGCCCGTCTTCGATGAGGCTCCCACCTTCCACTAGCAAATCTCTTGAAAGGGAAGGGTGAGTACCCCTCTTACAACTCTTTTAGAAGCAGTTCACTCTTACAGATTTTTAGCAAGAAAGAAGGAGGTGAACACTAGCAAATTGAAAACAAGACTAGCTAAGACTTTTCTAAGGCCTTTCTCTTAAACAATTGCTGCTCAAAAAGTCATAATCTCAGCTGAGATTTGAGGGGTATTATAGGCCTCAAGAGGATTCAAATTTGGGCTCCAAATTTGAATTCTCGTTGGGTTCCCGATGTTGGCGGTGCCACCGCCTTTCGGTGTCAGACGCTGACAGTGCTGGGCGGTGCCACCGCCTTTCGGTGTCAGACGCTGACAGTGCTGGGCGGTGCCACCGCCTAGCTCTCGGGCACTGGGCGGTGCAACCGCCCAGTCTGGTAGTGCCACCGCCAAACCCTTCGGGTCACTTGTTTAGGCTTCAAATTTTGCCCAAACCAAGTCTAATTTTGGGCCCAATTAGCCCCTAACAAGGATATAGGATTATCTCTTAATCCTAATCCTAATTACAAGTGAACTACATAACAAAACACATCCTAAGCAATTTTTCAACCGCAAACGTCGAGTCTTGTTCCGGCGAGCTTTCCGACGAACTTCTTTCGACGGGCTCCCAGCCTTCTCGGTGATCTCCGTGAACCTCCGACGATCTCTTCGGCGAACTTCCGAAAATTCTGACAGGTTCCCGATTTCTTCTCGGTTGGTTCCGGTAGCATCTCCGACGATTCTTTGGACTCTTAAACGTCCATCGAACATGACTCTAGTATCCTTGCTTTGTGTTTTCTGGTTATCGTAGTTAATCCTGCACACTTAACTCAATAATATGGATTAGATCAATTAACCCATCAATTGATTTTATCATCAAAATCTGAGATTCAACAATTAGAAGGTATCATTTTTCAGTAGAGAAGTGAGTGATGCACTGATCTTTCCATAGTTTTTCACAAACTTACGGTAGTAGTCTGTTAAACCCAGAAAGCCATGTAGCAATTTTATGTTCCTCGGGGTAGGCCAGTTTTGCATTGCTCCAATTTTGAAGAGGTCCACCATCACACCTTCCTCTGATATGATATGCCCTAGATATTCCATCTTTTGTTGAAGAAAGCAAAAATTCGTAGTGGCTGTTGTGTGTTCGAAAGGTGATTTTCGGTATGACTTCTTCGTACACTCTTATTTGATGATACCCGGATCGAAGGTTCAGCTTTATGAAGATTTGTGCTCCCTTTCATCTAGCAATTCATCTACTACTGGAATAGGGTATTTATCCTTGATGGTTATGCCATTGAGAGCTTGGAAATCAATGCATATTCGCCATGTTTCGTCATTCTTGCGTACAAGTAGCACCGGTGAAGAGTAAAGGTTGCAACTTGGCTGAATAACTCCTGTTTCAAGCATTTCTTTTACAATCCTTTCTATTTCATCCTTCTAAAGATATAGATATTGATATGGTTGAGTATTTGCTGGAGGTTTGCTTGAAAGAATCGTTATAGAATGATCATGCCGACGGGTAGATGGTAGGTTGTGCGGTTCATCAAATATACCTGAAAATTCAGCAAGCAAAGGAAGTGGGTTTGGATCTTCAAATTCTATTGGCTCTCCCTTAGTTTGCTGCTCAAGTTGTACCAAAAATCCGCTACATGCTTTATACAAAACCTTCTCCATTTGTTGTGTGCAAATCATCGTTACGTCGCCCCTACGTTTCCCGTTCAGTATCACCTATTTCTCCTTACTGTAAAATTTCATAATTAGTTGCATAAAATTCCAAGAAATATCACCTAATGTTGTCAACCATTTAATTCTAAGTATGGCCTCATGATCATCAAGAGAGAGAAGGAAGAAATATGCAATTATCTCTTGGTAAGGCCTCATGATCAGCAACAGTTTCACTTGCGGGATCCTACGATCATACTTAAAAATTCATCCATCGACGACCTTAACGTCAAACCTGCTGCAATTCTCGATAAGTAAGGCCATCTGGACAGTAACCTTACTATTTAGAAAGTTATTAGTACTGCCCGTGTCGATGAGAACAGTGATCGATTGTTGTTTGAGAAGGCCTCCAACTTTCATCGTTTGCGGGTTTGTGTAGCCAGCTAGTGCATGAACCATAACTTCGATCGGTTGTGGCTCTTCTTTTGCATCTTCTTCTTCATGTTCAAGGCTCTCTTCTGGATGTTCAATGACCTCTTCTTCTATTGGTTCAATCATAAGAAGTCTCCCTTTACTACAGCGATGCTCACGGCTCCATGGCTCGTCACAATGCCAACATAACCCCTTCGCATATCGCTCCCGAAGCTCTTCTCTTGTTAACCTCTTTGGTGTAGGGACTCGGATGATAGTAGGGGGGGCTAAGGGCTTTAATATTTCTGGTTGAGGAGCGACCCTAGTCCTCCAAGCTTCATGGTTCAATTGCTCCTCTTGATGTCGTGCGAAAGAGATAGCTGCCATAAGCGTGTACGGTTGTCGTGCTTTAACTTCTCATCGGATCTCCGGCTTCAAGCCCTCAATGATGGTCCTCAATAGCTGTTTTTGAGACCAATCACAAGTTTGATTAGATAACCTTTCAAACCTGGTTTGGTACTTCCGAATAGTGGAGGTTTGTCGGATCTTTGCTAGTTGTCCGTCAATATTCTCGTAATCGGTTGGTCTGAAGCGGATCAGTAGTCCTTCTTTGAATTGTCGCTATGAAAGGACTCCATAAGTGTGTTCAAACTAGTCAAACCACTGTATGGTATCCCCTTCAAGATATATAGCTGTAATTTTCACCATAGATACGTCCGCTATTTTGTGGTACCGAAAATATCGCTCCGCACGCGAAATCCAACCAATCGGGTCTCCTTCTTCCCATCTAGGGAAGTTCAATCTCATGCATGGATAGCTGGAGTCAGTCATAGAGCCTCCCCTCCCTTGGAAATCATCTCTTCAGGCTTGGTGTGATTGGGCAAAGCTCTCTCCTTGATGTGATTTCTTTGGGCTTAGTGGTTGGCCCAATCTGAGTTCGATAAAGAGCATCCGAATCTTATCCACCATTCGCGCCTTGAAGGCTTCAAATTTAGCATTGATTGCCTCCTAAGATTCCATAGTATATGCTTCCAAATATGTGATATTAAGATCTCTCTTTTGTTGTCAGGTTAAAGGCATGTATAGGTTGAGAGAAGTGATGGTCGAAAGGGTTGGTGGATTAGTGGATGTAGGCTACGATTTAGGCTTGTTTTGTGGCTGTTTTGGGTGTAGTTTGAGGGTGTGATTTAGTAGATTTCTAGGGCTGTGGATGAAAGTTTTGGATCTGTGGTAGATAGCAGCAAAGGTTTGATAGAAATCAGTGAAAGTTGCAGCAAGTATGTGCTGTCTTGTAAGAGTAGAATTGTCGTCGAAGAAATAATGGTTTCTCAACATAATTTCAACCAAAAACTTGAGAGAATTGAGGAGGTAATTGATAGCAAAATCATAGTTTATATGACAGTAAGGATGTCTAATTTAATCAAGAAATTTTCGACAGTATAACAGCAAGGAAATTGGTGCAATTTGCAATAGCAGAATTCTCGTCGAAAAATTTCAGCGGGTTACGATGAAAATTTACAGCAACACAAAATCATTTTTAGAGATGAATTCCTCTATAGATTAATCTAAGATGGAAGCTAAGATGATCTATAAAGTGTATAAGAAATTTTATTCAAAAAAGATTGTAAATAGATGGGTTAAGGCAACAATATTCAGCTGAAATTTTTTGCAGCACAGATTTTTATGTATAGCGGATTGGACGTAAAGGATCAGTGGTTTATATTGAGAATTTTTTTATGAAACCAAAGGAAAATCTACTGTTAGGAAGTGTCAAAGCTATCATAAAAATTTCATAGAGATTTGGATAGAAACAACATAGTATCAAGATCAAACATATAGTGCTATGCGGTTGAAATTTTACAGTGCAGATTTTCAAGTATAGCAGATTAGACGTAAAATATCAATGGTTTATATTGAAATTTTTTGACAAAACCAAAGGAAATCTGTTGTTAGGAAGTGTCAAAGATGTCAAAAAAATTTTGAAGAGATTTGGAAGAAAAAAATAGTAGCAAGATCAAACAGACGGTGCTATACAATTGGAATTGTGCAATGTATCTTTCGTTGTAGAGATGAAAACTTTATGACGAAAAGTTTCTGTAGCAATATAGGAATAATTTTTTTGAGATTTCCAAATAAGGATAACTAAATTGCAGCAGCAGTAAGGTAGGAAACCATAACCTGTTGCAATTCACGGGAAGATCAAAGGATGATCCGTGGTGGTGGAGATGACGGTGGAATTTGGCGACGATCTTTTAAGCAATTGTGGGAATTGCTTTGGACAGTTGTAGAGGGTTGATGGATAGCTATGGAAGGGCAGCAAGATGGCAAGAATGTTGCTCTAATACTAGGTGTTAGAATCCTTGCAGATTCTAAACTTGGGGTTGATCTCTTTAGGGGATCGGCCTCCTTGGAACTCTATAGGAGTTCCTCCCTCAAAGTTAATGCTCAAGGATAAATACCCTATTCCGATAGTAGATGAATTGCTAGATGTAGGGGAGCATAAATCTTTATAAAGTTGGACCTTCGATCCGGGTATCATCAAACACGAGCGTGCGAAAAAGACATACCGAAAACCGCCTTTCGAACACACAAAGGCCACTACGAATTTTTCCTTTCTTCAACAAAAGATAGAATATCTTGGGCATATCATATTAGAGGAAGGTGTGATGGTGGACCCCTCCAAAATAGAAGCAATGGAGAACTAGCCGACCTTGAGGAACATAAAATTGCTACATGGCTTTCTGGGTTTAATAGGCTACTACCACAAGTTCGTGAAAAACTATGGAAAGATCAGTGCACCACTTAATTCCTTACCGAAAAAAGATGTCTTCTAATGGTCGGACAAAGCCTCCACTGCCTTTGACAAACTTAAGGTAGCCATGATGACAATGCCGGTGCTAGCACTACCAGATTTTAGCCGACCCTTCATTATTGAGGCCGATGCATCTGGAGTCGGAATTGGAGTCATTCTCATACAAGATGGTTGACCACTCGCTTACACTAGTAAGTCAATGTCTCCCTTGTTGAATCTCGGATTTTGATGATAAAATCAATTGATGAGTTATTTGATCTAATCCATATTATTGAGTTAAGTGTGCAGGATTAACTACGATAAATAGAAAACACAAAGCAAGAATACCGGAGTCGAGTTCGATGAACGTTTAAGAGTTCGAAGAATCATCGGAGATGCTACCGGAACCAACCGAGAAGAAATCGGGAACCTGTTGGAAGTTCGCCGAAGAGATCGTCGGAGGTTCGCAGAGATCACCGAGAAGTCTCAGCTACTCTTTAAAGTCATCACAAGTTCGGGAGCGTGCTTGGACCCCGTCGAAGGAAGTTCGTCGGAAAGCTCACCGGAACAAGACTTGACGTTCGCAGTTAATAAATTGCTTAGGATGTGTTTTGTTATGTAGTTCACTTGTAATTAGGATTAGGATTAAGAAGATAATCCTATATCCTGGTTAGGGGCCAACTGGGGCCAAAGTCAGATTTGGTTTGGGCTAAAAGAAAGCCAAACCAAGTGAACCGGAGAGCCAGGCGGTGGCACCGCCTGGCTGGGCGGTGACACCTCCTGGGCTGGGCGGTGGCACCTCCCAGCACCCGAGCGCTGGGCGGTGGCACCGCCAGCATCGGGAACCCAAAGAGAATTTGAATTTTGGAGCCCAAATTTGAATCCTCTTGAGGCCTATAAATACCCCTCAAATCTCAGCTGAGAACACAACCTTTTGAGCAGCAAGAGTTTGAGAGAAAGATCTTAGAAAAGTGTTAGCTTGCTTTCTTTTCAATTTGCTAGTGTTCACCTCATCTCTTCTCGAAAATCTGTAAGAGAGTGAACCGCTTGTAAAGAGTTGTAAGAGGGGTATTTACCCTTCCATTTCAAGAGACTTGCTAGTGGAAGGTGGGAGCCTCATCGAAGAGGGGCCTCGCAAGTGGAGTAGGTCATTTGACCGAACCACTCTAAAATCGGCGTGATCCTTGGTTTGCGTTTCATTATTGTTATTTACATTATCGCAAACCTTCTTATATGCTTTAGTTCCTTATTATTTTTGCTGCGCATATTTAAGAATACACTTTCAAGATTAAGCTTGTCAAGTTCCGCTCTCTTCATACGAAAGATTTTTTTTTTAAAACCGAAGTTTTAATCCGCTGCACTAATTCACCCCCCCCTCTTAGTGCTGCTCCGATCCTAACAATTGGTACCAGAGCGAGGTTATCTCTCATATTTGGTTTAATACCCAAGAGAGATGGCTTACTCCGGCATGCAAGAGGGCCATTCTATCACTCGTCCACCTATGTTTAATGGGTCGGATTACACGTATTGGAAGACTCGGATGAGGATCTTCCTCATTTCTATGGATTTCGAGCTTTGGACTATTGTTGAAAACGGATTTCAAAAATCTTCTCTTCCGATGAGCGAATGGAATGAATTGGAGAAGAAGGTTTTTGCTTTAAATGCAAAGGCTATGAATGCCTTGTTTTGTGCACTAGAGAAAAACGAATTTAATCGTGTTTCGATTTGTGATTCGGCTTTTGATATTTGGAGAACTCTTGAGGTCACTCACGAAGGCACTAGCCGAGTGAAAGAGTCCAAAATCAACATTCTTGTGCACTCTTACGAACTTTTCCGAATGAAACCAAGTGAGTCCATCGGAGACATGTACTCCCGGTTTACGGATGTCATCAATGGACTCAAAGCTCTTGGTAAAGATTTACTAACTTTGAACTAGTAACTAAAATCTTAAGATCCCTCCCTAAAAGTTGGGATCCAAAAGTGACGGCCATTCAAGAGGCCAAAGACCTTAAAACATTCTCTCTTGAAGAACTCATTGGGTCTCTAATGACCTACGAAATGACATGTCAAGCTCATGACGAGCTCGAGAACCCCCTTCCAAAGAACAGGAAGGATATGGCACTCAAATCACAAGAAGACCACTTGAAAGGAACATCAAGTGATGAGGACAGTGACAATGACATTGCACTTTTGACTCAAAAATTTAAAAAATATTTAAGGAAGAACAAATTTAAAAATAATACAAAAAATAAATTTGAACAAAAGAAGGACCAAGTGATTTGCTATGAATGCAAAAAAACCGGGACACTACAAAACGATTGCCATCGAGCCAAAAAAGAGAACACCAAAGAAGAAGGCTCAAGGCAACATGGGATGACTCAAGCACATCCTAAGAAGAGGAGTCCAACACCGAAAGCAAGTTGCTCACTACGCCCTAATGGCCTTGAAGAAGAGGTAACGAATTTAATTAATGCAGATTTACCTTATCATGATTTATTAAATGCCTTCCATGAGTTGTTTGATGAATGTAAGACAATTAGTAGAAAATACAAATTGCTAAGAAAGGAGCATGATAGTCTTACGTGTGCTTTTTTGATAAATTAAAAACTGAATATCATGATTGTCTAGCTCCATGTGTTAAATGCCATGATTTAGAAACTCTCCAAAATGAGAACTTAGTACTTAAGAACACCTTGAAGAAATTCGAGGTCGGTAGTAAAGTCCTTAAACATGATCCTTACAAATAAGGGTCACGTTCCTAAAAGGAGGGAATCGGTTTGTGAGAAGTACTCACCAAAATCCAACCACCTTCGTTAAAGGTCCTATCTTACATGTTCAACATCAAAGCAATTGCAACTTTTGTTGCAAAATATGGACATATAACTTACCAATGTCCATTCAAGAAAATTAGTCCAAACAAATTGATTTGGGTTCCTAAAGGAACCATGATCAAGTCTATGCAACATGATAAACAAGTTAGATTAGTTTTTGAGGCACCCAAAAGTAAATGGGTACCTAAAAAATAATTCCTTCTTGTAGAAACATACACCATCACATGCTAGGAGCAAGAGATGGTATCTTGATAGTGGATGCTCAAGGCATATGACCGAGATTCATCCCAATTCACCAAGCTCACTAGCATGGATGAAGGCTATGTCACCTTCGGAGACAACAACAAAGGCAAAATCATTGGCAAGGGAACCATAGGTAACAAATCAAGTTTTTCCATTGATGATGTGTTACTAGTTGATGAATTAAAACATAATCTATTGAGCATTAGTCAATTATGCGATAAAGGTTATATCGTTAGATTTGAATCAAATATGTGCATTATTGAAAAACCAAATCATAACATGACTATGATTGCTTTAAAACAAAATAATGTCTATACCATCAATCTTGATGAACTAAGTAATGAAATGTGCTTCTCCGCCATAAATGATGATGCTTGGCTTTGGCATAGGAGATTAGGCCATGCAAGCATGAGAACAATATCTAAAATCTCATCTCAAGAATTAGTACGAGGGATTCTGAATATAAAGTTTATTAAAGATAAGGTATGCGATGCATGTCAACTAGGGAAACAAATAAAAACAAGCTTCAAACCAAAAAATCAAATTAGCACCACTAGACCGTTACAATTGATCCATTTGGACTTATTTGGACCAATTGATACAACAAGTCTAGGTGGAAGCAAATATGCTTTTGTGATTGTGGATGACTACTCTAGATACACTTGGACCTATTTCTTAGCTCACAAAAGTGATTGTTTCAAGTGTTTCTCTAAATTTTATAAACTCACTCAAAACGAAAAAGGGTTCATGATTTCATCAATTCGGAGTGATCATGGTGGCGAATTTTAAAACCATGACTTTCAAAATTTTTGTGAAGTTAATGGATACAATCATAACTTCTCCACTCCGAGAAATCCCCAACAAAATGGAGTAGTTGAAAGAAAAAATAGAAACCTATAAGAAATGGCAAGAACTATATTTAATGAACATAGTTTACCTAAGTATTTTTGGGCCGAAGCCGTAAATACGGCTTGCTACATCATGAATAGAGTCCTAATAAGACCTTCCTTATCAAAAACTCCCTATGAATTATGGAATAACAAAAAACCAAATATTTTCTATTTTAAAGTTTTCGGTTGTAAATACTTTATTTTAAATGAAAGGGATGCCTTAGGAAAATTTGATGCAAAATCCGATGAAGGCATCTTTCTTGGTTACTCGTCCGTTTCGAAAGCTTTTCGGGTTTTTAATAAAAGAACCTTAGTAATTGAAGAGTCTATTCATGTAGTTTTTAATGAAGTCTCAAATTTTAAGAAAAATGATTTTGATGATGATCTTGGTTTTGATAATTTGAATTTAAATGAACCCCCTCCTCAAAATAGCAACTTGGATGCACCTTCTTCCGAAATTTCCTTACCTAAGGAATGGAAGTATATAGTTGCTCATCCAAAGGAGCTAATTATAGGGGATACATCTAAAGGGGTTCAAACTCGTTCCTCTTTCAAGAATTTTTGCGCTAATGCCGCCTTCCTCTCTCAAATTGAACCTAAGTGTATTGACGAGGCCATAAAAGATGATTTTTGGATTATTGCAATGCAAGAGGAACTAAATCAATTTGAGAGAAACAAGGTGTGGGAGCTTGTTCCTAGACCTAGTGACCATTTAGTCATTGGTTCTAAGTGGGTCTTTAGAAACAAGCAAGACGAAAATGGTATCGTGGTTAGAAACAAGGCTAGATTAGTGGCCAAAGGTTTCAACCAAGAAGAATGTATCGATTACGAAGAAACCTTCGCTCCCGTGGCTCGATTAGAAGCCATAAGGATGCTCCTTGCCTATGTTAGTAGTTATAATTTTAAACTATTTCAAATGGATGTCAAAAGTGCCTTCTTGAATGGTTTTATTTCCGAAGAAGTATATGTCGAACAACCTCCCGGATTTGAAAATTCTCTTCTTCCTAATCATGTATTCATATTGACTAAGGCTCTCTATGGCTTGAAACAAGCTCCTAGAGCTTGGTATGAAAGGCTTAGTTCCTTTCTTATTTTAAATAATTTTACCAAAGGCAAGGTTGATACTACATTGTTTATTAAATATTTTGAAAATAATTTTCTTATTGTACAAATTTATGTTGACGATATTATTTTTGGCTCTTCGGATGAATCACTATGTGAATCATTTGCCAAATCTATGAGTCATGAATTTGAAATGAGTTTAATAGGGGAATTAACTTTCTTTTTAGGTTTACAAATCAAATAACTTAAGGATGGTATATTTCTTAACCAATCTAAATATACACTAGAATTGTTAAAACGATTTAACATGGATAATTCAAAAGCAATAAACACCCCTATGAGTACTTCGACTAAGTTAGATATGGATGAAAATAGTGAAAACTTCGATCAAAAAACATATAGGGGAATGATAGGTAGTCTACTCTACCTTACCGCTACTAGACCAGATATCATGTTTAGTGTAGGACTTTGTGCTAGGTTTCAATCAAATCCTAAACTATCTCATCTTAAAAGTGTTAAAAGAATATTTAGGTATCTTAAAGGAACTCCAAATTTAGGTTTATGGTATCCAAAATCTGAAAAATTTGATTTAATTGCTTACGCGGATGCCGATTTTGGCGGATGTAGGATAGATAGAAAGAGTACATCCGGAACATGCCAATTTTTAGGACATGCACTTGTTTCTTGGACTTCCAAGAAACAAAATTTAGTAGCACTATCTACGGCGGAAGCCGAATACATTGCTGCGAGTGCATGCTGTGCACAAGTTGTTTGGATGAAAAATACATTGGAAGACTATGGAATTCACTTTAAAAATATTCCCATAAAATGTGATAATACTAGTGCCATATGTCTTACTAAAAATCCAATTCAGCATTCTAGAACTAAGCATATCGACGTTAGGCATCATTTCATACGCGATCATGTCCTTAACAATAATGTTGTTCTAGAATTCATTGACACGAAGCATCAATTAGCAGACATATTCACAAAAGCCTTGAATGAAGACCAATTTGAATTCATTAGAAGGGAATTAGGCATGTTAAATTGTCCCTAAAATGAGCTTCACGAAAAATGACTCGTCCTTTTCCTTTCTTTTGTGGATTTGATTTCTTCTTTCTTCTTCACTTCAAAATGATCCATTAAAGTATAACTTATTATCTTGAGGGAAGCAAACAAAAAGGGGGAGAGGAAGAAAAAAAAAAAATTTTCCTCCGCGGGATGCCAGCGGTGGCACCGCCAGATCTGGCGGTTGCACCGCCTGAGCGCTCGGGCGCCAGGCGGTGACATCGCTCGGTTTGGCGGTGGCACCGACCGAGCGACCCTTATTAACCCGAGGGGTTAGGGCCGGCGGTGACACCGCCCCCAACCCGAAGAAAGAGCTCTCAAAACCCTCTCCCATTTCCTCTAACCCTCATTCTACCTCTTAGAAGCATTGGAGAAGGATTCTTGGTGGTCCAAGCCTTCCATCTCTCAACATAATCTCCATAAGGTAACACTTGAAATCCCTCTTTTTGTTATCTCATTCCCTCTTTTCCTTTCTCTCCCTTGCTTATTTTTCACAATTTCATCATCATCTTGTCTAGATAATGGCTCCTAAGAGATCAAAAGGAAAAAGGATTGAAGGAGATTCATTTGACCATGATCTTTTTAGATCAAAAGAGGTAGCCCTTAGTTTTCCAAAATTTGAAAGACGAGGTATCCATAAGGGAAAATATGTTGATTTGGATGAACTAGAAGACTTAGATCCCATTAGGTGTTTTGCACACCTAAAAGCTCTACCACTACTACAACTAGATGAACCAATCTATCCGCGATTAGTTAGATTGTTCTATACCAACCTATATGAGGACAATAATAGCCTAAGCACTTACCTTCTAGGAACACCCATTAGAATATTTGACAACACCATTTGTGAGCTAATTGGCATAACTGAAAAAGATAGAGGATGCTATTTTAAAGGTAAATGGGACGTCAACTCAATAGGAGCAACCTATACCGAAGCCGTAGAAACAATCTTTGCAAATCCAAACCTTGACTTCCTACCCAAGAGCTGTGAACACTTACTGCCTTTCAACTCTAAAATTCTTCATCACATTATCACAAGCATCATATTCCCCAAACAATTTCATCTTGACGAAATAAGTCAAATTGAGATGAGTACCATGTATTGGATTATGACCGGTCAGGATAATTGTTTTGGGTACTCAATTCGGCAACACATGTAGGATATTATGGCTAAAGATACTATGCTGCCATATGGGAGGTTAATCACTAGATTTCTTCATGCCTATGACATTTGCATCCCACCCGATGAAGAATCTATTCAAAATGATAGATATAACATAATAAATAAAAACCTGCTGAAAAGACTTAGGTGCACCTTTAGCAATGGCATATGGGTTAGGCAGCCTAGAAGGACGGATCCAATTCCTCCACAAATAGAACACCCCGAAACACCAATTCTTATGGGAAATGAATCTCCTCCTCCTAGTCCTTTTGGCGCAGCACCTTCAGCTCCTATTTCCTCCTCTGAAGATCGCATTATGGCGGAACTGTCTCAGATCAAATCACAAAGAAAAACAAATTCAAAATCAACAAGTTGAAATTTTGAAGACACTACGACAACTGAATGAAAAAATAGATATCATGTATCAGCATTGTGGATTACCTCCTAAGGATTAAACTGATGTATCTTTTTATTCTGTTCTGTTTGCTTTTAACAACAAGTTCAAAGTTTGTCATCGATTAAACGATAACTGATCCTTCCTTTTAGATAACTACTGTTTTGATCTGCATGATTTCTTTTGGATAAACTATTTCTAGCAAATTTGAATGATAAACCTTGTTAAATGCTATTTTTTATGATCATCAATTCGATGGCTTGTCTCTTTTTGTTGATGACAAAGGGGGAGAAGTGATGACCTACACCATAATGATAGCATGACTTATATGGATTACAAAAACTTGTGTGATATGAATGACTTATATGCCTTGCAAAATCCTTGAAAATATCACAAGATTGATTGATCATATTGAAAGCATGCCATACATCTAAATCATAAAATTTATATTGAAAATCTTTACCTTCTGTCGTAGTAAAATTCGTCCCTTTTCATTTAACTTATGATTTTCATAGAAGTTTTGTATTCACTATTGTTTAATGAGGATCACGATAAGCTCTACGGTTAAAACTTGTGTGATATGAATGACTTATATGCCTTGCAAAATCCTTGAAAATATCACAAGATTGATTGATCATATTGAAAGCATGCCATACATCTAAATCATAAAATTTATATTGAAAATCTTTACCTTCTGTCGTAGTAAAATTCGTCCCTTTTCATTTAACTTATGATTTTCATAGAAGTTTTGTATTCACTATTGTTTAATGAGGATCACGATAAGCTCTACGGTTATAACTTATCGGGTTATGCTTAAATCCAATGGGATGGAATTCAAGTGGTTTTTATCTTCTCATAATATGGCATATAGATAGGGGGAGTTATGTTTAACTTCGTCATCAATTGATTGTCATCATCAAAAAGGGGGAGATTGTTGAATCTCGGATTTTGATGATAAAATCAATTGATGGGTTATTTGATCTAATCCATATTATTGAGTTAAGTGTGCAGGATTAACTACGATAAACAGAAAACACAAAGCAAGAATACCGGAGTCGAGTTCGATGAACGTTTAAGAGTTCGAAAAATCGTCGAAGATGCTACCGGAACCAACCGAGAAGAAATCGAGAACCTGTTAGAAGTTCGCCGAAGAGAACGTCGGAGGTTCGCAGAGATCACCGAGAAGTCTCAGCTACTCTTTAAAGTCATCACAAGTTCGGGAGCGTGCTTGGACCCCGTCGAAGGAAGTTCGTCGGAAAGCTCACCGGAACAAGACTTGACGTTCGCAGTTAATAAATTGCTTAGGATGTGTTTTGTTATGTAGTTCACTTGTAATTAGGATTAGGATTAAGAAGATAATCCTATATCCTGGTTAGGGGCCAACTAGGGCCAAAGTCAGATTTGGTTTGGGCTAAAAGAAAGCCAAACCAAGTGAACCGGAGAGAGCGGTGGGTGGCACCGCCGGTCAAGGCGGTGACACCTCTTGGGCTGGGCGGTGGCACCTCCCAAAGACTGAAGGTTGGTGGCACCACAAAGATCGGGAACCCAAAGAGAATTTGAATTTTGGAGCCCAAATTTGAATCCTCTTGAGGCCTATAAATACCCCTCAAATCTCAGCTGAGAACACAACCTTTTGAGCAGCAAGAGTTTGAGAGAAAGATCTTAGAAAAGTGTTAGCTTGCTTTCTTTTCAATTTGCTAGTGTTCACCTCATCTCTTCTCGAAAATCTGTAAGAGAGTGAACCGCTTGTAAAGAGTTGTAAGAGGGGTATTTACCCTTCCATTTCAAGAGACTTGCTAGTGGAAGGTGGGAGCCTCATCGAAGAGGGGCCTCGCAAGTGGAGTAGGTCATTTGACCGAACCACTCTAAAATCGGCGTGATCCTTGGTTTGCGTTTCATTATTGTTATTTACATTATCGCAAACCTTCTTATATGCTTTAGTTCCTTATTACTTTTGCTGCGCATATTTAAGAATACGCTTTCAAGATTAAGCTTGTCAAGTTTCGCTCTCTTCATACGAAAGATTTTTTTTAAAAAATTGAAGTTTTAATCCGCTGCACTAATTCACGCCCCCCTCTTAGTGCTGCTCCGATCCTAACATCTCTCCCATCAAAATATGTCAACATATAATAAGGAGATGCTCGCCATTGTGCACGCAGCAACGAGGTGGAGGCCCTATTTGATCGGTCGACTATTTTAAATTAAAACCGACCATAAAAGCCTCAAGTACTTTTTGGAGCAAAAGATATCATCCCCTGAGCAGCAAAAATGAGTAACAAAACTTCATGGATTTGATTATGAAATAACTTACAAAAATGGGAAAGAGAATGTTGTTGCACATGTGCTTTCGCAGCTACTCGAGCAAGCTGAATTTTTGACTGTTTCACTTCCGACCGGTGACTTCCTTGAGGATATTAAGATGGAATGGTAGAAAGATTCAGAGACTAGTAAGATCATAAAAAAATTGGAGGAAGCACTAACTCATTACAATTGGGACTCAGAAGAATTATACTATAAGGGACGCATTGTGCTTATGACAAATTATATTTGCATCTTAACGAGCAGATTTTGGACAAAATTATTCCATATGCAAGGTACTAAATTAAAAAGGAGTATGACATATCAATTACAAACTGACAACCAGACGGAAGTTGTAAATAGGTGCTTGGAGACAACCCAAAGCCACCCACCAAATATGACTACCCAATGAGAACTCTAGACACAAGCAAGTGCCATTATTGATCGACGGATTGTGACTTAACGACGATACCCACTACTGAAGTGCTAATATAGTGGGCGAACCTACTAACAGAAGATGCCACTTAGGAGAACTATGACGACTTAAAGATCAAATTCTCAGAATTCATGAATCATCAACCTCAAGGACAAGGCTGATTTGAAGAGGGCAGGTCTGTTAGGACTCTAGCTAGTAGAGTCCTAATTGAGAGGGACATTCATGTAAAACCTACCTAAGCCGACCCCTATTAAAGAGGTAAAGAGGCCATCTAGGGTTAGGAGGTTATTTCTTAGAGAAGAATTAGGAGTTGTAAGGGAATAGGAGTCTTGAGTAGGAGTTCTATTAGAAGTTGGTTAGAAGTAGGAGTCTTGAGTAGGAGTCCTATTAAGAGTTAGGGTTTAGAAGCCCTATAAATAGCCATGCATTCCTCCTTTTTTCATAAGTAATAGATAAAACTTTTCTATAGCCTTTGAGCAGCAACTTGGAGGGAGGAACCCTTATAGAGTTCCAAGGAGGTCGATCCCCTAAAGTGATCAACTCCAAGTTTAGAATCTGCAAGGGTTCTAACATAAGGCTCTCATCAATTAAGACTATCATTAGTAAAAAAAATACACCAGGGAGTTCTATCATGTAATTGACTAGTAATTTTATCCATTATTATTGTGAAAAGATAAGAACTTGATGTGGATCTATGATTTAATCCTATAGTAATAAAAAACTCACTAGGCACACTTTTATAGTTCTAATACTAGTAGCTACATTATCATACATGTCCTTAATAATATCATTATAATTAATAGATACATCCTTCTTTTCTAAAACTCACCATAATATTTTTTTATAAACTCTATGATAGGTTTTCTCCAAGTCAATAAAAATCATATATAAATTTTTTCTTCCTTTTTTATTAATTATTTTAATAAATAAATAACTTTTATGATTAATCTTTCAAGTATAAAATTAAATTAATTTTTAGAGATATTTATTTCAAGTCTTATCTTACTTCGTATGATTCTTTTCCAAAGTTTTATAGTATGACTTATGACTTACAAATTTGTATTAAAAAAAAATTTCTCTATTTATTAAGCATATTTTTTAATCTCATTATTTATTAAATAAGTTAGTTAACTAAGCTACTCCCTTGTCTCCTAAACTTTTTTAGACCTAAAAACATTTTTTACTTCATTAGCTCATGATTATTAAATCTATCATTATTATTTATGATTAAATCTATTATGATTGTTAAATTTTATGAATAACTTTGTCGATCTTTATATTATCAACTTTTAGGAAAATTTATATTTCAAACTTTCTGGCACCACCACTAACTCAATAAATTTGTTTGTGATAAACTTACACCTCTATCTTTAGTTGCATTAAAGTCTCCCTTATTAAACTTGAAATCTTAGTACTCATTATAATCCAACTAACATTAATATTATCCTCGTTCTAAGCCACCTTCCTTTATATCTTATTCTCAAAAATCCTTTTATTATCATCTTTAAAATTTCACCATCTAATCCTAGTAAATATTTGTATTATCTTTGTTTCTTTCATTTTGTATAACAATTATCTAATACCATCAATCGGTATTGCTTCGTCAAACTTTCGCTAGATATAACTTCATAATTTTTATAAATAACTTAATCTACCATTTTATTGAGAAAAAAATCTACCTTACTCTAGTTATGATCACTCTTATAAGTGACCAAATATTTATCTTTCTTTTTGAGGTGAGTATTTACAATGATAAGATCTTACAAAGTTACAAAACCTAAAATCATACCATCATCTTTATTTCTCTCTCCAAAACCATAGCCTATATGCACACCTTTATTTAAATTCATAATATGTTTTCCTTATATAACCATTTAAATCTAATCCAATTATCAGTTTTTTAGTTATAGGTATAACTTGAATGATATCATCTAAGCTTTGATAAAGTTCTCTTTTTGTATGATCATCTAATCTAACTTAGAGGGCCATAAGCACTAATGACACTCAAAATATCTTGCCCTTTATTAAAATTTTGAATTATAATTCAATCTCCAAATCCATTTTACATCTATAATATTGATTTTAAGATCCTTATTAGCAATAATTCCTACATCATTTTTGTGTTTAAATTTTTTAGTATATTAAAATTTAAAAATAGTAATATCAATCTCTCTAGATTTTTCATTACCCACTTAATCTTTTGTAAGCAGATTATATTTATACATCTTTTGATTATATTGTTTATCAATTCTAGTCCTTTTTCTTTAAATGTTTCTATATTTCAAGTTGCTAACCTAATTTTTGTTGAATCTCGGATTTTGATGATGATATCAATTGATGAGTTTGTGATCTAATCTGTGTTTTGAGCGACGCAATACTAGCTTCGATCAAGGAAAGACAAATTAATTAAAGTAGGAGAAATTGGACATTGGGTCAGAGTGAACATGTCAGAAGATAGGACGTCGGGCGGGAGGATCGGTCAATGTGTCAGTAGAAGGCTTCGTGCCATGAATTCGAGCATCGGGCTGAAGGAGCAAACATTACGCCAAGGAGATCGGAGTTGCGGAGGTCAATATGTCAATTGGGCAAAAGACCGCAAAAGAGGACGATGCACCGAAGGATTGGATGAAGTGCCGATGAACCAATGACATGCCAAACAAAGGATTCCTGCTTTCTAATCATTTGTCTAAGATTAAAGTAGTTTAGGGAGCTAATCGAGTTAGCTTTTGGTGTAATCATACTAACTCAATTAGGGGCCAATTGGGCCTAAATTAGGATTGATTTGGGCTCAGTGGGAGGCTCATTCAGTGACCCAAAAGTTGGGTCAAGCGATGGCACCGCCAGAATAGGCGGTGGAACAGCTTGTGAGTTGGAAAACTAAAAAAACGCGATCTCCAAGGTTGTCATACGGTGGTATTATTGAATCTCGGATTTTGATGATGAAACCAATTGATAGTGTTTATGATTTGATATGCATTTTGAGTGACGCAGGAAGCTTCGATCAAAGAGAAACAATTGAAGCAGGAAGAATCATGTTGGGCCGGAGCAAACATGTCAAAAGATTGGACGTCAGGCCGAAGGATCGGTTAATGTATCAGCAAAAGGCTTCGGGCCATGAATTCGGGCATCGGGCCAAGAAGAGCAGATATTGCGATAAGGATATCAGAGTTACGGAGATCAACTGGCCAATTGGGCAATAGGCCGCAAGAGAGGACGATGTGCAGAAGAATCGGACGAAGCGTTGATGAACCAATGACATGCCGGACAACATGATTCAAGCTTTGTAATAATTGTCTACATCGAAGTTAGTTTTTATGTGTGGGATTAACTGCATTAGCAAGGCATAAAGAAAAATGATGTCCTGGAGTCAAGAACGTGATTTCGTTGGGAGTTCAAGAGTTCGTCGGAAATTTGGACATTCATCAGAAGTTTCGTCGGAATTGACCAAGAAGTCCTAGAACTTGTCAAAGAAGCTCGTCGGAACTCACCAAGAAGGTTGTCATGAAGTCCAAGAGCTTACCAGGAGTCCGCTGGAACATTGCCGAGAGATCATCGGAAGTTCGCCGGAAGATCATCGGAAGCTCGTCGGAAGAAACCTAGACTTACGGATATGTTTAGCTTAGTAAATGTCTAAAATTTTATAGTTAGCATAAAATTAGAGTTAGGATTGGGGGTAATCTCACTAAGTTAATTAGGGGACAATTGGACCCTTAATAGGGTTGAATTGGGTCAAATTGAACAGCACATTCAGCACCTGAAAGCCTAGCCGACAATGGCACCACTTGGGAGATAGTGTCCCGGGTTGTTTGGGTGGTGGCACTGCCCAAACTAGGTAGTGGGACCATCGGTAGTGAATGCTACCAGCGGTGGTACCGCTCCTGTCAAGCAGTGGTACCGCCCAGTGTCAGACCAACGACAGTAGTACCGCTAGTACCCCGAAATCCGGGGATATAATACTTTTTTGCTTCAATTTTGAAGTCATTAGGGCCTTTAAATATCCCTCTCATCCTTGGTTAAAATACATAATTGAGAGCAAAAAAAAAAGAAAGAAAACTCCGTTTTAATTATGTGTGAACTCCTCTCAAAGTTCTAAGTATTAGAATAGCTTGAGAGATGAGTAAGTGGGGGTGTAAGGGTTATCTCCTAAACTTGATAAAAGGAGAAGAGCTGTAAAAGGTGGTTGGTGTTGAATCTCATATTTTGATGATGAAGTCAATTATCATTTGTTTATCTAATCTATATGTTGAGATAAGTGTGCAGGATTAACTACGATGGCAGTAAGATATGCAGCAGGTGTTGAGCCATAGTTAAGACCAAGATCACGTTAGGGGTTCGAGAGTTTGTTAGAAGTCCGGACGTTCGTCGGAGGTTCTGCGAGAACAATCCGAGAAGTCCAGGAGCTTGCTAAAGAAGCTCGTTGGAACTCGCCAAGAGGATCGTAGCAAAGTCCAGGAGTTTGCCGGGAGTCCGTTGGAGCATCGTCAAGGGTTCGTCGGATATTTGCCGGGAGTCCGTCGAAGCATCATCAAGGGTTCGTCGGATATTTGCCGGAAGCTCACCGGAAGAAGCAATTGACGCACCAGAACACGATTTGCAGTATTGATGTCTTAGTTATTGTAGTAAGTAGATTAAGTTAGAATTGGGAGGTGATCCCATTAACTTAATCTAGGGCCAACTGGGCCCTTAACAAACCTAAATTGGGCCAAATGAAACAGCCCATTCGGACCTAGAATTCTTGGTCGGCAGTGTCACTGCCCAGGAGACTCGGTCTCAAAGGAGTTTTGGGTGGTAGTACCATCCCTGTCAGGCGGTGGTATGTTAAGACCCTTTTTCTGAGCTTTTGAATAATGTTTGAGTTTGTTTAGTCCAGTTGTTTATTGAGTCGGTTTGATTTAGTTAAAGTCAAGTAGAGGTTTATTTAATATTTATTTATTATTAGAGTTCAAGTCCTGATGGACTCTGGGTGGAACTCTATAAATAGGGATGTAACTACTTCTTTTCAGTAATATATGAAAAATACTATACTGTCTTTTAGCGATCAATGAGGGCCGATCCCCTCGAAGGCCGATCCCCTCGAAAGCCGATCCCCTCGAAGCGATCAAGGAGGGTCGATCCCCTTGAAGCGATCAAGGAGGCTGATCCCCTCAAAGTGATCATCCCCTTTCTCTTCTTCTTTTTACGATAAGACTTTAAGGTCTTACCATTTGGTATCAGAGCGACGATAAGACTTTAGGGTCTTATCATTTGGTATCAAAACGACGATAAGACTTTAGGGTCTTTTCATTTGGTATCAGAGCGGCGATCCTTAGCGTTCTCGATGCAGTATTTCCATAGCTATCTAAAAAAAAAAAAAAATGGAGAAAGAGATCGTTTGACAAAGGTTGAAGCCGGCGGCCACTTACCACCACCGCGAGAAGGAAGCTCTGCTTCCGGCCACCGACCACCACTGCCTTCTCCACCGACGCCACTGCTTTTCGGTCGGCGACCACCGCTGCCGTTGTTCCCCGGCTAGGAGACGATGCTGCTAGCGTCCATCCCAGCCCTACTGCCGCCGCCCGCCTCCCCTTGCGCCGTAGTGCAGCCGCTCGACCTCTCCTCCTCGACGATCGTTGGTGACGCTGCTCCCAGCCGCGCTACCACTGCTGCCTCTCCACCGTCGCCCGCCTCCCCTTGGGTCGCAGCCGCAGCGGCCGATTGTTGCCCTCCTCGCGGTGACCGAAATAGGGCAACTCACAGATTGCCCTTGTTCCCAACCGCGTCACCACCACTTTTCCCAGCCGCATCGCCGCCGCTCGATCACCTGGCCAGCGACCTCTTCTCCTCGCGTCCCCATATCACTCGAGCGAGAAGGACCGCCGGCACCATAGCCGCAACCCCTCCTTGCAGCAGTTGTAGAAACAGAGCTTCCTCCGTTGCCGCAGCCCCTCATCAATCGCAGCCACGCCTCGAGCGCCGTCGCCTTCCAGCCGACCCACCACCACTGCCAGCCATCGTGCGGCAACCGCTGCTCGCCTCCCAACCGCTGCTCCCCCTGGCTCGGGCGAGAACGACCACCGCCACTCCCCCTTGCTCTGCCCCCTTGGTGACCGAAACAGGGCAATACTCTTGCTGCTGCGAACGGTTGCCACCATCGTCGCCGCTGCTGCCCAGCCAGCGACGACGCCACTCACCGCCCAGCTTGCCACCGTCGATTCCTATTTTCCCCTGCAGCCTCAGCCTCAGCCTCGGCAACACCACCACAGCCGCCCTCCAACAACACATGCAGCAAGCTCTTGTGTGGCCGCTTCAACCTCGGCGACGCATGCACCGACTCTTCTTCTCAACCTCGGCCGCTTCAACGACACCGTTGTGTCCTCAATCGCATGCGATCCCTCGTTCTGCAGCAGCCGCCCTCCAATAGCGAACGCAGCAACCACAGCAAGTACCCCAGCAGCACACGCAACACCGATTCCTCTTCTCAACCTCGACCGCATCAACGCCGCCTCCCCCTTGCTTAGCATATTCTGTCACAACCACAGGTTGTCATCACCACAGGTTGCCATCACCGCAGCCTCAACCCCGTTGCTCAGCGATCGCCCCTTGAGTCACAGTAGCTACAGCTACATCAACGTAGTCGACTTCCAACCCCAGCGCTCTCACCTCACGCAACGATAGAAACAGTGCAGCTACTCTTCCTCCAACGCAGCGATAGCAGCACTGCCCTTGGTGTCCACCTCCTCAGCAACCTCGCATCGATAGTGTTGATGCTCTTGACCGACACCAAAAACAGAAGTTGAGATTACAGATTTGTAGTCTTACGCAATGGCCACTAATAACTCAGTGAAAGCACAAATGGAAGCATTGGAAATTAGAATTGAGAACCGACTGCAAGAAACACTTAATGATTTCAAAAAGAGCCTAGTAGAGAGCCTTAGCAAATTTCAACAAAATGAGGGCTCAAGTTTTACGTTGCACATATCTAAAAATACAAGAAAAGGGCCCTAAGATTGTGACACAAATTACTCACACATGAAGATGGAATTTTCGAGATGGAAAGATAGAGATCCGACCAATTAGATCTCTAAGGCAGAAAATTTTTTCCGTTTTCACAGAACCCCAGGAGAATCCAAGGTAGAAATGGCCTCAATCCAGCTCAAGGGAAATGCACTCCAGTGGTACGATTGGTATGAAACTTTCTATGGAATTCCTTTGTGGGAGCAGTTCAAAAGAGGGCTTCTTGTTCGCTTTGGCCCATCCGAATATGAGAATATTGATTGTCAGCTCGTCAAAATTTGTCAGACTTCTACAGTGTTAGAATATCAGAGTAGGTTTGAAAGATTGTCAAATCAAGCTAGAGATTGGTCGGATCGATAACTTTTGGATACATTTATTGAAGGGCTTATTCCAGAGATCCGGTGTGAAGTGAAGGCTTGTCAACCCCGCACTATGATAGCTACGATCTCATTTGCAAATCTATATGAGAAAAAAATTAGCAAGGAAAGATCAGCAAGGGGTTTGTACTATGATGAAAAATGGAGTATAGAGCACCAATGTAAACAAGGGCAACTTCTGATGATTAAACCAATTAGAGAGGAGCCGAAAGCTAAGAATGTGGACTCCAATCATGAAGGTATAAATTCTAATGAAGACGTTGAACCTACCGTACATACAATGCATACATTAGCCGACTACTCTAACCCGCAAACTATGGAAGTTGCCGAAACTCTAGAGCATCAGCCTATTATAGTTTTAATTGATACTGGTAGCACTAACAATTTTATGGACAGTGAGATTGTTGACCGATTAGCCCACCACATTGAAAACTATAACAGATTCGAAGTAAAGATTGTTGATGGATGGATTTTTACTTGTGAAAGCAAAGGTTCAAAGATAAAATTGATTATACATGGCTAGAAGTTTCATGCAACGATTACTACATTGAAAGACCGACCTGTTGCTTATACTATCAAAAATTGGAGACCATATTTACTTGATCAACGGGTTGTAATGCGTTGCAGATAGTCTATAGCTAAAGTGCTAAAAGAGAAGCTCCCCGAGATTGATGTTGCTCAGCCTTGAGGACAAGGCTGATTTGAAGAGGGAGGAACTGTTAGGACTCTTTTTCTGAGCTTTTGAATAATATTTATTAAGTCTGTTTAGTCTAGTTGTTTATTGAGTCAGTTTGGTTCAGTTAGAGTAAAGTAGAGGTTTATTTAATATTTATTTATTATTAGAGTTCAAGTCCTGATGGACTTTGGGTGGAACTCAATAAATAGGGATGTAACTGCTTCTTTTCAATAATCTATGAAAAATACTATTCTGTCTTTTGACAAACCCTAGGAGGCCAATCCCCTTGAAGCGATCAAGGAGGGCTGATCCCCTCGAAGCAATCAAGGAGGGTAGATCCCCTTGAAGCGATCAAGGAGGCCGATCCCCTCAAAGTGATCATCCCTTTTCTCTTCTTCTTTTTATGATAAGACTTTAAGGTCTTACTATTTAGTATCAGAGCGACGATAAGACTTTAGGGTCTTATCATTTGGTATCAAAGTGATGATAAGACTTTAGGGTCTTATCATGGTACCATCGGCATTTATTACTGCCTGCGGTGGTACCGCCCCTATCAGGCGGTGGTACCACCTAAGCTCAATCTTCGAGCGTTATCAAGTGGTAGTTGCTAATCATAGGTGCCCAGCAAGCCAATCACGTGAGTGATAGCACGTGTGACTTGATACAAAATCTTTTTGCTTATTATATTTTGGCATATATCACTTTATAACTATTGTATATATGCATATATATATTGTGATGTCCTTGGATTTGTGCAATGAGAATCAGATCGTGATGAGATCACGATAATGAGATCGATTCACCTTTAAACACAGATCCTAAATAATCCCGATCATAGGTTACTCGAGAGGGATATCGTAATAACCGGACAGACTAGTGTGCTGTATACCCATCCATATGATGGATGCAGCTGGTCTCATAGTTGCTCGTGTAGGGACACTAGGGATACAGAATAGGCGCTCATTGGAGATTGAGTTCACTGATTGTTCCGCTTACGGAATGCTAGATGGTTGATAATGCCTTATTGTCAGACAGTGATTCCGTAGTCCTAGTAGTATATCTGGTCCTTAGACTTGAGACACCAAGGATATCCTATATGAGTGCTCCACTCTTTGATACCAAACTTATAGGTTTGGTTGTCCCAGATCTAGTACAACTGGTTATAGTGGTAGTCGACCTGCATGTCAGAAGATTGGACGTTGGGCCGGTGGATTAGTCGACGTATTGATAGAAGGCTTTGGGCCGTAGACTCGGGCATCGAACCAAGAAGAGCAGGTATTGTGCTAAGGATATCAGAGTTGCGGAGTCAACTAGCCGATTGGGCAATAGGCCGTAGGAGAGGACGATGCGTCGAATAATTGGACGAAGCGTCAAGGGACCAATAATATGCCGGACAACTTGGTTAATTGCTTAGGATTAATTATCTCCATCGAAGTTTTATTTTACATGTGCAGGATTAACTACGATGGAAGTAAGACATGCAGTAGGAGTTGCACCAGAGTCAAGACTATGATTACGTTGGGAGTTCGAGAGTTCGACGGAAGTCCAGACGGTCGTCGGAGGTTCTGCGGGAACAAATCCGAGAAGTCCAGGAGCTTGCCAAAGAAGCTCGTCGGAACTTGCCAAGTGGATCGTTGCAAGTCTTGGAGTTTGTCGGAAGTCCGCCAGAGCATCACCGAAGGTTCGTCGGATGTTTGCCGGAAGTTCGCCGGAAGCTCGCCGGAAGAAGTGATTGACGCACCAAAGCAAGTTGCAGTAAATGTCTTAAGAAATATCATAGTTAGCATGTAGATTAAGTTAGGAATGGGAGGTGATCCCATTAACTTAATCTGGGAGCAATTGGGCCCTTGATAGACCCAAATTGGGCCAAATGGATCAACCCATTCGGACCAAAATTCTTGCTAGGCGGTGGCACCGACTGGGCTCAGTCTCCGAGCGAGACTTGGCGGTGCAACTACCCCTATCAGGCGATGGCACCGCCCAGAGGCTCAGTCTTCGAGCTGCCAAGCGATTGTACCGCCCCAGTCAGGAGGTAGTGCCATCAGGACCCCAAAAATCGAGGAAAAGATATTTTTGAGCTTCAAATTCAAACCAGTTTGGGGCCTATATATATCCCACCCTTTCTTGCATGAAAGGGCACCGAAAATCCAATCTTACTCTGTGATTTTTAGAGCTCAAAAGTATTGTAAAGGCTAGAAGTTCTCCTCCATCTTTTCTTCCAAGTTTTGAGCTTTCAAGAGAGGAGAGAAATTTTGTAAGGGTTATCTCCTAAGCCTATTAAAAAGAGTGAAACTATAAAAGGATGGTTGGCCTTTGCCTATTGAAGGAATGCCTCTAGTGGACATCGGTGACCTCATCGGAAGAGGAAGTCAAAAGTGGATGTGGGTCAAGATTGACTGAACCACTGTAAATCTTGGTTTGCATTTACTTTCTGTTCTCTATCTTAACTGCAAACTGCCTCCATAGCTTTACTTTAACTGCACTTCGCCTAATCTAAGTTAAAGCAATTTCCGAATCGGCTTTTATACCGAAATCGCTTTTATCGTACGAACATCGTTTTAAATCATCGAAAGTTTTCCGCTGCACTAATTCAACCCCCTTAGTGCTCTTGATCCTAACAAACTTTTCATTTGTATGCATCAAAATAATATCAAGAGTATTTCGTACATAATTTTACATCACCACATAGGGAATATCAAGAAGAAAATAATTGGGTGATGAGATAAACATTCCATGAATACAAGGAATTGCATAAAAATCATATCATGAAAGATTAGAACATGTGAATACCAAAATGCATGATATCTTTTTGAAAAACCTACTCATAAATAATCAAAAGAAAATCTTAGTAGATCGATTAATGAAAAATTCTTGATTCATAATAAATCTTAATTTGTAAATATCGCGGAATCAAGATCATGATTTTAGATAAAACTCATTCAAATTCAAATCATCCAAATCATCAAAATCTCAACATTTCTTTCAAGAGATTCAAAATGACATAAATAATTTTACTGGTCTCTTAGGTAGAAATCAATAAGATAGAGAAAAAAAATTTTAATAAAAAATTCTTTCCACCTTTTGTTTCAACTTATTGATTGATTCCATACATGCATGTCCTTTTCTTTCAAATCCATACATTATCGTTTAAAACAAAAAGATAAAAAATAATCAAAATAAAAAAAAAGTGCAACACATAATTCAAAAAAAATAATTTCGACTCATTACTTCAAGTCAAACATGATTTCATTTAATCAAAATCAAATAACTTCAAGACCAATAAATCATCATGTATAATAATCATTAAGTATGATATAAACTTTTCAAAACATTTATCATGATAAGGCATATAAGCAAAGAAACTATTAAACATAAAGCATATTCATCAATGATGGTTTCATTGGGCATAACGTATTTTCAACCAAAATCATTTTATTATTTGTTGTAGTCATGCATTTTTCTTTTTAGATTAATCTATCTTTTTATGCTTAGTTTTCCATACAAAAGTCATGCATCATCATTAAGCATGATGTTAAATTTCTTAATATTTTCATTAAGACATCAAGCATGGTTTCAATCAAAATCGAAAATCATCAAGATACACATTTTTTCTTCTTAAGAAAAACATATATATGATCATTAGATTTAAATCTAATATTTTATTCCATTAACATAAAATATATAATTTTCAAGAAAAATGATTATTCAAAAATAAATAAATAAAATGCATCATGGAAAACATCAAGCAATTTCAAAATAAATCAAGGGGGTTTTGATTACCTCATCATTGAATGTCGTGGAGGCGTAGTTTGCCACCTCGCCTTTCTTGATTTTCTCCTCGTCTTCGGAGGAGCTTGATTCATCCCAATTTGTGTTCTTCTTCTTGCGTTTAAAGCAAGTAGTTCCATTCTTTTTGCTTTTTAATTTTTGTTTCATTTGTAGTTTAAGTTCACAATCACATGAGCTTATGCTTGAGTGGTCTTTATGTGTTCTATGTCCCAAATCCTTCCTATCCTTTGGAAGATTGTTCTCGAGTTCTCTTTTTATCACATTGTTCATTTCGTAGGTCATTAAAGACCCAATTAGTTCTTCGAGAGAAAATGTCTTAAGATCCTTGGCCTCTTGAATGGCCGTAACTTTTGGATCCCAACTTTTTGGAAGGGATCTTAAGATTTTAGTTACTAGTTCAAAGTTAGAAAAACTTTTACCAAGAGTTTTAAGTCCATTAATGACATCCATTAAACGGGTGTACATGTCTCCGATGGACTCACTTGGTTTCATCTGGAAAAGTTCATAAGAATGCACAATAATGTTGATTTTGGACTCTTTCACTTGGCTAGTACCTTCATGAGTGACCTCAAGAATTCTCCAAATATCAAAAGCTGAATCATAATTCAAAACGTGATTAAATTCATTTTTGTCAAGTGCACAATATAAGGCATTCATAGTCTTTGCATTTAGAGAAAACATCTTCTCCAAATCATTCTGATGGTTCATTGGAAGAGAAGACATTTCAAATCCATTTTCAACTATGTGCCATAAATTCAAATCCAAAGAAAGTAAGAAAACTCTCATTCGAGTTTTCCAATCAGTGTAGTCCATCCCATTGAAAAAGGGAGGACGAATGAGAGAGCAACCCTCTTGAAGGCCGAAAAAAGTCATTTCGATTTGAGTGTTAAACCAAAGTAGAAAACTATGGCTCTGATACCAATTATTAGGATCAGAGCGGCACTAAGAGGGGGGGGGGTGAATTAGAACAGCGAATTAAAACTTGTAACTTTAAAACCGAATTCGTAAATGCAAGGAGATTTCGATTCGATAATAAATAGCTCGAGTAAAGTGAGAAAATGAAAACCGAAAGCTTTGTTGCTATGTAATAATGGTTTCAGAAAGATAAATACTCACACATTCAAGAGACACACCAATTTAAAGTGGTTCGGTCAAAATGACCTACATCCACTTGCAAAGCCTTCTTCGATGAGGCTCCCAACTTTCACTAGCAAATCACTTTGAAGGGGAAGGACAAATACCCCTCTTACAACCTTTTACAAGTGGTTCACACTCTTACAAATTTACAAGGAGAAAGAAGGAGGTGAACACTCAAGCAATTGAAAAAAAAACTTGCTAAAGACTTTGTTAAGGCTTTTTTCTCAATTTATTGCTTCTCAAAGGTTGTATTCTCTACTGAGAATTGAGGGGTATTTATAGGCCCCAAGAGGATTCAAATTTGGGCTCTAAATTTTGAGTTCTCTTGGGTTCCTGATGCTGGCGGTGCCACCGCCTGTTGGTGTATGACACTAACAGTATACTAGCGGTGCTACCGCCCAGTCCGACAGTGCCACTATCGGACGTCTCGGGTGCTGGGCGGTGCTACCGCCTAGTCCAACGGTACCACCACCCAATCCTCTGGTTATGGGCGGTGCCACCGCCTAGACTATTTCAGCTCACCGGTTGGGCTCCAAACTAGGCCCAAACCAGTACGAACTTGGGCCCAATTGGCCCCTAACCGGGTTATAGGATTAACCCTTAATCCTAACCCTAATTACATATAAACTATGTGTAGGGAAATCCTTGGGGGCAACATCATATGCGCAGCGGAAGAACAAGAAAAACAAAATCCCCGATTCCCAAAGAGATGTTCGTCGTCATGCGAAGATTAGTACGCAAAAATCCGCAAAACATAAAATTGCGTATAGAGTAGATTGTGTTACCTAGGGAGATCGTATATCCCTATTTCCTTATAGATCCTTAGGAGAGGGTGAAGGAGGTCAAGCGTCCTCCTCTCTAGCAGTGATCCACACTGTAGGGTTGCGACGACGCTCCTCAAAACTCCAGACCTACTCTGAGGTGGAGATGGAGAGGAGAATAGGAAAAGGCAAACAAAAGCTCTCTAGCCCATGGGGCTCTGAATCCCTCCTATTTATAAAGGTCCCCTGTCAAACCCTAATGGGTCCTCCCCTAGTGGGTATTGAATCTGCATCCAATAAGATAAGGGCTTCGTCGGATATCTCATATCCGAACCTCTATTCATCACAATGCTTACCATACGTGTGTGACCCTCTAGGCCCAATATCGAGCTGACCGTGAGTTATACCTATCAGAACTCCTTCTAACTCAGTGAATTATTATCTCTGTAATAATTCACTCGACTCATCGACTACGGACGTACTAGGCCACTACGCCGTAGTCCCCAGACGATACAGGGGAATCCAATCCATTGGACATGTCTGTCCTCAGTTACCGTGTACCTATAGTCCCTCATCCATCTAAAATACCAGAGACCGTATATCGAGCATGGTGTTGTCAGACCCACACGGTTTCTTCTCGAGTCTCGCTCTAATCGGATTCTCCCGGAGAACTCTTTCTCTCTCAACCCGAATGACCCTGGCTAGGGATTTGTCTGAGCAAGAACACATGGGATATTCCTCTCATGACGCCGAGAGTGGATGATCCTCTATCGACACTCAATAGCCCTCATAAGGTCGACTACCACTCCCAATGACCAGCTGTACTAGATCTGGGACAACCAAACCTATAAGTCTGGTATCAAAGAGTGGAGCACTCATACAGGACATCCTTGGTGTCTCAAGTCTAAGGACCAAAAACACCACTAGGACTACGGAATCGTTGTCTGACAATAAGGCATCATCAACCATCCAGCATTCCGTAAGCGGATCAATCAGTGAACTTATTCTCCAATGAGCACCTGTACTGTATCCCTAGTGTCCCTACACAAGCAGCTATGAGACTAGCTGCATCCATCATATGGACGGGTATACAACACACCAGTCTGTCCGATTATCATGATATCTCTCTCGAGTAACCTATGACCAGGATTAGTTAGGATATGTGTTTAAAGGTGAATCGATCACACTATCGTGATTTCATCACGATCCGATTCCCATTGCACAAATCCTGTTAGGATCGAGAGCACTAAGAGGGGGGGGGGGTGAATTAGTGCAGCGAAAATCTTTCAGCGATTTAAAAATGAAAGCTGTGTTCGTCCGATAAAAACGATTTTGATGTAAAAGCCGATTCACAGTATGTATCTAAGTGTAGTTTACGCAGTTTGCGTCTAAATGCAGATTGCGTCTAAGCGCAGTTTCTATTTAAGTGCAGTTTGCGTCTAAGCGCAGTTTGCGTCTAAACACTGTTTGCGTCTAAACACAGTTTGCGTCTAAGCGTAGTTTGCGTCTAAACACAGTTTGCGTCTAAACACAGTTTGCGTTTAAGCGCAGTTTGCGTTTGAGCGCAGTTAGCGTCTAAACGCAGTTTTACGTCTAAGTGCAGTTTTACATCTAAGTGTCGTTTTACGTCTAAACGTAGTTTTGCGTCTAAATGCAGTTTTACGTCTAAACGCAGTTTTACGTCTAAACGCAGTTTTGCGTCTAAACGCAGTTTTACGTCTAAACGCAGTTTTACGTCTAATCGTAGTTTACGTCTAAACGCAGTTTTTACGTCAAAGCGTAATTTTACGTCTAAACGCAGTTTTACGTCTAAACGCAGTTTTGAACTTTGAAAAGCGTTTTATGAATACGCAGAAAGCAATTTGCAGTTATAAATGGAATCAAAACGTAAGCGTAAACTGCAGTGTAAAGATCGTACGAAAACACCGATTTACGTCTGAATGCAGATTCGGAAAGATCAGAACTTAGAGACTCGTTCGTAAACGCGCAGAGGGCAGTAGCAATGTAGGAGGTTTGCAGTAATGATAAAGTGCTCAAAGTAAAAGCAAACCAGAGATTTAGAGTGGTTCGGTCAGTCTTGACCTACTCCACTTTTGGCTTCCTCCTCCGACGAGGTCACCGACGTCAACTAGCTGCCTTCCTTCAATGGGCGAAGGCCAACTGCCCTTTTACAGTTTCACTCCTTTTGACGGGCTCAGGAGACAACCCTTACAGATCCTTTCTCTCCTCTCTTTACAACTCAAGACTTGAAGAACAGAAAGAGGAGAACTTTTGGACTTTACACAAATTTGAGCTCTTAGAATCACAGAAAAGATCAAGAATTCGGTGTAGATCTGTGTCTTTTCAGTGCTGAATGGGTGGGGTATTTATAGGCCCCAACCCAGTTCAAATTTGGAGCTCAAAACGATCAAATCCCGGAATTCCGGGATCAGGCGGTTGCACCTCCTGACTGGAGAGGTTGCACCGCCGGGGCGAGCTCGAGATCGAGCCCAAGGCGGTTGCACCTCTCTGTGGGCGGTTGCACCCGCCTCGAAGTCTCTTCGAGATCGAGCCCCAGGCGGTGCCACCTCCTCGATCGAGGCGGTTGCACCTCTCGCTCGAGCTCAAGACCGAGCTCGGTGGTGCTACTCTGTCGGGGAGGTTGCACCGCCATCCTAGCTCAAGACCGAGCTTTGGGCGGTTGCACCTCTCGGCTGGGCGGTTGCACCGCCCAATCTCGCTGGAGACATAGCCCAGGTGTTGCACCGCCTGGTGCAATCGGGTCCGAATGGTTAGCTCCATTCGCCCGATTTCAATCTTTTCGGGGCCCAATTGCCCCAAGATTAAGCTAATGGGATCACCTCCCATTTTCCAACTTAATCAATGTGCTAACTACGATTAAATCTAA
The DNA here is from genome assembly GCA_900464855.2 of Musa schizocarpa. Lineage (NCBI taxonomy): Eukaryota > Viridiplantae > Streptophyta > Magnoliopsida > Zingiberales > Musaceae > Musa > Musa schizocarpa. The sequence goes on from LS990919.1 coordinate 31,754,697, forward strand.
GACAATTTCTGCAGCTTTGTTCGATCGTCAATCGCTTCTTCCGGCGAAGTTTCCGGCTTAACTTCCGTCGATCATCCGATGAACCCTCGGTGATTCTTCTGCGGACTTCCGCAAACTCCTGGACTTTCGACGATCCACTTGGCGAAGTTCCGGACGAAGCCGCTGGCAAGCTTCGGACTTCTCGGATCTGTTCTCGCAGAACCTCCGACGACCGTCCGTACTTCCGTCGAACTCTCGAACTCCCAACGTGATCATGATCTTGACTCCGGCGCAACTCCTGCTGCTTGTCTAACTTCCATCGTAGTTAATCCTGCACACTTATCTCAACATATAGATTAGACAACAAATGACAATTGACTTCATCATCAAAATCCGAGATTCAACAATCTCCCCCTTTTTTATGATGACAATCAATTGATAATGGAGTTATCCTTAACTCCCCTATCTATATGCCATAGTTGAGATAAGTCAACCTTGAATTTAAGACCTAAGAATTCAAGTGACGTATTGATAAGTTAGATCAGTTAAACTTATCAATACTCCCATCATGATGTATCTCTTCAAGAATGATGTCAAGGCTTGACATACATCATCAAGTTTGTATGATTGTGTTTGTAGCTATTCATCATGTAATCATATAAAGCTGTGAAGGACTATTACATGATGCACACATTTGAGATTTTCTAGCAAGTTTGCATTTACTTCACAAGATAGGATATCAACTCAAGACATAATGCAAACTATAGCACATGTTCATATATCTCTTGGTGATGCAAGGATGGCATAACCATAACATTGTTTATAGCATAACTCAAGTATTTGCAACTATGACATAGACATGATTATGGCAGTTGTTTATCAATTCATATGTTTCTCCCCCTTTGTCATCAATAAAAAGCATGATAGCATTATCAAAAAGCATGGTAGATGTGATTCCAATAGGTTATCACGCACATAAAGGAAGGCATGACACATATAATACTTTGAATATCTCTTTTCCTTGTTATAGTTCGTTGCTTGAAGGAGGAAAGTCATTTTTCAAAAAGTTTTCATAAGAGTGTACAGGAAAATCCCATTTTTAGCATTCAAACCGAAAAATGAACTTCTTATATGCATTCGGATATGAGTAAGCTACTGATTTAAAAAAAAAACATTTGTCACATAATTTCCAACATGTTATTTGATCAAGTGATGCCAAGGCATGTAATAATTTTAACTAGTTTAAGTATTCGGACACATCAACATTCCTAATTCTCTTCTTATGAAATCAAATTGTTCTTCACTTAGGGGTTTTGTAAAGATATCAGCTAGTTGATGTTTCGTATCAATGAATTCTATGATTACATCATGATTCGTAACATGATCTCGTATAAAGTGATGTCTAATATCATTTCATGATGTACACATTTCGAATATTTTAGCAAGTGTAGCATTGCATCACATGGTAAGATATCAGCTCGTACGATGCAAATTTTTGTTTGATATCTTGATACAGGGCATATAGTAATGATAGCAATCATATATGTCTTGGTGATACAAGTATGGCCTAATCATAGTATCAGTGATAGCAACCATATTAACATCAGTAATAGCAACCATATCAATGTCATATTGCTGACTTATCAACTATATTGGTATGTCGCTTTATATTTTTCAAGGCATAAGGTTTTTAAAACATTTTAGTTTCAGTGCAAAATCCGAGATAAACAATAAGAGATGTTTGTAAATTTGCATATGCTTACAGATCAAGGTAAAGGGTAACATATGGAGTTTACAACATATCAGGTAACCATATCAAAAACAAAGTCCTTCATGATGAGTAACATAAGGAGTTTACAACATGCCATATCAAAGACAAAGTCCATGAGGAATTTATAACAACAACGGATGATTGTGTTCATACAAGCTCATTCATGAGGTGGAAGGTTGAAGTGCCTAAATAAAGAGTCAAATTGTCGATGGATTTGCTGTAGCTCAGTTAGGATTTGATCTTGTCGAAGTTCAAGCCGTTCTTGTCTTTGTTCGAATCGGTCCATCCGAATCCCAATATCTTCGATGGATGATGTGTGAGTTTGCTCAACCGGATGTGTTTCCTCAAAGGGACAGATCGGAGGAGATTGGGTACTCCTAAAGACTGGTGTTTCTGGCTCGGGTTCAGGTTCAGGTTCAGGTTGAGGGGGATCAGTTCTTCTAGGCATTCTAACCCAATTACCGTTTCTATAGTGACATCTTAGTCGGTGAAGTAGATTTTTGTTTATTATGCTGAATCTATCTACTTTCATTACTTCTTCTTCTGGTGGTATTTGAATGTCGTAAGCTTTCATTATTCTAGTAATTATACCACCATATGGGAGTATCATATCTTTCTTAGATAATTCTAACATGTTTTGTTGGATAAGATAGCCAAGACAAATGTCATGTCCTTTCATGATTAAGTACATAGTTCCTAATTCTAATTGACTCACTTCATCATGATGGTATTGTTTAGGAAGAATTATACTAGTCATGATATGATGAAGTATCTTAGTGTTTAAAGGCAGTAGATGCTCACAACTTTTAGGAACAAATGTTATGTTAGGATCGGCAAAGATTGTTCCTAAGGCTTCAACATAGGATGTTCCAATAGTTTCATCATCCCATGATCCTCTAAAGTAAAGTCCTATGCTTTTCATGGGAATGCCTATCATATCACAAATGAATCTATCAGTGATTGAGATGTGTTGTCCTAAAAGATAGGTGGACATCCTTTCTTCATCATCTATTTGTATGTTATTGTAAAACAATCTAACTAGCCTAGGATAGATGGGTTCGTTGATCTGCAAAATTGGAAGTAGATTTAGGTTTGCAAACCATTGGATAGTCTCTACGTCTCTTAGTTCATTCAGATCTACATATTTTCCCTTATTGATGCTTCTTAGTTCGAAAGAGAGAAATTTTTCAGCATGGTTTTTTAATCAAAAAGGGTAAGATCAAACTCTTCTACCAATCTCCTCTTTCCCTTGTCCCTTGAGGATCTTCTAGATCTCATAACTACTGCTGTTTAGAGGAATAAAGGTGAACAAGAGTGAATGAAGAACAAAACAGAATTTAAGAGATTCTTAGAGAATACCTTAGTGAAATCTTCAAAACAGGAGCGATTCTTGATGTTTTGTTCAAAATGAGAGGTATTTGGGAAGCTAAACGGGGTGAAATGAGGATGGAGGAGGCTTGGAGGAGTAGAGAATGAAAGGGAGGTGAGTTGGGGTCGGTTTCACCGTCCGGCCCTAGCGTGGGGTTAAAAAAGCAGAGTTATGGCTTATTGCACCTCTTCGGGCCGAGAGCTCAACCACCGGCAACCCGTGATGGTCGGAGGTGCCACCGGCTGGTTGGAGAGGTGCCACCGCCTGTAGGCAGTGAACACTTTATTGTGATTTGATCAGGAGGTTTTGTCTTGAGGAGAGTTTTCATTCAGAGCAATTAACGTTACTTACATGATTACGCAGCGCTTTTATTTCAAGGCAAAAAACGCTTGTATGCGATCAAGATAGACCTTTTAACGTGCATACTCCCAATGTCGTATATATGTTTGTGATTTTGAAAAGTCACATTAGGTTGTATCCAAATTGAATTTGTGATTTCATAATTTCCACTGTTGTTGTATCCAAATTGCATTTGGGTCATGATTGTCGAGAATCAAGGAGCGAAACATTAATTCTTGCTCCACCTAAAGGTTTTAATGTTTTTTGTAGAAGGGATGATTTTTAGGTACCCATTTGCTTTTGGGTGCCTCACTAATAGATCTAGATTTTCTATCATGTTGCATAGAATTTGTCATGGTTCCTTTAGGAACCCAAATCAATTTGTTTGGACTAAATTTCCTGAATGGACAATAATGCGTCCCTCAGAAACCCAACTTGCAAAAAAAAGTTGCATTTGCTTTGATGTCTAACATGTAAGATGGGGCCTTTTATTTAAGGTAGTTGGATTTTGGTGAGGACTCTTCACAAATCCAATCCCACTTCTTTTGGGAACATGACCTTTGTTTGTAAGGATCATGTTTAATGACTTGCTACCAACCTCGAATTTCTTCAATGTGTCCTTAAGTAGCAAGTTTTTTTTTGAAAAGTTTCTAGATCATGACATTTGATACATGAATTTAAACTATCATGATATTCAATTTTTAACTTATTAAAATCACAAGTAAGACTATCGTGCTCCTTTTTTAGCAATTTGTATTTTCTATTGATAGTCTTGCATTCATCAAATAAGTCATGGAATGCATTTAATAATTCATCGAAGATAAATCTGCATCTAATAAGTTCGTTACCTCCTCTCCCATGGCCATTAAAGGCGTAATGAGCAACTTGTTCTGTTGGACTCCTCTTCTTCGATCTTTCGAGTCATCCCATGTTGCTTGAAGAGCCTTCTTCTTTGATGTTCTTCTTTTGACCTGGGACAATCACTCTTGTAGTGTCCCGGCTTTTTACATTCATAGCAGATCACTTGGTCCTTCTTGGGTTCAAGTTTATTTTTTCGATCATTCTTAAACTTGTTTCTTTTTGAAGAATTTCTTAAACTTTCTTGTTAAAAGTGCCAAGTCATCATCACAGTCCTCATCACTTGAGTTTTCTCTCAAGTGGCATTCAAAGTTTTAAGTGCCATATCCTTCCCCGTTCTTTGGAAGGATGTCTTCTTGCTCTTCATGAGCTTTGCAAGTCATCTCATAGGTCATTAATGACCCGATTAGTTCTTCAAGAGGGAAGTTATGTAGATCTTTTTGCCTCTTGAATAGCAGTGACTTTAGGATCCCAACTTTTAGGAAGGGATCTTAGTATCTTATTTACGAGTTCAAAATCCAAAAACTTTTTCCGAGTCCTTTTAGATCGTTGATCGACATCCGTGAAACGGGTAAACATGTCGCCAATGGTTTCACTTTCGGTTTCATTCGAAAAGTTCAAAAGAATGCAACAATAGATTGATTTTTTGACTCTTTCACTCTACTTGTGCCCTCGTGGGTCACTTCAAGTGTGTGCCAAATATCAAATGCAGTTTCGCAAAAGTTGAAACACGATTAAACTCGTTTTTATCAAGTGCAAAAATAAGGCATTCATAGCCTTTGCATTAAGAGCGAAAGCCTTCTTTTTTTCAATTCATTCCAATCGATCATTGGAATAGAAGACTTTGAAAATCTGTTTTCAACAAGGTTCCATAGTTCAAAATCCATAGAAATAAGAAAGATCCTCATTCGGTCTTCCAAGAGGGTGTAGTCCGTTCCAATTTGAACATGGGTGGACGTGTAATAGAATGCCCTCTTGGTTTCCCGCGATGCCATCTTTCTTGGGTTTTAATCCGTTAGAGAGTTAACCTTTGCTCGATACCAATTGTTAGGATCGAGAGCACTAAGAGGGGGGGGGGGTGAATTAGTGCAGCGAAATCTTTCAGCGATTTAAAAAACGAAAAGCTTCGTTCATCCGATAAAAAATGATTTCGATGTAAAAGCCGATTCACAGTTTGTATCTAAGTGTAGTTTACGTAGTTTGCGCCTAAATACAGTTTATGCCTAAATGCAGATTGCGTCTAAAAGCAGTTTGTATTTAAGTGCAGTTTGGCGCCTAAAGCGCAGTTTGGCGCCTGTTTAGTTTTGGCGTCTAAACACAGTTTGTGTCTAAACACAGTTTGCGTCTAAACACAGTTTGCGTTTAAGCGCAGTTTGCGTTTGAGCACAGTTTGCGTCTAAACGCAGTTTTACGTCTAAGTGCAGTTTTACGTCTAAATGCAGTTTTACGTCTAAGTGCAGTTTTACGTCTAAACGAAGTTTTGCGTCTAAACGCAGTTTTAGGTCTAAACGCAGTTTTACGTCTAAACGCAGTTTTGCGTCTAAACGCAGTTTTACGTCTAAATGCAGTTTTACGTCTAAACGCAGTTTACGTCTAAACGCAGTTTTTACGTCAAAGCGTAATTTTACGTCTAAACGCAGTTTTACGTCTAACGCAGTTTTGAACTTTGAAAAGCGTTTTATGAATACGCAGAAAGCAATTTGCAGTTATAAATGGAATCAAAAACGTAAGCGTAAACTACAGTGTAAAGATCGCATTTAAAACACCGATTTACGCCTGAATGCAGATTCGAAAGATCGAAACTTAGAGACTCGTTCAGAACGCACAGAGGGCAGTAGCAATGTAGGAGGTTTGCAGTAATGATAAAGTGCTCAAAGTAAAAGCAAACTAGAGATTTAGAGTGGTTCGGTCGGTCTTGACCTACTCCACTTTTTGGCTTCCTCCTCCTCGACGAGGTCACCGACGTCCAACTAGCTGCCTTCCTTCAATGGGCGAAGGCCAACTGCCCTTTACAGTTTCACTCCTTTTTTTGACGGGCTCGGAGACAACCCTTACAGATCCTTTCTCTCCTCTCTTTACAACTCAAGACTTGAAGAACGAAAGAGGAGAACTTTTGGACTTTACACAAATTTGAGCTCTTAGAATCATAGAAAAGATCAAGAATTCGGTGTAGATCTGTGTCTTTTCAAAGGTCTTGAATGGGTGGGGTATTTATAGGCCCCAACCCGCTTCAAATTTGGAGCTCAAAACGATCAAATCCCGGAATTCTGGATCAAAGCGGTTGCACCTCCCGACCGAGAGGTTGCACCGCCCGGCGAGTTTCGGAGATCGAGCCCAGGCGGTTGCACCTCTCTCGGTAGGGGCGGTTGCACCTTTGAAGTCCGCTTCGAGATCGAGCCCCAGCGGTGCCACCTCGACGACCAGGCGGTTGCACCTCTCTCCTGAGCTCGAAGACCAAGCTCGGCGGTGCTACCTCTCTGTCGGGGAGGTTGCACCGCCCGCCTAGCTCGAAGATCTGAACTCGGGCGGTTGCACCTCCCGGCCGGGCGGTTGCACCTCCCCGCCTAGGCGGTTGCACCTCCTAGTGCAATCGGGTCCCAAATGGTTAGCTCCATTCGCCCGATTTCAATCTTTTCGGGGCCTAATTGCCCCAAGATTAAGCTAATGGGATCACCTCCCATTTCCAACTTAATCAACGTGCTAACTACGATTAAATCTAAGACAATTTCTGCAGCTTTTTTCCGATCGTCAAATCGCTTCTTCCGCGAAGTTTCCGCGAAACTTCCGTCGATCATCCGATGAACCCTCGGTGATTCTTCTTCAGGGACTTCCGCAAAACTCCTGGACTTTGCGACGATCCACTTGGCGAAAGTTCGACAAGCTTCGCTTGGTAAGCTTCGACTTCTCGGATCTGTTCTCGCAGAACCTCCGACGACCGTCCGAACTTCCGTCGAACTCTCGAACTCCCAACGTGATCATGATCTTGACTCCGGCGCAACTCCTGCTGCTTGTCTAACTTTCATCGTAGTTAATCCTGCACACTTATCTCAACACATAGATTAGACAACAAATGACAATTGACTTCATCATCAAAATCCGAGATTCAACAAATCCAAGGACATCACAATATATGTATGCATTTATGCAATAGTTATAAAGTGATATATGCCATAATATAATAAGCAAAAAGATTTTATATTAAGTCACACGTGCCATCACTCACGTGATTGGCTTGCTAGGCACCTATGTGACTGATCCCCATCAGACCTAAAGCCAATCACCTATGTGATTGATCCCCGTCAGACCCCTGTGACACTCAAAACAAATCTGAGACAACGGCTTTGTTAGTGGATCTGCAATGTTATCTTCGGATGGAACTCTTTCCACTACTACATCTCCTCGGGTCATGATCTCTCTGATAAGGTGGAACCTCCTCAGAACATGCTTAGATTTCTAATGAGACCTAGGTTCCTTTGCTTGAGCAATCGCCCCGTTGTTGTCGCAATATAGGGAGATCGGCTCTTCGCTACCCGGCACGACTCCCAAATCTGTGATGAACTTCTTCACCCAAACTCCCTCCTTTCTTTGCATCCGATGCAAAAGAATGTAATCCACCTCATCGTGGTCGAAGTCAAGAGTGATATCTTGCTTGGAACTCTTCCAAAGACATCAAGCTCCTCCATTGAAGGTGTACACATACCCGCATTCGACTTGCTATTATCGACATCGACTGAAAACTTGAGTCGGTGTAGCCTTCAACCTTAAGGCTATTACCTTCATATACTAGTAAAAGATCCTTAGTCCTTCTCAAGTACTCAAGGATACACTTTACTACTTTCTAGTGCTCCAAGCCCGGATCCTTTGATACCTACTTGTGACACTCCCGAGCATGCGCTATATCGGGCCTAGTACATAGCATGGCATACATGATAAAACCCTATTGCTGAAGCATAAGGTATCATATCCATGTTAAGCCCTTTCTTCCTCGAGTCTTTGGGGACATACTGGTAGAAATCGATATCCCATGTCTCATCTCCATGATGAGACCTCTCTTGGAATTTTCCATGCCAAACCTTTTGACAATGGTTTCTATGTACTGACTGGGACAAGCCAAGCATCCTCTTGGATCTATCTCTATAGATTCTAATCCCCAAAATATAGGATGCTTCCCCAAGTCTTTCATGGAGAAGTGTCTAGATAACCAAGCCTTTTATCAGTGGATAGCATTCCTACGTCCATTCCCAATGATTAGGATGTCATCCACATATAACACCAAAAAGGTGATAGCGCTCCCACTTACTTTTTTGTATACACAAGGCTCATCTTCGTTCTTAACGAAGTCATAAGATCTGATTGCCTCATCAAATCTTATGTTCCAACTTCGGGAAGCTTGCTTTAATCCATAAATGGATCTAAGCAACCTACACACCTTATCTGGATAGTTCTTGGACACGTATCCCTCAGGTTGCATCATATACACCTCCTCCTCGAGGTTCCCATTGAGGAATGTGGTTTTTACATCCATCTGCCAGATCTCATAATCATAGTATGCTGCAATAGCCAATAGAACTCTAATGGATTTTAGCATTACTACGGGTGAGATGGTTTCGTCATAGTCAACACCTTGCCTTTGACGATACCGCTTAGCCACTAGCCTTGCTTTATAGGTCTCTACCTTTCCATCTACTCTGATCTTTTTTCTTAAAGATCCACTTGCAACCGATGGGTACAATACCTTCGGGCGCATCAACTAGGTTCCAAACCTTATTGGAGTACATAGAATCCATCTCAGAATTCATGGCTTCTTGCCACTTCCTGGAGTCTATACTCATAATAGCCTCCTCATAGGTCTGAGGATCAATATCCTCTGCATCCTCTCCTCTAATATGTCCCACATATCTCTCAAGAGGATGGGATACTCTATCAGACCTACGTAAAGTTGAAACTTGTGTATTAGGTACCTGAACATACTCGGGCTGTAGAGTGGTGCTTGAGCTTGGTTCTCCAACCTTGCTCAATTCTATCATTCTCCCACTATCTCCGCCAAGAATGTGTTCCTTCTCAAGGAACACTGCTCTCTTAGCTACAAAGACCTTTTGGTCCTCGAGATGATAGAAATAATACCCACAAGTTTCCTTGGGGTATCCCACAAATTTGCATCGCTTTGTCCTTGATTCTAACTTATCGGGTTGTGTCTTTTAACATGTGCGGGCAGCCCCAAATCTTAACAACCTTAAGATCGGGCTTCTTCCCTTTCCATATCTCATATGGTGTAGACACTACCACTTAGTTGGAACTCTGTTGTTCGAAGGTAAGTTTGGGTTTCTAGGGCATATCCCCGAATGAGATGAGTAGGTCAAAAAAAAACTCATCATGGACCATATCATATCTAATAATGTATGATTTCTCCTTTTCGAAACACCATTGAGTGTTTGAGGTTTATAAGGAGGTGTCAATTCAAGATAATATCCCATGGTCCTTGAGGAACCGAGTGAACTCTGTGACTTAAATACTCACCTCCTCGATCCGATCAAGAGTTTTGATACTCTTTCCACCGGGTTTTCCACCTCATTCTTATACTCTCTCAATTTCTCAAAGGCCTCTGGACTTGTACTTCATTAAGTACACATATCCATACCTCGAGAAATCATCAAGAAAATGTAATGAAGTAGAGTAACCTCCAATGGCATGAGTTGACATGGGTCCACATACATTACTATGTATGAGTTCCAACAACTCAGTGGCTCTCTCTCCAGTTCCACTAAATGGAGAGTTGGTCAGTTTTCCACGAATGCAAGGCTCACAAGTTGCATATGACACATAGTCGAATGGATCTAGATATCCATCATTTAGCAACTTTTGAATCCTTCTTTCATGGATGTGACCTAGCTTACAATGCCACAGGTATGCACTATTTAACTCATCTCATTTCCTTTTGGACACATTTACATTCATGATATGTGGAGTGGTGTATAATATAAATAAACCATTATGCAATGTTTCTTTCATGATGATCTTATCATCTAATAATATCGAACAACCATTGTTCTCAAAAACAAATTTATATCCACTAACTGTTAAACATGAAATGGAGATAATGTTTTTGATAATAGAAGGAACAAAATAACATGCATCTAATGCAATAAAAGCTCCACTAAGTAGATGTAGGGCGACCTCGCCAACAACTACTACAGCAACTTTCGCTCCATTACCTATCTTGAGGTCCATCTCGCCTCTCTCTAGTCTCTTAGGCCTTGCCAGAACCTACAACGAATTGCATATATGATAAGCACTACCGGTATCCAATACCCATATGTTATCATAAGAGTCTGACAAATGGAGACTGATCATGAATGTACCTGAAGCTTCATCAAGCTTTTGTTTCGCCCTTTCTGCAAGATACTCTTTGCAGTTTCTCTTCCAGTGCCCATCTTTACCATAGTAGAAGCACTGACCTTTGTCCTTTGCTAGGTCTTTCTTAGCAACCTTTGCTTTACCTGGTTTGACCTTGCCCTTTCCCTTCTTAAGGGACCTTTCTGCTTTCCTTTTCCTTTTGGTCTCACCAGTGTAGAGAACTGGCTTCTCTTTCTTGATAGTACTCTCTGCTTCCCTTAACATATTAAGAAGCTTTGAGAGAGTCACTTCAAGCTTGTTCATATTAAAATTCATTATGAATTGTGAAAAGGAATCTGGTAGGAACTGAAGCACAATGTCCACACACAAGTTATCCTCTAGGACCATTCCTAGACCTGTGAGTTTCTCTATCCACTCAATCATATTTAGGACATGGTTCTAAACCGGTGTCCCCTCAGTCATCCTAGCGCGGAAGAGGATCTTAGATATCTCATATCGCTGAGTCCTTCCCTGTTCCTCAAACAATTTACGGACATGTAGGAGAATGGATCTGACATCCATCTTTTCATGTTGTCTCTAAGAATCTTCGGAGTCATAGAGCCCAACATATAGCACCGAGCAAGAGTGGAGTCATCAATGTACTTCACGTAGCGAAATATCTCATCCTCGTTTGCCCTTCTTCCCCATCAGCATCATCAGATCAAGGACGTACATGATTTTCTCCGCTATGAGAACAATTCTCAAGTTACAGAGCCAATCCGTATAATTTGGACTAGTGAAACGGTTGACATCAAGTATGCCACGAAAGGGATTTGAAAGCGACATTTTCTGAAAATAAAGATGCAGCATAAATGAATAACATGCAGATTTTGCAAGAAATAAACTATCAAGATATGAACTTCTATCTTAATATACTCCCACTATTTTACTAACGAGTCACGCGACACCCTCAGCACGTGAAACGGAAGTCTCCGACAGACTTCTAATGGGGATCAGGATCCAATCAGCGTCTTAGTGTAACATCGAGGGACTCAACCAATCACACTAAGCCTAAAAGGTAGGCAACTCTTGTCGATCACAACTCCTTGTGATTCCCGTCCTATTCGACCTCCGAATCACCTTGGCCTCGAGGGACTCGACTAACCATGATGCTCGGTTAAGTCAACACCTTCGTTACAATACTCCCAACACAAGTTACAAACACAAGTGCAAATTACTTGCACTAGCGCAAGCCCTCAACTTTGTTGTGGACCAATTAATAAGTGGCAACTGAATATCTGCAATCAGCTACAAACACCCAATCTTCGGTGATAGTAAAAATTGCAATTTCATGTGACTTGGTTCATTGTTATGCTTCCTAATCAATCCAAGTGTCCCAAAGCCATTTATGTTACATAAACTGCTCTCTCAAATGTGATTTACACTTCGATATGTTCCAACCAGTACTGTAGAGACTAAATATATATACTTTGATATGTTTGAGCCAGTACTAAGAGACTAAATGCTGAGTCATCTTCACATGTGGTGGTGCTCTCCAGGTGCAGTAGATTCTCCATCATCATCAGAGTGCCTGCGGCCACTCAACAAATGTCTTTGTCAAGAACATTAATCTGTCATCTTTAGACAATCAGATCCAAAAGAAACTTTGTAAGGGATCACTAAAACCTCCGATGAACAAGTGAAACATTATCAAGCCAGACATGCATTTGTCCAAAAATCAAAACAAAGAGAGGCTAAGCTTTTAAATGAAATATTATCAACCTGAGGAGAAGGAACGTAGTTACTACAATTTGGGACCCATTTGGTTCAAAAACACATATCAAGATGAGAAGTTATTCTGTACAAGGTAATTACTTGTTTATTCTTGCTACAGTCCAGAATATATCAAAAATAAAGAATGTTTACCTTTTTGCCACCACCAGAATAGCTAAAATAGAAAAGACTATTCTGTTGGTTACTATATTTACCTGGATATATCCCTTTGACAAGTTGGAAAAAGCTGTAGAGTAAGATAGATTCAGAAGTTATTACAGAACAAGTTCTAAATCCATTACTTAATTCTCCAACCAAACAGGGCATTAAATTTGATACTAAAGCATGTCAGTTGCCACCATTTCTCTTCCCCGCTTGAGACTAATACGAGTTCTGATAAGTGGTTCAATGTTACCATTCAATATGGAGTTCAAATCTGGTAGTTGGATTCCAGTTTTCACATCCTGAACCATTTTTTGGGGATGAAATATGTATCTCCTGGTTTCATCATTCAACTTATTCTGAACAGCTCCCGTCTTAACTTTGTTTACATCAGACGTGCCTTGTTCATTCTCTAGAACAAGAAGTTTTCCTTTCAAACGGTTTAGAGCCTTAACCATATTGGCAAAAGAGCTCCTTTCACCTGCATAGAGTTTAAGCAAGCTCAATTAGGCTTTCTGAAACATTACACAGAATAAAAGCTAACATGAAATTAGGAATATGCTTCTTCTGGATAAATATTTGGAGTTTGTGACTGTTAGTAACTGCCGTTATCAAATTTTAACAAGATGTTCTGTGACATCTACACCACTTATTAAACATGAAATAATATTTTAGCATGTACTTCTATAAACAAGTTCCCTAGAACAATATCACTGATACGACTAGACAAGATAAAATGTTGACATTTTTTCTTCTGACACTTTCTACCTGCAAGATTCTACTGAACCCGTGCCGATCCATGGCTAGATAGGTATAGGTCCAATATGGTCAGATCTTCAATTCTAAACCTTTTCCTTGAGAAAAAGGGTCCCCCTTCAGATATTGCTTAAATTTGGACGATGTATTGGGAGGTGCATACACCATTCATTCCGTATGTGCTCACATGTCTACATGTACACAAAGTGTACATCTGATATCCTTGCTGAGACAGTATGTATTGGGAGGTGCATACACCATTCACTGCGTATGTGCTCACATGTCTACATGTACACAAAGTGTACATCTGATATCCTCTGAGAGTGCTGATGCAACATCCATACTGGAACTTTTATGTCATTCTCATTAATGGCATATGCTTTGTCACTACATGTCGAAACTTTTTTTTTTATTTATTACTGATTGATGTCCGCAGAAATCTGCAGCAATGCCATTCAGGACTCAACTGCCATATATTTCTCTATATTTAGTTCCTCTACAAAGTCAATGTCCAAGGAGAGTTAGTTGCAAGTGAAAAAACCATCACATCAACTCCAGAGTTTCTAGTACTGCTACCCATCCCCAGTAAGCAGTTCCACAGGTTTAAGTGCAATTATTTTGCTATCGTGAAACTAGTATGGACTTACTGACATTTCCAGGATCTTGTTCACTATTACTGATTGATATTCTGCTATGATATGTGAAGCTACATCAAATTTATATCTTAGTAGCAATTTGACATGGCCTATAAATAAAGATATATATCTTAATGACTTCCATGACAATACTGAAAATTAATTTCCTATGCATGTCAGACTTTTTGGGTTGAATGCTACTCATCTTATTCTCAATTTCCTTGAATATGAATCAAATAACAGTTAACAATTTCATTTATGGTTCCAGAAAAAGTAACCATGTGTAGCTTGTGCAAAACTTCTATTTTCCATCCATTATCAGTAAAGTTCACCATATTAGAATCCATAGTAGAACTTGAAATATATATTTTCAAATTCAACAAATACATGAAGAGCATCTACTATACATGATAAAGACACTCATACTAAAGAACTAAATGTTGCTTATGCAAAAATTATTTTTTTCAGCGATGCTCAGTAAGTTCACTATATTAGAATCCACATTAAAACTTGAAAGATGTTCAGATGTATAAGTTTTTTTCCAATTCAACTAATACATGAAGAAGAGATCTAACATATGTAATCAAAACTTTCATAATGTCAACAAAGAAGGTTAATCACTAGAAGACAATATCTAGTGTAGAGTTCAAAGGAATTTAATGCTTCCAGAAGCAACCAGAATTTATTCCCAGCTATATCAGTAATCCTGAAAGAATATTGTGTGTGATCAACCCCACAGTCTGCCTCTCAGACAGTTTTTTTACTTCAGAGAAGGAAAATTCTATTTTTCCAATGAGCATCATAAACTTTAGTTGAGCCTCCTGATAACGAGTTGGAAGTTTCAATATGAAAGAATATGTAGCACAATAGAGCAAAAAGAGAATATAAGATCTTACAATGAAGACGAGGTACCTGAACTTTGGGCAGTTACACCACTTGGAATATGATGAATGCTAACTGCATGCTCTGTTCCATTCTCAGATGGATATTGTTTATGAGCAGAGAAGAAAGAGATCTCAAGATCATTGTCATCAATTGGCATATTAATAGAACCTCCAAGGAAAAGAGGGATCACATCCACACTAGCTGAGTATAACTGCAATATTTTTTGTGTCATCAAATTTTCCATATCAAAATAAAATAAACCTAAAGTTGGAACATGCAACATCAGTATGTTTATGCAAACTGCTAGAAGATTATCACAAAATCACTAAATTGCTTCACTGAGGAAAAAACACAATACCTTACTAGCATTTCCAATGAGCAATTAGTCTTTTTCCAGAATTTATGACATCAGGTGGTATTTTTTTTCCTACTTTACTTAAATTTATTTAGTGGCAATGAATTAAGGTTTTAAAAGGCTTCCACGATCATGACATCATAATGAGGACAAACAAGTGTTTGACTCAGCTCTCAAAAGGTTTAGCCCTGTTTCATAATTAAGTTTGATCAATTCTAGCCAGTTTTGAGCAATTTCAAATTGAAGGCTGAGAAATTGGCAAAGTCTTCGATGATATGGTTGCATCAATGGGATCAGCCAATACTGTGAACCACATGACTTACACGACCAATGAAAAAAAAGAGAAAATCACTTTGCTTAACTAGAAAAACAACTATAGAGCTTTTGTTCTGTTATTCTTCTTATGCATTCTTCGGATATTGCTTTCTGACTGAAAACATGAGCAAGAAAAAAAGGTGCCCAGTGATAAAGGCTCCAACCTTTGCCAGATCTTGGGAGGATCTGACATGTAACCATAAACCTAAGTGGAGAAAGAATGTTTCAGAAATATAAAGCCATGATGCTGAAATTACATGCAGAGAACTTGTCGTGGCACAAATCCATGGTGGATGATCCACCTATATCATGCTCTGTGATCAAAATTAAATTGATACCACCAGGTAATATCATTGCCATATGACAGTATCTTCTATAATCTTACATTAGTTACCAAGACTACCCAAAAGGACAAAAAATGGAAGCCAAATAAAATAGAAAAAAAGACAAATCATAGACTGATTGGAGATCCCAAGCAAACATGGAGAAGAAAAAGCTTGGATTTCATTAGTGATTTCATTTCCAAAAGGAAGTATGTCATGATTGAAAATTTTACAAAGAAGAAAGTTTATCAAACAAATATTCTATCAAATAATAAATGATTGACAAGCCTTGATTTATGAGTCATAATTTCTTAATTATATTTTTCTCATTTTGGTAATTTCTTTTTCTTATACTTGGGAGTCTATAAGAAGAGGAACGGATTGTATTCTGGAAACACCACAACATGGTTAATTGAACGAGTATTCCCCACATTACATGTGAGTGGTGTGAGGCCACACTCTTCTTTCCTTGCAATACAATTCCGCATGGAGATGGTTCAATGAATAAGAGTGTTCTCCACATTATATGTGAGTGGTGTGAGACCACATTCTTCTTTCCCTGTGGTACAATTCCATTGTCCACATGTTGATATGCACAGAGATGCGAGGCCCTCATTACTAGGAGTTAATCCTTGAACCAAAGTGAGTTTAGCAGTTTTTTTTACTCTTTTTTGCTTTTACCTCATCTAATAACTTCTCTACTCTATTGCACAACTATGAAATCCTATAAACAAAAATATTTTCTTGCCCATTCAAGCCCTATATTATATTGGTATTGAAGTTCTTGTCCTACATCACTTTCTAGTCTGGATTTGTTTTTTCTTTATGAAGATTATTATGAAGCTAGCCCAGGTCTACTCAAATCCTACTAAGACCGTTAGGAACTACCCGAGAACCATTCAAATCCAACCAAGATTTGTTCAAATTCAACCTAAATCCTCATAGATCTTGGCTAAAGCTATGTAGATTTAAGTTGGCTTTATAGGGATCCATAAGATCCATGTGGGTTTGATGTAGCTCTATGTAGATTTAGGCTAGATTTATGTGCATCTGAGCTAAATTTCTGTTTAATTAGCCATATTTATACCATGTTTTGAATCCTAAATTTAAATTGTGGTTGTATTAATGATTCGCAAGAAACAAAGTATTATTTCAGCATGGTAGCAGGCTTGTCACTTAGACCACCATCATCATTAGCAGCATTCACTATGACTACATTGGTCATGATGGAGGAATAAAATCCATGTGGGTTTGATGTAGCTTTATGAAGATTTAGGCTAGATTTACGTGCATATGAGCTAAATTTCCATAGAAGTAGATACATTTATACCATGTTTTGAATCCTAAATTTAAATTTTGTAGTTGTATTAATGACTCTTAACCAACAAAGTATTTTTTCTGCATGGTAGCATGCTTGTCACTTAGACCACCATCATCATTAGCAGGACATTCACTATGACTCAATTGGTCATGATGGAGGATTAACCTAACTGAACCAACATGGATTTTCCAACATGACCAAGTGCATGAAGGTAAACAAAGAAATTAGACAGGCTTCTAAGGTAGAATTGGATGCCTAAATGGGAGTCAAGGGGATGATGTTGGTGAGGACCATGAGCTTACAACAGTTATTTGTGCATCAATGGAGTGCCGCCACATGCATCAGTCCATGTGACACTAAAATAAGTTTAGTAGTTCATCCCAACACGAATAACTTGGTAGTGGTAGTGACAATATTGTTGTTGAACCATCCCAAGTCGATCAGTCCTCTACACTAAGGAGGCCCAATAGTAGTGATGCACAAGGTTTGGATAGGAGTGTCAATATGAAGCAATCATGTGACACTCATGAGCTAGGAAGAAGTGGATGAAGAATACAACCACCTCGACCTGGGGGCTTATGGGGTTCTTTTAGCACTTTCATTAAGAGGTCAGCTATTGACATGGTTGATCTTGATTCCTAACACTCCCTTCCAAAGTGAGAATTAGACAAAAAAATCAAATATGCTATACAAAAGAGAAGAACAGAGATATAACAAAGTAAATAATAAAGTGGTTCAATTTCAATCTCATCCCTGCACATACAACTTAAGGTCCATGTTATCATTCTAGAACATGATCCCAAGATGCAACCTTCTAGTCCATTAAAATTGTTAGGTAGTATCTTGATGAGGAGGTTGAAGAAATCTGATGCTAAGTCAAGTTATTTAACAAGCAGTGGGCCTTATATGATGTGACCTTATATATGACAAATAATCCGGGCCTTCCAAGATGAGCAACATTATCATTTTTTACTTGTAGGAACAAAGAATCACTTTTTCCACCAGTTAGATTCATGATGCATGGTATATTCAAGACGTAATGTAAACTTTAGTGGATGAGGTTGAAAACTGCCATTTAATTTAGATGGTGTTGATAATAGCATAAATTCCAAGAAGGCTGGTGCTAGCTGATGGATGGGAAGACCATTGAGAAGCACATCTTTTCCTTCATAAAAAGACTTGGAGGGCACTCACTAACCCTAGGAGATCTTAGAATCTTTATAACATTATTTGAGATAGGAAACCCGGATTTCCAACCACCTTCCTATGACAGGTAAAAAGAATTCTTATTTCATTATTTATTAACTTTGTAATGTGTATTACTATACTGAGATAGTCTAATACATTTTAATAATGATTGATCATTTTGCAACTTGATGTAGGTACTACCTGAATCCTACACACTAGTTTGATACAAACCTTGCCACAGATGACCTCTTGTTGGCTTTTCACAGTTCATCAGTAGATCAGAAACAAACATCTCAAGTGCAATCAATGCAACTAGTAAGAAATTATGAAATTATTATACCTGATTATCCTTACACAGCCCAACACATTAAGTAATGAAATGAACAATTACTTAATCACCTATGTTGCTTTAAGGATGTCTATTTCGAGAAATTTATGGGATAATCAGTAAGAACACTCATTTGATTCCAATACAACATGAATCTAGGTAACAAAATCACAAATATAATTCATGCTTACTTCAGATTAGACATACATAAAAAAGGACTTGTTGTTTAACTACAATTTTGCAATTAAGTTGTAATTATAATATTGAGGATCTATATTACACTTTCAAAAAATTACAATATAAATCTTATCAATGGCAACATCAAGCGTAATTGCTGACATATTTTGTCCACCTTCCTGTCAATACAAACCAAAATTCACAATCAATTGTCACAGAGATGCTTAGAAAAGCAAACATACACATTTGAGGTTCACTGCCTAACACTAGACAAAAAAAGATCCACTTCTAGATGAGGTATTAAATTAAAGATTTTAATTTCGTATTGTACCACCCAATACGGGCAGTACGTACTGATCCGCTAGCAGACCGGTACACGAACCGCCTGCTACCGAGCAGTAACAATGACATAGCATCGTATCGGACGATAGGGGGTTGTACTAGGCGATCGTTACCAGTTGTAATAGTGCTCCAACGATCAATTTGACCATTAGAGCCTTTCTCAAGGGTTTTTAAACTCTTTCCTCCCCCTATTTCAATCCATTTTACTCTCTCATTCTCTTAAACTCTCTCAAACTCATTTGTTCTCATATTTTTACTCTCCTAAACTCAACAAAGCAACGATATATGATTCATTCAAATTTAAGAGGCTAATTTGGGGAGTCGTTGGTCTCGTCTACACAATTTGAGGGTGGTGCATGGACTGAGGAGTAGTATTTTACACATGCCACCTAAGATTCAGATCATGGAACTCGATAAGGTACTGGTCAAATTTACATATGGAAGGAAAAGGGAAAGGGGAAGCTAGTGGATGATTTTGAGCAGATGCGATAGAGCCTACACGACGTAGACACAGAACGAAGCTCATTATATTCACAACCATCCTATTACGGAGAATCTTATGGCTAATAGTAGTACGGCAATAGTTGGTCATACTTCTCCGAGCAACAATATGATACGCAGAGCAGTAAATTCGTAGCGAAAATAGAAGTTCTAACATTCACCAATACATGCTTGAGGAGCAGCCTCGGACACATGTGATTCACGACGATTAACCTACGACCATCACCACATTGATGCACCAATGACATACAGTATATCAACACACTATATCGTGGGATCAATTTCAGGATTGGGTCTGACAAACATATCATATTGATATGTAGATACATAGGATCGAGGACCCCAATCCACCACCCGTAGAAGCCCATCGTTCGTTTTGGTGGTATAATCAAGTATATCTACACATGTAATTTCTTAATTCATTTAAATATTAAAGTTTAAGTTGTATACAAAATAATCTAACAATTCAAATAATTTTTTTGTAGATAATTCAATATTAACAAAATGACAATCCAAAGCGGACCGAAATTGTAAATCTTGCACAAGACTATTCTTTAAAGCCCGAAAAAGATACGTGGCACTATTCTTACTTAATTTAGATTAGTTTTACTAAAACTATACTAAATGTATATTTATTTCTAACTTAAAAATCCTATCCTAACTTTTTTTTCTATTTTTCAAGTATTTTCAGAGGGTTGTATTCATTTTTTAGGCATACCGCTCGATACCTCATACCGTACCATATCAAGTAAAGCTCAGTACAACAGTACGGTACGGTTTCAGAACCTTGATATAAAGAGCAAGGCACAATATTGAAACATGGTCGAGATACAAGCAGTCAGTCTATCAAAGCAAGGAACATCATTTCATTCATGCCATTGAGGAGATAAGAGACAACTTATATGATATCGAGTTGGATAAGAATTCCTCATGGTTAACGTCCAAATAGTATAGATTTCATAGACAACAACATCATTGAGATGGTCATCTTTGCACAAACGAATACTTTATATCAAGGATCACCGTTTTGGGTACCGGACCCATTCCAGTAATCTGTCAAACTGATACATACTAATTAATACCAATGTACTAACACATGGTACATCGGTATGTACTGATGTTTCGAAGAGGAAGAAAACAGAGAAGAGGAAGGGGTGGTGGAGGAATATAGGAAGGAGGGAGAAGGAAGAAGGGGTCAATAGTGGAGGAGGAAGAAGAAAGAAGGGGAAGCAATAGAGGAGGAAGAAGAAAAAGAAAGAAGAAGAAGATGGAGCGACGGACAAGGAGGAAGAAGAAGAAAGAAGATGGAATGGTGGAGGAGAACAGAAAGCAAGGAGGAAGAAGAAGGAACAAAACAAAGTGATGGAGGAGGAAGAAGGAAGGAAAGGGGCTATGGAGGAGGAAAAAGAAGGAAGAAGCGGAGAACAGAAGAGCGTGTGCAAGAGAGTCTCATGGTGGCAACGAACGGGCAAGTGATGTCCCACAACATCAATGAACGGGTAGGAGATGTCCAACGGTGACAGTAGTGAATGGGCAGGCAACATTCCCCGACAACAACAACAACACTAGCGACAGCAACATCCTGTGCAGTGGGTAGAAAACCCTAATTGAGGCGATATGACACTTATTTGACGATTTGGATCAAATGACCTGAAACGAGAATGGTTCACGCATCGGTCCACGTTCGGACTAATATGTACCACTTGTTTCCTACCGTTTCGGGTAGTACAACAATCCTTGCTTCATATGGCTCACAACCCTAGTGTAGTGGTTATAGTTGCAGTTCTACTTATCAATAATGAAAGCAATAGTATTTGATATAACCTAGCTATCCTAGCTATAATTGCCCCAACGACTCACTATCCTAGCTATAATTAATAATAATGAGGCCCAACTATAACTTCCCTTCATCAGTGGTATATGGTATATTGATATCCAATGTCATGGAAACAATATTATATATTCTTCAAAGTTGTAATCTTATTCCACAATCGAGTTGCATTGAAGATGTGGAACTACCTCCCACAAAATCACTCATCCTTTTGGTGGCCTACTACCAACAAAAAGTGACATCGAACCAATTTAGTCTAATGCTTATTTAAATAAATTTGATTAGTTTAAGGATATTTCGTATATGTAATAAATTTTCATATGTCAACATCTGCTCAACGAGTACAAAAAGGATACAAATGCAGAAAAAATGGAGGAAATCATATTTGTTTTTTATTGAAGATTGTAAATCTTGATTGAAGATTCATCTCTACAAATATGAAAGTTTATCGATCAAGAATAATATCAACAAAGGAAGACTATTTTTCAAATCAAGTTAGAAAGATTACCTTCTTCAAAGGAAAGAGAATATCACATATTCGATTTGATTCGATTGTAATTTTCCTTAATTTTGCATTTTCCATTATATTCTTGTACTTGAGTCTATAAAAAGGGGCTTGAATATTGTATTGCATTTATTAGAAATATATCAATGAATTGAGTTATGTTCCCACCTTGTGTATGAATGGTGCAAGGCCACAAGTTTCTTCTCCGATGGAATGATTCCATCATTCATATGCGAGATGCGCAAAGTTATTGAGGTCTTCTTCCTAGGAGTTCGATCCTTGAGACAAAGAGACAATTTAAAGATAATAAAAATATTCTATCATTAAGGCCGATCCATATCTCAAGAATATGAACTCAAGGCGAGTTTTTATGTAGCGACAACGTAACATGAAACCAATTTAGTCTATATTTTATTTAAATAAATTTGATTAGTTTAAGGATATTTCGTATTGTAACAAGTTATCATATGTCAACATATACTCAACAAGGAGAAAAGAATGCAAATAGAAATTATATTTATTTTTTATTGAAGATTACAAATCTTGATTAAAGATTCATCTCTACAAAGATAGAAGCTTCTCAATCAAAAATATTATCAAGAGAGGAAGATTATTTTTCAAATCAGTCAAAAATATTATCTTCTTAATAGGATAGAGAATATCATATATTCGATTTGATACGATTATATTTTTCTTATTTATATATTTTCCCTTTTGTTCTTATACATGAGCCTATAAAAAGGGGCTAGAACATTGTAATGCATCAAATAGAAATGGATCAATGATTTCAGTTCTTTTCCCACCTTGTAAGTAGTATGAGGCCACAAGTTGCTTCTTTGATGGAATGATTCCATCATCCATGTGCAAGATGTATGGAGGTACGAAGTCTTCATCATGGGAGTTCCCTCCTTAAGGCAAAGTAAGTCAGGTAGTTATCCTTTTTTTTTTCTATTATTTTTAAATTATTATCTTTTTTCTTTCTTTTTAGCTCCCTATCATCAAAAGAAATCAATTGCTACTCATCCTACATTAAAAAAGTATGACAACAAATTTGATAAATAAATATGTTTACTTTATAATGCATGTATAACATGTCCACTTTAGTACTTTTATAGGGTTTTTATGCATGTTTTCTTCATTTATAGTTTGTGATGGATCTTAAAAGTATTTTTTTGAGGATGAATTGATTAGACCAGCTTGTACCATTCGACACAAGACCAAATCTTCAAAAGGGTACAAGGGTGTGACCAAGATGTTAATCCTTGCTTACCACATTAAAAACAGGCAAGTAAATGTAACATCAAAAACTTTAGGGAACTTGTGAATCTCAGTTTTCCTTTCTAAAAAAGTGTTCCCAATAGTTTTAAGTCGTCTACTAAAGAAACTTATATTTTAATGGATTAACATGTTTAGGGGACTTATTCTAATAAACCTTGACATGCATAAAACAAGTGATGATCTGCAGTGAAATTGTTTTACTCAAGTCATGAACAAAAAAAAACCAAAACGCCTTATCAGGAACCTAATTTATACTGCAAAATTGGTTATTATTTGGTTATTCCATTGCATGATATGTCATAACCTATCCTCCCAGTTGGCCACTTGGAACTTCTCATGTATGTCTTATATATTTCATAATACATAGTCCAAGGAAACTTGATCTGAGCTACCAGTTGTGTCCTGTTTACCTTATTTCTGAAGCAATGTTTAAGAAATTTAGAATTTTTAAAGGCCTATTAACAGAAGGTATATTAAGGAACAGCGAAGATTACCCTAGGAACAGCAGATCCATCCACAGAATTGCAGATCTTTCTATGTACACCTCTCTCTCCAGAAAGGTAGCCATACATGTATTCTGATTCAAACTCAACTGTTACTATTCTGGTTCCAGCTCCCTTTGATGAATATCGTTCAATGATCTTACCTGTCCATCCATGCTTTTCAGCCCATCTGGTATACATTTGTAGAAGCTTCTCTGCCCAAACCTAGACATGCAGTTAAGCATTTATACATATGAAGAGCATGCCACAAAATTAATGAATGTAGCAACTCTTAACTCTGAACCAAGGAACAAACAATATTACATTAAACAATGACTTGAATTCATAGCAATAGTATGAAGATCTACAAACTATCAGTAATTACATGCATTTTTCCAACATAAATTACTTTTGGTTACAGATGCCAAAATAAGATGATTTGATTTCAAAACAAAGAATTTCTTATCAGTGAACGTATCCTAGAAAGTAATCAGAATTGATGTGTCCATGTTAAAGTGGGAAATCAAAAACAAAGATGGGGCTTCTTTGGCATGACCCTGGGTTGACATACATTTAACCAAATTCTGAACATTGATCACTATTGGTTATAATTAAACTAGCCAGAATATTAATTGCATCACAAGTGATTGGTTAGTGGAATTTAGTTTTTAATGACACACTTTCCATCCTTAAAGACCAGAGTTTGAATATTTCTCTTGCTAAACACCAACAAGGACCAGTAGCAATGGACCATGCAAAGAGGGAAAACCAAGTCAACCGCACCACAAAAGAATTGTGCTAGCGTAAGTCAAGTAAAATCCACATCAGATGAATAGACTTCTCCCAAAGTTGAGTGTCATCAAACCTACCTAAACCACTCAGCTAATTCCACGATCATCCATCCTAGTTGTGATTCGAGCAAGAACCATCCAGTGCTAATTCAATAGATGGTTTCTACAAAAACTACCAAGGGAATCCATACAAAAACCATAAAATATGGTGAGTACTACCAAGTTGAATTGATTTCGCTCTGATTTTTCAGGCACTTGTTGCAAAGTAAGAGTTTTATCCCTTATTCTCTCTATTTTCCTCTAATCCCCATTACCACTTCCACTACCACCTCAAGGCTTTCTAACTCCTGGAGCAAGGATTGTAGTACCAACCGATACGTGCCAGAATAGGTTGGTCTGTATAATGCTATAAAGGCACTAGCATGTGCCATGTCAATCCATGCTGAAGTTGCCAACAAGACGAACTTTTGGTCCATACTGCCATGCTAGAAAGATATTGGCATTTCTCCATGCCACTAAGGAACAATCAGTGATTGAAAGAGGCGCTCGGGCGCTCGCCTAGGTGCTCGGGCGAGGCGAGGCGAGGCCGAAGCGCCTTGCTAATGTCCCAGGCGGCGCGCTTCAAACAGGCGCCGCCTGGGTGCTCGCCCGAGCCCAGGCGCTGGGCGCTTCGGGCAAGCGCCTGGGTAAACCAAGTGACCGAACCAGGATTTTAGGTCTGGTTCGGTCCTGGTTCGTGGTTCGGTTGTTAGTTGGTTCAATCGAACCAACTAAATCGATATAACCCTTACCCAACCCTAACCCGCTGCCGCTGCCGCTCCCGATCTCGCTGCTCGTCGCTCCTGCTCCCGCTGCCGCTGCTCATCGCTGTCGCTGCTCGCGCCTCCTGCTGCTCGCGCCTCCCGCGAGCCCTCCCGCGAGCCTTCCCGCTACTCACGACTCCCGCGAGCACTCCTCCCGCTGCTCGCGCCTCCCGCTCCCTTTCCCTTCCCCGCTGCCGTTGCTCGCCGCTGCTTCCTCGTTTCTCCGTCAGGCTCAGTATACAGTATACTCTTAATATTAAGTTTATTTGAATTTTGAAATGATTAATTTTCAATACTGTTAATAGATTAATAATATATTATTTTGATTTTAATGTTGTTAATTTTTATTTATTTAAAATTATTGCTAGGTTTCAACATAAATGACAAGTGTAGAGAGCAACTCAATAATCTCCAATGGTATAAAAAAAAGATCCTGCATGGAAGTATAATTATTTGAAGGATCCGAAAGATCATAATGCAATGACTTGCATATTCTGCGATAAGACTACCATATGTGGTATTTTTCGTGCAAAACAACATCTAGTAGGAAATTTCAAGAATGCAGCAGCTTGCAAAAAATGTCCACTTGAGGTAAAAGAAGAATTGTTGAGTTATATGAATGAAAAGAAGAAACAAAAGAATGAATCTTACGAAAATTTACCAGAAGACAATGTTGAACATCTCAGGGATGAAGAAGAAGATTATTCTATGAGTATTAATCCAAGTGAAAAAAGAGTATACGACAAAAAGGGAAAAGAAGTTATGAGTACTAAAAAAGGTAAAAAAGGACCGATGGATCTATATATGCTTCAAGAATCCCAAAAACAACAAGGGCAAGCAGGAGGCTCAAAAAAATATAAGTGATAAAGAAATATAAGTGATTCTTGTGATAAAGAAATAAGACGAAGAACAATTCAGCACATTGCTCGCTTCTTCTATCAGGCTGGTCTTCCCCTTAGTACAACTCGTTTAGACAATTTTAAGGATATGATTGAAGCTATTGGAAGATATGGTGCAGGATTAAAACCTCCATGTTATTATGAGAAGCGAGTTCTATTGCTGCAAAAAGAGTTAAATTATACAAATGACTTACTAAAGGGTCATAAAGAATCATGGGCAACACATGGTTGCTCTATTATGTCAGATGTTTGGACTGACAGGAAGCATAGGAGTATAATTAATTTTATGGTAATTGTTTTTTAGGGACTATGTTTGTGAAGTCAATAGATGCTTCTTCATCTTTTGTAAAATCTGGAGACAAGATATATAATTTACTTGACAACTTCGTGGAAGAAATTGAAGAACAAAATATCGTTCAAATCATAACCGACAATGGAAGCAACTATGTTTTAGCTGGTAATATTCATCTTTTGATTTTGTTAATTATTTTATCTTCAATTAAGTGTGTTAAACTTTTAAGTCTTATCATTTTTGTTATTCTTTGTCTCAGGTAAATTGCTTGAATAAAAAAGACAACACTTGTATTTGACTCCATGTGCAGCACATTGTATTGATTTAATGTTGGAGGATATTGGAAAGATCTTATAAATCAAGAAAACCTTAGAAAAGGCAATTTTTGTTGTTGGATTTCTTTATAACCACACTGGGGCTTTGAATATGATGAGAGAATTTACAGGGAATAAAGAATTAGTGAGACATGGTGTCACTCGATTTGCTACTTCATTCTTGACATTACAGAGCGTGCATCGTCAAAAACATACTCTGAGAAATATGTTTACCTCTGAGAAATGGGTGACAAGCAAATAGACAAAAGAAGCAAAAGGCAAGAGGGCTGCTGATATCATCTTAATGTCATTATTTTGGAATCATGTAGTTTATATATTAAAGGTAATGGGCCCTTTTGTTCGAGTCCTTCGGTTAGTGGATAATGAAAATAAGCCTGCAATGGGATATATTTATGAGGCTATGGATATAGCAAAGGAGACGATTAAAATATCTTTTAATGAAAATAAAGAAAAATATGAGAAAATTTTTACAATCATTGACGAAAGATGGAATTGTCAACTTCATCGTCCCTTACATGTAGCAGGATACAATTTACAACTGAATTCTTTTATAAGATTAAATCTGTTGGATTTGATGCAGAAGTTTTGGGTGGGTTATATCAGTGCGTTGCAAGATTAGTTCTCAGCCTTGAGGTTCAAGATAAGATTATTCATGAATTATCTTTATATAAAAATGCTGAAGGTCTTTTTGGAATTTCAATTGCCATTCGATCCAGGACAACTACCTCTCCAGGTATTAATAATTTAATATAATTAATTTCATATATATTATGTTATTATGTTATTGCTAATAATAACATAAATTTTGCAGCTGAATGGTGGAGTCTATTTGGAAATTCCACCTCGAACTTACAAAAATTTACTATCAAAGTACTTAGTTTGACATGTAGTGTTTCGGGTTGTGAGCGAAACTGGAGTGTCTTTGAGCATGTAAGTATTACTAAATATTTTATTTTAATTAATTTATTTATTTAGATATATGTATTAATATATTTTTAAATTATATGATATGACAGATTCACTCGAAGAGAAGAAATCGGTTAGAACATCAACGATTGCACGATCTTGTTTACATAAAGTATAATCAAGCTTTGAAGACTCGTCATGATTTGAAAAATAGATTTGATTCAATCTCATTGCAAGATATTGATGATTCAAATGAATGGTTAGTAGGAGAAATGGGTGCTAACTTGCAAGATGCTGAAAACGAGCTTGTATTTAAAGATGATAGATTGACATGGGGAGATGTGGCAAGAGCTTCAGGTGCTGGAGAATTACAAACATATACAAGACAGATGTCAAAGAGAAAAATGAGTGCAAAAGCATTAAGCTCGGCTCCTGCTATTGTTGAAAACATAGAGAATGAAACATATCTTGATGAAGAGGAAGGAATCGAAGGACAAGAGGAAGAAGACGAATTCAATGAAGATGATTTGTGTGAAAATGATGATAATATTGATTATAATGAATGACTTTGATATAAAATTTTATTGTTTTAAATTTTGAAACTTTTTGTTAATGTGACATTGTGATTTTGTATCTTAGATTTTCTTAATTTAATAGCATATTTTTATTTAAAATTTTAAATAATTATATTTATTAATTATATTATATATTTTTATATTTTAGCGTCTCGCTTCACTCGGGCGAGCGCCTAGTGCCTCGGGCGTTTTTTAAATCACTGGGAACAATCATTGCTAAAGAGCTCACCGATATTGCCCCATCCAAAGTTATGAATATGGAACCAAAGCTAACTTCCACTATGCCAATTCAATATGGTCTGAACCAAAAGTCTCTTGATGAGGACATGAATATAAATTAGCTATGCTCTCCCTTCGATGAACTTATCTATGTAGGAAACCATTAATTTGATATGATATGACCTTATTATCAGGGTATTCTTTAATCTAAGGAGAATTGCTTCCGAAGAAAGAAAAAAAGAAAGATGAGAAGTTACTACTAATTTACCACTAATTTATTTCATCAAAAGATAATCTTTAGGTCGTACAAACCGTCATATATAAAGGAGTTAAAGGAATCACCCTACAAGTAGTTCAATAGGAGGAAACTAAAGTTTCTCAATATATTATTTCAAATATCTAAACAACTTGGTTAACTCAAACTATCTAATATCCATATCACAACCATTAGACACCAAATAAATTCAATAATGGAATCCAAAGCTCAATAAAATAATTAGAAAAAATAAAGACTAAAATTAGTCCAAAAATAATTAAATAAAAGGTTTATATCTTCTATTCTAAGTAGGAAATTTATTGAAAATGTTTTTAAAACTAACCTTGACAATTAAAATCAATCTTAGGATTTCGATATCCAATTTATTCTTATTTTAAGTAGGAAACCAATTGAAAATATATTTAAAATTAACCATGACAATTAAAATCAATATTAGGATGTTAATATCCAGTTTAGGGTCTAATCAGTACACAAAAATGATGCACCCCCAAATCCACCTTATCTAGGAAAAGGTGGAAGTATGGAATAACAATATGGAATGTCCATCATGAATTTTCTTAACCTGGTTGTTGATTTACATGACCATTATAGTATAGAAATATAAAAAAATTAAAAGAACTTTCATCACGTGGAGCACTATAATATAAACATAATCATAAGAAATTAAATGTTCAGACTTTGTGTAGAGTAAAAGTTTGTTTTGCAAAAGTTTATTTTAGATTCCCTTGGTTGACAACACTTTGAAGTCAAAATTGCCATTTTAGCAGCTGAATCAAGCTCCAATAGCATGGAAGTCAAGGGTGTACTGGATCTTCAATTCTAGATAGACCTTACAAAGTTTAAACTGGGACTACTAGCCACTTTTCTACCGCATCACCAATTAGCACATTGCAATGCTCTGGGTCCTATTACAACCCCAACTGCCTTCAAGGCAAGAACATATTGTAGTCAATGTCAAATATGTTGGTTGTTTGGGTTCACACATCCGGGGCTTATACAAAAAGGTTGTTGTTGCAAATATATTATCTGATTGTATCCAATAATTTGTTTTAAAGGTCTGAAGGAAGCAGATCTCACACCAATTGAATCTGACAAAGATCATTACACGTTGTTAGGATTGGTCCACAAATGTCTCCATTTGCCCTCCAAGTCTGTCAAAGTGAGCCCTAGATCGATATACATCTCCTTTATGAAGTTAGATATGTTTTACAGTATTGGCTCCTTGATAAAGACACGAGCTTGGGTGCACAAACACTGACACATTTGCCATAGATCACTAAGGTCGATCTAGTCCTAACAACTTAAGAGAATATGACCCTCTATCAAGGTAATCTCCGATACAAGAAGTATTGACCTCCCAAATGAGAGCAATAAAGAGAAGAGAGATCACGACTGATCTACTGCTACTCTATTGCATAAAAAGATTATCAATCTCAACTATACCTTTAGATATTGCAAGTTCTCTTATAGAAGTTTTGTGAGTTTTGTGGAAAAAGAAATCTTGTCATCCTACAAAATATAACCAAAAGAGCCTTGTCAAAAAAATAAAAAAAATGGTTCCTTAAATTCTTCAAAGACAATTCCCAACAGGTAAATAGCTTGGCTAACTTATTCTAGAACCATATTAGAACTCCTGTTGCTCGGTTCTGACCACACAAGGGGTGGTTTAGGATCTCATCTCTCCAATATCAGTTTATTATTAAGATGACCTGGCAATAGTTACTGCCTAAAACTACTGGTCTAGGGTCATCTCTCCAATATCAGGTCTAGGGTCATCTCTCCAATATCAGTTTATTATTAAGATTGACCCTAGACCTCCTTGGGTTTATTATTGCCCTAAACCAACTTGCTGACACTTATTAAAAATGAATCAGACCTCATAAGGGTATATACATACTCCTACAAAGCTCAAGACAGCAGTTGCCAAATTTTCTTATGTCTTCTCTACCTCTCCTAATCAATTAATCTTAATAAATATCCATACTATCTCAAATGATTTTTGTTATTTTATTCTCTATCAATGTCATAGCTAATTGTTTACAAATTAAAATTGTCTTATTCTATCTTTTCTAGGAATCTCACATATACACCTCAATATTCTCATCTAGGTTACACCAACTTATTCTATATTTTTTAGTTGTTCACTGCTCCAATTTATAAAAGATGACTTGTCATAAACGGTCATAAAAACTTTTCTTCTAATCCAAGAGGCACATGGTGATTACAGAAAACTTGATATAATCCCTGTAATTTAAACACCAGTGACTACCTATATTAAACATAATTTTTAATACATCAATGTAATGGCAAAATACTCTTTCTTTCTAAAAGTCATCATAATGTAATTGCAAAATACTCTTTCTTTCTAAAAGTCATCATAATAAATCTTTAGGTTAGATCAAGGTTTTTAAGATGGAAATAAATATAAATTAGTATAAATTTAGCAAAAATAATCTAAATTAAAACCTAATTAAACATATTCTACCATCACAAACATGTAAATCACCCTAATATGCATTAAATACAAAGATTTGACATAATGTGTCTAATTTCAGAAAAAAAGCAATATACACACTAATAACAACATTAAAGGCCTTAATTACTCCCTAATTAACATTATTGTACCATCATAAAAGGCCTCAAACAACATACTACACATTGAGAACATAAAATAGGCTTAATCATCTCAAAAATCATCAAAAATTAAGAAAAAACATATATACCTTTGATTATCTAATTTAGGTGTTAATCCTCTCTAATTAGCCTCTCAATCTTGATCCAATCCACAAATCATAGCTTTGTGGAGTTTAAGAGAGTGCAAACGAGAGAATGAGAGAAATATGTGAATAAGAAAGTAATTGAAAAAGTAGATGAATTAGAGAGAGTGAAAAGAGACAGAATAAGGTTAAAAACCCTTTCTACTAGTTCAAACGGTCAAATGAACCGTTTGAATAAAATGAATCATGATCCTTGATTGGTATCGGTTGAAATGGTCGGATTTCGACTGTTTCAACTAGTACAAGTCCTATATCGAGCAATACGAGATCATATAACATAGACCACCCGATACACGATGGTCAGCGTATTGGTCCTCTATCGGACCGGTACATCAGACTGGTGTGTACCGCTCATACCGACCAGGATACTGCAGTACGATAGATCTTGATTGGCGCATCCAAATTTTTCAGTAAAATCATAGATAAAAATTACAAATGAGGCCATTGATCAAAATTGTGCCCTAAATTCTCTCAAGTGAAAGCATACTGTAGTCTACCTCCTACATCTCATGGCTTTCACAAAAACTCTAGAAAAATACCCACTTAACAATATAAATTAATGATTTAAATTTTGTCAATGTGCTAGTCCATCTTTCCTTAATCTAAAAGTTTCAATGTGACTATCAAAAATTTGCACACACTTGGAAGATATAGTATTTACATATTACAAAAAAAAAAAAAAACAGAGAACATAGAATAATCCACTAGCACAAGCCAATAAAAAAACAATAGAAGTGATAACTTCATAGAGGTAACAATGTTGCAGCAGTTGCCTCAAATGAAATTGTCAAAATCATAGTAATTGCTCTTTCTTATAAATTATGATTGAAAAATTAAGGTATATAATAGGACATATTTATACCAGTTGATTTTTCTTGATAGGCAAATTCTATTTAGAGCAAAAAGTATATTACTGACAGTACCTCTCAGTAAATCTTATCAGGAAATATGTTCATAACAATTAAAAATATATAAATATGCTAAAACACAATTAATCAGAAAGTTTAGATGGTGTTTCAAGTTACTTATTGAGATTACAGTAACCTAAAGTTCAGAACTTGATTGCTAAGGATTAAGATACCACAGTTAGCAAAAATGCAGCTTTATGAAAAGAAAAATCTAGCTACAAAAATTGTTGTTAAATGTAAACAAAATGGTTCTTTAACCTCAGAAGCAATGCCTTCTGGCCCAGCTTTGATAGTTAAACAAGCTCCCTCATTGTCATACGGACCACTCAGAAACTTTGATAATTCATATTGCTCAAGGAAGCTGTTAACATCTAAAGTTGCTTTATAAGCCTGCTTAAAAAGCTCATGACTAATGACATCCATCTCGGCTAACTCCATGATCAACTTTGCTTCTTCAGCCTAGAAGTTTGAAATAGAGTTATGTCCGCAACACAATTATTTTGTATCAGAAAATAAAGGAAGTCATGGTACTTTAGTCTGATAGCATCACTCAGACTGGCCATGAACTAGCAAATAGAAAGCTCTTAATAAAACAGCCAAAATACTATAATTGATACATTAAGATATCAAGACAAGGGAGAAGGAAAAGAACTTCTGTGAAACACATAGTTAAAGTACTTGTTTTTACCCAAGGCTCTGAGAGATACCACCAATAATAACATACTAGATGAAGCTGAAGGCAAGATTTTGAACATATACAACTCATACAAAGGTCTAGTTCAAATTTGTTCCCATGGCCAATTTTAACGACTCAATAAAATTGGAAAATTTGATTGTCTAAGGTTTAATTTCTTAAATAATGAATTAGTCTAGGAAGTCAAAGCTAATGTTTGCAATTATTTTTTATATGGACGAGACAACTGATGCGGGACCAAATTCATCAATTTGAATTAAATTTATTAATTTACGGATATTTTGCAAATATCATAAGTTGCCAAATGTCAACATATTACAAAATCCTACATTGGTTATCAAGT
This sequence comes from Musa schizocarpa, assembly GCA_900464855.2. Classification (NCBI taxonomy): domain Eukaryota; kingdom Viridiplantae; phylum Streptophyta; class Magnoliopsida; order Zingiberales; family Musaceae; genus Musa; species Musa schizocarpa. The sequence goes on from LS990919.1 coordinate 31,788,322, forward strand.
TTGCCCAATAAGAACAAAAAGGATGTCAATAAGGAGAAAAGTGGAAGAAATCAAATTTGAAGATTTCGTCTACAAGTTTCATTCTACAAGAATGGAAGCCTTTCAATCAAATATATTCTCAAAAAGGAATATTATTTGTCAAAACAATATGAAAATATATATTCATTGAAGAAGGACAGAATAAACGATTATTTGCCTTGTTGTAATTTTTAAATTATATTTTTTTCCTTGTTTTTATTTTTTTTTTCTTGCATTTGAGACTCTATAGAAAGAGAGAAAAGATTTTAACTAAAGAACATTGGATGAAATGAATTGATGTTTTTTTCCACTGAGTACATTTTTGACCAATATATGTATATGGTACTTATCCTAAATTTTTTTTTTATTTCAATCTTATTTTCTCTATCCTAGAAAAAATATTTCTTTTTTCCAACTTCCAAGAATGTTTCATGCTTTTGTACTGCATCAGATTTGGTATCATATTAACTTAACAACCTCTATCATTTAAAGTACCAAAGCTTTTGGTTCAGTCGAGATATTCTATTATCAAAGTTGATACAAAGTTTCAAATATTGAACTAGAGACAAGTTCCTTCGCAACAAAAGTGCATGATGCAAGACCATTTTAATTTGTTTCTTGTTTGAATAAATTTTATTAGTTTAGGGGGTATTTTTCAAATGTCATAAATCTAAATTTTCCTAGTGAAAACAAAAATGAAGCCAATGAGGAGAAAAGCGAAAGAAATCTAATTCTGATTTTGATCGAATATTTTGATTCTGTAAGCAATTTTCATTATTCAACAATGATAAAAGTTTATCAATCAAATATATTATGAAAACGAAAACTATATGCAAAAACAAGTCTGAAATTTATCTTCTTCTAAAGAATAAAGAAAAACTTTCCTTGATATAATTTTCTTAATTGTATTCTTCCTTATTTTTATGATTTTCTTTCCTTTTTGTGCTTGGGGAGTTTATAAAAAGAAGGAAAGAGATTATAACCAGATTACACAGAATGATTAAACGAACTGAGATTCTTTTCCCCCATTATGTTTTACACGCATGAGGTTATATTCCTTTTTTGGATGGTACAATTCCATTATTCACATAAAAAACATAGAGATGTGTGAGACCTTCATTACTAGGAGGTAATCCTTGAGTCAAAGCAAATCTGCTTATTATTCTTTTGTTTTCTATCTCAACTAATATCTTCTTTTTCTTTATTCCACAATTATAAAATCCTATAAAAAAGCATTTTCTTTATGCCAAGAGCTTTCCATACTTTTGTTCTATATCAAACTTGGTAACAAAGCAACTTATCTTATATCAATAACTTATCTAATGAAATGACACTACCAGTCTTGGGAAGCACAGCACCTTATATGTCAAATCTTTAAGATCATTGATTAGTCTGATGGCATCAGCTAAGGCAGTAAAATGTTGATCCGACTTAGCCAAGTCATCCCACAGACTATGATCTCGAAGCACTTCTTCCTGCTTGATTCGCCTTGCTTCTTCAATTTCTAATGCATTTGGTGCCATCATCTCTGCACGATGAACTGCATCTTCAATCTTTTTCTTGAGTGAGTACAAACCTAGACAATAAAGTTACATATTCAATAGTATATGGAATAAAATTACTGCCAATAATGGGTCATAAAACCTGAAGAATGTGAAATCAGGAAAATTGTCTAATAACAATAACAGCAACGATCCCAACAACAATAATAAAATATTCAGATACTGGAAACTGACTATAGTGCTATTTTCTTATAATTCTTGCTCACATTGCCTTTAAAACTTTCAAAACATAAGTTCACATTATGGATCATGTATCAGGACACAAGCAGCCAACTATGTGTCAAAGACCTAAAAATAAGGTATCGATATCCTTTTGCCTCTCCTTCTCCGGGGACAGAATTCGTCGAGTTAAATCAGCAGAATAAGAAATTCAAATTTTTTGTTAATCAGGTGACACCTAGATATGAACTGGGGATAAAGGATTTGCAGTCCCCCTCCATACCACTTAAGCCATGTTGCAAACCAAATTTGATCCATAAAAGAGCAATATGACAAGTACAAAAATTCACTTATAATCCATATCATGTTTTCTTCTGTTCTCAAAACAAGTATCACACACATTCCAATACTCACAAAGCAAGCCTTAAGCCCTTAATTGAATCTAAAATTTTGATGAGTCCTTGATGAAACAGATGTTTTTAATTGCAATCACATATAAGTTTTTGGAAAAAACACCAAGACATGGAACAGATAATGGGACCAATTTAGCTATTCTGGAGCTAATCAACACTTACGATTATGGAGACAATGTGTTTTGATATACTAAGGAAAGCTTAGGAATTTATTTATGGCTTAGATGTTAGGACATAATCAAAACCATTGCCCACACGTTAAATGACTAATAAAAATTTTTAACACCATATAATCTGTAAGAAAAATAAAATAAATGCATATCACTAGAGGAAAAAAAATTTATTTGTTGTCATTTGAATGATGTCACTTTCTACAACCAAAGCTTATCTGTTAATCCAGTATTGAGAAGTATTTCAGAAAACAAAATCAAGAATTGTTTTGCAACCGCATGCTGATCCAGTGCAGATATTGCAACCAGCTTAGAGGGCTCACTATAGATTGATGCAACAGCTTAAGTTGGAATTTCTGATAGTTGTATAATTTCTCTAAAAAGTGTGTTGTGGCTTCACCTTCGACACAATTTATGTGACACCCCAATTAGTCCCACATCGGAAGTGGACAAAGACTAAGTTTGGTCTCTAAGGGTCTGATTAGTGTACTACGTTAATTTCAGCTTAAACATTTTGATCAGTGGTTTAGACGAAACGGGAGTTATAGACCAGTTAGTCCATCAGATTCGGATCGTGACACTTTAAATACAAAAGATAAATGAAATTAATCATTATTTTGAGAATACTATAGAAACTAAGATGCATATAACTACCAGAGCAATTATATGGACACAATGTACTTCGTATACCTATAAAAAAAAAAAATTAATTTCTTACAACTTAATTTTAACGGGCACAATTTATCTTTGATTGAACAAATACGTTCTCATCAATGCCACCAGAGGATTTCACTTCATTTCTTTCCTCTCTGATCCAGTTTGCGGAATCAACCATATGTCGTTAAAGAGTGGAAAGGACTCGGACTTTCTTGAGTTGTTGGATGCCGTTCATTTCGGTTCTTTAAACACATCAGAGTAATATAACTGCCTATAATTACTAGTAGATGAAGTATCGACAATTGTTCATTGACAAAATAGCACACATTCTTCCATCGCAAATTCAAACCACGCCATTCGAGACCACTGTAAGCATGAATATAACCTGAGCTATTACTAGCTCGACGACCACACAAGAGATGCCAATGGAATTCGACGTCCAAGAACTCGACTAGTTCAACTTATAGCAGAAAGGAGAGGGAGACGAACCGAGCTGCTTGTAGACCTTGTGGCTCTTGCTCCTCTCCATGGACTGACATGCCCGAACGGACGGCGCGATGGGAGCGCCTGGACCCGAGGCGAGCCATCTCGGCGGAAAGGAAGCCGATCTCAGGACGGACATGGCAAGTAGCACACCGAGAAATCCCAAGAGAAAGGGGATGAAAGTGAGGGGCCGGGCGGAAGGATGGAATCGTGTGGAACAATCGTGCGGTGGGACTATCTAGATATACAGGGGACTCATGGCGCGCCGCCCCTCACACGGTTCTCATCCGTGAGTGTGAGGTCGGATTTAGCAATTGCCGCATTAGTATTTTCCTTTTTATTTACCCTTTACTTTTTATAAAGCATTCGATGGGGTTACCACAAATTTCAGAAAAGACGCATTTTCCAGAAAAAAAAAATTTTTCAAAATATTGGTTTTTCTAAAAAAAAGTTAATTATTCAGACCCAATGAACTGTTGGAGCGAGCATCCTTGCTGCTGTAATTTATACAGTATCACATAACTTTATATATTAAAGTTATACAGTAAAACATTGATATTGCTGATGTAATTTCTGATAGGTCACCGAGCAAACCCTTCTTTCCTTAAAATTTTAATCGAGATTATCACTTTCAGCCGACTGTCGATGCCTTTCTTTTTTTCAAGCACCAATCCTTCCTTAATTATCAAAGCTTTTTGGGAGTCCATTGTGGGTCTGCACCCTGCCTAAAGATAACAATTCCAATACCTCCATTACATAAAGAGGAACAAAAGTGTCATCCGCATTAAACTTGGTACATACTTAAATCGTTTTAATCCATTTAATCAGAGAAAGAACATTGTGTATCTCACCCATAGAACCTCCAGACGCTTTCAGTAACTTATTATTCAATGGTACATATTGCTTTATAAGTCAAAAACCATTAATCCAATCATTAAAATCGGAAAACTTGTTACCAACTGTTGAATTAAGAAAACTTAGATTTTAATAGCAAATCAAACCTAAAGAAAAAGTGATTATTATCATCAATGTCAGTACCATATAAGATGCAAAGTTGTGCGTTAGAAATATTAAGTCTTACAGATGGTGGTCTCTTAAAAATTTGGTCTTACAGTTTCCTGCAAAACATACTGTCGCAAAGAGAGGAGTAAACAATACTATAAACAAGTGTTGGCTCAATTGAGAAAAAAAATTTAGCTGAAATCAAGAGATATATTATACGGGATAATTAGATAATAAATTTTACTCTAATTTACTCATCTAAGATATTATTTATGTTAAATCTCATATTTTAATGATGAAATCAATTGGTAAAATTGTTTGATCTAATCTATATATTGATATAAGTGTATAGAATTAACTACGATAGTGGTAAGGCATAAAGTAGATGATGAGTCTAAGTTTAAGATTTAGACGATGTACTGAAAGTATGTTGGGAGCTCGTCGAATGTTCATTAGAAGATCATCGAGAGTTCATCGAAAAATCGTCGAGAATTCGTCGGGAGTTCGTTAAGGGTTCGTCGGGTGTTCGTTGGAAGCTCGTCGGAAGACTCGCCGAGAAGTTCATCGAAGGTTCACTAAGAGAAAAATCGACATACCAGATAGAAATTACTTGTCTTAATCGTAGTTAGACCTTAAGTTGAGTTAGGATTGAGAAACGATCCCAATAACTCAGTTAGGAGCCAATTGGACTGAATTGGGTCGATTGAATAGTCATTTAGCACTTAAAGTCACGGCCGGTAGTGGCACTACCAGGGCCGATGGTGGCACCACTTGGGACTCGGTCTCCCAAGTGCTCTAGGCAGTGGTACCGCTGACAGTTATGTTGAATTTTGGATTTTGATGATAAAATCAATTGGTAAATTATTTGATCTAATCTATGTGTTGAGATAAGTATACAGGATTAACTACGATAGCAGTAAGGCGTAAAGCAGATGATGGGTCGGATTCAAAGACTCGGACGATATACCAGGAGCTTACCGAGAGTTCATCATGAGATCACCGGAAGCATGCTGGAAGACTCGTCGAAAGCTCACCGGAAGCACGCTGGCATAATCTTGAGTTCTTGAGTCTTAAAGTGTTGTAAAAGTAAAGAGTTCTGCTTCTTCATCTCTTAGCCTTGTAACTGTTGGGAAATCATGGGGGGCGACATCATATGCGCAGCGGAAGAACAAGAAAACAAAAATCCCCGATTCCCAAAAAGATGTTCGTCGTCGTGCGAAGATTGGTGCGCAAAAATCCGCAAAACACAAAACTGCGTATAGAGATTGTGTTACCTAGGGAGATCAGATATCCCCTGTTTCCTTGCAGATCCTTAGGAGAGGGTGAAGGAGGTCAAGCGTCCTCCTCTCTAGCGGTGATCCACACGGCAGGGGTTGCACGACCCTCCTCAAAACTCCAGCCTCCAGGTGGAGAGGGAGAGGAGAATAGGAAAGGCAAGCAAAGACTCTAGCCTATGAGGTCAGGAATCCCTCCTATTTATAGAGATCCCGTCAAACCCTAATGGGTCCTTCCCTAGTGGGTATTGGATCTGCATCCAATAAGACAAGGGCTCCGCTTGGGATATCTCATATTCAACCTCTACTCATCGCAATGCCTACCATATGTGTGTGACCCTCTAGGCCCAATATCGAAATGGGCCGTGAGTCATACCTGTCGAAACTCCTTCTAACTTCGAATTATTATCTCATGTAATAATTCACTTTCACTCATCGACTTACGGACGTACTAGGCTACTACGCCAGTCCCCCAAACGATCTGAGGGAATCCAATCCATTGGACCTGTCGTCCTCCTCGCCACCATGTACCTATAGTCCCTCATCCATCTAATATCCTAGAGACCGTATATCGAGCATGGTGTTGTCGGACCCATACGGTTTCTACTCGAGTCTCGCTTAATCGGATTCTCCCGAGAGAACTCTTTCTCTCTCAACCCGAATGACCCCGGGCTAGGGATTTGTCTCGAGCAAGAACACATGGGATATTCCTCTCATGACACCGAGAGTGGATGATCCTTTATCGACACTTAATAGCCCTCGTAAGGTCGACTACCACTCCCAATGACCAATCTGTACTAGATCTGGGACAGCCAAAACCTATAAGTCCGTATCAAATAGTGGAGCACTCATACAGATACATCCTTGGTGTCTCAAGTCTAAGGACCAGATACACCACTAGGACTACGGAATCGTTGTCGACAATAAGGCATCATCAACCATCCAAAGATTCCGTGGCCGGATCAATCGAACCTCATTCTCCAATGAGCACCGTACTATATCCCTAGTGTCCCTACACGAAGCAGCAGCTATATGAGACCACCGCATCCATCATATGGACGGGTATACAAAGACACCCGTCTATCCTAAGTTATCACGATGTCCCTCTCGGTAACCTATGACCGGGATTATTTAGGATATGTGTTTAAAGGTGAATCGATCTCATTATCGTGATCTCATCACGATCCGATTCCTATTGCACAAAATCCAAGGACATCACAATATATATATGCATTTATGCAATAGTTATAAAGTGATATACCAAAAAAATATAATAAGCAAAAAATTCTCAGATTGTCACACGTGCCATCACTCACGTGATTGGCTTGTTGGCACCTATGACTAGCAATCTCCCACTTGACCTAAAGCCAATCACCTATGTGTTCCATCCCCATCGCACCCCCGTGACGACTTCAAAGACAAAATGAGACAACGGCTTTGTCGGTGGATCTCGCAATGTTATCTTCGGATGGAACTCTTTCCACACCGCTACATCTCCTCGGTCACGATCTCTCGATAAGGTGGAACCTCCTCGTAACATGCTTAGATTTCATGAGACCTAGGTTCCTTCGCTTGAGCAATTGCCCCGCAAGTTGTCGCAATATAGGGAGATCGGCTCTTCGCTACCCCACGACTCCCCCAAATCTGTGATGAACTTCTTCAACCGGACTCCTCCTTTGCTGCATCCGATGTAGCAATGTACTCGCCTCGTGGTCGAAGTCAAGAAGTGATATCTTGCTTGGAACTCTTCCAAAGACACTGCTTCCTCCAATCAAGGTGTACACATACCCCGAATTCGACTTGCTATCATCGACATCGACCGAGAACTTGAGTCGTAGCCTTCAACCATAAGGCTATTACCTTCATATACTAGTAAAAGATCCTTAGTCCTTCTCAAGTACTTAAGGATACACTTTATCGCTTTCCAAAGGCTCCAAGCCCGATCCGCTGATACCGCCGTGACACTCAAAGCATGCGCTATATCGCCTAGTACATAGCATGACATACATGATAGACCCTATTGCTGAGGCATAAGGTATCATATCCATGTTCGCCCTTTCTTCTCGAGTCTTTGGGGACATATTCAGAAAAGCGATATCCCATGTCTCATCGGTATGAGACCTCTCTTGGAATTTTCCATGCCAAACCTTTTTTGACAATAGTTTCTATGTACGTACTGGATCGGGACAAGCCAAGCATCCTCTTGGATCTATCTCTATAGATTCTAATCCCAAGATATAAGATGCTTCCCCAAGTCCTTCATGGAGAAGTGTCTAGATAACCAAGCCTTTACTATGGATAGCATTCCTATGTCATTCCCAATGATGAGGATGTCATCCACATATAACACCAAAAGGTGATAGCGTTCCCACTTACCTTTCTGTATACACAAGGCTCATCTTCGTTTTAACTAAGTCATAAGATCCGATGTCTCATCAAATCTTATGTTCCAACTTCGAAGCTTGCTTTTAGTCCATAAATGGATCTAAGCAACCTACACACCTTATCCGGCCAGTTCTTGGACACGAATCTCTCAGGTTGCATCATATACACCTCCTTGAGGTTCCCAATGAGGAATGCGGTTTTCACATCCATCCGCGGATCTCATAATCATAGTGTGCTGCAATAGCCAATAGAATTCCGATGGATTTTAGCATTGCTACTGGTGAAAAAAGTTTCGTCGTAGTCAACACCTTGCCTTTGGACGATACCCCTAGCCACTAGCCTTGCTTTATAGGTCTCTACCTTTCTATCTACTCCCATCTTTTTCTTAAAGATCCACTTGCAAACCGATGGGTACAATACCTTTTCAAGCATCAACTAGGTTCCAAACCTTATTGGAGTACATAGAATCCATCTCGAAATTCATGGCTTCTTTCCACTTCCCCGAGTCTATACTCATAATAGCCTCCTCGTAGGTCCGAGGATCAATATCCTCTATATCCTCTGCTCTAATATGTCCCACATATCTCTCGGAGGATGAGATACTCTATCGGACCTGCGTAAAGTTGATACTTGTGTATTAGGTACCCCTAACGGACTCGGTCAGAGAGTGGTGCTTGAGCTTGGTTCTCCAACCTCGCCAATTCTATCATTCTCCCACTGCCTCTCCGGCAAGAATGTGTTCCTTCTCAAAGAACACTGCTCTCTTAGCTACAAAGACCTTTTGGTCCTCGAAATGATAGAAATAATACCCACAAGTTTCCTTTATGGGTATCCCATAAATTTGCATCGCTCTGTCCTTGATTCTAACTTATCGGGGTTGTGTCTTCTAACAAGGGTAGGGCAGCCCACAGATCTGAACAACCTTAAGATCGGGCTTCTTCCCTTTCCATATCTCATATGGTGTAGACACTACCGACTTAGTTGGAACTCTGTTCGAAGGTAAGCTACGGTTTTCTAGGGCATATCCCCTAATGAGATGGGTAGGTCAAAAAACTCATCATGGACCGGTACCATATCTAATAATGTACGATTTCTCCTTTCGAGACACCATTGAGCTGAGGTGTATAAGGAGATGTCCATTGGGATACTATCCCATGGTCCTTGAGGAACTGAGTAAACTCTGTACTTAAGTATTCACCTTCTCGACCGATCAAGAGTTTTGATACTCTTTCCAAATCAGGTTCTCCACCTCATTCTTATACTCTCTGAATTTCTCAAAGGCCTGGACTTATATTTCATTAAGTACACATATCCATACCTTGAGAAATCATCAAAATGTAATGAAGTAGGAGTAACCTCCAATGGCATAAGTTGACATGGGTCAACATACATCACTATGTATGAGTTCCAACAACTCATTGGCTCTCTCCGATTACGCTAAATGGAGATTTGGTCGGTTTTCCACGATCGCAAGGCTCACAAGTCGCATATGACACATAGTCGAATGGATCTAGATATCCATCATTTAGCAACTTTTGAATCCTTCTTTCATGGATGTGACCTAGCCTACAATGCCACAGGTATGCACTGTTCAACTCATCTCGTTTCCTTTTGGACACATTTACATTCATGATATGTGGAGTGGTGTCTAACATAAATAAACCATTATGCAATGTTCCTTTCGTGATGATCTTATCATCTAATAATATCGAACAACCATTGTTCTCAAAAACAAATTTATATCCACTAACTATTAAACATGAAATGGAGATAATATTTTTGATAATAGAAGGAACAAAATAACATGCATCTAATGCAATAAAAGCTCCACTAGGCAGATGTAGGGCGACCTGTAACAACTAATACAAAGAACTTTTGCTCCATTACCCATCTTGAGGTCCATCTCAGCCTCTCTGTAGTCTCCTAGGCCTTGCCAACTCCACGCAACGAATTGTATATATGATAAGCACTACCCAGTATCCAATACCCATGTGTTATCATAAGAGTATGACAAATGGAGACCGATCATGAATGTACCAAGCTTCATCAAGCTTTTGTTTAAGCCCTTTCTGCAAAGTACTTTTTGCAGTTTCTCTTCCAATGCCCATCTTTACCACATTGGGAAGCACCGCCTTTGTCCTTTGTTGGGTCTTTCTTAGCAACCTTTGCTTTACCTTTGTTTGCCCTTGCCCTTTCCTTCTTAAGGGACCTTTCTGCTTTCCTTTTCTTTCTGGTCTCACCAGTGTAGAGAACTGGCTTCTCTTTCTTAATAGTACTCTCTGCCTCCCTCAACATATTGAGGAGCTCTGGGAGAGTCACCTCAAGCTTGTTCATATTAAAATTCATTATGAACTATGAAAAGGAATCTGGTAGTGACTGAAGCACAATGTCCACACACAAGTTATCCTCTAGGACCATTCCTAGACCTGTGAGTTTCTCTATCCACTCAATCATCTTTAGGACATGGTTCTGAACCGTGTCCCCTCACCATCCTAGCTGAAAAGGCTCTTGGATATCTCATATCGTTGAGTTCTTCCCCTGTTCCTCAAACAATTTTTTTGGACATGTAGGAGAATGGATCTAGCATCCATCTTTTCATGTTGTCTCTGAACTCGAGTCATAGAGCCCAACATATAGCACTGAGCAAGAGTGGAGTCATCAATGTACTTCACGTGCGAACGATCTCATCCTCGCTTGCCCCTTCTTCCAAGGCGTAGGCATCATCAGATCAAGGACGCATTACGATTTTCTCCGCTATGAGAACAATTCTCAAGTTACGGAGCCAATCCGTATAATTTGGACCAAGAAGGCGGTTGACATCAAGTATGCCACGTAAAGGGATTTGAAAGCGACATTTTCTCAAAAATAAAGATGTAGCGTAAATGAATAACATGCAGATTTTGCAAGAAATAAACTATCAAGATATGGACTTCTATCTTAATATGCTCCCACTATTTTACTAACGAGTCACGCGACACCCTCAAAGATGAAACGGAAGTCTCCAACAGACTTCTAGTGGGGATCAGATCCAATCAGCGCTTAGTGTAACCTCGAGGGACTCGACCAATCACACTAAGCCTAAAAGGTAGGCAACTCTTGTCGATCACAACTCCTTGTGATTCCCGCCCTGTTCGCCTCCAATCACCATGGCCTCGAGGGACTCGACCAACCATTATGCTTTGGTTAAGTCAACACCTTTCACAAGATGAGTCCGATTTGATGTTATACCCTCGAGGGACTCGACCAAGCATACCATGTCCTCGTGGTCACCGTGACATCTTTATGTCGTAAGCAAGATAGGCGAATTGCGATATAGGTGAGTCTCGAGGGACTCGACCAACTCAACCTACACCGGAATCTGTTCCTACTACATAACGATGGAAGGCCACGTGGGTCAATCTAATTGCCTCACGCTTTGCGAATTTAATATTATCGAGAGATGTTTCTATAATTTGGTCTCTTAATATGACATGTCACACATATACATATTTAATATATATCTACATCGCATGCAAATATATATACATATCTAGTATGTGTATAAGCAATCACATCGATGATCATGGACCACAACCTAATATGATTAGGCCCGGCGGTAGGGGCTAATCACTCACATCAAGATCTATGTGTGCAACGGTGAATCTCCATGTCCTATGATCGTCCATCTCGTCCTCGTTTGGTTCCGTTTACATCTTGATGCATCTCCATGCATCACGATCGTCCGCCTCGTGAGTCCCGCTTATCGCATCCACGCCTCCCGCCCTCCTCATGTGATTACAACTTAATCATAGGCACGCAGTCCGACAAATAAACGAAATATAATGGAGGTTCGCACCTCAATAATAATAATCACAAGTACACACATCACACGGTCCATGATCATCCGTCCACACATCATACATCACATGTATAAATAATCATCATCATGTAGGACTACTAGATAATAATAAAAAATAATAATCAACTAAATTTTTTAATTAATTAATATTTTTCTGAAATCAGGGACATGTAGGGACATAAGGGTATTTCTCAAATTCACAGGGGCAAAACTATCCTTTTGCCCCAAACCCTAATTCCCTCTGCTGCTGCCGCCCGCCACCCCGGGCGGGTGGCACATCTTGGCGGGCGGCGTGCCCTTCTCGCCAGTGTGGCACGCCATTGCCGCCGCCCGTGGGCGCCACGCTTCTGCGGCGCGGTTCGCCCGCTGGGCGATGCCGCGGCGATCTTTTGCCTCGGCGGCGGCCTCCTCTGGGTTTTTGCCGGATGGGAGCAAGCAACCACAAGTGTCGCTGCCCTGGATTGCCTCGGCCCGTGGCTGCTGCCCTTGGCGCCTCTGCCTGGGTTCGGTGCCGCAGGCGCTTCTACCATGGTGCCCGCCCCCGGCCGCGAAACTCCCTGCAAGCGGGACCGTCGATCGGCTTGCAGAACTGGCTATTAACGCATCTTGCTGGCGTTATTGGGTTCCCGGGTCATGGCCAACTTGGCTGCAAGTGGTCGCAGCATGCAGATCGAGGGCGAACTATTGCTGCCCTTCCTCGCTTTTAGTCCAACGATTTTGACTTCAATATTCTTCCTAAACACAACACACGCAGTTCAAAACCAATCATTCGCACGAACAACCCGCTCGATACCACAATTGGGGAAATCATGGGGGCTTACATCATATCTGCAAATGGAAGAATAAGAAAACAAAAATCCCGATTCCCAAAAAAAAGATGTTCGTCGTCGTTCGAAGATTGGTGCGCAAAAAATCCGCAAAAAAACACAAAACTGCATGATAGAGATTGTGTTACCTAGGGAGATCGATATCCCTGTTTCCTTGCAGATCCTTAGGAGAGGGTGAAGGAGGTCAAGCGCCCTCCTCTCTGCGGTGATCCACACAGCCAGGGTTGCGGCGACCCCTCCTCAAAACTCTAGGCCTCAGAGGTGGAGAGGGAGAGGAGAATAGGAAAGGCAAGCAAAGACTCTAGCCTATGAGGTCAGAATCCCTCCTATTTATAGAGATCCCGTGTCAAACCCTAATGGGTCCTTCCCTAGTGGGTATTGGATCTGCATCCAATAAGACAAGGGCTCCGGCCGGATATCTCATATCCAAACCTCTACTCATCGCAATGCCTACCATATGTGTGTGACCCTCTAGGCCCAATATCGAGCTGGCCGTGAGTCATACCTGTCGAAACTCCTTCTAACTCAAAGTGAATTATTATCTCTCAGTAATAATTCACTTTCGACTCATCGACTACTTGACGTGCGTGCTAGGCCACTACGCCGTAGTCCCCAAACGATACAGGGGAATCCAATCCATTGGACCTGCTTCGTCCTCGCTTACCATGTACCTATAGTCCCTCATCTATCTAATATCCCGTAGACCGATATCGAGCATGGTGTTGTCGACCCATACGGTTCCTACTGAAGTCTCGCTCTAATCGGATTCTCCTGGAGAACTCTTTCTCTCAACCCGAATGACCCCGGCTAGGGATTTGTTTGAGCAAGAACACATGGGATATTCCTCTCATGACGCCGAGAGTGGATAATCCTCTATCGACACTTAATAGCCTTCGTAAGGTCGACTACCACTCCCAATGACCAATCAGCTTAGATCTCGGGATAGCCAAACCTATAAGTCCGGTATCAAATAGTGGAGCACTCATACAGATATCCTTGGTGTCTCAAGTCTAAGGACCGAGATACACCACTAGGACTACGGAATCATTGTCGACAATAAGGCATCATCAACCATCCAAAGATTCCGTAAGCGGATCAATCGATGAACTCATTCTCCAATGAGCACTTGTCTTGTCCCTAGTGTCCCTACACGAAAGCAGCTATGAGACCACCTGCATCCATCATATGGACGGGTATACAAAGACACCGGTCTATCCGGTTATCACGATGTCCCTCTCGAAAAACCTATAATCGGGATTATTTAGGATATGTGTTTAAAGGTGAATCGATCTCATTATCGTGATCTCATCACGATCCGATTCCCATTGCACAAATCCAAGGACATCACAATATATATATGCATTTATGCAATAGTTATAAAGTGATATACGCCAAAATATAATAAGCAAAAGATTCTCAGATCAAGTCACACGTGCCATCACACACGTGATTGGCTTTGTCAGGCACCTATGACTAGCAATCTCCCACTTGACCTAAAGCTAATCACCTATGTGTCTCGATACCCATCGCACTTCGTGACGCTTCAAAGACAAAATGAGACAACGGCTTTGTCGGTGGATCTGCAATGTTATCTTCGGATGGAACTCTTTCCACTGCTACATCTCCTCGTCACGATCTCTCTCTCGATAAGGTGGAACCTCCTCGAACATGCTTAGATTTCTGATGAGACCTAGGTTCCTTCCTTCGCTGGAGCAATTGCCCGTTGTTGTTGTCGTAATATAGGGAGATCGATTTCGCTACCCCAAGACGACTCCCAAATCTGTGATGAACTTCTTCAACCGACTCCTCCTTTGTTGCTGCATCTGATGTAGCAATGTACTCCGCCTCGGGTCGAAGTCGGCAAGGATATCTTTGCTTGGAACTCTTCCAAAGACACTGCCTCCTCCAATCAAGGTGTACACATACCCCTGAATTCGACTTGCTATCATCGACATCGATGAAAAACTTGAGTCGGTGTAGCCTTCAACCATAAGGCTATTACCTCCATATACTAGTAAAAGATCCTTAGTCCTTCTCAAGTACTTAAGGATACACTTTCTTGCTTTCAAAGTCTCCAAGCCTGGATCCGCTTTGATACCGCTTTCAGACACTCAAAGCATGCTTATATCGCCTAGTACATAGCATGGCATACATGATAGACCCTATTGCTGAGGCATAAGGTATCATATCCATGTTCGCCCTTTCTTCCGGAGTCTTTGGGGACATATTCGTAGAAAGCGATATCCCATGTCTCATCGGTATGAGACCTCTCTTGGAATTTTCCATGCCAAACCTTTTGACAATAGTTTCTATGTACCTAGATCGGGACAAAACCAAGCATCCTCTTGGATCTATCTCTATAGATTCTAATCCCCAAGATATAAGATGCTTCCCCCTAAGTCCTTCATGGAGAAGTGTCTAGATAACCAAGCCTTTATCAGGGATAGCATTCCTATGTCATTCCCAATGATGAGGATATCATCCACATATAACACCAAAAAAAGGTGATAGCTCCCACTTACCTTTCTGTATACACAAGGCTCATCTTCGTTTAATCGAAGTCATAAGATCTGATTGTCTCATCAAATCTTATGTTCCAACTTCGAAGCTTGCTTTAGTCCATAAATGGATCTAAGCAACCTACACACCTTATCTCGGGCGCTTCTTGGACACGAATCCCTCAAAGTTGCATCATATACACCTCCTTGAGGTTCCCTGTTGAGGAATGCGGTTTTCATATCCATTTGCCGATCTCATAATCATAGTGTGCTGCAATAGCCAATAGAATTGATGGATTTTAGCATTGCTACTGGTGAGAAAGTTTCAATCAGTAGTCAACACCTTGCCTTTGACGATACCCCTTTGCCACTAGCCTTGCTTTTTATAGGTCTCTACCTTTCTATCTACTCCCATCTTTTTCTTAAAGATCCACTTGCAACCGATGGGTACAATACCTTCGGACGCATCAACTAGGTTCCAAACCTTATTGGAGTACATAGAATCCATCTCAGAATTCATGGCTTCTTTCCACTTCCCGGAGTCTATACTCATAATAGCCTCCTCGTAGGTCTGAGGATCAATATCCTCTACATCCTCTGCTCTAATATGTCCCACATATTTGAGGTTGGTAGCAAGTCTTTGAATATGATGCTTGCAAACAAAGGTTATGTTCCAAAAAGAAGTGGAAGCGGATTTGTGAGAAGTCCTCACCAAAATCCAACCACCTTCATAAAAAGCCCCATCTTACATGTTCGATACCAAAGCAAATGCAACTTTTGTTGCAAATATGGACACAAAATGCATCAGTGTCCATTCAAGAAAATTAGTCCGAACAAATTAATTTGGGTTCCTAAAGGAACAATGATAAAATCTATGCAACATGATAAACAATGTAGATTAGTTTTTGAGGCACACGAAAGCAAATGGGCACCTAAAAATTATCCTTTCTTATAGAGACATACACTATCACAAGCTAGGAGCAAGAGATGGTACCTTGATAGTGGATGCTCAAGGCATATGACCGGAGATCCATCTCAAATATCTAAGCTCACTAGCATAGACGAAGGCTATGTCACCTTCGGAGACAACAACAAGGGTAAAATCATTGGCAAAGGAACCATAGGTAACAAATCCAACTTCTTTATTTAAGATGTTTTGTTAGTTGATGGTTTAAAATATAACCTCTTAAGCATTAGCCAATTATGTGATAAAGGATATATCGTCAAATTTGAATCTAATGCTTGCATCATTGAAAAACCATACAAAAACACATCTATGATTGCATTAAAATATAATAACGTATACACCATTGACATTAATGATCTTTGCAATGAAATGTGTTTCTCGGTTTTGAATGAGGATGCTTGGCTTTGGCATAGGAGATTAGGTCATGCTAGCATGAAACTAATCACTCAAATATCATCCAAAGAACTTGTACGAGGAATTCCTCATATCAAGTTCATCAAAGATAATGTGTATGATGCTTGTCAATTAGGAAAACAAATTAAGGGTAGTTTTAAATCTAAGAATCAAATAAGCACCTCTAGGGCCTTACAATTGATCCATATGGACTTGTTCGGACCAATCTCTACATCAAGCCTAGGAGATAGCAAATACGCCTTTGTCATTGTAGATGACTATAGTAGATACACATGAACTTATTTCTTGAAACACAAAAATGAATGCTTTAGATATTTCACCAAGTTTTATAAACTTGTTTAAAATGAAAAGAGTTTTATGATTTCATCAATTCGAAGTGATCACGGTGGTGAATTTCAAAATCGTGATTTTCAAGAATTTTATGAATCTAATGGATACAACAACAACTTCTCTACTCTAAGAAATCCTCAACAAAATGGAGTAGTAAAAACAAAGAATAGAAATTTACAAGAAATAGCAAGAACCATGTTGAATGAACATAGCCTACCCAAATATTTTTGGGCCAAAGCCATAAATACTGCATGCTATATTTTGAATAGAGTTCTAGTAAAACCCTTACTCACCAAAACTCCCTAAGAGTTGTGGAATAATAAAAAACCCAATGTTGCATATTTTAAAGTTTTTGGGTGTAAGTGTTTTATCTTGAATGAAAAAAATACCTTAGGAAAATTTGATGCTAAATCCGAAGAAGGAATTTTTTTTTGTTATTCTTCGGTTTCTAAAGCTTTTTGTATCTTCAATAAAAAAACATTAATTATAGAAGAATCCATTCATGTTGTTTTCAATGAGATTTCCGAAATCAAGAAAAATGATTTTGATGATGATGTTAATTTTGATTCTTTGAATTTAAATGAAACCCCTTCTCCAACTAGCAACTTGGATGCATCCACTTCCGAAACACCCTTACCCAAGGATTGGAAGTATGTAGATGCTTATCCTAAGGAGCTAATCCTAGGAGACACATCTAAGGGGTTCAAACACGTTCTTCTCTTAAAAATTTTGTGCCAACGCCGCTTTTCTCTCCCAAATTGAACCTAAATGTATTGACGAAGCCATGAAAGATGATTCATGGATTATCGCAATGCAAGATGAGTTAAATCAATTTGAGAGAAATGAGGTGTGGAAGCTTGGTCCTAGGCCAAATGATCATTTAGTTATTGGTACTAAATGAGTCTTTAGAAACAAGCAAGATGAATCTAGTATCATGGTTAGAAACAAGGCTAGATTAGTGGTCAAAGGTTTCAATAAAAAAGAAGGCATTGATTATGAAGAAACCTTCGCTCCTATGGCTAGATTAGAAGCCATAAGGATGCTACTTGCCTATGCTAGTAATAATAATTTTAAGTTGTTTCAAATGGATGTTAAAAGCTCTTTTCTTAATTGCTTTATTTCTGAAGAAGTTTATGTTGAACAACCTCCCGGATTTAAAAATAATAGCCTTCCTAATCATGTATTTAAATTAACTAAAGCTCTCTATTGTTTAAAACAAGCCCCAAGGGCTTGATATGATAGACTTAGTACTTTTTTTATTGAAAATAATTTCACAAAAGGCAAGATCGATACTACATTGTTTATCAAAAATTTTGAAAATAATTTTCTCATTGTTCAGATTTATGTTGATGATATTATCTTCGGTTATATGAATAAATCTCTTTGTGAATCTTTTGCTAAAACCATGTGTCTCGAATTTGAAATGAGTTTAATGGGAGAATTAACCTTTTTCTTAGGCTTACAAATTAAGCAACTAAGCAATGGCATCTTTATTAGTCAAACTAAATATGCTTTAGATCTGCTAAAAATATTTAATATGGATAGCTCAAAAGCTATTAACACTCCTCTGAGAACCTCCACTAAGTTAGAAGTTGATGAAAGCGGAGAAAGCTTCGATCAAAAAACTTAAAGGGGTATGATAGGAAGTTTACTTTACCTCACTGCAACTAGACCAGACATCATGTTCGAACTTTGTGCTAGGTTTCAATCGAACCCTAAGATATCTCATCTCAAAGCGGTTAAAAGAATATTTAGATATCTTAAAGGTATCACAAATCTAGGATTATGGTATCCAAAATCCAAGAATTTTGAGTTAATTACTTATGTTGATGCGGATTTTGCTAGGTGTAGACTAGATAGAAAAAGCACATCAGGAACATGTCAATTTTTGGGACATACCCTTGTTTCCTGGTCATCTAAGAAACAAAACTCGGTTGCACTATCAACAACCGAAGCTGAGTATATTGCAGCTAGTGTATGCTGTGCACAAGTTATGTGGATGAAAAACACCTTAGAAGATTATAAAGTCCATCTTAAAAACATTCCCATTAAATGTGATAACACTAAGTGCAATATGTTTAACAAAGAATCTCATTCAACACTCAAGAACAAAACATATTGATATTAGACATCACTTTATATGAGATCATGTCACTAATCATGATGTAATCATAGAGTTCATAGATACTAAGCATCAACTAGCAGATATTTTTACAAAACCACTAAGTGAAGAACAATTTGATTTCATTAGAAGAGAATTAGGAATGTTAATATGTCTGAATGCATGAACTTGTTAAGATTATTTTTCAGATTTTTTAATGATCAAATCACTTAATTTCCATGATGATTTTACATAATTACATGCCTTAATTATAGGTTGGAAATTATATGTTTTGGATACAAAAATTTTCATAACAATGAGCATGTTTTGTCTTCATGATTGTATTTGAAAATCTATAGTATAGTCTTGTCCGAATGCATGAAAGTGTTAATTTCATTTTCAGATTCTCTTAACTAGTGGTATCCTAACAATTGGATTTTCTCGATACATTATCCTCTTCTGAACTTAATAAGCATATGTCATATTGAGTTTGATTCTCATCATTGATTTTTGACATATGGAATCAACTAGCAAATACATCTCTCATACACTTATCATGTGAAAAATATTTTTTTGAGAAATGGATTTGATGAAATGATTCTTGCTTATAAATTCCTTCTTGAAATATGGATGATAGTGTTTTTACTTGCAAGGATTTGTTTCACATACATATCTTGATCCTTGTAAAAATGAAGTATGATTTAATCTCTCATCGATTTTAACTTCATTCAAAGTAAACTCACAAATGGTTGGTATCACAAATTGCCTTCCTCCTTCATGCAAAAAGACAATAACAAATAAAAAGGAAGAAGTATTCAAAGCTATCTCCATGTCATGTTTTCCTTGAGATGTTTGCATAATTGGTATCCTATCACTCACTGTTGGAAAAAGACATGAACCTAGTTATGGCATGAATAATTACCGTACTTATGCTTAAAATTTGCTTATATCGTTCTCCTTTTTGTTGATGACAAAGGAGGAGAAATATATGAATTGATGCTATGAGTGCCATATTTGCATTATGTTATTGCCATATTTGCACTATGTTATTGCCATATCTTGATAAAATATCAAGAACTTGCATAGCAACTTTACTTGTTGATATCTTGCCATGTGATGCTACGATTACTAAACACTTGAAATGTTTGCTTTACGTTAAGATATCAAAAGCTTAAATTATAAATTTACATGTTGATATCTTATGTTGAACTGCTACCATCATTCATATTTGAAATGTAAAACTTGAGAATGGATGTCAAGTCTTTACATCATTTTCA
Organism: Musa schizocarpa; assembly: GCA_900464855.2. Lineage (NCBI taxonomy): Eukaryota > Viridiplantae > Streptophyta > Magnoliopsida > Zingiberales > Musaceae > Musa > Musa schizocarpa. The sequence goes on from LS990919.1 coordinate 31,808,697, forward strand.
GTAAGATACATCATGATAGGAATTATGATGGGAGTAATTGATAAGGTTAAGAGTTTTAAAATTATCAATAACTCTATTAAATACAAAGGCCTTAAATTCAAAAATGACTTATCTCAAGTATGGCATATAGATAGGGGAAGTTAAGATTAACTCTGTCATCAATTGATTGTCATCATAAAAAAGGGGGAGATTGTAAAATCTTCGATTTTGATAATGAAGTCAATTGTCATTTGTTATCTAATCTATATGTTGAGATAAGTGTGTAGGATTAACTACGATGAAAGTAAAACATGCAGTAGGAGTTGTGTCGGAATCAAGACTAAGATCACGTTGGGAGTTCGAGAGTTCGACGGAAGTCTAGACGGTTGTCGGAGGTTCTACGGGAACAAATCCGAGAAGTCCAGGAGCTTACCAAAAGAAGCACGTCGGAACTCACCAAGTGGATCGTCGCAAGTCCAGGAGTTTGCCGGAAGTCCACAGGAGCATCACCGAGGGTTCATCGAATGATCGACGGAAGTTCGTCGGAAGCTCGCTGGAAGAAGCGATTGACGCACCGGAGCAAGTTGCAGTAAATGTCTTAAGAAATATCGTAGTTAGCATGATGATTAAGTTAGAAAAGGGAGGTGATCCCATTAACTTAATCTTGGGGCAATTGGGCCCTTAACAGACCTAAATTAGGCCAAATAGATCAGCCCATTTGGACCCAGATTTCTTGGCCAGCGGTGGCACCGCCCAGGGCTCAGTCTCTGAGCTAGGCTGGGCGGTTCAACCACCCTTGGCAAGCCATGGAACCGCCTGAGCTCAGTCTGTCAACACTGTCAAGCGGTGGAACTGCCCCTAACATGAGGTGGCACCACCCAGAGGCTCAGTCTCCGAGCTCTGCCAAGCAGTGCAACCGCCCCAGTTAGGCGGTGGCACCACCTGGGCTTAGTCTCCAAGCGAGACTGGGCGGTGCAACCGCCCCTGTCAGGTGATGACACCGCCCAAAGGCTCAGTCTTCGAGCTCTGCCAAGCAGTGCAACCGCCCTAGACAAGAGGTGGCATCACCCAAAGGCTCAGTCTCCGAGCTCTGCCAGGCAGTGCAACCGCCAAACCCTGGAATTCCGGGAGATGACAGTTTTGAGCTTGAAATTCAAATTGGTTTGGGGCCTATAAATACCCCACCCTTTTAGCAATGAAAGAGCAACCAAATACACCGAAAATCAAATCTTACTCTATGATTTTTAGAGCTCAAAAGTGTTGTATGAGTTAAAAGTTCTCCTTCATCTTTTCTTCCAAGTTTTGATATGTCAAGAGAAGAAAGAAAATTATATAAGGGTTATCTCCTAAGCCCGTCAAAAGGAGTGAAACTGTAAAAGGGTGGTTGGCCTTTGCCTATTGAAGGAAGGCCTCTAGTGTACGTCGGTGACCTCATTAGAGGCGGAAGTCAAAAGTGGATGTAGGTCAAGATTAACTGAACCACTCTAAAATTGTGATGCTTTCTGGTTTGCATTTATTCTTGCTGCTTACCTTACTGCAAACCTCCATATGTGCTTTACTTCCTCTTTACTTTTACTGCACTCCTTTACGAACTCACTTTCAAGTTAAGTTTTCGAAAATGGTTTTACGTCGGAAATGATTTCATCGTACGAACGCAGTTTTAAACGTTGAAAGTTTTTCGTTGCCCTAATTCACCCCCCCTCTCCCTCTTAGTGCTCTTGATCCTAACATAAGGCATCATCAACCATCCAACATTTCGTAAGCGGATCAATCAGTGAACTCATTCTCTAATGAGCACCTGTACTATATCCCTAGTGTCCCTACATGAGCAGCTATGAGACCCGCTGCATCCATCATATGGACGGGTATACAGCACACAAGTCTGTCCGGTTTTCACGATGTCCCTCTCGAGTAACCTATGACCGGGATTATTTAGGATATGTGTCTAAAGGTGAAGCGATCTCATTTTTGCTATCTCATCACGATCCAATTCCCATTGCACAAATCCAAGGAAATCACAATATATATATATATATACATATATGCAATAGTTATAAAGTGATATATGCCAAAATATAATAAGTAAAAAAGATTCTGTAATAAGTCATATGTGCCATCACTCACGTTATTAGCTTGCTGGGCACCTATGACTAGCAATCTCCCACTTGACCTAAAGCCAATTACCTATGTGTCTGATCCCCATTAGACCTCTGTGACGCTCAAAGACAATTTGAGACGATGGCTTTGTTAATGGATCTGCAATGTTATCTTCGGATGGAACTCTTTCCACTGCTACATCTCTTCGGGTTACGATCTCTCTGATAAGATTGAACCTCCTCAGAACATGCTTAGATTTCTGATGAGACCTAGGTTCCTTCGCTTGAGCAATCGCCCCGTTGTTGTCGCAATATAAGGAGATCGGCTCATCGCTACCCGGCACGACTCCCAAATCTATGATGAACTTCTTCAACAAGACTCCCTCCTTTGCTGCATTTGATATAGAAATGTACTCCGCCTCTGTGGTCGAGTCAGCAGTAGTATCTTGCTTGGAACTCTTCCAGCACACTGCTCCTTTATTCAAGGTGTACACGTACCCAGAATTTGACTTGCTATCATCGACATCAAACTGAAAACTTGAGTCTGTGTAGCCTTCAACTTTAAGACTATTACCTCCATATACTAGTAAAAGATCTTTAGTCCTTCTCAAGTACTTAAGGATACACTTTACTGCTTTCCAGTGCTCCAAGCCTGGATCCACCTGATACCTGCTCGTGACACTCAGAGCATGTGCTATATCAGGCCTAGTACATAGTATGGCATACATGATAGACCCTATTGCTGAGGCATATGGTATCAAATCCATGTTCACCCTTTTTTCTGGAGTCTTTGGGGACATACTCGTAGAAAGCAATATCCCATGTCTCACCGGTATGAGACCTTTCTTGGAATTTTCCATGCCGAACCTTTTGACAATGGTTTCTATATACTTGGACTGGGACAAACCAAGCATCCTCTTGGATCTATCTTTATAGATTCTAATCCCCAAAATATAGGACACTTCCCCTAAGTCCTTCATGGAGAAGTGTCTAGATAACCAAGCCTTTACTATGGATAGCATTCCTACGTCATTCCCAATGATCAGGATGTCATCCACATATAACACCAAAAAGGTGATAGCACTCTCACTTACCTTCCTGTACACATAAGGCTCATCTTCGTTCTTAATGAAGTCATAAGATCTGATTGCCTCATCAAATCTTATGTTCTAACTTCGGGAAGCTTGCTTTAGTCCATAAATGGATCTAAGCAACCTATACACCTTATCTAGGCAGTTCTTGGATACGAATCCCTCAGGTTGCATCATATACACCTACTCCTCGAGGTTCCCATTTAGGAATGCGGTTTTCACATCCATATGCCAGATCTCATAATCATAGTATGCTGCAAAAGCCAATAGAATTCTAATAGATTTTAGCAGTGCTACGGGTGAGAAGGTTTCATCGTAGTCAACACCTTGCCTTTGATAATACCCCTTAGCCACTAGCCTTGCTTTATAGGTCTCTACCTTTCCATCTACTCCGATCTTTTTCTTAAAGATCCACTTGCAACCGATGGGTACAATACCTTCGGGCGCATCAACTAGGTTCCAAACCTTGTTAGAGTACATAGAATCCATCTCAGAATTCATGGCTTCTTGTCACTTCCCGGAGTCTATATTCATAATAGTCTCTTCGTAGGTCTGAGAATCAACATCCTCAACATCTTCTCCTCTAATATGTCCCACATATCTCTCAGGAGAATGGGATACTCTATCAGACCTACGTAAAGTTGAAACTATTGAATCTCATATTTTGATGATGAAACCAATCAATATGTGTTTATGTTTTTATCTGTGTTTTGAGTGACGCAGGATGCTTTGATTAGGATGAGACAATTATAGCAGGAAAATCATGTTGTGCCGGAGGAACATGTTAGAAGATTAGACGTCGGGCCGGTGGATTGGTCGACATATCGACAGTAGGCTTCGGGCCGTGGATTCGGGCATCGGGCCAAGAAGAGCGGGTATTGCGCCAAGGATATCGGAGTTGCGGAGTCAACTGGCCGATTGGGCAATAGGCCGCAAGAGAGGACGATGCACCGAAGAATCGGACAAAGCGTCGAGGGACCAATGACATGCCGGACAACATGATTGCTTAGGAGTAATTATCTAGATCAAAGTTTTGCTTTACTTGTGCAGGATTAACTACAATAGCTTGAAGACATAAAGCAAGTCTACCGGAATCAAGTTCAATGGGTGTTCGAGAGTCCGAAGATTTGTCGGAGATGCTGTCGAAACCAACCGAGAAGAAATCGGGGACTTGTCGGAGTTTTCGGAAGTCCGCCAAAGAGATCGTTGGAGGTTCGTAGAGATCACCAAGAAGGCTCGGCTACTCGCTGAACTCGCCACAAGATCAGGAGCCTACTAGGAGTCCGCCGGAAGAAATATGAGGGTGTAATGAAACTCCACCGGAAGTTCACCGAAAAGCTCGCCAGAAGGAAACTCGATGTTGCTGTTAGGATCAAGAGCACTAAGAGGGGTGAATTAGTGCAGTGGATAAAAACGTCAACTTCATCAAATCTCTCGAACGATAAAAAACCATTTTCGACGTAAAACCGATTTCGAAAACTTAGCTTGAAAGCATACATAAATGTATTGAAGGAAGTAAGCTATTGAAGGGGTTTGCAATAAGGTAATAGCAGGAAACAAAATGCAAACTAGAGAAGATGGGAGTTTATAGTGGTTCAATCAATCGTGACCTACATCCACTCCTCTGATTCCTCTTTCGTCGAGGCCATCGGCATCCACTAACAATCTTCCTTTACTAGGTGAAGATCAACCTCCTTCTTACACCCCTCTTCTCCTTTTACCGGGTTTACGAGATAACCCTTACAAGCACTCCTTTGTTAGGATCAAGAGCACTAAGAGGGGGTGGGGTGAATTAGTGCAGCGAATAAAAATGTCAACTTCATCAAATCTCTCGTACGATAAAAAATTGTTTCCGACGTAAAACCAATTTCGAAAACTTTGCTTGAAATCATATGTAAATGTATTGAAGGTAGTAAGCTATTAAAGGGGTTTGCAGTAAGGTAATAGCAGGAAACAAAATGCAAACCAGAGAAGACAGGAGTTTATAGTGGTTCGGTCAATCGTGACCTACATCCACTCCTCTGATTCCTCTTCCGTCGAGGCCACCGGCATCCACTAACGATCTTCCTTTACTAGGCAAAGATCAACCTCCTTCTTATACCCCTCTTCTCCTTTTACCGGGTTTAGGAGACAACCCTTACAAGCGCTCACTCTCCTCTCTTAAACAGAATTCTAACACTTAAGCTAGAGGAGGGATTTCTCAACTGATTTCTACAGCTTTTCTTTCCCTTTTTGCTCTCTATGCTTGTGTGAATTAACCAGGGATGAGAGGGGTATTTATAGGCCCCAAACCAGTTTGAATTTGGAGCTCAAAACTGTCATCTCCTGGAATTCTGGGGTCTGGCGGTTACACCGCCTAGCAGAGCTCGGAGACTGAGCCTTTGGGTGGTGCCACCGCTTGTCAGGGGCGGTTGCACCTCCTGCCAGAGCTCGGAGACCGAGCTCAGGCGGTTGAACCTCTGTCAGAGGCGATTGCACTGCCCAGCTAGAGCTCAGAGACTGAGCCCTGGGCGGTGCCACCGCCAAACCAAGCGGTGCCACCTCTGGCCAAGTAATCTGGGTCCGAATGGGCTGATCCATTCAGCCCAATTTGGGTCTTTCAAGGGCCCAATTGCCCCAAGATTAAGTTAATTGGATCACCTCCCATTTCTAACTTAATCCGGTGCTTAATCGCTTCTTCCGGCGAGCTTCCGGCGAACTTCCGGCGAACATCCGACGAACCTCCGGCAATGCTCTGATGGACTTCCGACAAAATCCTAGACTTGTAATGATCCACTTGGCGAGTTCCAACGAGCTTCCTTTGGCAAGCTCGTGGACTTCTCGGATTTGTTCCCACAGAACCTCCGACGACCGTCCGAACTTCCGTCGAGCTCTCTAACTCCTAACGTGATCATAGTCTTGACTCTGGCACAACTCCTACTGCATGTCTTACTTTCATCATAGTTAATTCTGCACACTTAAAACAAAACTTCGATCGGGGCAATTAATCCTAAGCAATTAACTAAGTTGTCCGGCATGTCATTGGTCCCTCGATGCTTCGTCCGATTCTTCGGCGCATCGTCCTCTCCTGCGGCCTATTGCCCAATCGGCTAGTTGACTCCGCAACTCCGATATCCTTGGCACAATACCTTCTCTTCTTGGCCTGATGACCAAGTCCACGGCCCGAAGCCTTCTGTCGATACGTCGACCAATCCATCGGCCCGACGTCCAATCTTCTGACATTTTCCTCCGGCACAACATGATTTTTCCTACTTTAATTGTCTCATCCTGAACGAAGCATCCTGCGTCACTCAAAAAGTAGATTAAAACATAAACATAATTATCAATTGGTTTCATCATTAAAATACGAGATTCAACACTCACTCTCCTCCCTAAAATAGAATCTTAACCCTTAAGCTAGAGGAGGGATTTCTCAACTGATTTCTACAGCGTTTCTTTCCTTTTTTGCTCTTTGTGCTAGTGTGTATTAACAAGGGAAGAGAGGGGTATTTATAAGCCTCAAACCAGTTTGAATTTGGAGCTCAAAACTGTCATCTCCCGAAATTCCGGGGTCTGGCGGTTGCACCACCTGATAGAGCTCGGAGACTGAGCCTCTAGGCGGTGCCACCGCTTGTCAGGGGTGGTTGCAACGCTTGGCAGAGCTCAGAGACTGAGCCTCTGGGCAGTGCCACCACCTGACAGGGGCAGTTACACCACCCAATCTTGCTCGGAGACTAAGCCCTAGCGGTGCCACTGCTTGACTGGGGCGGTTGCACCGCCTAGCAGAACTCGGAGACCGAGCTCAAGCGGTTGCACCGCCCTGTCTCGCTCGAAGACTGAGCCCAGGCGGTGCCACCGCCTGCTTGGGGCAGTTGCACCGCCCAGCTTTCTTGGGAGACCCTCTCCTGGGCGGTGCCACCGCCTAGCAGGAATTCTGGTCCGAATAAGTTGATCCATTCGGTCCAATTTGGGTTTGTCAAGGGCCCAATTGCCCCCAGATTAAGTTAATGGGATCACCTCCCATTTCTAACTTAATCATCATGCTAACTATGATTTTTCTTAAGACATTTACTGCAACTTGCTCTGGTGCGTCAATCGCTTCTTCCGGCGAGCTTCCGGCGAACTTCCGTCGATCATCCGATGAACCCTCGGTGATGCTCCTACGGACTTCCGACAAACTCCTGGACTTGCGACGATCCACTTGGCGAGTTCCGACGAGCTTCTTTGGCAAGCTCTTGGACTTCTCGGAATTGTTCCCGTAGAACCTCCGACGACCGTCCAAACTTCCGACAAACTTTCGAACTCCCAACGTGATCATAGTCTTGACTTCGATGCAACTCCTGCTGCATGTCTTACTTCCATAGTAGTTAATCCTGCACATGTAAAACAAAACTTTGATCGAGACAATTAATCCTAAGCAATTAACCAAGTTATCTGGCATGTAATTGGTCCCTCGACGCTTCATCCGATTCTTCGACGCATCGTCCTCTCCTACGGCCTATTGCCCAATCGGCCAGTTGACTCCGCAACTCTGATATCCTTGGTGCAGTACCCGCTTTTCTTGGCCCAATGCCCGAGTCAAGTGGTTTCATCATCAAAATACGAGATTCAACAATCTCACCCTTTTTTATGATGACAACCACTTGATAACGGAGTTAACCTTAACTCCCGGAGTTTAAACAAACTCCCCCCATCAAAATGCCATATTGATAGAAACTCTTGGATTCAAAAATCCAAGCAATATGTAATTATAAACTTATGCATAACATATCATTTCATCATAAACGGAGTTATCCTTAACTCCCGGAGTTTAAACAAACTCCCCCTATCAATATGCCATATTGATAGAAACTCTTGGATTAAAAAATCCAAGCAATATGTCATCATAAACTTATGCATAACATGTCATATCATCAATATACTTCTCCCCCTTTGTCATCAACAAAAAGGAGAAATACAACTATTCTTGTGTTTTGGAATATAAGTTTAACTCATTGAATGAAAAACATAATATCAACTTTTATCATCATGCAGTTTTGAAGCTAGAAAATTTAGTAAGTGTTACATCATGTTTAGAACATTCAAGCTATCAAGTTTTAGATATGTAAGTTTTACAACATACAAGATAGCACCTTTGCTTCTTTTGAGATAGCAACTTCTACATCATGCAAGCTAGCAAATTAGAGATGTTCAAGAAGGCAACTCTTGCTTCTTGAAATATGTAAATTTTGTTAACTTTGCTAGATGCGCAAGTTAGCATGTTTTGCTTCTTGAGATAGGCAAGATAGCACTTTTGTAATTTTTGTTTCTTATGATGTTCAAGATAGCAAGCTCTACATCTTGCAAGCTAGCAATGTTACAACATTTTAGAACATGCAAGCTAGCAATTTAGAGATGTTCAAGAAAGTAACTTTTGCTTCTTGAAATATGCAAGTTTGCTAGATGTGCACGTTAGCATGTTTTGCTTCTTCTTGAGATTTCAAGCTAGCAATTATCGGTGATGTTCAAGATAGCAATTTCTTCTCTTTTGAGAAGTGCAATTTTTGCTTTCATCTTGAATTGTGCAAGCTAGCTAGTTTGCCTCTTTTCATGACATCCACTCTAGAAGTTTTGCTCCCCCTTTGTCATTATCAAAAAGAAGGGAAGACCCTTATATCAATTTTTAGATTATAACAAAGGTAAGTATCAATCTTATTTGTGCATCATTATATTTTCAAATTAAAACATGCACATTTTCAAAACCATACATTTCATTTTTCATGCATGATACAAATAAATCAATCATCATTACGAGCATATCATACATGATATTCAAGCATTAAAATTTTTAAGCATTTATCAATCATGATATCAAACATTCATCATTTAAAGCATTCATGATACATATCATATGCAATACACCATGTACATCATTATCATAAGTATTGCATGCATCATTTCAAATTCATGAATATTTCATCATTGCATGCATCATACCAAATCATAAAATATAAAATCATTATTAATGCATGATTCCAAATCATAATTTATTTCACATCATAATGGTACCAATTTTGTCAAATTACATCCTACCATGCATGATCGAAACTTCTTATCAAAGCAAATTAATGAATATTTCATGTATTCATATCATCACATAAGAAATATCAAGAAGAATTATTAGGTGATGAGATGTATTTCATTCATTCAAAGAATTTTACATAACAAAATTCAAGTCATAAGCCTTAAAAGATGTCATGAGAAAACATATAAACAATCTTGATTTATAAAATGAATACTCAAGTTATAATTTTGAGAAATCAAGAGAAACCGTGATTCATTTTAACAAATCTCCTCTTAAATAAATAACATAAAAAATTCTTAGGAGAACATGAAAAAGATAGAGTTCATTCAATCTTGTAAGAGAACAAGATATTAATTCATGCATATAAAATCTTGATTTAAGCATAAGAAATCTCAATTTATAAATTTCAAAAAATCAAGATAAAGCTCATTTAAATCATCAAATCAAGATCAATAGATTTTCAAAAATGAATTGTTAGGATCAAGAAAATCCGAAAATTAAATTTAATACTTTCATGCATTCGGACATGGTTTTGCTATAGATTTTCAAACACAATCATGAAGATAAAACATGCTCATAATCATGGAAATTTTTGTATCCAAAACACATAATTTCCAACAAGTTATTAAGGCATGTAATAGTGTAAAATTCTCATTATAGCAATTATATCCTACAATGCATGATCAAAATTTCTCCTCATTTTATCATTGTAAACAAGAAAGAAGAGGAGGAGAACTAAATAGTGTAAAATATTTTAATCATTTCAAGGCATATAAGCCATAAATACAATCACATCATGTCATGAAAAATAAAATCTCAAGGATCATGTAAATACCAAAAGACATGATTCATTTAAATAATTTCTTTAATAAAATGCAAGAAGTCATGGTGAAGGATCTTGATTTACATAAAGTTTGAAAACATAATTATCAAGATCATTATTAGTTTTATAGATCTTCTCTTTAGGAAATGGTAAATGGAAACATAGGAGATATAAGATTTTGAATCATAAAGAAGATCTCAAGTAATTCCAATAAACCAAGATCATAATTAGGATAAAAATTCATTCAAATTCAAATCGTCAAATCAAAATCATTTTCAAGAAATTCATAAAAAGATGATCAAATAGATTCTTCACAATCAATAAGATAGAGAAAAAGAATTTTCAAGAAACATGCTTTTGTCTTTTTAGCAATTTCAATTTATATGATTTATTTCATAGAAACATGCCTTTTTCATTTATGAAAACATGCATCAATGTTTAGGATTGAAAAATGAATTTCATCATAAAAACCATCAAGATCAATAAACCACAAAAATCATCATGTATAACTTTAAAATCTCATGGACAAAATCGTCAAATCATGGTATTAAAATTTCAATATTTTCATTACAACTTTATGCATTACTTCAAATCAAACATGATTTCATTAAAAATCAAGAAATAACAATGGAAATCAACATTATTACTTCTTAACCATGATTTCATATTTTCAATCAAAATCATTTTGTTTATTTATCATAAAATATGCAATATTATCATTTTCAAAATTACTAGCATGATCATAATTTTTGTATTTTTATGTTTAAACATGTAATTTTTAAGAAAATTAATTCTAAACTAAAAAAGAAAATACATCATGAAAGCATCAAGTAATTTCAAAATAAATTAGGAGGATTTCGATTACCTCATCTTTGAAAGCGGTTAAGGCGTAGTTTGCCACCTCGCCTTTCTTGATTATCTCCTCGTCTTCGGAGGAGCTCGATTCATCCCACTTTGTGTTCTTCTTCTTTGGCCTCTTCATCAGTTCAAGTTCATTGTTTATTTTAGATCTTTGTTTAATAAACTTATTAAGGTTTAGTGTTCGAAGTTCAAGTTCATCATTATCCTCATCACTTGAATCATTGCTCAAGTGGTATTCATTTGTCCAAAGTTCCAAATCCTTCCTATTCTTTGGAAGGTGGTTCGAGTGCTCATCATGTTCATCATGTGAATTGCGCACCATTTCATATGTCATCAATGAGTTGATAAATTCTTCAAGTGGAAAAATATTGAAATCTTTTGTTTCTTGTATTGCCGTTACTTTTGATTCTCAAGATTTAGAAAGTGATCGTAAAACTTTACTAATAAGTTCAAAATTAGAGAAATATTTGCCAAGAGCTTTTAAACCATTGACGACATCCGTAAAATGGGTGTACATGTCAATAATGGTTTCGCTCGGCTTCATTCGAAAAAGCTCGAAATCATGCATTAAAAAGTTGATTTTCGAATCTTTAACACAAGAAGTGCCTTCATGTGTGATTTCAAGAGTATGTCATATGTTGAAAGTCGTTCCGCACAAAGAAACCTAATTGAACTCATTTTTGTCCAAAGCGCAAAATAAGGCATTCATAGCCTTTGTGTTTAAAGAAAAATACTTCTTCTCCAAATCCGACCATTCGTTCATCGGTTTAGAGGAAAGTTGAAAACCATTTTCAACAATATTCCATAAATCCAAATTCATAGAAATAAAAAAAACTCTCATTTGAGTTTTCCAATAAGTGTAGTCCAATCTGTTAAACAACGATGGACGAACAACCGATAAGCCCTCTTGAAAGCCATGAAGAGCCATTTCTCTCGGGTGTAAATCCAAAATGAGAAATATCGGGCTCTGATACCAATTGTTAGGATCAAGAGCACTAGGGGGAGGTGGGGGGGTGAATTAGTGCAGCAGATAAAAACGTCAACTTCATCAAATCTCTCGTACGATAAAAAATGTTTCTGACATAAAATCAATTTCAAAAACTTAGCTTGAAAGCATACATAAATGTATTAAAGGTAGTAAGCTATTGAAGGGGTTTGTAGTAAGGTAATAGCAGGAAACAAAATGCAAACCAGAGAAGACGGGAGTTTATAGTGGTTCGGTCAATCGTGACCTACATCCACTCCTCCGATTCCTCTTCCGTCGAGGCCACCGACATCCACTTACAATCTTCCTTTACTAGGCGAAGATCAACCTCCTTCTTACACCCCTCTTCTCCTTTTTCAGGGTTTAGGAGACAACCCTTACAAGCACTCACTCTCCTCTCTAAAACAGAATCTTAACACTTAAGCTAGAGGAGGGATTTCTTAACTGATTTCTATAGCGTTTCTTTCCTTTATTGCTTTCTATGCTTGTGTGTATTAACCAAAGATGAGAGGGGTATTTATAGGCCCCAAACCAGTTTGAATTCGGAGCTCAAAGCTGTCATCTCCCGGAATTCCAGGGTCTGGCGGTTGCACCGCCTAACTAGGGCAGTTGCACCGCCTAACAGAGCTCGGAGACTAAGCCTCTAGGCGGTGCCACCGCTTGTCAGGGGTCGTTGCACCACTTGGCAGAGCTTAGAGACTGAGCCTCTAGGTGGTGCCACTACTTGATAGGGGCAGTTGCACTGCCCAATCTCGCTCGGACACTAAGCCCTAGCGGTGCCACCACTTGACTGGGGCGGTTGCACTGTCTGGCAGAGCTCGGAGACCGAGCTCCGACGGTTCCATCGCCTGTTAGGGGTGGTTGCACCGCCCAGTCTCGGTCGGAGATTGAGCCCAGGCGATGCCACCGATTGCTTGGGGCAGTTGCACCGCCCAGCTTTCCCGGGAGACCCTCTCCTGGGTGGTGCCACCGCCGACCCTTGTGGTGCCACCGCCTAGCAGGAATTCTGGTCCGAATGGGTTGATCCATTCGACCCAATTTGGGTCTGTCAAGGGCCCAATTGCCCCCATATTAAGTTAATGGGATCACCTTCCATTTCTAACTTAATCGTCGTGCTAACTACGATTTTTCTTAAGACATTTACTACAACTTGCTCTGGTGCGTCAATCGCTTCTTTCGACAAGCTTCCGGCGAACTTTCGTCGATCATTCGATGAACCCTCGGTGATGCTCCTGCGGACTTCCGGCAAACTCCTGGACTTGCAATGATCCACTTGGTGAGTTTTGACGAGCTTCTTTGGCAAGCTCTTGGACTTCTCGGATTTGTTCCCGTAAAACCTCCGACGATCGTCCAAACTTCCGACGAACTTTCGAACTCCCAACGTGATCATAGTCTTGACTCTAGTGCAACTCCTGCTGCATGTCTTACATCTATCGTAGTTAATCCTGCACATGTAAAACAAAACTTCGATCGAGACAATTAATCCTAAGAAATTAACCAAGTTGTCTGGCATGTCATTGGTCCCTCGACGCTTCGTCCGATTCTTCGACGCATCATCCTCTCCTGCGGCCTATTGCCCAATCAGCCAGTTGACTCCGCAACTCCGATATCCTTGGCGCAATACCCGCTCTTCTTGGCCTGATGCCTGACTCCACGGCCCGAAGCATTCTGTCGATACGTCGACCGATCCACCGGCCCGACGTCCAATCTTCTGGCATTTTCCTCCGGCATAACATGATTTTTCATACTTTAATTGTCTCATCCTGATCGAAGCATCATGCATCACTCAAAACGCATATTAAAACATAAACATATATCAAGTGGTTTCATCATCAAAATATGAGATTCAATAGTTGCCGATTAAAAACTTGCTTAGGACTATGTCTTAACTTCATAGTTTGTATGTAATTATGGTTAGGATTAAGAGTTAATCCTATAATCTAGTTAGGGGCCAACTAGGCTCGAATTTGGATTGGTTTGGGCCATGTTTGGAGCCTAACTAGTGAGCTGGAATAGTCCAAGCGGTGGCACTGCCAAGAAGAGTGGGTATTATTTGTTTTGATGTATACAAATAAGAAGTTTCGATCATGAATGGTAGGATGTAATTTAACAAAATTGGTACCATCATGATGTGAAATAAATGATGATTTGGAATCATGCATTAATGATGATTTTATGATTTGGTATGATGCATGCAATGATGAAATATTCATGAATTTGACATGATGCATGCAATACTTATGATAATGATGTACATGATGTATTGCATATGATGTGTATCATGAATGCTTTAAATGATGAATGTTTGGTATCATGATCAACATATTGATAAATGCTTAAAAATTTTAATGTTTGAGTATCATGTATGATATGCTTATTAATGATGATTGATTTATTTTTCGGTATCGTGCATGAAAAATAAGGTTTTTGAAATTGTGTATGTTTTAATTTGAATATACAATGATGCACAAATAAGATTGATACTTACCTTTGTTATAATCTGAAAATTGATATAAGGGTCTTCTCTTTTTTTTTACAATGACAAAGGGGGAGCAAAAATTTCTAGCGTGAACATCATGAAAAGAGGCAAACTAGCTAGCTTGCATAATTCAAGACGAAAGCACAAATTGCACTTCTCAAAAGAGAAGAAATTGCTATCTTGAACATTACCAATAATTGCTAGTTTGAAATCTCAAGAAGAAGCAAAACATGCTAACGTACACATCTAGCAAACTTGCATATTTCAAGAGGCAAGAGTTGCTTTCTTGAACATCTCTAAATTGCTAGCTTGCATGTTCTAAAATGTTGTAACATTGCTAGCTTGCAAGATGTAGATCTTGCTATCTTGAACATCTTAAGAAACAAAAATTACAAAAGCGTTCTCTTGCCTATCTCAAAAAGCAAAACATGCTAACATGCGCATTTAGCAAAGTTAACAAATTTACATAATTCAAGAAGCAAGAGTTGCCTTCTTGAATATCTCTAATTTGCTAGCTTGTATGATATAGAAGTTGCTATCTCAAAAGAAGCAAAAGTGCTATCTTGTATATTGTAAAACTTGCTTATCTAAAACTTGATAGCTTGAATGTTCTAAGCATGATGTAACACTTGCTAAATTTTCTAGCTTCAAAACTTCATGATGACAAAAATGGATATTATGTTTTTCATGCAATGAGTTGAACTTATATAACAAACACTTGATTGTGATAATTCTCGTTTTTGTTGATAACAAAGGGAGAGAAGTATGTTGATGACATGACATGTTATGCATGTTGAATCTCGGATTTTGATGATGAAATCAATTGACATTTGTTATCTAATCTATGTGTTGAGATAAGTGTGCAGGATTAACTACGATAAAAGACAAGCAGCAGGTGTTGCGCCAGAGTCAAGATCATGATCACGTTGGGAGTTCGAGAGTTCGACGGAAGTTCGGACGGTCGTCGGAGGTTCAAAATGAGAACAGATCCGAAAGTCCGTAAGCTTGCTGCAAAGCTCGGCCGAACTTCGCCAAGTGGATCGTCGAAAGTCCGTGAGTTTGCCGGATGTCATGAAGGATCACCGAGGGTTCATCGGATGATCGACGGAAGTTCACCGGAAACTTCGGCGGAAGAAGCGATTGACGACGGAGCCAAGCTGCAGAAGTTGTCTTAGATTTAATCGTGGTTAGCACATTGATTAAGCTTGAAAATGGGAGGTGATCCCATTAGCTTAATCTTGGGGCAATTGGGCCCCTGAAAAGATTGAAATTGGGCGAATGGAACTAACCATTCGGACCACGATTACACCAGCGGTGGTAACCGCCTAGGCCCGAGGTGCAACCGCCGAGGCTGGCGTTTTCCAATGAGACCGGCGGTGCAACCGCTCGGCCAGAGGTGCAACCGCCGAGCTCGGTCTTCGAGCTAGATCGGCGCGGCAACCTCTCCGACAGAGGTAGCACCGCTGAAGCTTCGGTCTTCGCCGCAGTCAGCGGTGCAACCGCCCCACGAGAGAGGTGCAACCGCTTCGGGCTCGATCTCGAGCTCTGCCGAAAGTGCAACCTCTCCAGATCAAGAGGTGCAACCGCCTCCGATCCCGAAATTCGGGGATTTGATCGATTTGATCGTTTTTGAGCTCCAAATTTGAACTGGGTTGGGGCCTATAAATACCCCACCCATTCAGCACTGAAAAGGCACAGATCCACACCGAATTCTTGATCTTTTCAAAGATTCTAAGAGCTCAAATTTGTGTAAAGTCCTAAAGTTCTCCTCTTTCTGTTCTTCAAGTCTTGAGTTGTAAAGAGAGGAGAAAAGGATCTGTAAGGGTTGTCTCTCCTGTGCCCGTCAAAAGGAGAGGAACTGTAAAAGGGCAGTTAGCCTTTGCCCATTGAAGGAAGGCAGCTAGTTGACGTCCGGTGACCTCGTCGGAGGAGGAAGCCAAAAGTGGAGTAGGTCAAGACCGACCGAACCACTCTAAATCTCTGGTTTGCTTTTGCTTGAGCACTTTATCATTACTACAAACCTCCTACATAGCTACTGCCCTCTCTGGCGCTTTTACTTAACGAAGTCTCTAAACTCTTATCTTTCCGAATCTGCATTCAGACGTAAATCGGTGTCTTCGTACGATCTTCACGCTGCAGTTTATGTTTACGTTTTGATTCCATTTATAACTGCAAATTACCTTCTGCGTATTCGTAAAACGCTTTTCAAAATTCAAAACTGCATTTAGACGTAAAATTACGTTTTGACGTAAAACTGCGTTTAGACGTAAAACAGCGTTTAGACGCAAAACTGCGTTTAGACGTAAAATAGCATTTAGACGCAAAACTGCATTTAGACGCAAAACTGCGTTTAGACGTAAAACTACGTTTAAACCTAAAACTGCGTTTAGACGTAAAACTGCGTTTAGACGTAAATCGGCTTTCCTCATACAATCATCAGATTTCAGTTTACGTTTACATCTTGATTTCAACTGCATACTGCCTTCTACGATTTTACAAACGAGTTTCAAAGTTTAGACGTAAATCTGTGTTTAGACGTAAATTTGCGTTTAGACGTAAATCTGCGTTTAGACGTAAATCTGCTTTTTGCAGATTACCTTTTGAGCTATACAATAGCAGCACACTGTCTTTAAACTTCTGTCTAAACTAGTGATTTACGAATCGACAGTGAAGACGTAAATCTGTTTCTTCGTACGAACATCGGATTTCAGTTTGCGTCGATATTCTGGTTTTCATCATTACTGCAAACTGCCTGCATAGATTTACTGAAACCTTGCTTAGTTGTCCTTATCATTCAAACGCAGCCTTCGGTTTTAATCTCAGAAAGTTTTCCGCTGCACTAATTCACCCCCTCTTAGTGCTCGATCCTAACAATTGGTATCGAGCAAGCAAGTTTTACTCTCTAAAGGATTAAAACCCAAGAGAGATGGCATACTTGAAACCAAGAGGGGCATTCTATTACACGTCCACCCATGTTCAAAGGGAACGGACTACACCCTCTTGGAAGACCCGAATGAAAATCTTTCTTATCTCTATGGATTTTGAACTGTGGAACCTTGTTGAAAACGGATTTTCAAAGTCTTCTCTTCAATGATCGATTGAATGAATTGGAAAAAGAAGGCTTTTCGCTCTTAATGCAAAGGCTATGAATGCCTTATTTTTGCGACTTGATAAAAAAAAAACGAGTTTAATCGTGTGTTTCAACTTATAAAACTGCATTTGATATTTGGCACACACTTGAAGTGACCCACGAGGGCACAAGTAGAGTGAAAGAGTCAAAAATCAATTTATTGTTGCATTCTTTTGAACTTTTTTTAGATGAAACCGAAAGTGAAACCATTGGCGACATGTTTACCTGTTTCACGGATGTCGCCAACGGTCTAAAAGGACTCCGGAAAAAAAGTTTTTCGGATTTTGAACTCAGAATAAGATACTAAGATCCCTTCCTAAAAGTTGGGATCCTAAAGTCACTGCTATTCAAGAGGCAAAAGATCTGCGCAACTTCCCTCTTGAAGAACTAATCGGGTCATTAATGACCTATGAGATGACCTCCGCAAAGCTCATGAAGAGCAAGAAGACATCCTTCCAAAGAACAGGAAGGATATGACACTTAAAACTTCTGAATGCCACTTGAGAGAAAACTCAAGTGATGAGGACTGATGATGACTTGGCACTTTTAACAAGAAAATTTAAAAAATTCTTCAAGAAAAACAAGCTTAAGAATGATACGAAAAATAAACTTGAACCCAAGAAGGACCAAGTGATCTGCTATGAATGTAAAAAGCCGGGACACTACAAGAGTGATTGTCCCCAAGTCAAAAGAAGAACATTAAAGAAGAAGGCTCTTCAAGCAACATGGGATGACTCGAGCGCATCTGAAGAAGAGGAGTCCAACACCGAAAAGTTGCTCATTATGCCTTAATGGCCATCGGAGAGGAGGTAAATAATTTATTAGATGCTGATTTATCTTTTCGATGAATTATTAGATGCCTTCCATGATTTATTTGATGAATGCAAGATTATCAATAGAAAATACAAATTGCTAAAAAAAAGGTACATGATAGTCTTACTTGTGATTTTAATAAGTTAAAAATCGAATATCATGATAGTTTAAATTCATGTATCAAATGTCATGATCTAGAAACTCATCAAAAAGAAAAACTTGCTACTTAAGGACACCTTGAAGAAATTCGAGGTTGGTAGCAAGTCATTAAACATGATCCTTACAAACAAGGGTCATGCTCCCAAAAGAAGTGGGATTGGATTTGTGAGGAGTCCTCACCAAAATCCAACTACCTTTGTAAAAGGCCCCATCTTACATGTTAGACATCAAGGCAAATGCAACTTTTGTTGCAAGCTCGGACACAGGACGCATTATTGTCCATTCAGAAAATTTAGTCCAAACAAATTGATTTAGGTTCCTAAGGGAACCATGACAAATTCTATGCAACATGATAAAAAATATAGATCTTTTTGTGAGGAACCCAAAAGCAAATGGGTACCTAAACTTCATCCTTTCTTGTAGAAAACTAAACCATCGCAAGCTAGGAGCAAGAGATGGTACCTTGATAGTGGATGCTCAAGGCATATGACCGGAGATCCATCCCAATTCTCTAAGCTCACTAGCATAGACGAAGGATATGTCACCTTCGGAGACAACAACAAGGGTAAAATCATTGGCAAAGGAACCATAGGTAACAAATCCAACTTCTCTATTGAAGATGTTTTGCTAGTTGATGGTCTAAAACATAACCTCCTGAGCATTAGTCAATTGTGTGATAAAGGATATATTATCAAATTTGAATTTAATGCTTACATCATTGAAAAACCACACAAAAACATATCTATGATTGCATTAAAACAAAATAACATATACACTATTGACATCAATGATTTATGTAATGAAACATGTTTTTCTGCTTTAAATGAGAATGCTTGGATATGGCACGAAAGATTAGGTCATGCCGAAGATGAAGCTAATCACTCAAATATCATCCAAAGAACTTGTAAGAGGAATTCCTCATATCAAGTTCATCAAAGATAATGTATGTGATGCCTGCCAATTAGGTAAAACAAATTAAGAGTAGCTTCAAATCTAAAAAAATCAAATAAGCACCTCTAGGCCCTTACAATTGATCCATATGGACTTGTTGGGACCCATCTCCACATCAAGCCTAGGAGGTAGCAAATACGCTTTAGTCATCGTAGATGACTATAGCAGATACACATGGACTTACTTCTTAAAACAGAAAAAAATGAATGCCTTAGATCTTTTACCAAGTTTTGCAAACTCGTTCAGAATGAGAAAGGTTCTATGATTTCATCAATTAGAAGTGATCATGGTGGTGAATTTCAAAACCATGATTTCCGTGAATTTTGTGAACTCAATGGATACAACCATAATTTCTCTACTCCTAGAAACCCTCAACAAAATGGAGTTGTAGAAAGAAAAAAATCGTAATTTACAAGAAATGGCAAGAACCATGTTGAATGAACACAACCTACCCAAATATTTTTTGGGCCAAAGCCATAAATACTGCATGCTACATCTTAAATAGAGTTCTAGTGAGACCTCTACTAACCAAAACTCCCTATGAGTTATGGAACAATAAAAAAAAAAACGTTTCATATTTCAAAGTCTTTGGGTGTAAGTGTTTTATCTTGAATGAAAAAAGACAACTTAGGAAAATTTGATGCTAAATCGATGAAGGAATCTTTCTTGGTTATTCTCTACGGTTCTAAAGCCTTTCGTATCTTTAATAAAAGAACTCTAATTATTGAAGAATCCATTCATGTTGTTTTCAATGAGATTTCTGAAATCACGAAAAATGATCTTGACGATGATGTTAATTTTGATTCCTTGAATTTAAACGAAAACCCGCCTCCAACTAGCAACTTGGATGCATCCGCTTCTCATTTCCTTACCCAAGGATTGGAAGTATGTAGATGCTCATCCTAAGGAGCTAATCTTAGGAGACACATCAAAGGGGGTTCAAACACGATCTTCTCTTAAAACTTTTTTGTGCAAATGCCGCCTTTCTCTCCCAAATTGAACCCAAATGCATTGATGAAGCCATGAAAGATGATTCATGGATTATCTAATGCAAGATGAATTAAATCAATTTGAGAGAAATGAAGTGTGGAAGCTTGTTCCTAGGCCAAATGACCATTTAGTTATTGGTACTAAATGGGTCTTCAAACAAGCAAAATGAAAATGGTATCGTGGTTAGAAACAAGGCTAGATTAGTGGCCAAAGGTTTCAACCAAGAAGAAGGTATCGATTATGAAGAAACCTTCGCTCCCTGTGGGTTCGATTAGAAGCCATAAGGATGCTCCTTGCCCTACGCTAGCAGTAATAATTTTAAGTTATTTCAAATGGATGTTAAAAAGCTTTTCTTAATGGCTTTATTTCCAAAGAAGTCTATGTTGAACAACCTCCTGGATTTGAAAATAATAGTCTCCCTAATCATGTGTTTAGATTAACTAAAGCTCTCTATGGTTTAAAAAACAAGCTCCAAGGGCTTGGTATGAGAGACTTAGTTCTTTTCTTATTGAAAATAATTTCATAAAAAGGCAAGGTTGATACTACATTATTCATCAAGAACTTTGAAAACAATTTTCTCATTGTTCAAATTTATGTTGATGATATTATCTTTGGTTCTACTGAATGAATCTCTTTGTGAATCCTTTGCAAAAAACTATGAGTCGTGAATTAAAATGAGTCTAATGGGAGAGTTAACATTCTTCTTAGGTCTACAAATCAAACAACTAAGCAATGGCATCTTTATTAGTCAAACCAAATATGCTATGAGTTTTGCTAAAAAGTTCAATATGAATAACTCAAAAGCAATTAACACTCCTATGAGTTCCTCCACTAAGTTAGAAATAGATGAGAATGGAGACAGACTTCAAAAACCTATAGGGGTATGATAGGAAGTTTACTTTACCTCACCGCCACCGACCGGACATCACATCATGTTCAAGTGTAGGACTTTGTGCTAGATTTCAATCAGACCCTAAGATATCTCATCTCAAAGCAGTCAAAAGAATACTTAGATATCTTAATGGAACCACAAATCTTGGATTATGGTACCCAAAATCAGAAAATTTTGAATTAACAACCTATGCTGATGCGGACTTCGCTGGCTGTAGACTAGATAGAAAAAGCACATCAGGATCATGTCAATTTTTAGGACATGCCCTTGTATCCTGGTCATCTAAGAAACAAAGCTCAGTTGCTCTATCAACAACCGAAGCTGAATATATTGCAGCAAGTGCATGTTGTGCACAAGTTGTATGGATGAAAAACACTTTAGAAGATTACAAAGTTAATCTTAAAGATATTCCCATTAAATGTGATAACACGAGTGCAATATGCTTAACTAAGAATCCTATACAACACTCAAGAACAAAACATATTGATATTAGACATCACTTTATACGAGATCACGTCACTAATCATGATGTAACCATAGAGTTCATTGATACCAAACATCAACTAGCTGATATCTTTACAAAACCCCTATGTGAAGAACAATTTGATTACATAAGAAGAGAATTAGGAATGTTGATGTGTCCAGAATACTTAAAACCAGTTAAAATTATTTTTTTGGATGTTATTACATGCCTTGGCATCACTTGATCAAATAACATGTTCAAAATTATGTGACAGATGTTTTTAAAAAAAAAAAGTTAGCTTATTCATAACCCGAATGCATGTAAGAAGTTCATTTTTCGATTTTTCCTGTACACTCTTATGAAAACTTGTTGAAAAAATGACTTTCCTCCTACTTGTTGAAAAATACTATCATGCTTTTTTGTTGATGACAAAGGGGGAAAACATATGAATTGATAGACACTGCCATAATCATGGTGTAAATACTTGAGTGATGCTATAAACAATGTTATAGTTATTTCATCCTTGCATCACCAAGAGATATATGAACATGTGCTATAGTTTGCATTATGTCTTAAGTTAATATCTTATCTTGTGAAGTAAATGCAAACTTGCTAGATAATCTCAAATGTGTGCATCATGTAATAGTCCTTCGTAGCTTTATATGATTACATGATGAATAGTTTCAAACACAATCATTCTTGAAGAGATATATCATGATGGGTATCATGATGGGAGTACTGATCAAACTTATCAATACGTCACTTGAATTCTTAGGTCCTGAATTCAAGGTTGACTTATCTCAACTATGGCATATAGATAAGGGGAGTTAAGGTTAACTCCATTATCAATTGATTGTCATCATCAAAAAGGGGGAGATTGTTGAATCTCGGATTTTGATGATGAAATCAATTGTCATTTGTTATCTAATCTATGTGTTGAGATAAGTGTGCAGATTAACTTCGATGAAAGACAAGCGGCAGGTGTTGCGAGTCAAGATCATGATCACGTTGGGAGTTCGAGAGTTCGGCGGAAGTTCTGACCTGGTCGCCGGAGGTTCAAATGAGAACAGATCCGAAGACCCGAAAGCTTGCCAGCGGCTTCGTCGAAACTCACCAAGTGGATCGTCATAAAGTCCATGAGTTTGCGGATGTCCGCAGAAAGGATCACCGAGGTTCATCGGATGATCGGCGGAAGTTCACCTAAAACTTCGGCCGGAAGAAGCGATTGACGACGAGCCAAGCTGCGAAGTTGTCTTAGATTTAATCGTGGTTAGCACGTTGATTAAGCTTGAAAATGGGAGGTGATCCCATTAGCTTAATCTTGGGGCAATTGGGCCCCTGAAAAAAGATTGAAATTGGGCCGAATGGAACTAACCATTCGGGACCGATTACACCGGTGGTGCAACAACCTTGAAACCGGAGGTGCAACCGCCCGGCTGCGTTTCCCAGCCCGGGCCGGCGGTGCAACCGCTCCAAAGAGAGGGGGTGCAACCGCCCGAGCTTTCGGTCTTCGAGCTAGGCGGGGGCGGTGCAACCTCTCGACAGAGGTAGCACCCGCTGAGCTCGGTCTTCAGCCTTGATCGGCGGTGCAACCGCCTCACGAGAGAGGGTGCAACTGCCTCGGCTCGGTCTCGAAGCTTCTGCCAAAGGTGCAACCTCTCCATCAAAGAGGTGCAATCGCCGATCCCTAATTCGGGATTTGATCGATTGATCGTTTTGAGCTCCAAATTTGAACTGGGTTGGGGCCTATAAATACCCCACCCATTCAAAGACTTGAAAAAACGCATCCACACCAATTCTTGATCTTTTTTTTG
The DNA here is from genome assembly GCA_900464855.2 of Musa schizocarpa. Lineage (NCBI taxonomy): Eukaryota > Viridiplantae > Streptophyta > Magnoliopsida > Zingiberales > Musaceae > Musa > Musa schizocarpa. Next base: position 31,832,266 of record LS990919.1, read on the forward strand.
GTGATTCTAAGAGCTCAAATTTGTGTAAAGTACTAAAGTTCTCCTCTTTCTGTTCTTCAAGTCTTGAGTTGTAAAGAGAGGAGAAAGGATCTGTAAGGGTTGTCTCCTGTGCCCGTCAAAAGGAGAGGAACTAAAAAGGGTAGTTAGCCTTTGCCCATTGAAGGAAGGCAGCTAGTTGACGCCGCGGTGACCTCGTCCGGAGGAGGAAGCCAAAAGTGGAGTAGGTCAAGACTGACCGAACCACTCTAAATCTCTGGTTTGCTTTTGCTTGAGCACTTTATCATTACTGCAAACCTCCTACATAGCTACTGCCCTCTGCGCTTTTACGAACGAGTCTCTAAACTCTTATCTTTCCAAATCTGCATTCAGACGTAAATCGGTGTCTTCGTACGATCTTCACGCCGCAGTTTATGTTTACGTTTTGATTCCATTTATAACTACAAATTACCTTCTGCGTATTCATAAAACGCTTTTCAAAATTCAAAACTGCGTTTAGACGTAAAATTACGTTTTGACGTAAAACTGCGTTTAGACGCAAAACTGCGTTTAGACGTAAAACTGCGTTTAGACGTAAAATAGCATTTAGACGCAAAACTGCATTTAAACGCAAAACTGCGTTTAGACATAAAACTACGTTTAAACGTAAAACTGCGTTTAGACGTAAAACTGCGTTTAGATGTAAATCGGCTTTCCTCGTACAATCATCAGATTTCAGTTTACGTTTACATCTTGATTTCAACTGCATACTGCCTTCTACGATTTTACAAACGAGTTTCAAAGTTTAGACGTAAATCTGTGTTTAGACGTAAATTTACGTTTAGACGTAAATCTCATCTGTTTAGGCGAAATCTGCTTTTTTGCAGATTACCTTTTGAGCTATACAATAGCAGCACACTGTCTTTAAACTTCTGTCTAAACTAGTGATTTACTTAATCGACACTTAAGACGTAAATCTGTTTCTTCGATTTTAACATCGGTTTCAGTTTTGCGTCGATATTCTGGTTTTCATCATTACTGCAAACTGCTTGCATAGATTTACTGAAACCTTGCTTAGTTGTCCTTATCATTCAAACGCAGCCTTCGGTTTTAATCGCAGAAAGTTTTCCGCTGCACTAATTCACCCCCCCCCTCTTAGTGCTCTCGATCCTAATAATGCATAAGTTTATGATGACATGTTGCTTGGATTTTTGAATCCAATAGTTTCTTTCAATATGGCGTATTGATAGGGGGAGTTTGTTTAAACTCTGGGAGTTAAGGTTAACTCCGTCATCAAGTGATTGTCATCATCAAAAAGGGGGAGATTGTTGAATCTCATATTTTGATGATGAAACCACTTGATATATATTTATGATTTAATCTGCATTTTGAGTGACGCAGGATGCTTCGACCAGGATGGGACAATTAAAGCAGAAAAAATCATGTTGTGCCGGAGGAACATGTTAGAAGATTGGACGTCAGGCCGGTGGATCGGTCGACATATCGACAAAAGGCTTCGAGTCGTGGACTCGGGCATCAGGCCAAGAAGAGCGGGTATTGTACCAAGGATATTTGAGTTGCAGAGTCAATTGGCCGATTGGGCAATAGGCCGCAGGAGAGGATGATGCGCCGAATAATCGGACGATGCATCGAGGGACCAATGACATGCCGGACAACTTGGTTAATTGCTTAAGATTAATTGTCTCGATTGAAGTTTTATTTTACATATAGAGGATTAACTACGATGGAAGGAAGACATGCAGCAGTAGTTGCGTCGGAGTCAAGACTATGATAACATTGGGAGTTTGATAGTTCGACGGATGTTCGGACGGTCATCAGAGGTTCTACAGGAACAAATCTGAGAAGTCCAGGAGCTTGCCAAAGAAGCTCATCAGGACTCGCCAAGGGGATCATCGCAAGTCCAGGAGTTTGTCAGAAGTCCGTCGGAGCATCGTCGAAGGTTCATCGGATGTTCGCCAGAAGTTCGCCGGAAGAAGTGATTGACGCACCTGAGCAAGTTGCAGTAAATGTCTTAAGAAATATCGTAGTTAGCATGTAGATTAAGTTAGGAATGAGAGGTGATCCAATTAACTTAATCTGGGGGCAATTGGGCTCTTGATAGACCCAAATTGGATCGAATGGATCAACCTATTCGGACCAGAATTCCTACTAGGTGGTAGCACCGCCCAGGAGATGGTCTCCCAGGAAAGCTAGGTGGTGCAACCACCCAGGTTAGGCGGTGGCACCGCTTGGGCTCAGTCTTCGAGCGAGACTGGGCGGTGCAACCGCCTTGTCAGGCGGTGGCACTGCCTAGAGGCTCAGTCTCCAGGCTACTAAATCCGCCCTAGTCAGGAGGTAGTACCGCTAGGACCTCGAAAATCCGGGAAAAAATATTTTTGAGCTCCAAATTCAAACCAGTTTGGGGCCTATATATACCCCACCCTTTCCTGCATGAAAGGGCACCGAAAATCCAATCTTACTCTGTGATTTTTAGAGCATGAAAGTGTTTTTTTCTATCTAGTCTACACCCAACAAAATCTGCATCAGCATAAGCAATTAACTCAAAATTCTCGGATTTTGGATGCAATAATCCTAGATTTGTGGTACCTTTAAGATATCTAAATATTCTTTTAACTGCTTTGAGATGAGATATCTTAGGGTTCGATTGAAAGCTAACACAAAGTCCTACACTGAACATGATGTCTGGTCTAGTTGCAATGAGGTAAAGTAAACTTCCTATCATACCCCTATAAGTTTTTTGATCGAAGTTTTCTCCACTTTCATCAACTTTTAACTTAGTGGAGGTGCTCATAGGAGTGTTAATAGCTTTTGAGCTATCCATGTTAAATCTTTTCAGTAGATTTAAAGCATATTTAGTTTAACTAATAAAGATGCCATTGCTTAGTTGCTTAATTTGTAAGCGTAAGAAAAAGGTTAATTCTCCCATCAAACTCATTTCAAATTCGAGACTCATGGTTTTAGCAAAAGATTCACAAAGAGATTCATTCGTAGAACCAAAAATAATATCATCTACATAAATCTGAACAATGAGAAATTTATTTTTAAAATTCTTGATAAACTATGTAGTATCGACCTTGCCTTTTGTGAAATTATTTTCAATAAGAAAAGTACTTAGTCTATCATACCAAGCCCATGGGGCTTGTTTTAAACTATAGAGAGCTTTGGTTAATTTAAATACATGATTAGGGAGGCTATTATTTTCAAATCCAGAAGGTTGTTCAACATAAACTTCTTCAGAAATAAAGCCATTAAGAAAAGCGCTTTTAACAACCATTTGAAACAACTTAAAATTATTATTACTAGCATAGGCAAGGAGCATCCTTATGGCTTCTAATCTAGCCATAGGAGCGAAGGTTTTTTCGTAATCGATACCTTCTTCTTGGTTGAAACCTTTGGCCACTAATCTAGCCTTGTTTCTAACCATGATACCATATTCATCTTGCTTGTTTCTAAAGACCCATTTAGTACCAATAACTAAATGATCATTTGGCCTAGGAACAAGCTTCCATACCTCATTTCTCTCAAATTGATTTAACTCAGTTTGCATTGCGATAATCCATGAATCATCTTTCATGGCTTCGTCAATACATTTAGGTTCAATTTGGGAGAGAAAAGCAGCGTTGGCACAAAAATTTTTAAAAGAAGAACGTGTTTGAACCCCTTAGATGTGTCTCCTAAGATTAGCTCCTTAGGATGAGCATCTACATACTTCCTGTTGGGAAATCATGGGGGCGACATCATATGCGCAGCGGAAGAACAAGAAAACAAAAATCCCCGATTCCCAAAAAGATGTTCGTCGTCGTGCGAAGATTGGTGCGTAAAAATCCGCAAAACACAAAACTGCGTATAGAGATTGTGTTACCTAGGGAGATCGTATATCCTTGTTTCCTTGCAGATCCTTAGGAGAGGGTGAAGGAGGTCAAGCGTCCTCCTCTCTAGCGGTGATCCACAGCGGCCGGGGTTGCGACGACCCTCCTCAAAAAACTCCAGTGCCTCACGAGGTAGAGAGGAGAGGAGAATAGGTAAAGGCAAGCAAAGACTCTAGCCTATGAGGCATGTGAATCCCTCCTATTCATAGAGATCACGTGTCAAACCCTAATGGGTCCTTCCCTAGTGGGTATTGGATCTGCATCCAATAAGACAAGGGCTCCGTCCGATATCTCATATCCAGAACCTCTACTCATCGCAATGCCTACCATATGTGTGTGACCCTCTAGGCCCAATATCGAGTGGCGTGAGTTGTACTGTCGAAACTCTTTCTAACTTCGGTGAATTATTATCTCTGTAATAATTCACTTTCGACTCATCACTTCTGGACGTGCTATGCCACTACTGTAGTCCCCGCACCGATACAAGGGAATCCAATTCATTGGACACATGTCCGTCCTCGCCCATGTACATATAGTCCCTCATCCATCTAATATCCCGGAGACCGTATATCGAGCATGGTGTTGTCGGACCCATACGGTTTCTACTCGAGTCTCGCTCTAATCGGATTCTCCCGGAGAACTCTTTCTCTCTCAACCCAGAATGACCCTGGCAGGGGATTTGTGCGAGCAAGAACACATGGGATATTCCTCTCATGGCCCGAGAGTGGATGATCCTCTATCGACACTCAATAGCCCTCGTGGGTCGACTACCATTCCCAATGACCAAATTTGTACTAGATGCGGGACAGCCAAACCTATAAGTCACGGTATCAAAGAGTGGAGCACTCATACAAGACAACCTTGGTGTCTCAAGTCTAAGGACCGAGATACACCACTAGGACTACTGGAATTGTTGTCGACAATAAGGCATCATCAACCATCCAAAGATTCCGTAAGCGGATCAATCGGTGAACTCATTCTCCAATGAGCACATCTCTTGTATCCCTAGTGTCCCTACACGAAGCAGCTATGAGACCACCGCATCCATCATATGGACGGGTATACTGACACACCCCATCCTATCCGGTTATCACGATGTCCCTCTCGGTAACCTATGACCGGGATTATTTAGGATATGTGTTTAAAGGTGAATCGATCTCATTATCGTGATCTCATCACGATCCGATTCCCATTGCACAAATCTAAGGACATCACAATATATATATATGCATTTATGCAATAGTTATAAAGTGATATACGCCAAAATATAATAAGCAAAAAGATTCTGTATCAAGTCACACGTGCCATCATTCACGTGATTGGCTTGCTGGGCACCTATGACTAGCACTTCCAATCCTTGGGTAAGGATGTTTCGGAAGTGGATGCATCCAAGTTTCTAGTTGGTGAAGGGGTTTCATTTAATTTCAAAGAATTGAAGTAAACATCATCATCAAAATCATTTTTCTTGATTTTAGAAATCTCATTGAAAACAACATGAATGGATTCTTCTATAATTAAAGTTCTTTTATTGAAGATACAAAAAGCTTTAGAAATCGAAGAATAACCAAGAAATATTCCTTCATCAGAGTTAGCATCAAATTTTCCAAAGGCATCTTTTTCATTCAAGATAAAACACTTACACCCAAAAACTTTAAAATATGAAACATTGGGTTTTTTATTATTCCACAACTCATAGGGAGTTTTGGTGAGTAAGGGTCTTACTAGAACTCTATTCAAAATATAGCATGCAGTGTTTACGGCTTTGGCCCAAAAGTATTTGGGTAGGCTATGTTCATTCAACATGGTTCTTCTCATTTCTTGTAAATTTCTATTATTTCTTTCTACTACTCCATTTTGTTGAGGATTTCTTGGAGTAGAGAAGTTGTGGTTGTATCCATTAGATTCACAAAATTCTTGGAAGTCACGGTTTTGAAATTCACCACAGTGATCACTTCAAATTGATGAAATCATAAAACCTTTTTCATTTTGAACAAGTTTACAAAAGTTGGTGAAAAATCTAAAGCATTCATTTTTGTGTTTCAAGAAATAAGTTCATGTGTATCTACTATAGTCATCTACAATGACAAAAGCATATTTGCTACCTCCTAGGCTTGATGTAGAGATTGGTCCGAACAAGTCCATATGGATCAATTGTAAGGGTTTGGAGGTGCTTATTTGATTCCCTCAGTTTATCTAAGGGAATTGACAAATTTCTTGATAAAATATTTCATACCTTTCTAGTAAAAAAGTTGTCGAACTCGCTTATCAGTGCGGAGAAATCCCAAGTGACCAGCAATTGGTGATGAATGGAACTCATTCAGAATTATTGCTTGGCAAGAAGAATGTGGGGCAACCACTATTCGGCCTTTATAGCGTAAGTCCACCGAATCCCAACTATAATTTTTAAATGATGCTTTGGATCTCAGGGTTATTTGACCATTCCCTTCTGATAACTTCCAAAGTCTCACAAATAGGAATAGAAATAGCTACTAGTTCAGCTTATTCTGGAAAGCGTGAGAGAGTATCTGCTACTAAATTCTCACTCCCCTTTTTATAAATAATCTCATAATCAAATCTTAGTAGCTTTGTGACCCATTTTTGCTGCTTTGAAGAAGAAATCTTTTGCTCTAGAAAATATTTGAGGCTTTTGTGATCAGTGCGTATTGAAACCGTCGACCAATTAGGTAGGGTCTTCATTTTGTGACTGCATGTATTATAGCTAGTATCTCCTTGTCATAAATAGATAAACTCAAATAGGAAGGGGAAAGAGCCTTACTAGCATAAGCGATAGGCCGACCTTCCTACATTAATACAGCCCCTTTTCCAGCTTCAGAAGCATCAGATTCAATCACAAACATCTTATTAAAATCGGGTAGAGTAAGCACGGGTGTAGTAGTCATTATAGTTTTCAAGAATTGAAATGCCTGAGTTGCCTCTTCTGACCATCTGAATGCATTTTTCTTTAAAAGTGACGTCAAGGGGGCACTAATTTTGCTATAATTCTTTACAAACTTTTGATAATAGCCTGTTAGTCCCAAGAACCCCCTTAAAGCTTTGATTGACTTTGGAATTGGCCAATCTATCATCACTTGGATTTTTTAAGGATCAACTACAACACCCTTTTGAGATATGATATGGCCGAGGTACTCAACCTCAGGTTACCCAAAACTGTATTTGGATTTCTTGACAAAAAGACCATGCTCACGAAGAATATATAAGACAATTCATAAATGTAATAAATGACTTTCTAGAGAATGACTGTATATTAAAATATCATCAAAGAAAACCAAAACAAACTTACGGAGATGAGCCCAAAATATGTCATTCATTAAACTCTGGAAGGTAGAGGGTGGATTGGTTAACCCAAAAGGCATTACTAGAAACTCATAATAGCCGTTAGGTGTCCTGAAGGTAGTTTTCTGAACATCTCTTTCATGTACTCTGATTTGATGATAGCCCGATCATAGGTCCAATTTAGTGAAGACCTGAGCTCCTCCCAATTCATCCAATAGTTCATCCACTATTGGAATAGGATATTTATCTTTCACTGTAATATTGTTAAGTGCTCGATAGTTGACACACATCTGCCATGAGCCATCATTCTTTCTGACTAGTAAGACTGGGGAGGAATATGGGCTAACACTAGCTCGTATAACTCCTGTTTTGAGCATCTCTGTGACAATCCTCTCTATCTCTGCCTTTTGGAAATATGGATATCTATAGGGTTGGTGCCTTCTCGGGTAATAGTGGGATCTGATGATCATGACATCTAAGAGGTGAAAGTCCATGTGGCTCTACAAATATATCTGCAAACTCTGTTAGCAATGATTCAATATTTCTAGCCGGAATGTTCACTGTCATTTCCTTTTCAATGTTATGCAATTGCACCAAAAATATGGTGTGTGTCTTCCGAAGGGCCCGCTCCATCCGATGGCTAGTGATAGTTGTAACCATACCTCCCCATCTTCCTTTGAGAGTCACCTATCTTCCATTAATAAAGAACTTCATAATTAGTTTAGAAAAATTCTAGGAGACATCACCTAGAGTTGATAGCCATTCAATTCCGAGCACCACTTCATAGTCTTCCAAGAGTAATAAAATGAAATCCACAAATAATTCTTGACCTTACAAAATTAGTTTTATCTTTGAGCACTTGCTGTCACAGGTTAAAATTCGTCCATCGACGACCTTGACTTCAAATTTGTCACAACATTCGATGTGGTAAGCTAATCGGGCTACAACTTTTCTATCCATAAAATTATTAGTGCTACCCATATCAATCAAAACAATGACAGACTGGTGTTTCAGAGTTCCCCCAATTTTCATAGTTTGTGGATTAGAGTAGCCAGCCAATACATGCACTGTATGTGTGACGGCTTCAACATCATCATCAGTTTCCACTTCTTCATAATCGGAATCCGATACTTCTACTTTTGGTTCCTCCTCAATCGGTTCAATCATCAAAAGTCTTCCTTGTTTGCATCGGTACTTCTTACTCCACTTTTCATCGCAATGCTAGTACAAACCCTTCGCTAACCTTTCTTTGAGTTCTTCTCGGGTTAGTCTGCTAGTGTTATGGTTTCGACTAGGAGTAGATGAGGTAGGCTGCCTACTAATCACCTGTTTATTGGCACCTATGTTTCGACGATATTCCATACTGATTTTTTCTTCATGTAGGCGTACAAATGAAATCACAGCCATCATAGTGTGGGGTTGACGAGCCTTAACCTCGCACCGAATCTCGGGAATAAACCCTTCAATAAATGTACCCAAAAGTTATCGTTCTGACTAATCTCTAGCTTGGTTGGACAATCTTTCAAATCTACTTTGATATTCCAATACCGTAGAAGTCTGACGAATTTTGGCAAGTTGACCATCAACATTTTCATATTTGGATGGGCCAAAGCGAACAAGAAGCCCTCTTTTGAACTGCTCCCACGAAGAAACTCCATGACAAGTTTCGTACCAATCATACCACTAGATTGCATCTCCATCAAGCTGGATTGAGGCCATTTCTACCTTGGATTCTTTTGGGGTTCTGTGAAAACAAAAAAAAATTTCCACCCTAGAGATCCAACTGGTCGGATCCCCATCTTTCCATCATATAAATTCTACCCTGATGCATGGGTAGTATGTGTCACCATTCTGGGGCCCTTTTCTTGTATCTTTCGATCTGTTCAACGTAGAACTGGAGCTCCCATCTTATTAAAACCTGCTAAAGTGCTCCAACAAGCTCTTTTTGAAATCATGAAGAGTTTCTTGTAGCCGACTCTCAACTCTGGTTTCCAACGCTTCCATTTGTGTCTTCACTGAGTTATCGACAGCCATTGCGTAGGATTGCAAGTCATTAATCCCCAGTTCTTGTTTCTAATGTCTAGTCAAGGGCATCTGCACAGTAGTTGGGCAGTAGCAGCGACGGTGGTGGCAACCGGCATTCGCAGTAGTAAGGGAACCCACGCGATTGTGGTGTGGTTGGAAACAGGGGCAGCAAGGTGAGTTGATGGTGCTTTGTTTCGGTTACAAAGGATGCAGAGCAAGGTGGAGTGGCGGCTGGGAGGCGAGCGGCGGTTGTCGCACAGTGACCCGCAGTAGTGATGGGTCGGTTGGGCGGCGACGGTGCTCGAGGGGAAGAGGAGTGCTGGAGGTGGTGCGGCTGGTGGAGGCGTGGCTGGAACAAGGGCAGTAGCAGTGAGTTGCCCTGTTTCGGTCGCCGTGAGGAGGGGGGCAACCGGCAGTTACGGCTGCGACCCAAGGGGTGGCACGGTAGCAGGGAAGTTAGGGTAGCATCGCCAATAGTATCAATGACGAAGGGGTGGTCCGCTGGCAAGGAGACGGCACCAGTGGTCCTTCTCGCTCGAGCGAGATGGGAAAGCGAGGAGGAGAGGTCGCTGGCTGGGGGTTCAGCGGCAGTGTTGGTCGATCGACCGGGAAACAGTGCCAGCAGTGGGAAGGAGGCAGCAAGGGTCGTTGTAGGGGTGGCAGTGGGGAAGAAGGGAAGCAGGGAACCCTTCTCGGTGGCCACCGAGGTAACAACCCTTTTTCCCTCTTTTTTTTTTTTAATAGTTATGTTACAGCGAGAATGCCAAGGATCGCCGCTCTGATACCAAATGATAAGACCCTAAAGTCTTATCGTAAAAAAGAAGAAGAGAAACGGGATGATCACTTCGAGGGGATCAGCCTCCTTGATCGCTACGGGGGATCGGCCTCCTAGGGTTTGTCAAAAGACAGAATAGTATTTTTCATAGATAAATAAAAAGAAGTAGTTACATCCCTATTTATAGAGTCCTGACTTTAGCTAAACTAAACAGACTTAATAAATATGTAAAAAATAAAATTAAAGCATAGAAAATAAAAGGATCCTAATAGTTCTCCCTTAGTTTGCTGCTCAAGTTGTACCAAAAAGCCACTGCATGCTTTATGCAAAACCTTCTCTATTTGTTGTGTGCAAATCGTCGTTACATCACCCCCACATTTCCCATGCAATATCACTTGTTTTTGTTAGGATCAAGAGCACTAAGAGGGGGGGTGAATTAGTGCAGTGGAAAACATTCGACGATTTAAAACGATGTTCGTACGATAAAGACAATATCGGTAAGAAAGCCGATTCGGAAATCACTTTAACTTGTGATCAAGCAACATGTAGTTAAAGTAAAGATATAGAGACGGTTTGCAATTAAGATACAGAACAAAATGTAATTGCAAACTGAAATACTACGTTCATACGATAAAAGTGATTTCAGTATGAAAGCCAATTCAGAAGTTGCTTTAACATAGATTAGGTGAAGTGCAGTTAAAGTAAAGCTATGGAGGCAGTTTGCAGTTAAGATAGAGAATAGAAAGTAAATGCAAACTGAGATTTAGAGTGGTTCGGTAAATCTTGACCTATAACCACTTTTGGCTTCCTCCTCCGATGAGGTCACCGATGTCCACTAGAGGCCTTCCTTCAATAGGCGAAGGCCAACCACCCTTTTACAGTTTCACTCCTTTTGACGGGCTTAGGAGACAACCCTTATATAATTTCTCTCCTCTCTTGAAAGCTCAAACCTTGGAAGAAAAGAGGGAGGAGAACTTCTAGCCTTTACAACACTTTTGAGCTCTAAAAATCACAGAGTAAGATTGGATTTTCGGTGCCTTTTCATGCAGGAAAGGGTGGGGTAAATATAGGCCCCAAACTGGTTTGAATTTGGAGATCAAAAATGTCATTTCCCGAATTTCCGGGGTCCTAGCAGTACTACCTCCTGACTGGGGCGGTACAACCGCCTAGCAGCTCAGAGACTAAGCCTTTGGGCAATGCCACCGCTTGACAAGGGCGGTTGCACTGCCCAGTCTTACTTGGAGACTGAGCCCAGGCGGTGCCACCGCTTGACTGGGGCGGTTGCACCACCCAATCTCACTCGGAGACTGAGCCCAGGTGGTGCCACCGCCTGACCTGGGCGACCATCTCTTGGGCGGTGGCACCGCCTGGCAAGAATTTTGGTCTGAATGGGTTGATCCATTCGGCCTAATTTGGGTCTATCAAGGGCCCAATTGCCCCCAGATTAAGTTGATGGGATCACCTCCCATTCCTAATTTAATCTACTTGCTAACTATGATATTTCTTAAGACATTTACTGTAACTTGCTCCGGTGCGTCAATCGCTTCTTCCGGCGAGCTTCCGACGAACTTCCGGCGAACATCCGACGAACTTTCGACGATGCTCCGGCGGACTTCCGGCAAACTTCTGGACTTTCGACGATCCACTTGGCGAGTTCCGATGAGCTTCTTTGTCAAGCTCCTGGACTTCTCAGATTTGTTCCTGCAGAACCTCCGACGACCATCCGGACTTCCGTCGAACTCTCGAACTCCCAACGTGATCATAGTCTTGACTCTAATGCAACTCCTACTGCATGTCTTTCTTCCATTGTAGTTAATCCTGCACACTTATCTTAACATATGGATTAGATAACAAATGACAATTGACTTCATCATCAAAATTTGAGATTCAACAATCTCCCCCTTTTTTATGATGACAATCAATTGATAACGGAGTTAACCTTAACTCCCCCTATCTATATGCCATACTTGAGATAAGTCATTCTTCAATTCAAAGCCTTTGGATTCAAGAGACCTATTGATAAGTTAAGATCGTTTAACCTTATCAATACTCCCATCATAATTCCTATCATGATGTATTTCTTTGAAAATGATGTCATGGCTTGACACCCATTGTCATGGTTTTACATTTCAAATGTGAAAGACAGCGATCGTAGCAATTCATCATATAGTAAGATATCAACATGTAAGACTACGATGTAAGTTCTTGATATCTTAACATAATACAAATATTTCAAGTGTTTAGCAATCATAGCATTTCATCACATATCAATTTGTAGAATTGCGATGTATGCTCTAGATATCTTAACATAGTGCAAATATGGCATAGTGTAAATATGGCAATCATAGCAATTCTATCACCAATTTATCATATATTTCAATGCAAGATTTTGATACCTTAACATAATTCAAATTCAAATATGGCATTCATAGAATCAATTTATATAGTGTTAAATTCAAATATGGCACTCATCAATTCATATATTTCTCATTCAAATATGGTACTCATAGCATCAATTCATATATTTCTCCCTCTTTGTCATCAACAAAAAGGAGAATGATATTAGCAAATTTTAACTAGGTTTATGTCATTTTTCAATAATGAGTGATAGGATACCAATTATACAAACATCTCAAGGAAAACATGACATGGAGATGATTTTTATTGCTTCTTCCTCTTTGTTTATTATTATCTTTTTGTATGAAGGAGGAAAGCCATTTGTGAGCTTACTCGAATGAAGTTAAAATTGACAAGATATTAAAGCACACTTCATTTTTACAAGAATTAAGATATGTGTGTGAATCAAATCCTTGCACATAAAACTATTTCTCAAAAGATATAAGAAGGAATCATCAAATCCATTTCTCGAAAGATATTTTTCTCATGATAAGTCTATGAGAGATGCATTTGCTAGTTGATTCCATATGTCAAAAATCAATGATATGAATCAAAAACTAGATATGACATATGTTTATTAAGTCCATAAGAGAATAATGTATCGAGAAAATCCGATTGTTAAGATCAAGAAGATCCAAAAATGAAATTTAACACTTTCATGCATTTGGACGAGGTTTTGCTATAGATTTTCAAATTCAATCATGAAGATAAAACATGCTTATTATCATGAAAATTTTTGTATCCAAAACACATAATTTTCAACATGTAAAATCATCATGGTAATTAAGTGATTTGATCAAAAAATTTAAAAAATAATCTTAACAAGTTCATGCATTCAAACACAATTTTGTAGTGCTCAAGGATTAAGAATTCGATGTATGAATCTTCTCAAATCACAATGAGAGTAGAACATGCTCATCATGGAAATCAAGGCACAAGATTTTCAACTTATAAAGTAAGCATGTTATAGAAGCATTCAATCTCAACGTGAAACTTAAGTGATCAAGAAAATTTTGAAAACGAGTAGCGTAAAGAGATTCAAGGAAAATCCGAAAACGATATTCAATCTACATTAATACTCCTAACTCTGCATATGCTCACCAAATAATACATTAAGCAAAGCATATCAAGGATTAGTAGTTATCAAGGCAAGGGGCATTGTGATCAAGGTGAGTAGCATAAAGAGTTTACAACAACATAATTATTACAACAAGACAAGAAGAAATTGTGATCACATTTACATATACAAGCTCATTCAGGAGGTGGAAAATTAAAATGCCTAAATAAAGAGTAAAATTTCGATGATTTGCTGCAGCTTAGATAGGATTTGATCTTGTCGATGTTCAAGCCGATCTTGTCTTTGTTCAAATTGATCCATTCGAATCCTTATGTCTTCGATAGATGATGCAGGAGCTTGTTCAAATGGATGTGTTTCCTCAAAGGGACAGATCGGAGAAGATTGAGTACCCCTAAAGATTGGTGTTTCTGGTTCAGGTTCAGGTTAAGGGAGATCCATTCTTCTAGGCATTCTAACCCAATTACCATTTCTATAAAGACATCTCAATCGATGAAGTAGATTTTTATTTATTATGCTAAACCTATCTACTTTTATTACCTCTTCGTCGGGTAGTATTGGAATATCATAAGCTTTAAGTATTCTAGTGATTATACCATCATATGGAAGCATCATATCTTTCGTAGATATTTCTATCATGTTCTATTGGATAAGATAATCAAAACAAATGTTATGTCCTTTAATGATCCAATACATAGTTCCTAATGCCATTTGACTCACTTCATCATGATGGTATTGTTTAGGGAGAATGATGCTAGTTAGAATATGATGAAGTACTTTAGTGTTTAGTGGTAGTAGATGCTTACAGTTTTTAGGAACTATCACAAAGTTGGGATTACCGATAATTGTTCCTAAGGCTTCGACCTAGGTTGTCCCAACTGTTTCATCATCCCACAATCCTCTAAAATAAATACCTTTATCTTTTACGGGAATGTCTATCATGTCGCAAATGAATCTATCCATAATGGAAATGTGTTGTCCAAAGAGATAGGTAGACACTCTTTCTTCTTCATCTACTTGTAGATTGTTGTAAAACAACCTAACAAATCTTGGGTAGATGGGTTCACTAATTTGTAGTATTAGGAGTAGATCTAAATTTACAAACCATTGAATTGTCTCTAAATTACTTAGTTCATTTAGATCAACATACTTTCCCTTATGGATATTTCTAAATTCTATGGAAGCAAATTTTTTGGCATGAGGTTTTGAATCGAAAAGGGTGGAATCAAAGTCTTCTTCTAATCTCCTCTTCTTGTTCCTAGAGGATCTTCTAGAGCCTATAACTATTGCTATTTAAGAAGATAGTAATGAGCAAGAGTAAATAGAAATCAAAAGCTTCTTAGAGAATACCTTAAGTGTGATCTTCAAGAGAATGAGAGATTATTGATCTTTGCTTTGAAATGGACAGTATTTGGGCAGCTAAAGGGAAGAAATGGAGGTGGAGAAGTGTTGGAGCTGCTAGAAGGAGAGGGGAGTGAGTTGGGGTCGGTTCCACCGCTGGCCCTAGCTCGGTTTAAAAGGGGGCAAAGTTGCGGGCGGTGGCACCGCTGGCTGAGCGGTGCAACCGCTTGCAACCCATGACAACCGGTGGTGCTACCGCCAGCTGGGCGAGGAGCACTTGTTTGGGGGCTGTATGGGTTGATTTGGATGTTTTCGACTTGAGGAGAGTTTTCATTTGTGGAACAATCAACTTTACTTTCGTAATTACGTAAGAGTTTCCATTTCAAGATGAGAAATTTCGTACGTTCAAGATAGATCTTGTGATGCGCATATTCTACTTTAAATGTCATACATAATTTTAGACATATTCATGACTTATTATCCAAGTTGGTAAGCTTCGTAAGTTTATGACAAACTTTGCTTGCAAGACGTAAGTTCATGATATAGTTGGATCCGAAGGTAAAGAAGAAATCAATTCGATGAGTTCAGAAATCCGAAGGGAATGTGAAGGGAGAATTATGAGTTTCAAAATCTGAGGGATCAAACAGGATTGTATTAGAATCACTCTGTAATATTAATTTTCTAATCCTCTTTTTACTATTTAGGCTAGAGAGCATTACGTGCTCTTTTGGATCTTGAGTCATGAATATCAAGTACCCAAAAAGCAGGATATTATCTCTTGCTCCTAGCTTTTGATGGTGTATGTTTCTACAAGAAGTGGTGATTTTTAGGTACCCATTTACTTTTGAGTGCCTCAAAAACTGATCTACATTGTTTATCATGTTGCATAGAGTTTATCATGATTCCTTTAGGAACCCAAATCAGTTTGTTCGGGCTAATTTTTTTGAATGGAAAATGATACGTTTTATATCCATGTTTGCAACAAAAGTTGCATTTGCTTTGGTGCTGAACATATAAGATAGGACCTTTTATGAAGGTGGTTGGATTTTGGTGAGGACTTCTCACAAATCCGATTCCATTTCTTTTGGGAACATGACCCTTATTTGTAAGGATCATGTTCAAAGACTTGCTACCAACCTTGAATTTCTTCAAGGCGTCCATAAGTAGCAAGTTCTCCATTCGGAGAGTTTCTAGATCATGGCATTTTTCACATTGAGTTAAACTATCATGATATTCAGTTTTTAATTTATCAAAATTGCTAACAAGACTATCATGCTTATTTTTTAGTAATTTATATTTTCTACTAATTATTTTGCATTCATCGAATAAGTCATGGAAGGCATTTAATAATTCATCAAATGATAAATCTATATCAATTAAATTTGTTACCTCCTCTCTGATGGCCATTAGGGCATAATGAGCAACTTGCTCGGTGTTGAACTTCTCTTCTTCGGACATGCTCGAGTCATCCCACGTTGCTTTGAGCGCCTTCTTCTTTGATGTTCTCTTCTTGGCTTGGGGACAATCACTTTTGTAATGTCCTAGCGCACTCATGGCAAATAACTTGGTCCTTTTTGGGTTCAAATTTATTTTTTGTGTCATTTTTAAATTTGTTTCTCTTAATGAATTTTTAAAATTTCTTTGTTAGAAGTACCAAGTCATTGTCACAGTCCTCATCACTTGAGTTTTCTCTCAAGTAGTCATCTAAAGTTTTAAGTGTCATATCCTTCCAGTTCTTTGGAATGATGTCTTCTTGCTCTTCATGAGCCTTGCAAGTCATTTCATGGCTCATTAATGACCCGATTAGTTCTTCAAGAGGGAAGTTGTTTAAATCTTTAGCCTCTTGAACAGCAGTGACTTTAGGATCCCAACTCTTAGGAAGGGATCTTAGAATCTTTTTTACGAGCTCAAAATCCGAAAAACTTTTGTCGAGTCCTTTTAGACCATTGACGACATCTGTGAAACGGGTGTACATGTCGCCAATAGTCTCGCTCGGTTTCATTTGGAAAAGTTTAAAAGAATGTATCAAAAGATTAATTTTTTACTCTTTCACTCTACTTGTGCCTTCGTAAGTCACTTCGAGTATATGCTAAATATCAAACGCGGTTTCACGTTTGCGGGTTTGAGTAGCTGGCTAGTGCATGTGCCATAACTTCGGTCGGTTGTGGCTCTTCTTTTGTATCATCTTCTTCATGTTCAAGGCTCTCTTCTAGATGTTCAATGACCTCTTCTTCTATTGGTTCAATCATAAGAAGTCTCCCTTTACTACAGCGATGCTCACAGCTCCACGGCTTATCGCAATGCCAACATAACCCCTTCACAGATCGCTCCCGAAGTTCTTCTCTTGTCAAACTTTTTGGTGTAGGGACTTGGTTGATAGTAGGGGAGGCTGAGGGCTTTGATATTGCTAGTTGAGGAGTGACCCTAGTCCTCCAAGCTTCATGGTTCAATCGCTCCTCTTGATGTCGTGCGAAAGAGGTGGCTGCCATAAGCGTGTACGGTTGTCGCGCTTTAACTTCTCCTCGGATCTCCAGCTTCAAGCCCTCAATGAAGGTCCCCAATAGTTGTTTTTAAGACCAATCACGAGTTTGATTAGCTAACCTTTCAAACTTGGTTTGGTACTCTTGAATGGTGGAGGTTTGTCAGATTTTTGCTAGTTGTTCGTCAATGTTCTCATAATCAGTTGGTCCGAAGCGGATCAGTAGTCCTTCTTTGAATTGTCACCATGAAAGAACTCCATAAATGTGTTCAAACTAGTCAAACCACTTTATGGCATCACCTTCAAGATGTATAGCTATAATTTTTACCATAGATACGTCCGCGATTTTGTGGTACCGAAAATATTGCTCCGCGTGCGAGATCTAACCAATCGGGTCTCTTTCTTCCCATCTAGAGAAGTCCACCCTCATGCATGGATAGTTGGAGTTGGTCATAAAGCCTCCCCTCCCTTGGAAGTCATCTCTTCGGGCTTGGTGCGATTGGGCAAAGCTCTCTTCTTGATGTGATTTCTTCGGGCTTAGTGGTCGGCCCAATCTGAGTTCAGTAAAGAGCGTCTGAATCTTATCCTCCATTCGTGCCTCGAAGGCTTTGAATTTAGCATTGATTACCTCATCATATGCCATAGTATATGCCGCCTAATCTGTGATGTTAAGATCTCTCTTTTGTTGTCGGGTTAAAGGCATGTATACGTTGAGAAAGGTGATGGTCGAAAGGGTTGGTGGATTGGTGGATGTAGGCTGCGGTTTAGGATTGTTTTGTGGCTGTTTTGGGTGCAGTTTGAAGGTGTCATTTGGTGGAGTTTTAGGGCTATGGATGAATATTTTGGATCTGTAGCGGATGGAAGCAAAGGTTTGATAGAAATCAGTAGAAGTTGCTGCAAGTATGTGCTATCTTGTAATGGTAGAATTGTCGTCGAAGAAATAGTGGTTTCTCGATGAAATTTTTACCAAAAACTTGGATTTGATAAGGGAATTGACAGTAATATCTCAGTTTATATAATAGCAAGGATGTCCAATTTAATTAAGAAAATATCGACAGTAACATTTTATCTAAGGGAATTGACAAATTTCTTGTTCGGAGACAATGGGAGCATGATATAATTGAGAGAGGTTGGAGAACCCAACTCAAGCACCACTCTACAGTCCGAGTCTATTCAGGTACCTAACACACAAGTTTCAACTTTACATAGGTCCGATAGAGTATCTCATCCTCTTGAGAGATATGTGAGACATATTAGAGGAGATTTTGTTGAGGATATTAATTCTTAGACCTACGAGGAGGCTATTATGAGTATAGACTCTGGGAAGTGGCAAGAAGCAATGAATTGTAAGATGGATTTCATATTCTCCAACAAGGTTTAGAACCTAGTTGATACGTCCGAGGGTATTATACCCATCGGTTACAAATGGATCTTTAAGAAAAAAATCGGAGTAGATAGAAAGATAGAGACCTATAAAGCAAGACTAGTGGCTAAGAGGTATCGTTAAAGACAATGTGTTGACTATGACGAAACCTTCTCACCCGTAGCCATGCTAAAATCCATCTGAATTTCATTGACTATTGCAGCACACTATGATTATTAGATCTGGCATATGGATGTGAAAACTGTATTCCTTAATGGCAACCTCAACGAAGAGATGTATATAATATAGCCCAAGAGATTCGTGTCCAAGGACTGCCCAGATAAGGTTTACAAGTTGCTTAGATCTATTTATGAACTAAAGCAAGCTTCCAAAAGTTGGAACATAAGATTTGATGAGGCAATCAGATCTTACGACTTCGTTAAGAACGAAGATGAGCCTTATGTGTACAAGAAGGTAAGTGGGAGCGCTATCATCTTCTTGGTGTTATATGTGGATGACATCCTGATCATTAGGAATGATGTAGGAATGTGATCCACAGTAAAGGCTTGGTTATCTAGACACTTCTCCATAAAGGACTTTGGGGAAGCATCTTATATCTTGGGAATTCAGATCTATAGAGATAGATCCTAGAGGATGCTTGGCTTGTCCCAGTCCAGGTACATAAACATCATTGTCAAAAGGTTTTGCATGAAAAATTTTAAGAGATGTCTCATACCGATGAAACATGGGATGTCGCTTTCTAAGAGTATGTTCCTAAATACTCCTAAAAAAAGAGCGAACATGGATACGGTACCCTATAATTCAGCGATAGGGTCTATCATATATGTCATGCTATATACCAAGCCTAATATAGCACATGCTCTAAGTGTCAGGAGCAGGTATCAAGCGGATCCAAGCTTGGAGCACTAGAAAGTAGTAAAGTGTATCCTTAAGAACTTGAGAAGAACTAAGGATATTTTACTAGTATATGGAGGTAGTAGTCTTAGGGTTAAAGGCTACACGAACTCGAGTTTTCAATCCGATGTCGATGATAGCAAGTCGAATTCTGGATATGTGTTCACCTTGAATGGAGGAGCAGTGTGTTGGAAAAGTTCCAAACAAGATACTACTACTGACTCAACCATAGAGGAAGAGTACATTGCTCCAGCAAAGGCAGCAAAAGAGGAACGTGTGTCATGTAAGCCAATCACGTGAGTGATGGCACGTGTGACTTGACACGTAGTCTTTATATTGCTTGTTGCTTATATATATATATATATATATATATATATATATATATATATATATATATATATATATATATATATATATATATATATATATATATATATATATATATATATATATAGTGATGTCATTAGATCTGTGCAATGGGAATCGGATCGTGATGAGATCACAATAATGAGACCGATTCGTCATTAAACATCCTAAATAATCCCGGTTATAGGTTACTCGAGAGGGATATCGAGATAACCGAATAGACTTGTGTGTTGTATACCCGTCCATATGATGGATGTAGTTGGTCTCACAACTACTCGTGTGGAGACACTATGGATACAATACAGGTGCTCATTGGGGAATGAGTTCAGTGATTGATCCGCTTACGGAATGCGGAATGGTTGATGATATCTTATTGTCAGACAGTGATTCCGTAGTCCCAATGGTGTATATGATCATTAGACTTGAGACACCAAGGATATCTTATATGAGTGCTCCACTCTTTAATACCAGACTTATAGATTTGGATGTCCTAGATCTAGCATAACTGGTCATCGGGAGTGGTAGTCAACCTTACGAGGGCTATTGAGTATCGATAGAGGATCATCCACTTTCGGTGTCATGAGAGGAATGTCCCATGTGTTCTTACTCAGACAAATCCCTAGGCAGGGTCATTCGGATTGAGAGAGAAAGAGTTCTCTTAGAGAATTTGATTAGAGCAAGACTCGAGTAGAAACCGTATGGGTCTGACAGCATAATCCCCAGTATACGGTCTTTGGGATATTAGATGGATGAGATACTTTAGGTATACGGTAACTAAGGATAGATAAGTCCAATGGATTGGATTCTCCTATATCGTCTGGGGACTATGGCATAGTGGCCTAGTACGTTCGTAGTCGATGAATCAAGTGAATTATTATGGAGATAATAATTCACTAAGCCAGAAGGAATTCTGACAGGTATGACTCACGGCCAGCTCGATATTGGGCTTATAGGGTCACACACATATGGTAGGTATTACGATGAATAGAGGTTCTTATATAAGATATTTGTTGGAGCCCATATCTTATTGAATATCCAATAAGCCCCTGAATTATTGGATCCTATGGATGAGATCCAATAAGAGCCCATAAGATATTATTAGATAGAGATCTACTAATCTAAGAGGCTTGGGTAGTTGGATGGAGATCCAATACCTAATAGGGGATAATCTATTAGGGTTAAGTTGATAGGGGACCTCTATAAATATGAGTGATTCAATGGTTCATAGGCTCGAGCCTTTTTACTTCCTCTCCTATTCTCCTCCCCCTCTCCACCTCAGAGTAGGCCTGGAGTTTTGAGGAGCATTATCGCAGCCCTACTATATGGATCACCATTAGAGAAGAGGGCACTTGACCTCCTTCACCCTCTCCTAGAGATCTATAGAGATTCAGGGATATACGATCTCCCTTAGTAACATAATCTATCTCACACGTGGTTTTCTATTTCATAAATTTTGCGCACCAATCTTCGCACGATGACGAACATATCTTTGGGAATTAGGGATTTTATTTTTTGTTCTTCCGCTACGCATGTGATGTCGCCCCCCTTAGATTTCCCAACAATGTCTCGTGATTGCATGGTTGCATCCTAATAATGGGGTCTTCTCCTGACCGTCGATGATCCTACATGACAAGCTAGTGCTAGGGGTTGCCCGGTGCAGTCCTTCCGATGCTTAAGTCAGCGAAGTGTTGAATCTTGTATTTTGATGATGAAACCAATTGATAAGTGTTTATGATTTGATCTGCATTTTTAGTGATGTAGGATACTTCGATCAAGATGAGATAATTAAAGCAAGAAGAATCATGTTGGGCCAGAGGAAAACATATCAGATGATTGGACGTCGGGTCGGAGGATCGGTCGACATATCGGCAGAAGGCTTCAGATTATGGATTCGGGTATTGGGCCAAGAAGAGCAGATATTGCACCAAGGATATCGGAGTTGAGGAGTCAATTGGCCGATTGGGCAATAGGCCGTAAGAGAGGACGATGCACCGAAGAATCGGACGAAGCATCAATGGACCAATAACATGCCAGACAATATGATTCAAGCTTAGTAATAATTATCTAGATCAAAGTGTGTTTTTACATGTGTAGGATTAACTATGATAGCAAGGCATAAAGCAAAATGAAGTCCCAGAGTCAAGAACACGATTTCGTTGGGAGTTTGAGAGTTCGTCGGAAGTCTGGATGTTCGTCGGAAGTTCTGCAGGAACCAGGTGAGAAGTCTTGGAGCTTGCTAGAGAAGCTCGTCGAAACTCGCCAAGAAGATTGTCGTGAAGTCCAGGAGCTTGCTGGGAGTCCGCTGGAACATTACTAAGAGATCGTCGGAAGCTCGCTAGAAGAAACTAGACTTACTGACTTGTTTAGTTTAGTAAATGTCTTAGAATTCATAGTTAGTACATAATTAGGATTAGAATTAGGCCAACCCAATTAGGGGCCAGTTATGCCCATGTAAGAACTGTGTTGGGCCCAATAAAAAGGCCTAAACAATGACCCAAGAGGTGGCACCGTCATAGCATAGTCTCCGAGACTGTCAGGTGGTGGTACCGTCGGTCTGGGTAGTGGTACCGTCCAGACACAACCTCCAAGAGGCTGCAGGTGGTGGTACTACCAGTCTGGGTGGTGGTACCACCCAACATAGCCTCCCAGGCGGTGGTATCGCCCAGTGCAGTGTCAATGTCAGACTGACACTAGCGTTGGTACCGCCCGAACTTAGGAAACTCGGGATGAGATATTTTTAGACTCCAAGTTTGAATCAACTTGAGGCCTATAAATACCCCTCTCATCTCTAGTTAATACACACAAGACTTAAGAGTATAAATAGAAAGAAATGCTGTTGCAATCTTGTGTGAACTCCGCTTCAAATTTCTATATGTTAGAATAGTTTAAGAGAGGAGTAAGTGGGGGTGTAAGGGTTATCTCCTAAACCCGGTAAATGGAGAATCGAATTGTAAAAGGTGGTTGGTCTTCGCCTATTAAAGGAAGACCGATAGTAGATGCTGGTGACCTCAACAGAAGAGGAATCGATGGAGTGGATGTAGGTCACGACGACCGAACCACTATAAAATTGATGTGTTCTTTGGTTAGCATTTACTTCTTGCAATTTATATTAACTACAAACTGCCTTCAATACGCTCTTACATCGCTTTTAAAGTTAAGCATTTTCGAGTTCGGTATGAAAGGATTTTCTGAAACCGATGTTTTTATCCGCTGTACTAATTCACCTCCCCCCTCTCTTAGTGCTAACTCTTTTCCTAACACGAAGGGGAGAAGACAGTAATGTTAACTATAAGAGTGAGTAAGTGTATAGAGAAGTGGCCTCAACGGAAGAGGAATCGACGGAGTGGATGTAGGTCACGACGACCGAACTACTATAAAATTGACATGTTCTTTGGTTTGCATTTACTTCTTGAAATTTATATTAACTACAAACTGCCTTCAATACGCTCTTACTTCGCTTTCAAAGTTAAGCATTTTCGAGTTCGGTTTTATCGTATGAAAGGATTTTCTGAAACCGACGTTTTTATCCACTGCACTAATTCACCTCCCCCCCCTCTTAGTGTCGACTCTTTTCCTAACACGAAGGGGAGAAGATAGTAATGTTAAGTATAAGAGTAAGTTCCTTTTTATACATGATCCCTGGGCCTTCTCACTGACCGGTCCGAGATGAGATTAGGTGAACTGTCTGATCATTCTCTTATCTTAATAAGTTATGACAATTGTTGCTAGTTATTAATATGGTGCACATCATGACATCCTACAATGCTATTTTGGGGCTAGTGACCTAGAGCCCAACTTAGGTGTCAGCCTCGGTGACAGATGAGCTGGCTTATGGCAAAATCATCCTTATCACCCATGAATTTGCACTGTTCCATCCTTGATTCCAACTTGTCGGGCTTGTGTCTCCTGACGTGGGTAGGGCAGCCCCAAATCTTAACAACTTTAAGATCGAGATTCTTCCCTTTCCATATCTCATATAGTGTAAATACTATAGCTTTAGATGTAAATTTGTTCAAAAGGTAAGCTACAGACTCTAGGGCAGCCCGAGAAAGAGATGGGTAGGTCGGCGAAACTCATCATAGACCGCACCATGTCCAACAATATATGGTTTCTCCTTTCTGATATATCATTAAGTTAAGATGTATAAGGATTGGTCCATTATGATATAATCTCATGGTCTTTGAGGAATTTGGTGAACTCTGTACTCAAATACTCTCCTTCTCAATCTGATCGAAGAGTCTTGATACTTTTTCCAATCTAGTATTCTATCTCATTCTTGTATTCCCTAAATTTCTCAAATGCTTCTACTTTATTAGGTACACATGTTTATATCTAGAGAAATCATCAGTGAATATAATGAAGTATGAAAAACCACTTATGGCTTGAGTCGACAAAAGACTATATACATTAATATATACGAGTTCTAACAACTTAGTGGCTCTCTCTCAAGTTCCACTTAATGGAGAGTTGATCAATTTTCCTTATAGGCAAAACTTAAAGGTTGCATATGATTCATAATCGAATGGATCTAAGTATCCATCTTTTAGTAACATTTGAATTCTTCCCTCGTGGATATGACCTAGCCTACAGTGCCACAAGTATATATCATTCACCTCATCTTGCTTTCTCTTAGACACACCAATATTCATGACATGTTGAGCAATGTCTAATATAAATAAATCATTATTTAATGTTCCTCTACTTATGATCTTATTATCCAAAATCAATAAACAAGCATTATTCTCAAAAACTAATTTATATCCATTATTTATCAAACTAGAAATAGAAATAATATTTTTTATGATCGAATGAACGAAATAGCATATATCTAATACAAGAATAGCTCTACCAAGCAGTAGTAGGGTGACCTCGTCAACGACAACAATATCAATCTTTGCGCCATTCACCATTCTGAGGTCCACCTCACCTCTCGCCAATCTCCTAATCTTTCTAGAATCTACAATGAGTTGCAGATATGAGATGCACTATCAATATCCAATACCCATACATTGTCATAACTTTTTAACAAATGGAGATCAATCAAGAATGTACCTAAACCTTCTTCAAGCTTATGTTTCACCTTTTCTACAATATACTCATTATAGTTCCTCTTCTAGTGCTCATCTTTACCACAGTAGAAGCACTATCATTTGTCCTTTGCCAGGTCATTTTTGACAATATTTGTCTTTCCTAGCTTAGCCTTGCCCTTACCCTTCTCAAGAGACGTTTTTGCCTTTCTTTTCTTTCTGGTCTCACCAACATCGAGAACTAACTTCTCTTTTTTTATGATGCTCTTAGCCTCCCTCAATATTTTGAGTAGCTCAAGGAGAGTCACCTCAAGTTTGTTCATATTAAAATTTATTATGAACTATGAAAAGAAATTTGGGAAAGACCGAAATATAAGATCTACAAACAAGTTATCCTCTAGGACCATTCCTAAACTCCTAAACTTCTCTATCCACTCAATCATCTTAAGGACATGATTCTGAACTGATGTCTCATCAGTCATTCTTGTGTGGAAGAGACTCTTGGATATCTCATATTGTTGAGTTCTTCCATGTTCCTTAAATAATTTATGAAAAAACGATCAATTTCATCCTCACTTGCTCCTTCCACGAGCACAAGCACATTTGTGTTAAGAACATATGTGATTTTCTCTACCATGAGAACAATTCTCAGGTTACGGAGTCAATCCATATAGTTTGGACTAGTGAAACGGTTAATATATAGTATGTCATATAAGAGATTTATAAGCGACATATTTTTAAAAAAATAATAAAAATAATAAAAATAAATAAATAACATACATATTTTAAATTTTATGAAAATTAATTAAGATATAGACTTTTATCTTAATCGACTTCCATTATTTTCTTGTAAAATACATGACATCCTCCGGTAATAAATTGAAAATCTCCAATAGATTTGTAATAGAGATCATGTTCTAATTGGCATCTTAGCATGACCTCAAGGAAAATTGATCAACCTATGAGTCTTGTCACCTTGATACCTCAAATGGCAATGATAGAGAAATATGCAAAATCATGACCAATGTCTATTGTTATAGCGTCTTACCTCCATATCTAAGAAATATATTAAAACTCTAGAAATAGCACTGTTAACATTATGAAATATCTCAAATTAAGAAAACATCAAAGTTGCATATTCTACCGTAATACATTAAAAGCTAAATGAAAGAAATGGAATTTTAGTGAGTCTATTCACCCCTATTGACTTTTACTGTTTAGAAAGCAACAATAGAATTGTATAGCAAGACACATCAAAGATTCACCGTGGACCCACTTTAGTCTCATGACAACAATTCAGCAGGCATGCAAATAAATTGTAACTTAAGTTATTTATTTCTATTAATTTTGAACAAATATTGTCATCTTATTTGCATCATTTAACTTTAGTTCAAGTAACTGAAAACAAAAGAATTCATGATTGCAAAGAAGAAAAAAAAAATCAAACGAGGAGAGGAAAGGTGATGGTAGTATAGAATTGACAAGAGAAAAGTCTGATGATTGAGATATTCGATTGGAGTCAAGAACCAAAGGTAGTAAAGGGTCAAGGAAAGGACAAGGGGTGGCGATGGAAGTACAGTGGAGATGAACAGTTATGACCGACGGAAGTAAACCATAGATAAACGACGATGATCGATAGGAGAAAAGGGTAGGGAGGGGAGAGGAAAGGGCAGGACGCAATTATACTGCTTCGAAGGGCAAAGGCGTACTTGGGGTTTTGGGTTAGGTTTAAATTGGTGGACGGATTTTTTCTTTCCGACTGATCCATACGGAAGGACGAGAGCTGCAACACTTACCAATGTCAGGAGGGCAATTTGGGGATTATATCAAAGAGGGGGCACAGTAAAGAGAAATATGAAAAGAGATACCTCACAGAAACAGATTCAAAAGGAGGTTTTTATTAAAAATTTATTTGCCCAAATAACAAGCGGCATACGAATTTCTTAGAGATCAAATATGTACATTTTTTTAGTCATCAAAACATCATTGCTGGTTCCCCAATTCTGTATCGTATCTTAATTTCCAAACTCTTCTTTCGTTGCAATATTTTGTTCATTCACCTCATTTTCATTTTGATGACAATCAAATAAGAATAAAGAGAAGACGTGGGAGAGGACGGATGAAGAACGATAGTCAAAAGACAAAGGGTGACAAAAAGAGAAACGGTTCCATTAGAGATGTACTTTTGTTCTCATTGTAATCCAAATTTCAAGACTGACATAAATATCCTCTTAAAAAAAAAATGACAACGATTTAAGTTAATTAGTCGACCAAATTTTCCAATCTGACACCTACATTCTATGGCAATTAGTCGGTCAGCATTTATGAGGAAAACAAGTAAAGTTCATTCACACTGAAAAATCACAAGATCGTAACATGAAAAGACTCCATAGATATATATACATTTCATCGACTCTGACCGAGTAGTGCAATCGTACGTGTGAAGATACTGCTCGAAACATATGCAAACACGTTATAAATGTCACGTAACACAAAATGCACTAGAATTGAATACAATTCTAGTGCTTATATGTCCCAGCAAGCACTAGAATTGAATACAATTCTGAAAGAAATTGTATGATAACCTACAGCAACACACGCAAAATATGATCCAGATGACCAGTCCAAAAGTCAAAACCGAAGTCAGATATTATTTCTATTCTATGGTTTAAACCTATTTAAGTTAATACAGTTGCAGCTTACAAAACTGGCTGTTTGATGCCGGAAGCAGATTGAAATATCCTTTAACAACACGTAAAGTGGACCTAGTATTAATATATGTCAGAACAGAAACTAATTAAACCCAGAACAAAGGAATGAATTGCAAGCAAAAAAAGAAAAAAGATGCATTGCAGAACACACTGATGCATGGAGTGGGAGATCTCTGGATTCCTCCAGTTTGGGGAGGAATCACTGAAATCAGCCAGATGAAAAGCAAATAAGCACACAATTGATCATGCAAACCCCTATTAGCACTACTGAACAACATTGTTTAATCATGCTATGATCCAGCAGTTTTATAAACTCAGAAATAAATTTTATCAGAGTAGTTTTATCAGCAAACACTGTAAATGATACAACTAAAAAAAAGCCTTATGGCATCTGACTGATATAGATAGACCTCTCCAAAGTGAATCCTCTCAGTCTCGTGTTCATGATATCCAAGGAATTATCAGAAATGGTGAGCCACAACATAGGATGATATTTTAACCTGCATCAGGAGTATAGGAAAATGTCCACACGAGCAAAATGGTGTCTAATGATGATTAAATAACGAACTTCAAATTACATATATAGATCAAAATCAAAAGGATTACCTGCAAAGATTAAGAAAGTATAGTAGCCGGTGATGAAGATGACATTCTCCTTTCAAATTTTTTCTCTGTGTTCACTGGAGGCAAGTTCGTCAGAACCCACTGAGGTGTAGTAGAACTTAGCCACAAGGCTTCACCAGTTTTCTTGTGTTTAAAATCAGGAGATTTCTGATTGAACTGCATATGTACGAAAAAAGAAATAAGTAATATCAAGCAGTCAAATAAATTGATGTCATCTCAGTTGAAATATCTGTTGAATATCAGGGTTATGCCTTGTTTGCCCGGTTGTCCCACCAATCATTTGGATTATCCACAAGGCTCTTCCATGAATTTTCTGCCAATGGCAATTGAAAAATGTTAAAAGAAAGCATAAAATATATTCCAGACCAAATTATACTATCATAGTAAGTCGAAGGAAATGTTTAACTAAGGTAAACTTATAAGAAATAAATAAGTGATAATTATTTTTTCAACAACAATCATCAAAAGCTATCATATATTTAAAACACAACTGGAGAAAAAAGTCATAAACTTCCAATCATAATTCCAGCACCCTGACGATTTGTCAAAACACCCTTGGTAAAAATTTTCTTTTGATAAAGTAAACTAAGCTTTTTACCAGTAAAATAAGCTTATCACATTCCACCGAATAATACAATTAAATAAAATTAAATTAATCTCAACCTTGAGAGCAAAATTTTGAAGGAATGGGACTAATTAAAAAAAAAAGAACAGCAATGCATCGCCAAGAAAGGGAAAGAAATGTTGTTTACTTTAGGAGTTTCTCATGCACTACTCCACTGTCCTTGGGCATGGTACTACATATTGGGGATAATTTACAGACATGCTAATTACCACTTCACCGTCATCATCATCATCATTGTCTAGACGACACTCAAACACGTCATGCAATGCAAGACCAACTGGTTGCTGGAATGTAGGATGGCTAAAGTTGACAAAACAGGACAAATCAACTAAGGAGCCTCTCTTTTTTTGTTTCTGTCCCTTGTTAACACCATCTTCTGGTCTCATTCTCCCAGTGTCATGGTTTTATCATGAGCTCACACCACTCACCCCTCGAGTAAGATTTGCTGTTATCAAATTGCAAGTAGCAGACAATGCTAAAGAACAAGAATTAAACTAAATGACACTAGATATCTTACTTTGGTTCTTTAGGTGCGTTACCCAACATGTTGCAGTCTATATGGACATAAATAGAAGACAATCTGGAGGAAAAAAGAAGAAACAAATTTTGAGAGTAAACAAAGAGCCTCACAACACGACACGAGTTCTCGAAGATCAGGAGAGGAGAGAACAAGTTAAGAGAGGAGAAAACAGGAAAGGTGCATAGAGGAGAGAACAGGAAACATAGAAGAGTGAGAACAAGAGGAAGAAGAGTACCAAAGGAGATGAATGGGAGGAAAGGAGAGAACAAGAAAAGGGAGTGTTAGTTACAGGTGCCCTGCAAACCAATCACGTGAGTGATGACATGTGTAATATGCTGCATAGTATTTTTGGTTATGGCATTTTCACACTTTATATTGGATGATAAATATATTGTGATGTCCTTAGATATATGCAATAAGAGTTGGATTATGATTAGATCATGATAATGAGACCAATTCACCTATAAACACAGACCTTAAATATTCCCATCATTGGTTGCTTGAGAAGGACATCGAAATAACTAAATAGACCAATGTGCTATATATCCATTCATATGATGAATGTAGCTAGTCTCATAGCTGCTTGTGTGGAAACACTAAGGATATAGCACAAGTGCTCACTAGAGAATGAGTTTACTAAATAATCCACTCACGGAATGCTGAATAGTTAATGATACCTTATCGTCAAACAGTGGTTTCGTGGTCCCAATTGTGTGCCTGGTTCTTAGACTTGAGACACCAAGGATGCCCTGTATGAGTACTCCACTCTTTGATACCAGACTTAAAGGTCTAGAAGTTCCAGATCTAACACAACCGATCATCGGAAGTGGTAGCCAACCTTACAAGAGCAATCGAGTGTCGATAAAGGATCATCCGCTGAGAGGAATGTCCCGCGTGTTCTCGCTCAGGCAAATCCCTAACCAGGGTCATTCAGATTGAGAGTTCTCCAAGAGAATCCGATTAGAGCAAGGCTCGAGTAGATTCCGTAGGGGCCTGACAACACCATGTCAGGTATACGGTTATTGGGATATTAGATGGACGAAGGACTATAGATACACGGTAATAGAGAGCAGACGGATCCAATGGATTAAATCCCCTTGTACCGTCTAGGGACTATGGCATAGTGGCTTAGTACATCCATAGTCGATGAGTTGAGCGAATTATTATGGGATGATAATTCACTAAATCAGAAGGAGTTCTGACAGGTGCAACTCACAACCGGCTCGGTATTCGACCTAGAGGGTCACACACATATGGTGGATGATGCGACGAATCGAAGATTGGATATATGATATCCAATAAACCTCTGTTTTATTGGATCCGTTCTCGGTATTCGGCCTAGAGGGTCACACACATATGGTGGATGATGCAACGAATAGAAGATTAGATATATGATATCCAAAAAGCCCCTGTTTTATGGGATTCGTTGAGTAAAACCCAATAAGAGCTTAGAGTAGATAATTGGATAGAGATCCAATTTCCATTAAGCTAAAGATAATTAGATGATGATCCAATATCTAATATAGTAAGGTAATTAGATGAAAATCTAATACCCAATAGGGCAAGATCCATTAGTGTTAGCAAAGAGGGCTCTCTATAAAAGAGATACGAGACTGAAAGGGTTATAAGGTTGGACCCAATAGTCGCCACCTCCAAGACTTCTCTCTCTGCTTCTTCCTCAACCGACAACCCCCCTCTCTAGTGAGAGAGGGTAGCAAGAAGGACTGCCCCTACTGCATGGTGGTAGTGCGCAAAAGTGAGGAAAGAACGCGTCACGAGAGGAGGTGCATCGTCGCCTCATCCGCCGTGTGTCATGAGATGAGAACGCGAGATCTACTTCATCCATACATAAAGATCTACGGATAAGGGATATACGAGTTCCGTTAGGTGAGAGCGTCTCACGAATCTTATACAGTTTTCGGTTTCACAAGTTTTTCACTCTCAAACGTCGAACGCGATTCGATATACATCTGTTTTTGGGAAACCGATTTTCGTTCTATTTTTCTGCTGCGCATGTGATGCTCTCCCAGGTTTCCCAACAGTGGTATCAGAGCCAGGTTGTTCGTGCGACGATTGGTTATTAATTGTGTGTGTTGTGTTGAATCACGTAAAATCGATTTTTACATAAAGTTATTATGTTTGATATCGATCATAGATTTGAACTACATCAGTTTTGGCATTTAAAAGGTCATGTCGACCACTGAGTTATCGTCAAAACGATTGACAAAAAAACTGGCAAAAGGGCAACAACTGTTGCAACCCTATAGTGTTAGCAGAAGGCTGCTTGCAACCTTGGCCAAGGGTAGAACTTGATGCTCTCGGCCTTGCCAAAGGTTGCATGGCCAAGCAAAACCCCTATAGCTAGGGATTCTTCGCTGCAAAGGGGTCCCTAGCGGCTAGGGTTTCCTGGCCACCCAAGCAACCCGTGCGACTAAGATTTCCTAGTCGTATGGGATACTCGGTAGTATGGATACTATAGAGTTTCCTAATTGGATTAAAAGTTAATCCAAGTTTAATTAATTAAATAGTTTAATTAATTATTACCTAGTAGTCATATACCTTTGTGTACATATGATGTATGATGTGGACAAATGATCATGGGTCATGTGTGATGATGTGTATGTGATTATTATTATTGGAACTTACAAGCCTCCCTCTCCCCCTCGTGTATCTGACATGTAATTCTATCTCTCTCAGTATTGTACTTCCTCTTGATTGAGATCAAAGCTTCTCATTATGTGATGTGTATTTGTGGGCCTATGTGCCCGTTTTAAGTTGTAATTTCACGACAAGGCGCAACGGATGTTTGGAGATACTAGCGAGACCCAAGAGGACAAGGCGAATGATCATCGAGCATGGAGATGCACCGAAGTGCCGGTAGGACCGATGAGGACAAGACGGATAATCACCGAGCATAAGATGCGCCGAGACACACTTGAATCTTTTTGTTTGTGATCAAGCCTTTGGCTCGGTTCTGATCGCTTAGGCTCTAGTCCATGATTATCTGGTGTGGATGTGTATGCATATATATGATATATGTTTCTACACCTACTAAGTAATATATATATATATATATATATATGAGATGTCAATATATATTAAATATATGTGTGTGACACATAACATTTAACCACGAGACCGAATTAAATTAGAAAAACCCCTCTAAAATAATATTGACCCACGTGTCCTTCCAATGTTATAGGCGGAAATCATTTTTCGACGTAGGCTGAGTTGGTTGAGTCCTCAGAGACCATAATAGTTCGAAGGTCGTACATGACGGAAATCACAAGTTATGATTGGCAAGAGTTGCCTCCCATTTGGGCTTAATGTGATTGGTCAAATCCCTCAAGGTCATATGCTAAGATGTCGATTGGATCTCAATCCCTACTAAAAATTCGTCGAAGATTTCCGATTCACATACCGAAGGGAGTTGTATGTTTCACGAGAAAATAGGAGTATATTAAGATAAAAGATCATATTTTAATTATTTTGCAAAATCCAAAATCTACATATTATTTACTTTTCAGCTACATCTTTATTTTTTAGAAAATATCACTTTCAAATCCCTTACATAGCATACTTGATATCAATCGTCTTATTGGTCCGAACTACACGAATTGGCTCCGTAACCTAAGAATTATTCTCACGACAAAAAAATCGCATATCTCCTTGACATAGTGATACCTACGCTCGAGGAAATGGCAAGTGAGGAAGAGATCACTCGCTACGTGAAGTACATAGATGACTCCACTCTTGATCAATGTTACATGTTGGGCTCCATGACTCCCAAGTTATAGAGGCAGCATGAAAAGATGAATGTTAGATCCATTCTCCTACATATCCGCAAATTGTTTATAGAACAGGAAAGGACTCAGCAATATAAGATATCCAAGAGTCCCTTCTGCGCTAGGATGACTGAGGGGACATCCGTTCAGAACCATGTCCTTAATATGATTGAGTGGATAGAAAAACCCACGGGTTTAGGAATGGTCCTAGAGGATAACTTGTGTATGGATCTTGTATTTCAGTCCCTCCCAGATTTCTTTTCGCAGTTCATTATAAATTTCAACATACAAAAGCTTAAGGTGACTCCCTGAGCTCCTTTAATATATTGAGGGAGGCTGAGAGCACCATCAAGAAAAAAAGTCGATTCTCTATCCTGGTGAGACCAAAAAGAAAAGGAAGGCAGAAAAGTCCCTGCAAAACGACAAGGGCAAGGGCAAACCGGGCAAAGCAAAGGTGCAAAGAAGGACCCAACAAAAGACAAAGGCCAATGCTTCCACTATGGCAAAGATGAGCACCGAAAGAGGAACTACAAAAAGTACCTTACAGAAAAGGCGAAACAAAAACTTAGAAAAGCTTCAGGTACATTAATGATTGATCTTCATTTGTTAAAAAATTATAATAGTGCATAGGTATTAGATACCGGCAGTGCATCTCATATCTGCAATTCATTGTAAGATTCTGGCAAGGCTAGGAGATTAGCAAGCGACGAGATGGACCCTAGGATGGAGAATGACGTAAAGGTTGTCATTGGGAAGGTCACCCTACAATTGCCTGGTGGAGCTCTTTTAGCATTAAATGTTTCCTATTTCGTTCCTTTAATTATCAAAAACATTATTTCTATTTTAGGTTTGACAAATAATGAATATAGATTAGTTTTTGAAAACAATGATTGTTCATTGATCCTAAATGATGAGAACATCGATAAATAAATATTAAATAATGATTTATTCATATTAGATGATGCTTCATATGTCATGAAGCGAGATGAGATAAACAATACATACCTATGGCATTATAGGCTGGGTCATATCTATGAAAGAAGAATCTAGAGGTTACTAAAGGATGGATACTTAGATTCATTTGATTACGAATCATATACAACTTTCGAGTCTTGTCTTCAAGGGAAATTGACCAACTCTTCATTTAATAGAGTTGGAGAGAGAGCCATTGAGTTGCTGCAACTCATACATAGTGATGTGTGTGGTCCCATGTCAACTATGGCCATAGGCGGTTATTCTTACTTCATTACATTCACTGATGATTTCTCTAAGTATAGACATGTGTACTTAACGAATACAAGTCCAAGAGCTTCGAAAAATTCAAGGAATATAAGAATGAGGTAGAAAACCAAAGTGGAAAGAGTATCAAAACTCTTCGATCAGATCGAGTAAGTGAGTACTTGAGTACAGAGTTCACCTAATTCTTTAAAGACTATGGGATCTTGTCTCAATAGACCCCTCTTTATACACCTCAGCTCAATGGTATATCGAAAAAGAAGAATCACATACTATTAGACATGATGCGGCTTATGATGAGTTTCATCGACCTACCTGTCTCATTCTGGGGATACGCCCTAGAGTCTGCAGCTTACCTTCTAAACAAAGTTTCAACTAAATCGATAGTGCTGACACCATATGAGATATAAAAAGGGAAGAAGCTCGATCTTAATGTTGTTAAGATTTAGAGTTGCCCTGCCTACGTTAGGAGACACAACCCCAACAAATTGGAATCAAGGACAAAATGGTGCAAGTTCATGAGATACCCCAAGAAAACTTGTGAATATTATTTATATCATCTCAAGGACCAAAAGGTCTTTTTTGCTAAGAGGACAGTGTTCCTTGAGAAGGAACACATTCTTAGCGAAAACAGTGAGAGCGTGATAGAGTTGAGCGAGGTTGGAGAACCTAACTCGAGCACAATTCTGCAGGTCGAGTCTATTCAAGTACCTAGCACATAAGTTACAACTTTGCATAGGTCCGACAGAATACCCCTCTCCTGAGAGATATGTGGGACATATCAGAGGAGAGGATATTGAGGATGTTGATCCTCAGACTTATGATGAGGCTATTAAGAATATAGACTCCAAGACGTGACTAGAGGCCATAAGTTTCGAGATGAATTCTATGTACTCCAACATAGTTTAGAACTTAGTTGATGCACCTGAGAGTGTTGTACCCATTGGTTACAAGTGAATCTTCAAGAAGATCGGAGTAGATGGAAAGGTAGAGACCTATAAGACTAGGCTAGTAGCAAAAGGGTATCGTCAAAGTCAAGGTTTTGACAATGACGAAACCTTCTCACTCGTAGCCATGCTGAAATCCATCTGAATTCTGTTGGTCATTATAGCACATCATAATTATGAGATCTGGAAGATGAACGTGAAAACCGCATTCCTCTATGGCAACTTCGAGGAGGAGGTGTATATGATACAGCTAGAGGGATTCATGTCCAAAGAAAGTCTAGATAAAGTATGCAGATTGCTTAAATCCATTTATGAACTAAAGGAAGCTTCCCGAAGTTAAAACATAAGATTTGATAAGACAATCAAATCTTATAACTTCGTTGAGAACGAAGATGAGTTTTGTGTGTATAGAAAGGTAAATGGGAGCGCTATCACCTTCTTGGTGCTATATATGGATGACATCTTAATCATTGGGAATGATGTAGGAATGTTCTCCACAATTAAAACTTGGTTATCTAGACACTTATCTATAAAGGACTTAAGAGAAGCATCCTATATTTTAGGGATTCGGATCCATAGAGATAAATCTAAGAGGATACTTGGCTTGTCCAAATCCAAGTACATAGACATCATTATCAAAAAATTTGACATGAAAAATTTCAAGAAATGTCTCATACCAATGAGACATAGAATATCACTTTTTAGGAATATGTTCCAAAATATTTCTAAAGAAAAGGCACACATGGATAGGATACCCAATGCCTCTGCGATGAAATCTATCATGTATGCTATGCTATGTACCAGGCCTGATATAGCACATGCTCTCACTGAATCAAAAGGAGTTTTGAGTCAGAAGGGGTTCTAACAGGTGCAACTCACGGCCAGCTCAGTTTTGGGACTAAAGGGTCACACATATATGGTGGATGACACGACGAAAAGAGGATTGAATATGTGATATCCAATAAGCCCCTGTTTTATTAAATCAGTTGAGTGACCTAATAAAAGTTTAAAGTGGATAATTGGCTAGAGATCCTATTTCCATTAAGCTAATGATTATTGGATCCAATATCCAATATACTAGGGTAATTGGATGGCGATCAATACCTAATAGGGCAAGATCCATTAAGGTTAGCAAAAAGGGTTCTCTATAAAAGGGATATGGGACTAAAAGGGTTACAAGGCTAGACCCCATAATTGTCACCTCCAATACTTCTCTCCCTGATTCTTCCTCAACAGACTACCCGCCTCTCTGATGCGAGAGGGTAGCTAGAAGGATTGCCTCTACTGCGTGGTGTGGTGTGCGAAAATGAGAAAAGAACACGTCATGAGAAGAGGTGCGTCGTCACCTCATCCGTCATGTGGATCACCGTTAGAGAGGAGAACGCGAGATCACATTCATCCACGGACTGGGATCTGCAGATCAGGTATCTGCAAATCAAGAATATACAAGTTCCCTTAAGTGAGAGTGTCTCACGAATCTTATGTAATTTTCGATTTCACAAGTTTTTCGCTCCCTATCGTCGCACACGATTCGATATAAATCTATTTTAGGGAAACTGATTTTTGTTCTATTTTTTCGTTGCTCATGCGATGGTCTCCCAGGTTTCCCAACAAGGAGGACCAGGAGAAGGAAGAGGAGAGAACAGGATAGGAGAGGGGAGTAGAGGAGAGAACAAGAAGAGTAAAGGGAAAGAGAAGAGAGAACAGGAGATGGGAAGAGAGAGGAAAAGAGAGGAAGAGAGAAAACAGAATGAAGAATACCAAAGGAGCAATAAAGCACATGTAGGAAGTGAAGAGGCGAGGGCTCGATACCTTGTTGCACGGGAAGTATATTCTTTTTTCTTTTTTTTGGCCTTTATACAAGCACTATTGAGGGAACTCAAAAAACCCAAGCCAACACATATGGTCAACTAATTTTTACAACATAAGCCCATCAGCAATCAGGTTCAGTAACTAGGCTAACTCCAGGCTAGATATAGGTTGCAAGATCGTGCAATTTTAAGGTCTAAATCATGTTTACAACAAGGTTCGCCGAACCGTGCCGTCGAAACGTTTCGACGCCTGGCTCTGATGATGCATGGCATCACGCGTCGAAGGCGGTATCTGAGGGTGTACCGCTTTCGGTACATCTGATTTCACCGATTTATCCCTCAAAAAATACACGAAAATTAAAAAAAGTTAGGATAGAGTTTTTTCAAGTTACAAAATAAATATAGTAATAGTATAAGTTTAGCAAAATCAATGTAAATTAGGTAAAAATAACATCATATATCTTTTTTTTTTTTTTTTTTTGAGGTAGTCTTGTTCGAGGTTAAGATATTTATTTCGTTGTAGATTGAAATATCTATAGAAAAATCAGTTGAATTGTTAGACTATTTTGTTATAATATAAACTCTAAAATTCAAATGAATTAAATAATCATATATCTAGATATACCTGATTGTTAATTCTACCACCAAAACGAACAACGGGCCTCCACGGGTGGTGGATCGGGATCCTCGATCCGATACATATCAATATGATCGTTTGTTGGACCCAATCATGAAATTGATCCCATGACATAGTGTATTGATACCGTATGCCATTGATGCATCAATGTGGTACCGATCGTGGATTGATCGTCATAAATCATATTTGTCCGAAGCGACTCTTGGCATATATTGGGTGTTGTTACGTATCATCTTTGTTGCTTTCGAGAAGGATGACCAACTATCACCATCTTGTTGTTGCCCGTATGATTTCTTCATATCGATGGTGGTGTGAATCGATGAGTCTCTTTTCTGCGTGTCTATATCATGTATGCTCTCATCGCGTTTGTTCATATTCATCCACTTTGCCTTCCCCTTCCCCTTCTCCTTTCCCTTCCACAAGCATAAACTTGACCGGTTACCTTGTCGAGTTCCCATGATCTGAATCTTGAGTGGCATGTGTAAAATATTGCTCCTCGGTCCATTCACCACCCTCAAGTTGTGCGAGGCGAGACCAACGATCGCCCGGTATCACCGCCATCATCCGTTGAGGCACTGCTTTGTCCGTGTTCTTTGTCATGTCTCCTGGACCGAACGAGAAAGAGAATGTGATTGAGTTTATGAGAGAAAAAAATGTTTGAGAGAGTTTTTAAAGAGTATAATGAAATAGGGAAGAGAAGATTAGTTTAAATAGGAGGAGAAATGGCTCCAACGGTCAATTTGATGGTTGGACACATATCTTCTTAAGATTCTGGTGTGGTAACGGTCGATTTCGGCCGATTCACCGAAATGGTACCGACGATTTCGGCCAGATTCTTAAAGTGAATACCGGTCGATTCGACCGCTACCAAAATGGTATCGGGCGGTAACGGTCCGAAATCGACCGATATCGAATAATGTACCGAAATGCGATAACGGTCGAAATTCGGCCGTTACCCCCGATACATGTTTTTTTTTTGTACCGCCTTGGGTAGAGGGCGGTCCAAGCGTCTGCTGGCCGCCTCTCGGGATCCGTGACGTACCGCCATGCAGGGCGATACACATCGGTATGGCGAACCTTGGTTTACAATACCCATGGGAATCAACAACAATCAGAGATAAGTGTCAATCAAATATAAAAACAACTTTAAGGTGTCTCTGAGATCCAATAAAGATAGAAACTACTAAAGGCAATTCGGTGATCATTACAAATGATATTGCCCATTATAGAGCACAACAATGACAAGATTCCTAGTTTAAGGAAATAGTTTAGAGATTTGAACCCTATTTACTCACAAACTGCATCAATGTCCCAGGAGTTGGGACACCTAGAGGGATGTAACCAACCTCAATAACTATTAATAACAACTCCTATGTGGTAACTATCACTTTCATAGTTAAACAATCATAGAATTAGAAAAAAAAATATTTACAAAAGGAATTCTCATAGAATAGGTGCATATTATGATGTCTTACAAAGAAAAGAGTTAGCCAAACATTTTTCTCTAACATTAAAATCTTCAAAAGAGCAAATGTTTCATAACAAAACATGATTGCATCAAACATGTGTTTCCAGTCCTTTTTAACTACTATGCACACATGCAATGAGCATACATGAAATGATGCTATGATAAGTCACATGTAATCACATTATCTTAATTTTGCATTATGAATCAGCGAAGTAATTCTCTTACCACATAGAGAAATTCTATCTTCAATGGAGACAAAGGTTAGAAATTAGAAGCATTGAGTTAATTAACACTAAGACCAAACATAGAAATACAATTTGAGAATTGCTAAGAGATAAATTAAGGTTGTAATTAGCATAGACAATTATGGAGTTTTTGTAAGCAAAAATTTTAAAAATCTTAGATCTATTATTATCCAAGAATAAGATTGATGATGACACTTTGATAATAATAAAAATTTTATAGTTAAAGTAGGGAGAGCTGTTCGGCGATTTGTGTGATCATCATTTGTTCCTTCGAATTACAAGATAGTTGTATGCTTTATGAACCATCATGTTAGATATTGTTGGAAACAACACTCATGAAAGGTTAAGTGTAGTCGAGATAATATTCTAGAAATAAAAATGTGTGGTTACTAGAAAAATATAGAATAAAAATGTTTTCATTTGCAAAAAAAATTAATGTAGAATAGTGAATAACATAAGAAATTTTAATTTAAAATGACATGGACATGTTCAAAAAAAATCTACAACGTAAAGCCGAGATGAGAATGTTAGGAGGTTGTGTGGAATTCATGAAAAAGATAGACTGCAATGTTTTCACCACAAACAATTTGATGTAGCTCCAATAAAGAATAAAACAAAAAAATAAAAATGGTATATACATGTTCAACAGAAATTTACATACGAAATTATTAAAGGAGCTACATTAGTTAAATTAGTAGAAGAAGAAAGGTAAAAGAAAGCCCAGTGGTGAAGATAATACACTTAATAGGGATAATACACTTAAAAAGAGATTTTGGAAAACAATAAAAAGAGATTTAACTACTATTGATTTAAATAGGGATAATACACTTATTCAAAGCTCAGTGGTAAAGATAGATTCATGCAAATGATCCAAAAATGGTGACGACTTGAGACATTAGAGGTGGTTGATATTATGTTCGCTTCTAATAATAAGCTAAATCGGTTCATGCAGTTGGATAAAACAATGTTTATCAATGATCAGGCCACTATTACTAAAAGATACATCTTTTTCAGGACCTCAGGCATAAAACATAAATCAGAATCAAGGAAGTCAAAATCAAAAAAAAAAAAAAACATTGCTTATCCAAACAAAATTATGCTAGATGTCAGTTGAAAAATGTAGACAAAGTCCATGTACTGAAACATTATTAAAATATATATATATATATATATTATTAAATATCATTAGCATGTGGAAAAGGACTATTAAGAAGAGATCTATGCAACAGTGTGTCGAAAATTTCACTAGCCAACCAAAAGTTAATAGCTATACCCACCAGTTTCTTGTTTAGCTTTACCAGAGTTTTGAATATATTTACCTATTTAAAGAAAGCATGCACAAAAAATAAGAAAAAATCAAGGATGAGAATCAAGATATAAAAGAATTCACATATACCATTACCTTTTTGTTGAGCGGGCAATTCTCCGTCTGATTTTTCACCCTTCCTGGTAGTTCTAAACACTAAATCATCCAGTTCTGCTGACACCCAACTTGGCGCACCATTAAGCCATAATGCTTTCTGGGTCTCATTGTGCTTAAAATCTGGGAAGTTGGGGTGCAACTGCATAGCAGGACGAGTAAATTATTAGTTATGACAAATTTCTTCGAAAGAGTGCTAAATGGCATAATATGATTGAAAAATTAGGCACCGATCCTTTCTGCTTAGCCAGCCGATTATCCAACCAATTGTGTGGATTGAGAACAAGATCATCCCATAGGTTTTCAGCAGACTTCTCCATTTTCTTGACACATTCTGAAGGACACAATTTCTAGCATTAGGATTTGATCTGAGTGAGTTCCATTTGAAATTTATAACAGTCACTAAGAAAAACTACCAATATTTATGTCCTTTCTTGAGTTTTTTCTTTATCAAGTGAAAAATCAAATAAACATGAAAAAAAAATTCTAAATTTATTCTTAAATATAGCGATTTAAATGACAAAACTTAATTCCCTAGTTTATTCAAAAAATCATGAACAAGAAGATGCATCCATGTCGAAGAGCATATCAACTCTTCTAATCCACAAGCATAGTTGATATGCAGCAGTAACATACTGTACAACTGAAAGGATATATTATGTATCCTAGCACCTTTATAGGATACTAAAATTCAATATAAGCAAGATACTTCACATACAACCTTCTCAAAATCCTTGACCTTGAGCACTCCCACTGAAGAACTAGATCAAGTGGTGTTGTAGTCAATATATTACTTCAACCACACCCCTTCACATAATGCTCAGGTTACTTATTACTGATCCATGGTTCCACCATTCGGCACAGTCAAGAGGCACAACCTCCATATGCAGAGGCTAAAATTATTTTGCGAGGTCATAAGCACCCACAACTTAATCAAGTCTTTCAAGAAGCAACGGAATCTTTATGTGACAACTGGTCTGACCAAATCAAGATGGGTATCATAAATTGCCACAAAAGGATCATCTTCGACAACAGATCTACATACTCTAAGCTTTGTCTAATCCTGACACTAATTTCGAGGCAAGTGAACAACTAATGGACACATCTTTGTGTGTTTTTTGAACACCATGAACAACCCATTATAAAGACATAATGATGAATATTAATGACATCCCATAGTCCCGGTGGTGAAGGCACTAAGCATCAACATTTTGTTGATAATCATCAATATTGGGTGAATGCAACCTGAAATTGCCATGGGGGAGGCTCCCACAACTAGGTGTCAAAATGAAGGATACATTTACCATTTTGCTAGATTATCTGATGGGAAAACCTTATGGAACCACAATCTATCCTCTGAATTTATTGTGGTCACAGAACCATAATGCATATCCTGCATTAGGATGACACTTTAAAAGAGGTTGCACATGGACTAGGTGTACCACCTTATATGCACTGCTAGGGTAGAGATCCATCCCTTTTTGCTAGATTATCTGATGAGAAGACCTTAGAGAAGCACAATCTATCCTCCAAAATCATTGTGGTTGTAGAACCATAATGCATATCCTACATTAGACTGACACAAGAAAAAAGATGGCACATGGACCAGGTGTACCGCCTTATATGCACTGCTAGGGTAGAGTTCCATTAGGGATTCACTAATATGAAGATATCCAAGTCCTTCCTCCATATAAATGACCAGTGATAGAACACTCAGATGTCCGAAGAACTTCATATGACATGTGAAGTTTTCATTGTTTTTAAACTTTGAAACATTAATAGATATCATATCATTTGTCTGATGTCGTCAATTACTACCTCAACCATGCCTACCAATACCAGTACTACCTACCAACGGATGATGATAACTTGGTTGTCATTCACAATGTCAGAACTAAGTTATAACTAGATTTCTCAAGTACAACATGATATGGCATGTTTTGGAACCCCGGAAACGTCACCACTGACGCCACACACCAAGTCAGAACCGTACCGAGAAGCTGTTCCACCTGTCCCATCCCAAGAGCTCGGGTGGTGCCGTCTGACACTGCTCTGCATGTCCCGGACGCAGCGGCCGATCAAAAGTCCTGTCCTGCCCCTCGAGGGTCAGCGACCACGCGCTACCGACCCTCGTGCAATAGTATAAAGCCCTTGGCCGACCTCCGGCCAAAAGGAGGGAGACAAAAAAAATACAATCCACCCCACACTGACTTGCTCGTCGGAGGGGCCACAACCGGGGATCACCTGACGAGGGCCATTTTTTGCAGGCGGACGACCACCCGCAAGCGACGAGCATCTCAACCCGGGAATCGCCATCCAGTGTACGAGTACGAGCTGCCAACCACCCCGGAGACGAAGAGACCCGGCTCATCATAAACGGCGCCCGGATCCCGACCGACGTCCCCAAGGTGAGTTGTCAACCGGCCCGGCTCCCAATCGACGCCAACCAGCACCCCGTCGCGAGGGCTCGGTCGACCGCGATGTCCAGCTCAGCCAACAAAAGGCTCCCGACATCGACCCGTGAACCAAGCCGTGCTGACTCATCAGCCACGGTATATTTGTCCGTTAACACAACTCATTCAATTAGTGAGGTATAGGAATACTTTATTGTTTTTTGTATACTTTCAATTTAAACACTTAAACAACCAACTTATAACATATGTTTCCTTTAAGGGTAACTATTTAAAGCCTATTTCACGTTCAATATTAACTGTCATGACAATATTATCAATGGATTCTTCATCAATATAATATAGATAACCAACCAACATACTTTACACACCTTGACCCACCTCCAATCTAGCATAACAAACCTTTTAATACTGGTAGCCATAGAACCTTTTAATACTGGTAGCCATAGAACCTTTTAAGTACGCGCATATACAAGTTTTAGAACTATAG
Source organism: Musa schizocarpa (assembly GCA_900464855.2). Classification (NCBI taxonomy): domain Eukaryota; kingdom Viridiplantae; phylum Streptophyta; class Magnoliopsida; order Zingiberales; family Musaceae; genus Musa; species Musa schizocarpa. The sequence continues at coordinate 31,876,119 of LS990919.1, forward strand.
ATTTGTAATGCATGTATCATGTACAAATTTCATGCACTTTTAAAAGTTCTATAGAGATGTTCTTGACATATAGTCTATCTTAAGTTTTTAAAAATATATTCATTCGTTATCGAGTGCAAAAAACTAATAACAAGGTTTCATAGGGATCTATTGGGTCTGAGATCAGTATTAATTGGTTCAACTAGTACCAAACAATACCATGACTAGCAAAGATTCTAGTTTTGTCCATGAGATCAGTATTATATTTACCAATCCAAGCCTGAACCAAGCATGTTCATGCAATATGACTTGATACAAAAAAACCACTCAACAACCAGCACCAAGTTGTGTAAAGTAGTAAGCCTACTGCCCGCTATAAAAATAAACCCGAGCTTCCTCTAAAGCACCATTTGTATCACTACCCATCGTCCATGGCATCACCTTGAGAATTAAAATACTCGCCTTTAATTGCAGCTGCCTCGTCCACATCACTTTCTTGACTAGCGAAGGGTTCGCCCTTGGGTGTCGCCACCTTGGCCATGTCTTCTCCTTAGTTGACAACCTCCTTCCCTCCACCACAACCTGTAAGGCCCTCACCCTCGAGCATCATCGCCTAGTCCACAACCCAGTCGGCCAACAACCTGACCTCACTCCACCATAAGTGTAGTTTTATCTCTCTACTCTTAAGGCTGTAGGCATCTCCACTAGTAACTGCCAATACTAAACCATACTGACACTCGAATACATTAGGTATATCGGCATCATGCTGGTCTGAGAGCACTGACTGATATTGATACTGATAAAGATTTTAATCCTTGGTATCCAAAAATAGAGATAATGGATCAATACTTCAAAGTTTGCTACATACATCTCTTCTCCGACATGTTATGTACAAGAAAAGGAACTACCAATGTTAATTTTTTTTATTATAATGGCATTAGTGAGGCCCTTCGAGTTGTTTATCTTTTAGTATCAAAAGATCAACTATCACATTTTCATCTTTCTAAATATGCATGGAAGTTGTCATATATTGGATTCCTCAACAATATTTAAGGTTTATTACACCACATGGAAACTCAATCTTGTAACACAATAACTCTTCAAGCCCAGGTTTAGTTATTTTATACTTAAGGGCATAAGCTTACTATTTAAATATTTTTGGAATCTACTTAGATTTGAGTATATGATTCAATAAGATCCATTTTTCTGTTGGTTTGTCTAAACTTCAAGAATTCATTAACCATATGCTATCAATAAAAGACAATTTTCTTTTGGTTTGTCTAAACTTCATTTATTCATTAAACCTATTAGATTCAATTCATTTTCTACAAGTAGAATAGAAGCTATGGAATGTGTGCTTTCCAATAAAAACCCCAAAACATTTGTTGGGCCTCTAACCAATAGGCGATAGCAACCATGAGGATAGATGAGGAAAATTATAAAAAAAGGTTACAGCATGACCACACGAATGACCATTTGAAAACAAAATGTTACTTACTATGGTTATTGAAAACAATGGCCATATGTTGCCTTTGATGCCCATCCCAGTGTCGTTTTCCTGTTTTAAACAGAAAACTAAATATATTATATGACATTATAATGTTATGTTCATAATGCAATTTTGATAAACATGGAATCCACATCCAAATTAAGTTGAAGTAAATGCTTGTACAAAAATGTTTCTAATAAAACATTAATGACTTGTGCTACACAAACTAACCAGGTGTCTGAATGGAGATTATTAGGAGGATATCATGAACATTTTATGTTAAAGAGGACCCATCTCTAGTTAAAGAGGCACTTGAATCAAGCATATGATGTTCCAAAGCAAGGACACCATCTCTATAAAGACAATGGTCCAATGCTTGTAAACATAATAACTTGTTAATTGAACTCATATCACAAACTTGAGCTGTAGAGTCGTTGATCTCAGTTTTGTAGTTAGTCATGAGATCTACACAGAGGCTATACAGAAGAATCTCCTTTCTTCACAAGATCTACACAAAGGCATCTTCCATTTAGACAGTAGATAAGATTTTTCACTCTTGAAAACATTTTGGATAATTTATTATTTAAGAGGCAAGCCTTGGCAACATGATAAATTGCTGCTTTGCAACATGATGACTGGAGTGAAAACCTCCTCTTCACTCACAAGAGTAAAGCCTTCTACACTAACTCTACTTAGACTGCATTGGCAAATCTTTGATTACTTGCAAAGCAGCACAATGCAGGATGAAGACATATAAAAATAGAAAAGATGACTAATGCCAAGTGGCCAAGAAAAAAAATTTCATTTATAAAAAATCAAAAATCAATATTTTTTAAATTTTCCAAAGATGTATTTTATTTAATAAAAAGGACTTGTTAGTGATTCATTCACAATACTCTTTAAAGGGAAAAAATAAAGACAAATTAAAGATCAGTTTAGTTTATATAGGTTGCGTTTGGGAACATATTTGAAATGTGCGCTGAGGGCTCAATGAATATTTTAAATGTGAATTGGTATTTAATAAATTCTTTCCAAATCGCATCAGGCCTGGATGCTACATTGGAAATGCTCAAAATTTTAGCGCTATCTTAGGGTAGCATCAGCAATTCAACATTTGTAGGGTGTAATATAATTTTTTAAATTCTGAAAATATCCTAGGAGTTTATCTAAAATTACAAGATTGCCAAAATGATTTAATGAGAAACCAATATAATTTATATTTTTTAAGTCAAATTTTATTTATTTATTTTTAAAGATTATTTTATATTTATTTATACTATTATATTTTTTATTTATTATATATTTGGGCCATATGAAATTTTCATAATAGTTTATTTATTTATTTATTTTTAATTTAAATAAAAAAAATATGTATTCACTTTTGAATAAATATTAAAAATATTAGAAGGGTCAATTTGCCATAAAAAATTTGATGGGCTTTTAAAATACAATTTTACCAAACAAAACCTATGTCAATTCACATTTAAAATATAATTTTAATATGTTGTTTATCAAGCACTCAAAGCATTCCACAGCTACACATTCATTCAAGCTCTTTCTTTAATTGCACATTAAAAATAAAAATGTATTCTCAAACACAACCATAATAGTTTTAGTTCATTAGGCTCTTTTCCAATGCAACTTTTATCAAGTCTTTCCTTGAAAAATATTGTTCTATCTTGCAAGGATTTAAATATCATACCGCACCGAGGAGTTTCGACATTAAATTCGATGCAGATGCGATCTTATCAGATAATCGAAAGCAGTATACCGATTCGATATACCACTTTCGATTATATATATATATATATATATATATATATATATATATATATATATATATATATATATATATATATATATATATAATTCGACAACGTCGCCTCTCTCTTCTCCTGGCGAGGCGACATCGCTTTTTCCTTCTCTCACGCATGGTGACGTCGCCTTTTATAAAAATATTTTTATATAAAAATATATATATTAATATATATATATATATATATATATTCCGTCCGGTAATGGGCGACCCATGTACCGGTCAGCTGACGAACTAATATGTACCACCCGATATTATTCGAAACTGCATACCTAGTATCTTATATAAATGGTGCAATTCGCCTCCTTTCAATCACTAGTCACTGCACCATCCAGATACCTATCAAAAAATAATGGACACAACTCAAACAAAAGAGTCAACCTACTAAAATTTATCCTCCTCTTGGTTGCCCAACATCACACTCATGATCATTTGAAGTACTTTAATAGTTTAATAGGTTCTTTTTCTTGATCTTGAGCACTTGTTGATGAATTAATATGTTCAAAACTAACATGCAGAGCCCATTGTCACATAAATGCCCTCAACTCAATGCCATTCTTTTCAGCAATTTACTCCAAGTTAAAAGAATCCTGTGTGCAAGCAGGGAATGAGAATGGATGTCCAAATGTGTCAAAATTCAAATTGTGACTCATTGCTCATCTATTCTCCCTTCTCTGTATTCCTCTTTCTAATCTCTCTGTCAAATACGAAGGAGAGCCGAAGAGAAGAGAAGCAGAAAACAATGATAATTTGATGTAACCAATCCCAAAAGATATAATATTCAATGATAATACAGCAAATAATACTTGTAACGAGACTCCTGTAGAACTTAAAACCCCCAAGTAAACTAGGAAGACTTGATAGAAAACTTTCCTTTCCCATGAAATATCATAATTCCACAAAAACTAGCAAAAACTCTTCCAGATCTCTCCAAATAAAACTCTAGATTTTATGCAGTATAGGACCATAATAGGAGATTGGAGAGGAAGAGATGAAGAGAGGAAAAAACATCGACATATTGCTACAATTCGCCTCAGAAGTTACGCAAATTTCATTGATTACCTCATCTTAACCCCAAATAAACTACAATGATTTATGAAAGAAAATAGTTTCCTTTTATGGAAATATCATAATTCCTCAAAACCACAGCAAAGGACTCCTCTCGGTCCATCCAAATATTATTAAACACTTCTTTTAATTACACTAGACAAAAAATTATGATTCTCTAACAATGATATCACCCAATAATAGAATCCTAAAACATTAGGACCAAAGAAAGAAAAATAAACGAGATAATCTGAACAAAATTCCAAGAAAGTAGTAAAAACTCTGATATAAACCTAAACTCTACGGTCTACTCAACATAAGCTAAATAGGATTCAGTTTGGTGGCCTCGCCTAAACCAGACTAATGACCATCATGCATCAAGTATTGAGTAAAGAAATCTACAACAATGATCTTACAGCTGAATATGAACCAAAAATGCAAAAAGAAAAGTCAATGTTTAAACTTCTATAATTAACAATGACAGTATAAAAAATCAAGATGTCCAACATCAAAAGAAATTAACTCCAAACAATAAAATTGAGACAAAAAAAGAAAAATTCATAGAAGCAAGGCAAAGAATCACTTGGATTTTGCCAATTCATGAATGAGATTCCATGCATCAGATAGAAAGTGGGAGTACACATGAAAAGCACAAAAAAAAACTTCCAACAATTTAAAGTCTTTCACACTTCCAAACAGTATCATGCATGCTGCCCATGTATATGGTCACATGACCAGCATAAGCAACCCAAAGGGGCCTTAGCAGACTTGCTAACCTTGCCATGCAAATCAATAACTGGCAAGACCTACCAAAGGAAGGAAAACTATGCATTCTCGTACCAAAGCAATGATGAATTAGTTCTAGTTACGTGCTAATCATCTAAAAAAGGCATTATATTTATTGTTGATCGCAAGCATAATAACAGGAAGCAAGACAAATAAGAAGCTTAAAGAAACACCTAACAAAGCTAAGTTTGAAATAAAATTTATCTTTTTACAAACTTATAAAAAAGGTATTCCTAGCATGAATTTGAAATCACATACTGGAAATGTAGAAGCATTGATCCAAAACACAGGTATTCTCTCAATCTTATGATAGCAAAAAAAAATTATTCATAAAGAAAAACAAAAAAACAAAAATGTCAGAAACTGATACATGAATACAGCCAATTAAAGCAAAATTTATCAAAAGCTATATATTGTGCATTAAATAAAAATATTACCCAAATCCAAAGATGGTTCATCTTTCTCATTTATGTTGTCATCAGCCTTATCTGAATACTTGCTTTGGACAAAATTTAAGCTATGAGCTAGCACCTATGGCATTCATGACAAAACTTTAGTTACCTTGTAGACTTATCTGAATCCTTGTGTAGAAAAATGTATGAGCAACAAGTGGAGATGACAGACGTACAAAGCCTACTAGATATAACTATGGTAGTGAAGTCTAAAATTAGAATATTTAGTAAAACTGAATGACATGAGCATAACTTTCAGAAACAAATAAAATTATTGGAAATTCAAGTGCAAACAAAGTTACAAAGGCATATCAACAACAGGCTTTTATTTCCAACAGCTTGGGTCGACTATGTTGACCCTTTGCTCATTTAATTCCACAAAGAAACACACTCCAAGAATCCTGTTACCATTATATTCTTACCTAATTTTCCAACGAGAAACTAAAAAAGAAATTGAATTTGATTTCACATATAGTAGAATGAAATGAATGCAAAGGAAAAGAACTTTCCAAAGTGACCTTAATCTGAAACCTGTAGCCCATTGTTATGCACAAGATAATTAGTTCTTCTGTCCCTCTACTTGTTCGATTTTTTATCCCTTTATTTGTTCAATTTCTTATTTCATTTGTCTCTACATGCTTCCTTTCATTTTCTGCGATGACACATTTTTAGTTTTACCAACAACAGAAACATAATTACTTTTGGAAGAAAACACCCTCAATTTTTTTAGAATGTTAACTGAGGATTTGCATAAGATGTTATTTGTGTTGGAAACCAAAGTTCTTGTTTTTCATAAATGTATTTATCATCACATCTAAGGAGTCTACATAATATTTTAGCAAAATAGAGTTGGTTAAGGGCCATAAGTTTGTGAATTTTCTTAGATGTCTGTTGTTTATGCAGGAAATCAGACCTCTAGTAGTTTGCTTGTTGCATTGCATGTCACAGGTCTAAGGGCTACTAGATGATTCCCATCTTGGTTGAGGGCCATATATGTTTAATTACTTTTCTTTGATGGTGAGGGGATTTATAATTTATGTCAAAGTTTATGAATCATATGGAATATATCTGTCCAAAAGATCTTCTACCAAATTGAAGGCAGGTAATACCCTGGTAAAAAGGCATTGGTCAAGGACCACATAACAAAAAGTCAGTATCACACTAAACAAAAGGCTATAAACCATGAAAAGAACAAATGAGAAGAAATACCCACTACAATAAGCACTCAGTATGAAAAGCAGGAGTAACTAAGTTGGTAAGCAGTGCAAGAGTTGTTCTGCATAACTACAGAAACAACATAAAGTTTAAAATGTGCAAATGACAACATCTCAACTAGGCCCGTCAACATGACATGTGAAAGAAATAGTTTTAAGGAGGGTGTAAAATGTTGCATTTGCTTGTTTGGATTGATAAGGTGACAATATCAAATATAAGCTCATTTTTATATACATATAAGGTTTGAGATAGACCTGACCTCGGTTCTGGAACTGGCAGTTCTGGTTCCTAAATTTTGGGAACCAAAACCGAACCATATAGGGGCCAGTTCCAATTCGAACCGACTTTATTATTTTTTTATAAAAAATAATTTAAAATCGGAAAAAAGCACACATTTTTTAATTGTGAACCGTTGGTTTGAATTGGAACTGGAACCAGCTATTTCGGTTCAAGAACTACCGCCTTTGGTTCTCAAAAACTAGGAACTGTAATTGAACTACCATGGTCCGGTCCCGGTTCAGTTTGAAACCGACGAACCAACGGGCTGATTCGGTTCTGGTTCCAACTCAGTTCTAGCCTCGTTCGGAACCGTTGTCAAGGTTAGTTTGAGAAAATAAAAATTTTCTTTTAAATGAAGTAGGAATGGATTTATGTTATCCATGCAATTAGACCTTTGGGATTATATGTCATGGGGAATTAAAGCAAGCAACTTTATACAGGCAGAGGTATTTTAATCGCATCGAAAATCAGGATATTTCCTCCCATCAATAGTCATCATCATAGCATTTAATAAGCAAGATGTTGCTTATTAAATAAACATCATAAAAAAATGATGTTAAAAAATTCATAGTAAAAATTCATAGATAAGATGGTAAAAAATTGGCAAGTAATTAATTGCTCTACAAAATGATAAGATTACTGAACTTTTCAGACTAATGAAATCATTAGCCTCAATAATTTATTGAGACAAAAAAAGAGATATCTAAGCTACCCAACCCGCACCTCCTAGCTCCTAGACCAAACCAACACAAACTTGGATATCTAAGCTACGGTATAGATAATTCGTGCCTACTCTGACTTTTGTGAGACATGCAACAAACAATAATAGATCTCATCAAGATGGCATAGCTTAAATTCACATTGGCTCAAATAGGTGAGGAATGGGCATAAAAGAAAAAAATGGAGTCTTTGGTACAATCGAAATGGTGGCAGTTCATGTGGATAGAAGATAGGACAATCACAACAAAGATCAAAATAGACAATAAAGTTCAATTATCTTATCCTATAAAGTTCCTACCTAAAACATTAGTTTGATAGTGGTTTGTTTGACTTGCTTCAAGTTCAAAATCTACTCTTCATACAGATTTCATTTGCAAAAAAATAAATCCTTTCAAGCTACTGAATTAAAATAAAAGATAAAAAATAAGTTCGAGCAACAAAATTTGAGGATGTCATTATGCATACCAGTCATAAATAAGAAGAAAAATTATATTGCATACTTGGCAATTCAATGGAACAACGCTTGAGTCAACAGAGCAAATTACAAACTCACCAGCCATATCAATCTTTTCCAGTTCATGTGGCTACTCCATGCAACAAAGTTGGGCATATACTCAACCAACTTGTGTTCAAGTAAAGTCAGTATTCAAGAGCATGTGGAAAGGCCTCCATGCAAATGGTGGTGAGGCAGCAATGCGTAAGGGGTGACTTGACAGAAAACAGTAATGCAGACAGAGGAGATGATGCTCTACAGCAATGCGATGATGAAAGGATTTAGGAAATACAAGATCATGCCACCACCACCACATGATGACAATAGTTGGATAATCAAGTCGAACTTATAGTTCTATGCACAGAACAAATTCGTCAAAGAAATTTTGAGAGCAAAGATCAACATACAAAGAAACTTCAAAGAGGAACTACATAGCTAGTGATGCATGAAAGAAATTTTAGAAGAAAAAATAGATTCAAGGGAAAAAAAGTTTATATATAATACATGTATGTACATATACATACATACATACATATATGTATATATATATACATATATGTTTACACACACACACACACATATATATATATACACTTTGATGCTGAACTGGATACTAGTTGCTTGGGTTGCCAGACCTCCCAACGGAAGTTAGTGATAGAACATGACCTTCTTTTTTAGAACTTTTTTTATCCAAAGGGACAAGAAGGGTGTTTTGGTCTATCAATCAGAGAAGTAATCTACCAACCTAAATAACTTTATTGCATAAAAAGAATATCACATTCAAACATAAGACCTTTGGCTTGCATCCTCTCAGACATATTGACAAATGAGATGTCTTGTGCAGAAGAACTTCCCAATCTATGTGATTACTACACCCTCCCAAAACCCAACACTAGATACCCCGTAACTTTCTGTCTGCATATGATTCCCAGAAAAACAAATTGCCTAATATATATAACCATATTAGGGCATTTAAACTTTAAACAGATTAGTTGGACTTTGCAGAATACTGCATCTGAAAATAATAATAAAATAGAAAATATAAGCCTAACACCACTAGGACTAGGTAAGGAGAGTATTGGACTCAATCTATCCTCTTCCTTCCTAACTTGACTGGGAGTGAATTAAGCAGGCTCAGGTTGCTTCGTAGCAGCCCAAACCGAGTTTGTCAGGCTACTATTTTGCTGACTGGAGCTCATGTCCAACCCATGAAATAATGCAGGTTGGGCTCGAGCCAAAGCTAGGTTGAGTCACCTACGTTGCGCATCCCTAGAAATTAAATTCTAAAAAAAGAAGAAAGGCTTGAAAATTTCCCAATTGTCCCTATGCTTTTCAGCCAAATTAATTTCAAAAGAGATATTGATGTGTTTACTATCTACAGTCCAATTCCAAATTATTCCTTCAATTAAACTCAACCAATTCCTGATATTTGATTTAACTAACAAAAAGGCTTACTTAGTTCTAAATACATGCTGCGTCACCCTTCATTTATCTAATGACTATTTTACCTTCTACAGGTCAGAGAATATGTGTTCATAGAGAAATTGAACATGTTGCAAAGTTAGGTTTTCATACTTCTCAGCTGGTTGCTTATTTGTCCTTGCTAGACCTAGTAACCTAGATAGCATCTCCATATCAACCAAAAGACATCTTATAATGAAATTAAAAAAATGTTATGACAGCATCACAAACAAAATAGACATCAAACAAGTAATCCTCTCTTTACACCGCTTACTATTCATTGCAATAGTTTAATTGTCCAATGGTAACATTATGGTTCCAATGGAAACATCATCCATACTGACACATTCCCATACAAATTCATACACATTAAGTGTAGATATACAATAGTACAAATATGACTAACTTCTACCTGGAGGTTAGTATGGGCATCTTCAATTGCATGAGGTGGTGCATGTCCACTTAATTGTCCAGTCACATAGATCACATCATTTACCTTCAAGTGACAAGCAGCAACCTGCGCCAAATCACCTTGAAAATTTACTGGGATCCTGATAAAACAGAAAACACAAATCAAGATAAACACAAAAGGTATAAATTATAACACCTAACTCAAGGTCAAAGAAAACAATCTGGTAAACAGAGATCACAAATAAAGAAATACTAAAAAGAATTTAATTTTTTGTAACAAGTCAAAGCACCGTTGAAAAAACAAAAGGCACACTCCAAAAACTCAACAGGAAACAAGGACCTATTAGTCAGATTTTTGGTTTCACTGCCATTTTTAACACATTTTTGTTCATACTTTCATTTGTATAAATTCATGCAATTATTTTGAATGATAGACTGTTACGAAAGTGGACAGAACCCAGTTCACTAGAATTAAAAAAAAAGAATAAAAATAACCAAAACATAGAAATATATAAGCATTTAATGCTTTGATAACAAATTAATTGGAGTCGATGAAAGCTGTGCCAATAGCCTTAACTAGAGCTAAGAAAGGACTCTAGCGAAGGTTTTGTCAAATTAAATGGTGCTTCCACTACAAAAAGTCTAGCAGATTTACATATGCTAATGAAGACAACACTGACCTATGGCAGTCACCCTGCTGAGGGACTCAAAAGCCAAGGTCGCTTATCGAGCTCCAATAAAGGCACCACTAGCCACTAGCAGTGGCAATCCCGCAACCAATCGCACGGGCAGAAGTCTTGCTTGGCACTAGCTGAGCCACCAAATAATTGTTAAGCCCACATGCTTTAAAATGTTTATCAATTAGTTGAGTGCTGGGAGTTTTTGATGCAATGTTTCAGACATCTAAGACCTTACTTCCCCTCTATAAATATATCTGGAGCTAGTCATTTTGAGAAAAAGTTTAAAGTCTTTTTAAAGCATTATTTAATATATCTTCTTGAGCTTTGTTTGATATTTCTTAGTTTTACACTTGACCATATTCTTCTATGTGGTGCTCATTTTTAGTGAGAAAAAAAGTTTAAACAACATGCTAGTGTTTTTTTCCTCTTTCTTTGGTTTTTCTCTTGTTGTGAAGGTTGGCTTGGCAGGCTGTGCTTCATGATGGTGATGCAAGAATTGGCTCTTGAGCCCGAGAAAAAGGTTGTCGATCTCTCTCATGTCGAGATCGTACGACTCAGAAGGAGGACCCTCCCGGGAGTGCTGTTACTTGTTAGGGATTGCCCTTTAATCCCATAAAGGATAACACCAATTGCAATTGATTTGATTTTCACTGACAAAGAGGAGCAAATAATGAAACAGCCAGCCTAAAGGAGTTAAGAAGCCTAACAGTGGATGTAAGCTTGTTTGCCTAAATCAATATAAATCGTTTGAGTTTCCATCTTATCCTCTTATCTTCCTTACTTATATTTGCTTATCGGGTATCTTGAATATACACTGTGTGGGTTCCTTAATAAAATTTCATCAAATGACAGTTGACTCTCTCTCTCTCTCTCTCTCTCTCTCTCTCTCTCTCTCTATTATCTTGGTTGATTATTTAATCATTTTTCTTAAATATAAACGTGTATATTGTGCTAAACATCATATCACAAACTTATTTACTCATTGAGAATAATCACGACCATGCTTTCCTTTATTTAGCTGAGGCTATATTATATCTTGAAAACCTTTTGTTTATTAAAAACCATTTGCACGAGGGCATAAGTACTTCGATAGCACTAGTTCAAACTTTGTTAGTGTCATTTCAATCCATCGATTTACTTGTTTTAGAACCCTTGTACATTTCTTAAGTATAGGATTTCTGCAGCTGCATGATTCGTTTCACCTAAGCTTTCTCTGCTCAGAAGGATATTACTTAAAAGTACCAAGTGACAGCGACCTAAAATGGCAATACGCACATTCCAACCACAAGCATTCACGGTAGACTCAATCATGCTGAATTTTACTCAAATGTAAACCCCTCACGTCCTCAAATCACTAAACATGAAGGTTTTTTCTAAAAGTATTTCTTCTTTAAATAAATGAGAAAAGAATGATTAGAACGGACGTTTTGGTCCACTGCCATTCAAGAAAAGATCGTACCAGAACTGATGGAACCCCGTGGTCTTCTTGGAGGCAAGAATCGACACCGCAGTGTATGCGCCATTGGGCAACGTCTGCAGGTCAACCGGCACGCCCACGGTGCCGATAAGATGAACCTGGTTGGCGACCTTGGATTGGAAAGGTATCTCGCTCGGGCACCGCGGGTCCAACGATTCCTCCTCCCGGGAGGCGAAAGCAGGGGACGTAGCGACGGGTCTCAGAGGGTCAGCCTCTGGCTTAGGTTTGGAGGTTCTTCGATAGGTGCGCTTCGCCGGCGCGACGGAGTCAACAGAGAGATAGGCGAGTTGGAGGGCGGCGAACGGAAACTGGCGGAGCGATAGCCATTTGTTGGACCGGCGGCAGTGGGAGGATACCACTCTAGTGATGGCTCGAGAGAGATTCATGATGGAGAGAGAGAGAGAGAGAGAGAGAGGCTTGGTGAGACAAAACCCTAGGAGGAGGGATGAGCCAAAACCCTGAAAGAGGACCCTATAGAGAGGCGATACGAACCGACGATGGCAATAAATATATTAAAATCTCATTATTAAAGGCGGTTGCCACGGGCAATCCTTAGCAACTCTCACTCATTATCATCCCTTAAAAAGAATATATATATATATATATATATATATATATATATATATATATATATATATATAATCAGACTAAATATAATCCGTCAATTATTTTCTTATTTATTAAGGTTTTAGTTATTATTATTTTATATAAATCATTGTCATAAGCATAGATATCAGAACCCTTTTTTTTTTTCTACTCTTCGAAACCTGAGCTTTATTGACATTGCTTCGACATCAAAACCCTAGCTCCGATCATCTCCCAAAGAAGAAGAAAATTAGTGTATAAAAAGAGTTAAAAGAATTTATTGAAATTAAATAATAAATTAAGAATATTTATGTTCAATTAAAAGAGGCATCGATGGTTAAAATTTTTTAAAATAAAATTATAAATAGTAAAATTATTTTTTCATGTAAAACCCTCCGTTCTCCTTTGTTCAATTTGCTGGTTTTCTTAGTTTTCCCATGTCACGGCATTCTGGTTCGCTGAGAGGTTGCGGTCCGGTTTGCCTGACCCGGAAGCCAGTTAAAAGATCTTTAGAAAATAATATGACTGTCTCATTTTTAGAATTTTCTTATCCAAAATATACACAAAACCTGCTTATGACAAAACACTCAAAATTTGATATCATTTAACAATAGTTTTTGTCAATTATACTATTTTCGTGATGCGGTACAACTATCTTATATTTTTTTTGCCTCAAAATAGTACCCAACTAATCTCCTTTATCACAAAAATAGACAAAACTGAATTTTTTTTTTTGTTCGTTAAATAGTAAAAAAAATAGTGTTATTGCTTTAATCAAGAGTATTTAGTTAAAAATATAACTACTAAAGAGATAAGTTTTCAGTTTAAAACTCGTCCTATAGAATTTGAGCAAACGTAGATTTAATTTAGTGACGATGTGGTCACTTACAAAGGTTCCAACATACAGATATTATAATAGTTTCGTTTCTGTTTTCCAACATACAGCAAAGAACCTTTCGCAGAAGAATAAACAAAATCGGATAGAAAGTCTTGGTCGGTTTTTTTTTTTTTTTCTTTTCAAATACTGTAAGTATTTCAAACTTGAATATTTTCAGCATAAAATGCATCTAATAAGTATCATTATCAAAAAGACAAATTATGAAAATAATACACTTGCTTCAATCTTGTGGTTGGTTTCATTAGCCTAAGATTTATATAACCATACTACTTTATTATTATGAAGACGTCCTGCAAAATTTGCAAATTTAGATTTAAGTCATTAAAGGTATGATTAGTTACAAGGTTTGTTTTCTTAGAAACTGTATAATTAATCATAATTTCATCATTATGAAACTTTGTAACCGATCATACCTTAATCTAAATTTTATGCTGTATTTTTATGATAGAGAAGTCTTGTGAGTAAATTTTAGGCCACAAACTCAAAATTAAAACAATTATACTATTTCCCCAAATCCTTATAACTAGTTTTAACTTACTAAAGTTATCTAATTTATCCATTTTCCTTCCACGTACATGAAAAGTCTTTGTGATGCTGATGAGGTTCGTTTGTTATATTTTATTTTGAGACCAAAACACTCATGAATCTCGTAACAAACCAAAACTTCATTAAGTAATATCCAATTTTATTAAACTCCCCCATTGTGGGTCTTTGTGATGTTGGTGTTCTTTGGGACAAAACCCAAATTGTGATAATCTCACTGAAAACCTCTAACTTAGCGTATCATCACTAAATTGAATATTAATTTACTCAAATTCTGCTTAAACCAGCTCGGTGGGTATATTTTAACTCAATAAGCTCAAGATTGGAGCAGTTACACTAATTTTAAAAAACCTTATAACTCAAAACTTCAATATATAATATCCATTTTTTCACTATGAGTGTAATTGTGATAAAAAAAATAAAAATAAAAATAAAAATCCCGTGTAGGTACGCCGGGCTAAAAAATCCAAGAATGTGATAATTAATTCCAAAAAATTAAATTTGAAATAAATGGGACTAAATAGAAAAATATAGGCTTTGATTTTAATTAGAATATTTATTCGAATAGATTTTGATGTGATTATATTTCTAAAAGGAGTTTTGAGTTCTAATCACACTCTACAAAGAAGGAAATAAATAAAATTTAATTATTAATTATTAAATTCATGACCTTATGATACAATTAATTGGAATCTCTTCCTCCCCCATCCCCATCATGTTGTAGTTCCCGACTCTCTTAATTTTATGATTATGGTAATTTTATAATTTTATGATTTTTACAGGGTTTATATTTAATTGTAAATTTTGTGATTTTTAGAGTGAAATACACAAAATCTATGATTTGTTAATGGTTCTAAAACTCCATTGCAGATTATAATTCTGATCATATTGTATTTTATCTAATCTACAATTAACTCAAAAGTTTCTATACAAAATATTCATGATTTATTAAATTTTAAATTTGAAAATATTAGCTTCTTAATTTTTAATTCCAGAAAAGTTGTTTCAGATTTCATTTCTTTGAAACTTGTTAAATATTTAAATATGCATTATGTAAAATTTCACGTCTTATATTTTTGTTCATTAAAACTGTTATTCTAGATTTTTCTAAAGATTCTATTAGAAAAATAAAATTAATTCAATCGAGGAGATAGAATTGGCTAGGCTTGGGTCTCACGTAAGTCTAACTTAGTCAATCGAGGGCCTACCCAATGTCCAACTTAGCATAGGTTCCGACTCAATAAAATCTATAGCTTGACACCATATAGCTTAGAGCTTATAATAGGTCGTCGATCCAACACTTCAAAGTGACATTGCACACCATTGATCAACTTAGTGCTAGTTAGCATAAACTAGATCCGAAGGCTTAAATGTCGCTTATCATTTGATCTATATGAAGTTCGAGTTCAACGATCTTCTCTCCACTCAATACCATCTTTTGAATAAAAATTTTGACGAACGAAAGAAATATCGTTAGGAAATCGGTGTAAAATTAAAACAAAATAATCTCTATTATTTGTAAAGTTAAAGTACTAACTAAAAGACTTAAAACAATGAAATTGAAAATATGATAGAAGACTTATAGATATGTAAGAATGCAAATTGTCTTGGACATGGCTTAGGTGCTCTCAACAAATTATGTATTACTATTGATTTTCAAACTTCTCGTTCTCTCTCATTATTAGAACCTCCTCTTATGGTTTAGGCATAAATAGTAAGATTTATATACTTTTTGCAACAAGAGGAGCTTGATGTAGAGCTTTGGTTATTAAAACCGGAGGAAGAATGCTATAGTTAGAAGGATTGATTGTATCAAGCTCCACCTTGCATAATTCCTCCCTTCTCCCTTCTTCTTTCTTTTGAGGCCGGGATAGCTAGGGCTAGTTAGGTATTTATTGGGGACTTCTTTTAATTTCCCTTAGGATCCTTTAGATGGATCTCTCCTCCTATTATAGCTGAGGAAGGGTTAGAGTTCTAGTTAGGTTAAAATCCTAATGCCTTGGTCTTAGAGAGTCTTTAATGTCCTTAGGTTATGAAGAGTCATCATGCCTTTCGGACTTGTTAGGGTTGGTGCATGAGATTTCTACTCTATTAGGAATTGTGCTACTCTCTCCTTGTGGTTGTCCCTATTTGAGTAAGAGCTACCCTAATCCTAGTCCTAGTAAGATTGAGATTGAGCTAAGTGAGCTATTGCGATATGGGTTTTTCTTTCTTAAATAGGACTTTGAGTTTTTAAGAGACTCTTAGATAGGGGTCGATAAATATAGTTGAGTGTTGTTGAGATCGTTCCTCGTCATCATTGAGGCTTAACCTATTGCTCTTTTCCTTACATGGACACTTACTACCCACATGACACATTTTCGAGCCCATGCGAACTAATTTGAGCCCAACCTATAGCGTTTGTTAGCACTATATCAACTTACCTAAGACATTTGTGGGCTCTCCAAATAAACCTAAAGTTGAGGCCCCCGTATTGTGTGCATGTATGCTAATTTAACCTAGTTCTAATAGGGCCTTATGTAGCTAGCTTAAGGAAGGCCCCTGGCACCTTGTGACCTAGGCAATCACCAAACCTTATGATCCCCTTAACCTGTGGCTCTTTTATGGTATAACCGTTAGTTTAAAGTTGATCAAACTAGATTGATTTAATCGTATCAGGCTAGTTCAAGATGATTTCAGATCGATCTTGATCAATTCAAGTCTGTTTAACTTAAATTAGATCAAATTAAATATAATTAGACTAGTTTTAGATGATTACAAATTATTTTTTATAAAGATTTAAGATATATTCAATTAGATTCTAGTTGAATTAAGTCTAAGGGTTCATAAGGGTTGATTAAGGTATGACACCTCATGTCATAGATTCTAGTTGATTATTAATGAATTTTAGTTAGTTATTAACTAATAGAAAAAAAGTCTAATTATAATAGGATTACTTTAGATATGTTTTTCATGGGAGAGACTCTCGTAATTATCTTTTCCAAACACTTACTCGAAAATCATCTTATAATAAAAAGACATGTTCTCTCACCTCTCAATAAATCGTTAAAAGAAATAAAGGAGAAAATAGTCTAGATTCACAGTACATGCAAATCATGGTAAGTTACTTACCGACATCTAAGATATCTTATTAATTATTATGTTCAATGATATGCACTTTCTATCTTAGATCTATAATATTTTATTTCAATCGTGGAATTAAATTTTTGCATAATTATTTGATTTCTTACACTTTTACCTTCTTCTACTCTTCCACCACTACTCCTCACAATTTACCTAGAAAAGATATTACACTCAAATTATACTTATTTATAGAATATATTAAAAATACTATAAATTTTTATATAAAAATATTTTAAATTTATCATAAAACTAAAAAACTTAAGCTATCCTAAACAAAATATTAATTTTTATTTAAAATTATACTAAATTATCTAAAAAATATTACACTCAAGTTATGAATATTCACTATTCATATTAAACTATATTAAATTTTATATAAAATTATCCTAAATTTATCATAAAACTAATCACTAAATCCTATATTTCCTATTTCCTATTCTTGACATAATTACACCTTGTGCTAAGTTAAACTCGATCACCTAACTTATTTTAAAATTAATAATTTTTTTTTATTTTTAGATAATTTTAGGATAATTAATTATCAAAACTTTAAGAATTATACTAGAATATAATTCTAATAAAAAATACACCAATTTTTTATTTTATGATAAGTTTAGAATAAGTTTATATAAAAATTAATAATTTTTAATAGACTTTATGAATAAGTATAATATGGCTTTTCTAGGTAAACTATAAGGAGAAAACAAAGGAGGAGGAGTGTAATAAAAAAGGAAAAAATTGTTGAATCATACATATTTTGACGATAAAATCAATCGATGAGTTTATAGACTAATAATCGATGAGTTTATCGATGATCAACCAATCTTGCGATATACTCAAAGAATAAGATATGTAAGACAAGCAAGGCATATAAGACAAGCTTTTGCAATTCATATAAGTCATGCTATCGATGCACATAAGTCATACAAGTCATCACTTCTCCCCATTTATCATCAACAAAAAAAGAAAAAAAGAAGAGAAGGAGATGAGACTTGAAGTACACAGTTTGTGATCAAAAGAAGTCAGCATAAAGATTAATCATACGAAATTCATCATTCGAAATTAATGTTGCAAGGAATATTTATCCAGATTCAAAACCAAATCAGCAAAACATCCAGAATTTAACAATACATCTTAAACAAAGGTTTAGTTTTTGTTCAACAGAAGATGATGGACTTCAAACTTCACATGAAGAGTAATCAGAACAGAACAAGAAACTACATCGATTAATCTTTAGGAGGTAAGCCACAAGTGCTGATATATGACATCTATTTTTTGATTCATTTGTCGTAGTTCCTTCAAAATTTCAATTTGCTGGATTTGAATTTGTTCTTGCTGCGATTTTATCTGATTCAATTCTACTATAATGAGTTCTTCGGAGGATGAAACAGGAGCTGAATGTGTTGCGCCAAAAGGACTAAGAGGAGGAGATTCATTTCCCCTAAGAATTGGTGTCTCGGGGTGTTCTATTAGTGGGAGATTTGGATCAATTCTTCTAAGTTACATAACCTATATACCGTTGTTAAATGTGCACCTAAGTCTTTTCAGCATATTTCTATTGATAATGTTATACCGATCACTTTGAATTGTTTCTTCATCGGGTGGGATACAAATGTCATGGGCAAGTAGGAATCGAGTGATTAACCCTCCATATGACAACATAGTGTCTTTAGCTATAATATCTTGCATGTGTTGCCAGATTGAGTATCCAAAACAGTTATGTTGACCGGTCATAATCCAATACATGGTGCTTATTTCTATTTGACTCATTTCATCAAGATGAAATTGCTTAGGGAATAGTATGCTAGTTATGATATGATGAAGGATTTTAGAGTTAAAGGGCAGTAGGTGCTCACAACTCTTGGGTATTATGCCGAGGTCAGGATTTGCAAAAATAGTTTCGACGACTTCGGAGTAAGTTGCTCCGATTGTGTTGACATCCCATTTACCTCTAAAATAACAACCTCTATCTTTTTTAGTGATTCCAATTAGTTCACAAATAGTACTATCAAAAATTCTAATTTGTGTTCCTAGTAGGTAAGTACTTAGGCGATCATTATCCACATATAAGTTTGCAAAAATAGCTTGACTAACTTAGGATAGACTGGTTCAATTATTTGTAACAGAGGTAGGGCATCTAGATGTGCAAACCACCTAATAGGTTTTAGGTTTCCTAGTTCATTGAGATCAACGTGTTTACCCTTATGGATACATCTAGTTTCGATGTTTGAAAACCTAAGAGCTACTTTTTTGGATCTAAAAAGGTCTTGGTCATATGAATCTCCTTCAACCCTTTTCCCTTTTGATCTTTTAGGAGCCATTATCTAGATATGATAGATGAAACTGTAAGGAGTAGATAAACTAATGAGAAGAGAGGAAAAAATTCAGATTTTACCTTATTGAGAATCTCTTAGAAGATGGAGAGCTTGGACCAACAAGAATCAATTTCCAAGGCTTCTAAATGTTGGAATGAAGCTTTGGAGAGGTTGTGGGAGAAGTAGAGGCGATTCCTCACGGGTTGGGGGCAGTGTCACCATCGGCCCTAACCCCTCGGGTTATAAAGAGGCTCTCGGGTCGTGCCATCACCAAAACAAGCGGTGCCACCGCCTGGCGCCCGAGCGCTCAAGCGGTGCTACCGCCGATTCTGGCGGTGCCACCGCTAGCTTGCCGCGGAAGAAAGAAAGAAAATTTTTCTTCCCCCTTCTTGATTTCCAGAGGTGTTTGACTCAAGAAAGGTTGAGATATTGAGTTGTACTTTAATATATCGTTTGGAATCGAAAGAAGAGGATGAAATCAAATCCACAAAAGAACGGAATAAGGATGAGACATTCTTCAAAAAATACATTCAAACAACTTACTTTAAGGGACAATTTAACATGCCTAGTTCCCTTCTAATAAATTCAAATTATCTTCATTGAAGGCTTTTGTAAAAATATCTGCTAATTGATGCTTTGTGTCAATAAATTCTAGAATGACATTATTGTTAAGAACATGATCATGTATGAAATGATGTCTAATATCTATATGCTTAGTTCTAGAGTGCTGAATTGGATTTTTGGTAAGACATATGACACTTGTATTATCATATTTTATGGGAATGTTTTTCAAATGAATTTCATAGTCTTCTAATGTATTTTTCATCCAAACAACTTGTGCACATCATGCACTTGCAGCAATGTATTCAGCTTCTGCCGTAGATAGTACAACTGAATTTTGTTTCTTAGAAGTCCAAGAAACAAGTGCATGTCCTAAAAATTGGTATGTTCCGGATGTACTTTTTCTATCTATCCTGCATCCGCCAAAATCGACATCTGCATAAGCTATTAAATCAAATTTATCAGACTTTGGATACCACAATCCTAAATTTGGAGTTCCTTTAAGATATCTAAATATTCTTTTAACACTCTTAAGATGAGATAGTTGAGGATTAGATTGAAATCTAGCACAAAGTCCTACACTAAACATGATATCCGGTCTAGTCGCGGTAAGGTAGAGTAGACTACATATCATTCTCCTATATGTTTTTTGATCGAAATTTTCATTGTTTTCATCCATATCTAACTTAGTCGAAGTACTCATAGGGTGTTTATCGCTTTTGAATTATTCATATTAAATCATTTTAACAATTCTAATGTGTATTTAGATTGGTTAAGAAATATATCATCACTAAGTTGTTTGATTTGTAATCCTAGAAAGAAGGTTAATTCACCCATTAAACTCATTTCAAATTCATGACTCATACATTTGGCAAATGATTCACATAGCGATTCATCCGAAGAACCAAAAATAATATCATCAACATAAATTTGTATAATAAGAAAATTATTTTCAAAGTGTTTGATAAACAATGTAGTATCAATCTTGCCTTTGGTAAAATTATTTAAAATAAGAAAGGAACTAAGTCTTTCATACCAAGCTCTAGGAGCTTGTTTCAAGCCATAGAGAGCCTTAGTCAATTTGAATACATCATTGGGAAGAAAAGAGTTTTCAAATCCGGGAGGTTGTTCAATATATACTTCTTCGGAAATAAAGCCATTCAAGAAAGCACTTTTGATATCCATTTGAAATAGTTTAAAATTATTACTACTAGCATAGGCAAGGAGCATCCTAATGGCTTCTAATCTTGCCACAGGTGTGAAGGTTTCTTCGTAGTCGATACCTTCTTCTTGGTTGAAACCTTTGGCCACTAATCTAGCCTTGTTTCTAACCACGATACTGCATTCGTCTTGCTTGTTTCTAAAGACCCATTTAGTACCAATGACTAAATGGTCACTAGGTCTAGGAACAAGCTTCCATATCTCATTCCTCTCAAATTGGTTCAATTCTTCTTGCATTGCAATGACCCAAAAATCATCTTTTAAGGCCTCGTCAATGCATTTCGATTTGATTTGAGAAAGGAAGGCGGCGTTGACACAAAAATTCTTGAAAGAAGAGCGAGTTTGAACCCCTTTTGATGTATCTCCTATAATTAGCTCCTTTGTATGAGCATCCACATACTTCCATTCCTTGGGTAAGGAAATTTCGGAAGAAGATGCATCCAAGTTGTTATTTTGAGGAGGGGGTTCATTTAAATTCAAATTATCAAAACCAAGATCATCATCAAAATCATTTTTCTTTAAATCAAAATTTTCATTAAAAACTACATGAATAGACTCTTCTATAACTAAGGTTCTTTTGTTAAAAACACGAAAAGCCTTAGAAACGGAAGAGTAACCAAGAAAGATGCCTTCATCGGATTTAGCATCAAATTTTCCTAAGGCATCATTTTCATTCAAAATAAAGCATTTGCAACCGAAAATTTAAAAATAAGAAATATTTGATTTTTTATTATTCCATAATTCATAGGGAGTTTTTGAGGAAGATGGTCTTATTAGAACCTTATTTATGATGTAGCAAGCCGTATTTACGGCTTTGGCCCAAAAATACTTGGGTAGACTATGTTCATTCAACATAGTTCTTGTCATTTCTTGTAGGTTTCTATTTTTTCTTTCAACTACTCCATTTTGTTGAGGATTTCTTGGAGTGGAGAAGTTGTAATTGTATCCATTAACTTCACAAAGATTTTGGAAGTCACGGTTTTGAAATTCACCACCGTGATCACTCCGAATTGATGAAATCATGAAGCCCTTTTCGTTTTGAGTGAGTTTACAAAATTTTGAGAAGCACTTGAAACAATCACTTTTGTGGACTAAGAAATAGGTCCAAGTGTTCCTAGTATAGTCATCCACAATTACAAAAGTATATTTGCTTCCTCCTAGACTTATTGTGTCAATTGGTCCAAATAAGTCCAAATGGATCAATTGTAGTGGTCTAGTGGTGCTAATTTGATTTTTTGGTTTGAAACTAGTTTTTATTTGTTTACCTAGTTGACATGCATCGCATACTTTGTCCTTAGTAAACTTCATATTTGGAATCCCTCATACTAATTCTCTAGATGAGATCTTAGATATTAGTTTCATGCTTGCATGGCCTAATCTCCTATGCCAAAGCCAAGCATCATCATTTAGAGCGGAGAAGCACATTTCATTACTTAGTTCATCAAGGTTGATGGTGTAGACATTATTTTGTTTTAATGCAATCATAGTCATGTTATTGTTTGGTTTTTCGATAACACACATTTGATTCGAATATAACGATATAACCTTTATCGCATAGTTGACTAATACTCAAGAGATTATGTTTTAATCCATCAACTAGTAAAACATCATCAATAGAAAAACTTAATTTGTTGCCAATAGTTCCCTTGCCAATGATTTTGCTTTTGTTGTTGTCTCCGAAGGTGACGTACCGTTCTTCTTTGCTAGTGAGCATGGAGAAATGAGATAGATCTCTAGTCATATGTCTTGAGCATCCACTATCGAGATACCATCTCTTGCTCCTAGCTTGTGGGTTTATCTACAAAAGAGGATGATTTTTAAGTACCCATTTGATTTTGGGTGCTTAAAAAATTGATCCACTAGCTTTGTTATTTATTATTGAATCATTTATAGTTTCTTTAGGAACCCATATTAATTTTTGTGAACTAATTTTCCTAAATGGACATTTGTAAGCAATATGTCCGGATTTACAACAAAATTTGTATTTCATATAAGATGAAATATGTAATGTAGGTCCTTTTATGAAAGTGGTAGGATTTTGATATAATCCTTTTACAAATCCAATTCCACTTCTATTTACGACGTGACCCTTGTTTGCAAGGATCATATCTAATCCTTTGCTACCAACCTTAAACTTGTTTAAGGTTTCTTTAAGAACCAAAATTTTATTTTTTATTGCTTCTAAATATTCACATTTAGAGTATGGAGGATTTTGAAGACTATCAAACTTATTTTGTAGTAAAACATGCTTTTTCTTTAAGATACTTAACTTCTTACTAATAGTTCTACATTCATCAAATAATTCATGAAAAGCGATAGAGAGTTCTTCAAAAGATAAATCTTCATTGAATAAATCACATACCTCTTCTCCTAAAGCCATTAGTGCGAAGTTTGCCTCCTCTTTATTGCTAGCTTCTTCACTTTCCGAATCACTTGAATCATCCCAAGTTGCCTTTAGAGCTTTCTTCTTCTTTGGTTGCTTCTTCTTAGCTTGGGGGCATTCATTTTTGAAATGCCTTGGCTTCTTACATTCATAGCATATCGCTTGATCCTTTTTATGTTCATGTTTGTTTTTGGTGTTGTTCTTAAATTTGTTCTTTCTTAAATTTTTTTTGAATTTTTGAGTCAAGAGTGCAATGTCATTTTCACTGTCCTCATAACTTGATGTTCCTTTCAAGTGATCTTCTTGTGATGTGAGTGTCATATCCTTCCTGTTATTTGGAAAGGGGTTCTCGAGTTCGTCATGATCTTGACACGTCATTTCATAGGTCATTAGAGACCTAATAAGTTATTCAAGAGGGAATGTTTTGAGGTCCTTGGCCTCTTGAATGGTCGTAACTTTTGAATCCCAACTTTT
This sequence comes from Musa schizocarpa, assembly GCA_900464855.2. Classification (NCBI taxonomy): domain Eukaryota; kingdom Viridiplantae; phylum Streptophyta; class Magnoliopsida; order Zingiberales; family Musaceae; genus Musa; species Musa schizocarpa. The sequence continues at coordinate 31,900,527 of LS990919.1, forward strand.
AGGAAGAGATCTTAAGATTTTATTTACTAGTTCAAAGTTAGAAAAATCTTTACCAAGAGCTTTGAGTCCATTGATGACATCCGTGAAACGGGTGTACATGTCTCTGATGGACTCACTTGGTTTCATTCAAAAAAGTTCATAAGAGTGCACAAAGATGTTGATTTTGGACTCTTTCACTCGGCTAGTGCCTTCATGAGTGACTTCAAGAGTTCTCCAAATATCAAAAGCCGAATCACAAATTGAAACACGATTAAACTCATTTTTGTCTAGTGCACAAAACAAGGCATTCATAGCCTTTGCGTTTAAAGCAAAAACCTTCTTCTCCGATTCATTCCATTCGCTCATCGGAAGAGAAGATTTTTGAAATTCATTTTCGACAATAGTCCAAAGCTCGAAATCTATAGAAATGAGGAAGATCCTCATACAGGTCTTCCAATACGTGTAATCCGACCATTAAACATAGGTGGACGTGTCATAGAATGTCCCTCATGCATGCCGGAGTAAGCCATCTCTCTTGGGTTTTAAACTAAATATGAGAGTGAGCCTCGCTCTGATACCAATTGTTAGGATCGGAGTGGCAGTGGCACTAAGGGGGGAATTAGTGCAGCGGATTAAAACTTCGGTTTTGGAAAAATCTTTCGTACAATAAGAACAAATATTGATGAAAACCGATTTGGAAGCTTGATAACTTAGAAGCGTATGGAAGCGTAGTGACTAAGTAAAGAAGTTTGCAGTATGTAAATGGCAAGAGTAGGATGCAAACCAGATAACACAGCAGTTTTAAAGTGGTTCGGTCAAAATGACTTACATCCACTTGCGAAGCCTTCTTCGAAGAGGCTCCCAACTTCCACTAGCAAATCTCTTATAGGGGAAGGACTAATACCCCTATTACAACCTTTACAAGTGGTTCACACTCTTACAATTCTTTTCAACAAGATGAGAGGAGGTGAACACTCAAGCAATATAAAAAACAAGACTTGCTAAGACTTTTCTAAGGCTTTTAACTCAAACTATTGCTTTACAAAAGGTGTATTCTCTGTTAAGAATTGAGGGGTATTTATAGGCCCCAAGAGGATTCAAAATTTGGGCTCCAATTTTGAATTCCTCTTGGGTTTCCGAGACTGGCGGTGCCACCGCCTATCGGTGGCGATGCCACCGCCTGTCAATGTCTTGTCAGGCAGGCGTACTGGCGGTGCCACCGCTTATTGGTGGTTGTGCCACCGCCTGGTCTCGGGTGCTGGGCGGTGCCACCGCCTAACACTTCGGGTTCTGGGCGGTGCTACCGCTTGTCCTTACAAGTTTCTGGTTGGGCTTTACGTCCAACCCAAACCAAGTCACTTTTGGGCCCAATTGGCCCCTGACTAAGGTATAGGATTATCCCTTAATCCTAACCCTACTTACATGTGAACTACATACCTAAAAACATAATCCTAAGCAAGTATTTAACCGGCCAACGTCAAGTTTTGTTTCGGCGAGCTTTCCCGCGTTCTTCCAGTGGACTTCCGATACGCCCTCAGGTTTCTTCCAGCGGACTCCCAGCAGGCTTCCGACCTTGTGACGAGTTCAACGAGTAGCCGAGCCTTCTCGGTGATCTCTGCGAACCTCCAACGATCTCTTCGGTAGACTTTTGAAAGTTCCAACAAGTCTCCGATCTTTCTTGGTTGGTTCCGACAACATCTCCGACAAATCTTCGGACTCTCAAATGTCCATCGAACTTGACTTCGGTATCCTTGCTTTATGTTTTTAGGCTGTCGTAGTAAATCCTGCACACTCAACTTCAATAATATGGATTAGATCAATTAACCTATCAATTGATTTCATCATCAAAATCTGAGATTCAACAAAACTAACTCGATCTAGACACATGATTATAAGTATGAATCTTATATTGTCCAATGTATCATTAGTTCATCCGGCATATCGTCCTCTCTTTCGGTGTATTGCCCAATCGACATGTTAACTCCCGCAACTTCTGAGCACCTTAGCGTAATGTCCAATCCTTCGACCCGATGCCTGAACTGATGGCACAAAGTCCTTCTGACACGTCGACCAGTTCTCCGGCCCAACGTCCAATTTTCTGACATGTTCCACTCTGGCCCAACATCTAATTCTTTCTGCTTTAATCGAATTATCTTTCCTTGATCTAGATTAGTCCCACGTCACTCAAATGCACATTAGATCATAACTTCGTTAATTGATTTCATCATCAAAATATGATATTCAACACGGACAAAGTGCTGGATTAATAAATGATGTGCCAAACAACATGATGAAGGCTTCATGATTAGAATTATAGTTGTTACGTCTTGATCAAAGTCGTTTAGAGACTAATTGAGTTAGTTTTAGGTGTAACCATGTGAACTTAATTAGGAGCTCATTGGACCTAAACTAGGGTCAAAATGGGCATGTTGTAAAGCTAATTCAATGACCTAGGGTTGGGCTAGGCGATGGTACCACTAAGCCAAGGCATTGGTACTGCTTGAGAGTTAGAAAGCACATATTGTGCTTTTCTAGGAATCTTGGTAATAGTACCACCCAAGCAGGTGATGGTACCACTAGAGCTTAGATTCCTAGGCTCTATATGATGATAGTACTGCTCAACCCAAGTGGTGGTATTACTATAGCTCGAATTCTCAGGCTCTATATGATGATAGTATTGCCCGACGCAATAAGTGGTATCACCATAGCTTAGATTCCCAGGCTCTGTATGGTAGTTAATCACTTGATGCAGGCGATAATATCACCAATACCTCGAAAACTCAAAGATTTGAATTTTTATCTTTATTTTTGAAGCCATTTGGGGTCTATAATGTTAGGATCAAGAGCACTAAGAGAGGGGGGGGGGGGGGTGGGGGTGAATTAGTGCAGCGAAAACTTTCAACGCTTAAAACTACGTTAAATGCGACAAAAAGCCGATTTCAGTAGAAAAGTTGATTCGTAAATTTCTTTGACTTAAGATCAGGTAAGAAGCAGTTAAAACAAATCTATAAAGGCAATTTGCAGTTATGATGGAAATCAGAATGTAAGCGCAAACTGAAATACGATGTTCGTACGAGAAAAGCGATTTACGTCTAAACACGATTCGGAAATTATTGAGCTTGGAAACGCAATCGTAAAAGCGCAGAAGGTAGTAAACTATGAAGGAGGTTTGCAGTAAGGATAATAAGCTCAAAGTAAATGCAAACCAGAGAAGACGGGAGTTTACAGTGGTTCGGTCAATCGTGACCTACATCCACTCCTCTGATTCCTCTTCCGTCGAGGCCACCGGCATCCACTAACGATCTTCCTTTACTAGGCGAAGATCAACCTCCTTCTTACAACCCTCTTCTCCTTTTACTGGGTTTAGGAGACAACCCTTACAAGCACTCACTCTCCTCTCTTAAACATAATTCTAACACTTAAGCTAGAGGAGGGAAATTCTAGAGATTGTAGCAGTGTTTTCTCTCTTTTAATCTCTCTGTGCTTATATCTTTTACCCAGGGATTGGAGGGGTATTTATAGGCTCCAAACTAGTTTGAATTTGGAGCTCAAATTTGTCATCTCCCGGAATTCCGGGGTCTAGCGGTTGCATCGCCTGATAGGACTCGAAGACTGAGCCTCTGGGCGGTGCCACCGCTTGTTAGGGGCGGTTGTATCGCCTGGCAAAGCTCGAAGATCGAGCTCAGGCGGTGCCACCGCCTGATTGGGGCAGTTGCACCGCCCAGCCATAGCTTGGAGACCGAGCTCAAGCGGTTGCACCGTCGTTAGAGGCGGTTGCACCGCCCAGTCTCGCTCGGAGACTGAGCCCTGGCGGTGCCACCGCCTGCCTAGGGCGGTTGCACCGCCCAGCTTTGCTGGGAGATCCTCTCCTGGGCGGTGCCACCACCGACCCTGGCGGTGCCACCGCCTACACTATTTCAGCTCACTGGTTGGGCTCCAAACTTGGCCCAAACCAGTCTGAACTTGGGCCCAATTGGCCCCTACTTGGGTTATAGGATTAACACATAATCCTAACCCTAATTAACATGCTAACTATGAATTTAAATACATTTTCTAAGCTATTACAAAGTCCGCAAGTCAAGACTTCTTCTGGCGAGCTTCCGGCAAACTTCCGGCGGTCTTCCGATGAACTCTCGGAAACTATTCTGCGGACTCCCGGCAAGCTCCTAGACTTCACGATTTGATCTTAGCATGTTCCAACGAGCTTCTTCGGAAAGCTCTGATCTTTCTCGGCGAGCTCCGCGAACTTCCAATGAACCTTCCGGTGAGCTTCCGAAAAACCCTTCGGCAAGCTCCCAACTCATTCTCGGCTAGTTCCGGTAGAGTTCCCGATGAACCTTCGGACTTCCGTCGAACTCTCGAACTCGCAACGTAACCTTCGCGCTTGACTCCGACACTTTATTTCGCTTTATGTCTTCGTCGTTATCATAGTTAATCCTGAACAATTAAAACAAAACTTCGATCGAGACAATTAATCCTAAGCAATTAAATAAGTTGTCCGGCATGTCATTGGTCCCTCGACGCTTCGTCCGATTCTTCGGCGCATCGTCCTCTCCTGCGGCCTATTGCCCAATCGGCCAGTTGACTCCGCAACTCCGATATCCTTGGCGCAATACCCGCTCTTCTTGGCCCGATGCCCAAGTCCACGGCCCGAAGCCTTCTGTCGATACGTCTACCGATCCATCGGCCCGACGTCCAATCTTCTGACATGTTTCTCTAGCACAACATGATTTTTCCTGCTTTAATTGTCTCATCCTGATCGAAGCATCCTGTGTCACTCAAAACGCAGATTAAAACATAAACATAATTATTAATTGGTTTCATCATCAAAATACGAGATTCACCATATAAATACCCCAATCATGCTTGCTTGGTAGAGGCACGAAACTTATGATTTAAAGTATGTAAACTCTCTTGAAAAGTGTTGAGTCTATTCCTCCTTGAGTTTAGAGGTCATACTAAGGAGATGTGTGATTTTTCTTATAAAATAGAGACGTGAAGGTTCTCTCCTAAGCTTGTGAAAGGGAGAAAGAGTTGTAACAAGGGTAGTTGATCTTTGCCCATTGAAAAGATGATTGGTTGTGAAAGCCAGTGGCCTCGAGGGAAGAGAAATCAAGAGTGGACATAGGTTGAGACGATCGATCTACTATAAATTTGGTTTGCATTTTTCTTTATAGTTTTTCTTGCTATTACTAATTGATTTAGTTGTTGACTACCCTTACTCACATTCTAAGTTAAACACATTTTTTATACATATTTTTTTATCAAAAATTTTCAAATAAAAACTTTTTTCTAAAAGCCCTAATTCAACAACCCCCCACCCTTCTCTTAATGTCTTTACAATCATAACACTAGGTGCAACCATCGAGGCTTCACACTGAGATGCATGGCTAGGGATCACATATGCTCGGCCTAGGTGCAGCCCTCGGGGCTTCATGCTGAGGTGCTTGGCTTGGGAGCAAGTTCTTTTTAACTCCACTTATCCGAGGTGCCACCCTTGGGTCTTTACACCGAGTGCACGATTAGGGAGTATGTAAGCTCTGCCTAGGTGCATCCCTCGGGGCTTCTCGCCAAGGTGCTTGACTAGGGAGCGCGTAGGCCTAGGTGCAACCCTTGGGGCTTCATACTGAGGTGCACAGCTAGGGAACATGTAGGCTCAGCCTAGGTGTAACCCTCATGTCTTTATGTTGAGTGCATAGCTAAGGAATGCGTATGCTCAGCCTTGGTGAAGACCTTAAGGCTTCACATTGAGATGGATAGCTAGGGAGCACATAGGCTTGGCCTAGGTACAACCCTCGAGTCTTCATATCAAGGTGCTTGACTAGGGATCGTGTAGGCTCAGCCTACATGTAGCCCTCGGGGCTTCACGTCAAGGTGCACGACTAGGGAGTGTATAGGCTCAGCCTAGGTGCAGTTCTTAGGGCTTCACACTGAGGTGCTTAGCTCGGGAGCGAGTCTTTTTTAACTCCACTTATCCAAGGTGCCACCCTCGGGTTTTTAACTCCACTTATCCAAGGTGCCACCCTCGGGTCTTCACATCGAGTGTACGGCTAGGGAACATTTAAGCTCGGCCTAGGTACATCCCTCGAGGATTCTTGTTAAGGTGCATAGCTAGGGAGCGCAAAGGCTCAACCTAGGTGTAGCCCTCGGGGCTTCACATCGAGGTGCATGGCTAGGGAGCATGTAGGCTCGTCCTAAGTGTAGCCATCGGGGATTCACGTCGAGGTGCTTGGCTTGGGAGCAAGTCTTTTCTAACTCCACTTATCCGAGGTGCTATTGTTAGGTCTTCACACTGAGTGCATAGTTAGGGAGCATGTAAGCTTGGCCTAGGTGCATCCCTCAGGTCTTCATGCCGAGATGCATAGCTAGGGAGCACATAGGCTCAGCCTAGGTGCAACCCTTGGGGCTTCTCGCCAAGGTGCACGGCTAAGGAACACGTATGCTTGGCTTAGGTGTAGCCCTTTGGGAGTTGAGCTTGGCCGTGTTGTGGCAGAGGACTAGGCCCATCCAATGTCGGAGTTAGTTGCATTGAAAAGGGGATCCTAACTCATATGGAGGTTCGACTCAACCGCATTAATGCGGGAGACTAGATCTACCCGGGATCAGATTCACTTGCATTGAAGGTGGTTTTTGCCACTACGGGGCATATATGGTGCGCCACCTTATCCTGATAGCATATGCCCCTTTCTACGGGGTCCTCCTCTATGGGTTTAATCTGCCAAGGGATCTAAGCTCCCATTTTCTATTTTTTGGTGCTTCTACGGTTGCCCTAGGGCAGTTGATGCAATCTTCGCTATCATTGCTCGCGTGATCCCTAGGTATACTATTATGTCAAACCGATGCTTACTGGATGGGGAGTTTCTTTTATATGGTATTCTCTTGGTCTTCTTCTTCCATCATTGTTTCTTGCTATTGGCCATCGGATACTTCAATGCGGGCAAAGATGTCTTCCTCCTCCAACTGAACTCTGCCTTTTCCTTGTTGAATCTCGGATTTTGATGATGAAACTAATTAATAGTGTTTATCTAATCTACGTTTCAAGTGATGCAGGAATCTTCGATCAGGGAGAGATAATTAAAGCAGGAGGAATTATGTTGGGCCGGAGTGAAACATGTCAGGAGATTGGACATCGTGCCGAAGGATCGGTCAATGTATCGACAGAAAGCTTTGGGCCATGGGTTCAGGCATTGAGCCAAGAATATCAGAAATTGTGCTAAGAAAATTGGAGTTATGGAGGTCAACTAGTCGATTGGGCAATAGGCCACAAGAGAGGACAATGCGCCGAAGAATCAGATGAAGCGACGTCGATGAACCAATGATATGCTGGAGAACATTTGTTCAAGTTTTGTAATAATTATCTTGATCAAAGTAGTTTTTAAGTGTGTAGGATTAACTATGATAATGACCAAGGCATAAAGCAAAATGTAGTTTCAGAGTCAAGAATGAGATATCGTTGGGAGTTCGAGAGTTAATCAGAAGTCCGAATGCTCATCGGAAGGTCTGTCGGAATTAACCGAGAAGTCTAGGAGCTTACTAAAGAAGCTCGTCAGAACTCACCAAGAAGATCATTGTGAAGTCCAGGAGCTTGTCGGGAGTCCACTGGAACACTACCGGGAGATCATCGGAAGTTCACTGAAAGATCACCGAAAGCTCGCCGGAAGAAACGTAGACTTACCAAACTTATTTAGCTTAGTGTATGCCTTAAAGTTCATAGTTAGCATATAATTGGGTTGGAATTGTGCCAACTCAATTAGGGGCCAATTGGGCCCAAGTTTGGGCTATGTTTGGCCAAGTGAAAGGCCCAAATAGTGACCTAACAGGTGGATCCGTCTAGCACAGTCTTCGAGACTGTGTCAGCGGTGGTACCACCCAATGGCAGGGTGTCAAGCGGTGGTACCACCCAGTGTCAATGCTACAGGCGGTGGTACCACCTAGCACAAGTGGTAGTACCGCTAGTTCACCGAAAACTAGGGATGCAATATTTTTAGGCTCCAAGTTTGAATCCACTTGAGGCCTATAAATACCCTTCTCATCCCTAGTTAATATACATAAGAATTGAGAGAAAAAAAAAATAAAAATGCTATTGTAATCTTGTGAGAACTAATCTTAAGCTCTAAGTATTAGTCTTATTTAAGAGATGAGTGAAGGGGGTTGTAAAGGTTCTCTCCTGAACCTATCAAAAGGAGAATTGAGTTGTAAGGGTAGTTGATCTTTGTCTAATAAAGGAAGATCATTAGTGGATGCCGGTGACCTCGACGGAAGAGGAATTAGGAGTGGATATAGGTTACGACGACCGAACCACTATAAAATCTGGTTTGCATTTTTTGCTTTATCAATTACATTTATTGCAAACTATGATACTTCTTCATTACTTTAGCTACACACTCTTATGAACATTTTTCAAATTAACATTTTTTCGAAATCGATTTTAATCGAATGAAAGAATTTTTCAAACCGACATAATTTTATCCACCTCACTAATTCTGATAGAACCCAAGAGGAATTCTATGTAGATTGATCTTTGAGGAAGATCACTCCTTGGAATACTATAGGGATTCCATCCTCCTAGAAGTCAGCCAAATGGCTACAATTATAGATAGATCTTATATCTAAAGAGATGGAAGCTACATGCTTATATAGGGCTACAAACCCTAGCCCTCGGGGCTGCTTCCTAAGTGAGTTACCCCTTTTGCCCTCAACCCTAACCAACTAATCTAGTAAAAGGGGGCGGTGGCTAGGTAGCCCAAAGGCCCAAATATAAACCCTAGCCACTCTTCTTTATTGGATAGAGGCTGTTAGGTGAGATTTATTACAATCTCACAAGGTTTTATTAGCTGCGTCTTGGTTGAATAGGACCCAACCTTGCTAGGGTCCTATCAAGCTCGCCCTCTCCAAATTAGCCTTGTCCTCAAGGCTGAGGTTCTATGAACTCAAGGAATCGGGTCTTCAGCTCCTAAAGTTATTCCCATGTGTCGTCTTCAATGTTGAATCTTGTATTTTGATGATGAAACTACTTGATATATGTTTATGATTTAATCTGCGCATTGAGTGATGCAGGATGCTTTGATCAGGATGAGACAATTAAAGCAGGAAAATCATGTTGCGCCGAAGGAACATGTCAGAAGATTGGACGTCGGGCCGGTGGATCGGTCGACGTATCGACAGAAGGCTTCGGGCCGTGGAATCGGGCATCGGGCCAAGAAGAGCGGGTATTGTGCCAAGGATATCGGAGTTGCGGAGTCAACTGGCCGATTGGGCAATAGGCTGCAGGAGAGGACGATGCGCCGAAGAATCGGACGAAGCGTCAAGGGACCAATGACATGTCGGACAACTTGGTTAATTGCTTAGGATTAATTGTCTCGATCGGAGTTTTGTTTTAAGTGTGCAGGATTAACTACGATGAAAGTTAGACAAGCAACAGGAGTTGCGCCGGAGTCAAGTCAATGATCACGTTGGGAGTTCGAGAGTTCGACGGAAGTTCGGACAGTCGTCGGAGGTTCTGCGGGAACAAATCCGAGAAGTCCAGAAGATTGCCAAGCGAAGCTCGTCGAAACTCGCCAAGAGGATCATCGCAAGGCCAGGAGTTTGTCGGAAGTCCGCAGGAGCATCACCGAGAGTTCATCGGATGATCGACAGAAGTTCACCGGAAACTCACAGGAAGAAGCGATTGACGCACCGAAGCAAAGCTGCAGAAATTGTCTTAGAAGTAATTGTAGTTAGCACGTTGATTAAGTTGAAAATGGGAGGTGATCCCATTAGCTTAATCTTGGGGCAATTGGGCCCCTGAAAAACCCAAATTGGGCCGAATGGAGCTAACCATTCGGACCCTGATTGCTGTGGGAGGTGCAACCACCCAAGCCAGGAGGTAGCACCGCCTGGACTAAGTCTCCCAAGGAGACTGGGCGGTGCAACCGCCCCAGCCAGGAGGTGGCACCGCCTGGGCTCAGTCTCCGAGCGAGACTGGGCGATGCAACCTCCCCTGACAGAGAGGTAGCACCGCCTGAGCTCGGTCTTCGAGCTCTGGTAGGAGGTGCAACCGCCTCAGTCAGGAGGTGGCACCGCTTGGGCTCAGTCTCCGAGCCAGACTGGGGCGGTGCAACCTCCCCTGACAGAGAGGTGCAACCGCCTGGGCTTAGTCTTCGGGCTCTGCCAGGCGGTGCAACCACTCCAGTCAGGAGGTGCAACCGCCTGATCCCGGAATTCCGGGATTTGATCGTTTTGAGCTCCAAATTTGAACTGGGTTGGGGCCTATAAATACCCCACCCATTCAGCACTGAAGAGATACAGACCTACACCGAAATCTTGTTATTTTCTGTGATTCTAAGAGCTCAAAATTGTTGTAAAAACCCAAAAGTTCTCCTCCCTCTATTCTTCAAGTTTTGAGTTGTAAAGAGAGGAGAGAAAAGTTCTGTAAGGGTTGTCTCCTGAGCCCGTCAAAAGGAGTGAAACTGTAAAGGGGCAGTTGGCCTTCGCCTATTGAAGGAAGGCATCTAGTTGACGTTAGTGACCTCGTCGGTGGAGGAAGCCAAAAGTGGAGTAGGTCAAGGCTGACCGAACCACTCTAAATCTTGGTTTGCATTTACTTTGAACACTTTATCATTTCAGCAAACCTCCTAAATAGCTACTGCCTTCTGCGCTTTTACGAACGAGTTTCTAAGTTCAGATCTTTCCGAATCAGCATTTAGACGTAAATCAACGTTTTCGTACGATCATTACATTACAGTTTACGTTTACGTTTTAACTCCAATTATAACTGTAAACTGCCTTCTGTGCATTTACAAAACATATCTCAAAGTTCAGTATCTTCAAAGTTGACGTTTAGACGTAAACCGATTTTATCGTACGAACATCGCATTTCAGTTTGCGCTTGCATTTTGATTTTTATCATAAAATGCAAACTGCCTTTGTAAATTTACTGTAATGTCATCTCACTTAATCTTAAGCTAAAGGAGTCTAAGAATCTGGTTTTACATCGAAATCATCTTTGTCGCAGCTTTCAATTTTAATCACCGAAAGTTTATCGCTACACTAATTCACCCCCCTCTTAGTGCTCTTGATCCTAACAATTGGTATCAGAGCCCGGTTTTTCTCATTTCGGATTTACACCCGAGAGAAATGGCTCTTCATGGCTTTCAAGAGGGCTTTTCGGCCTTTCATCCACCGTTGTTTAACTGATTGGACTACACTTATTGGAAAACTCAAATGAGAGTTTTCTTGATTTCTACGAATTTGGATTTATGGAATATCATTGAAAACGGTTTTCAACTTCCCTCTAAACCGACGAACGAATGGTCGGATTTGGAGAAGAAGTAATTTTCTTTAAATGCAAAGGCTTTGAATGCCTTATTTTGCGCTTTGGACAAAAATGAGTTCAATCAGATTTCTACGTGCGAAACGACTTTTGACATTTGGTGAACACTTGAAATCACGCACGAGGGAACTAGTAGAGTCAAAGACTCGAAAGTTAACTTTTTATTGCATGATTTTGAGCTTTTTCGAATGCAACCAAGCGAGACTATAGGTGACATGTACACCCGTTTCACGGATATCGTCAATAGTTTAAGAGCTCTTGGAAAATGTTTTTCGGATTTTGAACTCGTAAACAAGATTTTGCGTTCTCTTTCTAAGAAGTGGGATTCAAAAGTAACTGCAATACAAGAAGCTAAAAACCTAAACAACTTACCACTTGAAGAACTAATTGGTTCGTTTATGACATATGAAATGGTGCACAATGCACATGATGAACATGTTGAACACAATCACCTTCCAAAGAACAGGAAGGATTTGGAACTCTGGACAAATGAATGCCACTTGAGCGATGACTCAAGTGATGAGGACAATGATGAACAAAACAACCTTCCAAAGAACAGGAAGAATTTGGGACATAAAACATTTGAAGACCACTCGAGCATAAGCTCAAGTGATGGTGAACCTAAACTACAAATGAAACGAAAATTAAAAAGCAAAAAGAATAGAATTATTTGCTTTAAACGCAAGAAGAAGAATAAAAATTGGGATGAATCGAGCTCCTCCAAAGACGAAGAAAAAATCAATAAAAGCGAGGCGGCAAACTACGCCTTAACAGCCTACGACGTTGAGGTAATTAAAATGCCTTTGGTTTATTTTGAAATTACTTAATGCTTTCATGATGTATTTTCTTTTTTAGTTTAGAATTAATTTTCTTGAAAATTACATGTTTAAAAATAAAAATACAAAAATTATGATCATGCTAGTAATTTTGAAAATGATAATATTGCATGATAAACAAACAAAATGATTTTTGACTGAAAATATGAAATCATGGTTAAGAAGTAATAATGTGTATCATGTTTGATTAACATTGTTGAATGAAATCATGTTTGATTTAAAGTAATGCATAATGATGTAATATTAAATGGTTATGATACAATGATTAACAATTTTATACATGATATTTTAAGTTATCCATGATCATGAGCTTGTTTGATCTTCATGATTTAATTTCGAAATCTATAGCAAAAATCATGTCTGAATATATAAAAGTGTTAAATCTCATTTTCGGATTTTCGTGATCCTAACAATTCATTTTTGAGAATCTATTGATCTTGTGGTTTTATGACGAAATTCATTTTTCGATCCTAAACATTGATGCATGTTTTTATTTAACATAAATGAAAAAGCATGCTAACATGAAATCAATTGTATGAAATGGAAATAATTTTCTATCCTATTGAGATTAATAAATTTATTTTACTAATCTTGTGAATCTCATGAAAATAAACATGATTAATATTTTGAAAATAAATGAGTGTATCATGCATTTGGTCTTAATGATTTCTCTTTAAGATACTTTTTGAAATCATACTTGATGATGAATATCAAGATATTAAAAGGATGTTATCATGGAATCATGCTTGATGAGTTGTTTTATAAGATTTTGCCTTATGTCTTGAACTTTCATGCTTATCTTAATTTGGCATATAAAGACTAAGGCATGCTTAGATGAAAAAGAATCCCCTAAAAAATGCTTTTCCCATATGATCGAGATTAATGATTTCATGATATTTTGTGAATCTCGAAATTAATTTTAATGACTTGATTATGAATTTCAAGTTAATGATTTGATTTGAATAAGTTTTATCTAAATCATAATCTTAATCTTGCAAAATTGAAGTCACAAATAATATCTTGTGGTATTCATGAATTGATACTCACAATATGAAAGCATTGATATTCTTGACTTGAATTGGATTGAAACATTGTATGCTTAAATTAATCATTCTCCTATGTTTCAAAAATTCCTTAAATGCCTTATGTGATGATTGAAAACTAACTTGCTTTATGATGAATCACGAATCATGACTTGATCTATGATATAAATGCCTTGAAATGATTGAAATATTTAACACTTTTATGCTCTTCCCCCTACTTCCTTCTTGTTCTCAATGATAAAATGGGGAGAAGTTTTGATCGTGCATGGTAGGATATAATTTGACAAAATTGATACCATCATGATATGAAACATTTATGATGTGCAATTATGCATGCAATACTTGTGTTTTCTAATTATGAGGTGATGTATTGCATATGATGTAAATCATGATTTAAAATACTATGAGTGCTAAGTTACATATTTCGAGAAGAAATTGCTATATTGAAACATTAATGTAATTATGAATGGTGATATGATATCATGCATGCAATACTTCAACTTATGATAATGATGCATGCAATGATAAAATATTCATGATGAAAAATTGTCTTGACATTCATAACTTGATTATTCATCCTTTGTCATAATTTTGAAATCGTTGTAAAACGAAAAAAGAACTACAAAACTGTATTCTCCCTTTCTTTTTTACAATGACAAAGGGGGAGATAGCTAGCTTGCACAAGTCAAGAAGATGCAAAAACTTGATTGCTAGCTTGCCTATCTTAAGTAGCAAAGATTGCTAACTTGTTTATTTCAAGACGCAAAAATTGTCTTCTTGAACATCACTATCTTGAATATCTCAAGAAGCAAAACTTGCAATTTGCACATTGCAATAGGAAGCAAGAATCATGAGCTTACACAAGAAAGCTATCTTGCATTTGCTTTCGAAATTTTTGCTAGATTATATATTGTGAAACTTGTATATCGTAAAAATTGCTAGCTTGTGATCTTAAGAGAAGCAAAAAGTTGCTATCTCAAAAGAAGCAAATGTGCTATCTTGCCTATCTCAAGAGGCAAAAATGCTAACTTGCGTATCTAGCAAAGTGGACAAAATTTTCAAGAAGCAAGAGTTGCTTTCTTGAACATCTCAATATTGCTAGCTTGCATGATGTAGAACTTGCTATCTTGAACACTACCAAAAGTGCTATCTTGTATGCTATAAAACTTGCATATCTAAAACTTGATAGCATGAATGTTCTAAGAATGATGTAACACTTGCTAAATCTTCTAGCTCCAAGATTGCATGATGATAAAACTTGATACTATGTTTTTCATGCAATAAGTTGAACTAATATCACAAACGCTTGAATGTGGTACTTCTCCTTTTTGTTGATGACAAAGGGGGAGAAGTATCTTGATGAAAGTATGTTGATAACATGACATGTTATGCATAAGTTTATGCATAAGTTCATGATGACGTGTTGCAAGTATTCATGATGAATATTGCAATAACTTGAATTCAGTTTGAATTCAAGGTTCTATCAATATGGCATATTGATAGGGGGAGTTTGTTTAAACTCCGGGAGTTAAGTTTAACTCCGTCATCAAGTGGTTGTCATCATCAAAAAGGGGGAGATTGTTGAATCTCGTATTTTGATGATGAAACTACTTGATATATGTTTATGATTTAATCTGCGCTTTGAGTGACGCAGGATGCTTCGATCAGGATGAGACAATTAAAGCAGGAAAATCATGTTGCGCCGAAGGAACATGTCAGAAGATTGGACGTCGGGCCGGTGGATCGGTCGACGTATCGACAGAAGGCTTCGGGCCGTGGAATCGGGCATCGAGCCAAGAAGAGCGGGTATTGTGCCAAGGATATCGGAGTTGCGGAGTCAACTGGCCGATTGGGCAATAGGCTGCAGGAGAGGACGATGCGCCGAAGAATCGGACGAAGCGTCGAGGGACCAATGACATGTCGGACAACTTGGTTAATTGCTTAGGATTAATTATCTCGATCGAAGTTTTGTTTTAAGTGTGCAGGATTAACTACGATGAAAGTTAGACAAGCAACAGGAGTTGCGCCGGAGTTAAGTCAATGATCACGTTAGGAGTTCGAGAGTTCGACGGAAGTTCGGACAGTCGACGGAGGTTCTGCGGGAACAAATCCGAGAAGTCCAGAAGCTTGCCAAGCGAAGCTCGTCGGAACTCGCTAAGAGGATCGTCGCAAGTCCAGGAGTTTGTCGGAAGTCCGCAGGAGCATTACCGAGAGTTCATCGGATGATCGACGGAAGTTCACCGGAAACTCGCAGGAAGAAGCGATTGACGCACCGAAGCAAAGCTGCAGAAATTGTCTTAGAAATAATTGTAGTTAGCACGTTGATTAAGTTGGAAATGGGAGGTGATCCCATTAGCTTAATCTTGGGGCAATTGGGCACCTGAAAAACCGAAATTGGGCCAAATGGAGCTAACCATTCAGACCCTGATTGCTGTGGGAGGTGCAACCGCCCAAGCCAGGAGGTAGCACCGCCTGGGCTAAGTCTCCCAGGGAGACTGGGCGGTGCAACCGCCCTAGCCAGAGGTGGCACCACTGGCTCGATCTCCGAAGGATCGGGCGGTGCAACCTCCCTTGACAGAGAGGTAGCACCGCCCAGCTCGGTCTTGAGATCTGGCGGGAGGTGCAACCGCCTCGGTCGGAGGTGGCACCGCCTAGGCTCGATCTCCGAAGCTAGGCTCAGGCGGTGCAACCTCCCCGACAGAGAGAGGTGCAACCGCCTTCGGCTCGATCTTCGAAGCTCTGCCAAAGCGGTGCAACCCGCCCAAATCGAAAACTGTGCAACCGCGATCCCTAATTCTGGGATTTGATCGCTTTGAGCTCCAAATTTGAACTGGGTTGGGGCCTATAAATACCCCACCCATTCAGCAGATCAAGAGATACTGAGACCTACAATCAAATCTTGATCTTTTCTGTGATTCTAAGAGCTCAAAATTGTTGTAAAAGCCCAAAAGTTCTCCTCCCTCTATTCTTCAAGTTTTGAGTTGTAAAGAGAGGAGAGAAAAGTTCTGTAAGGGTTGTCTCCCCGAGCCCGTCAAAAGGAGTGAAACGTAAAGGGCGGTTGGCCCTCGCTTATTGAAGGAAGGCCTCTAGTTGACGTTGGTGACCTCGTCGGTGGAGGAAGTCAAAAGTGGAGTAGGTCAAGGCTGACCGAACCACTCTAAATCTTGGTTTGCATTTACTTTGAGCACTTTATCATTTCAGCAAACCTCCTAAATAGCTACTGCCTTCTGCGCTTTTACGAACGAGTTTCTAAGTTCAGATCTTTCCGAATCAGCATTTAGACGTAAATCAGCGTTTTCGTACGATCATTACATTGCAGTTTACATTTACGTTTTAACTCCAATTATAACTGCAAACTGCCTTATGTGCATTTACAAAACATATCTCAAAGTTCAGTATCTTCAAAGTTGATGTTTAGACGTAAACCAGTTTTATCGTACGAACATCGCATTTCAGTTTGCGCTTGCATTCTGATTTTTATCATAAACTGTAAATTGCCTTTGTAGATTTACTCTAACGTCATCTCACTTAATCTTAAGCTAAAGGAGTCTAAGAATCTGGTTTTACATCGAAATCATCTTTGTCGCAGCTTTCGATTTTAATCGCCGAAAGTTTTCCGCTGCACTAATTCACCCCCCCCTCTTAGTGCTCTTGATCCTAACATTCAAGTGGTAAATTATTCCAATATACTAGTACTTCAGTAGAGGGATGTCGGCGACGCATCACGGCTTTAGGTCGAGGATGGCTTGTGGTTGGGCTTGAATGTCTCCATCGTCAGTGGTGTTGGGCAGTTGGATCTGGGGTGACTCGTGTTCTCCCAACTTGGGCTTCAAGCATGACACGTAGAAGACAGGGTGAATTTTAGCATCCTCAAGCAATTTAAGTATGTACACCACAACTCCAATACGCTTTATGATCTGATAGGGCCTATAAAAATGTGGAGATAGCTTCATGGAGGCTCATGTATTAATGGAGAGTTGCTTGTATGGCTGTAGGCGAAGATAAATTCAATCTCCTACTGAAAATTCTCTTTCGCTTCGTTGTGTGTCGGCTTGCTACTTCATTCTAGCTTGAGCGGTAGAGAGATTATTCTTTAGCAGTTGTAGGATTTTATCACTGTCAATCAATTCTTGGTTAACCTGATCTAACTTGGTCGAGCCAATTACATGCTTTGGAATCACAAGGGCCGGCCGACCATATATTGCTTCATAAGGGGCACATTTTGTAGATGAATGATATATAGTTTTATACCACCATTCAGCTCAGGGAAGCTATTTCACCCACTCCTTTGGTCGGTCACCGGCAAAATACTGAAGGTATGTCTCTAAACACCTGTTCACCATCTTTGTTTGGCCATCAGTTTATGTATGATATGCTGTGCTCATCTTTAGTTTAGTGCCCTGTAACTGAAATAACTCGGTCCAAAATTTACTGGTGAAGATCCTGTCACAATCACTTACAATGGACCTTGGCATCTCATGTAGTTTAACAATATTTTCTATGAAAATCAGGGTAATACTAATAGTAGTGTAGGGATTTTGCACAACACAAAAATGAGCATATTTCGTAAGTCGATCAACCACCATGAGAATTGTGCTTTTACCTTTGGAAGGTGGCAGCCCTTCGATGAAGTCCATGGAGATGTCAGTCCACACCGAGTCTAGTATGGATAGTAGTTGTAGCTTCCCTGGACTTGCCACTATTTCACCCTTGTGCTGTTGACATACATCACATTGTGGCACATATTCAGAAATACTTTTTTTCATCCATCTCCGATAAAAATTTTGCTTGACTCTTTTGTAGGTTCTTAGAAATCTAGAGTGCCCTGCTTAAGGTGTGGAGTGCATTTTATGCAGGATGATTTTGATGCAAGGGGAGTCGGGTATAAGTATAATGCGACCTTTGTAGAGTAGATCCCTCGAATCCCAAGTGTAGTGGGCTATTCCTCTTGGATCCTCCTCCAATGTTTTTTATGATATTGCTGATCTCTAGATCCTTCTTCTATTCTTCCCTAATGTCCTTGAGGAAGCTGGTGGTAGAAAGGGAGATAACTGAAAATTTAGCTTGCTTAGGTAGCCGTAAGAGTGCATCTGCAACAATGTTTTCTTTCCCCTTTTTGTAAATAATTTCATAATTAAATCCTAGAAGTTTTGTTAATCATTTTTGCTGCTTAGGAGATAATATCTTCTACTCCAAAAAGTACTCAAGGCTTTTATGATCAGTTTTAATTTAAAATCGTCGTCCGATCAAGTAGGGTCTCCACCTCATTATTGTGTGCATAATGATGAGCATCTCCTTATCATATATTGACATGTTTTGATGGGAGGGAGATAATGCATTGCTGGTCTATGCAAGTAGTTGATCATATTGCATGAGAATGGCTCCAATTCTGACTCTAGTTGCGTCAGCCTCAATGATGAAGGGTCGGCTAAAATCTGGTAGTGCTAGCACCAGCATTATCATCATGGCCGCCTTAAGTTTGACGAAGGCAGCAGAGGCTTTGTCTGACCATTGGAAGATATCTTTTTTTAGTAGAGAAATGAGGGGTGCATTGATCTTCCCATAGTCCTTGACAAATTTTCGGTAGTAGCCCGTTAGTTCAAGGAACCCATGCAATAATTTCACATTTGTAGGTTTTAGCCAGCCTTGCATTACTTCAATTTTTGTTGGGTCTACCACCACTCCTTCTGATATTATATGCCTAAGATACTCTACTTTTTGTTGAAGAAAGCTGCACTTTGGTTACTTAACAAAAAGAGTATTCTCCCGAAGGATCGTCAAAACAACTTGTAAATGTTGAAAGTGAGTTTCAAGAGAATGGCTATAAATGAGAATATCACCAAAAAATACCAGCATAAATTTATGAAGAAATCTCCAAAAAATATCGTTCATGAGACTTTAAAAGGT
Organism: Musa schizocarpa; assembly: GCA_900464855.2. Classification (NCBI taxonomy): domain Eukaryota; kingdom Viridiplantae; phylum Streptophyta; class Magnoliopsida; order Zingiberales; family Musaceae; genus Musa; species Musa schizocarpa. The sequence continues at coordinate 31,919,603 of LS990919.1, forward strand.
TGAAGGTGTATTAGTGAGTCCAAAAGGCATTACTTAGAATTCATAATGGCCGTCATGTGTGCAGACTGTAGTTTTTGGAATGTTATCTTCACATACCTGAATTTTTGTTGTAACCGGATCAGAGGTTCAACTTTATGAAGACTCAAGTTCCTTTTAACTCATCAAGAAGTTCATCCACCACTAGTATTGGGTATTTGTCATTAATGGTGATATAATTTAAAGCTCGATAGTCGATGCACATCTGCCAAGTTCCGTTCTGCTTACGTACAAGTAGCACCAGTGAGGAATAGGGGCTGCAACTTGGCTGAATCACCAATGTTTCAAGTATCTCCTTTATAATATTTTCAATTTCATCTTTTTGGGGGTGAGGATAGTGGTAAGGCCGTGTGTTTGCTGGTGGCTTGCCCGGAAGGATTGGATACCGATGATCATGCTATCGATTAGGAGGAAGACCACTTGGCTCAACAAAAATATCGACAAATTCAGCAAGCAATTTGGTGAGATTTTGATATTCAATTTCTATTTTCTTCCCCTCTGGTTGCTACTAGTGATGCATCAAAAAGCCACCATTTACCTTGTGTAAAACTTTCTCCATTCGTTGAGTCGAAACGGTGGTTACGTTGCTTCCGCGCTTCCCGCATAGGATGATATGTTTGCCTTTTCAAAAGAATTTCATAATTAATTTACAAAAGTTTCAAGAGACATCATCTAGTATAATTAACCATTCTATGCCAAGCATGGCCTCATATCATCAATTGGTAGGAGGAAGAAGTCAGTAATAATTTCTTGGTCTTGTAGTAATAGTTTCACCTGTGGGCATCTTTGGTCACACTTTAGGATTCTACTGTCGACGACCTTTATGTCGAACTTGCTGCAACATTCGATGTGGAGCACCATCCGAGTAGCAACCTTACTATTTAGGAAGTTGTTAGTGCTGCCCGTATCGATGAGAATAGTTATTTGTTGTTGTTTAAGAAGGCCTCCAACTTTGATCGTTTGTGGGTTTAAGTAGCCGGCTAGTGCGTCTACCATAAAATCGGTCAGTTGTGGCTCTTCTTCCGCATCTTATTCTTCATATTCAAGGCTCTCTTTTGGATGTTCAATGACCTCTTCTTCTATTGGTTCAATCACAAGAACTCTCATTTTTTTACAGTGATGCTTGCGGCTCCATGGCTTATTGCAATGCTAACATAAGCCTTTTGCAGATCGCTCCCGAAGCTCTTCTCTTGTCAACCTTTTTGGTGCAGGGGCTCGGTTGATAGTAGAGGGGGCTGAGGGCTTTGGTATTGCTGGTCGGGGAGTGACCTTAGTGTTGAATCTCAGATTTTGATGATGAAACTAATTGATAAGTGTTAATCTACATTTTGAGTGATGTAGGATGCTTCGATTAGGATGAGACAATTAAAGCAGGAAGAATCATGTTGTGTCGGAGGAAAACATATCAGAAGATTGGACGTGGAGCCGGAGGATCGATCGACGTATCGATAGAAGGCTTCGGGCCATGGATTCGGGCATTGGGCTAAGAAGAGTAGATATTATGCCAATCATATTGGAGTTATGGAGTCAACTGGCTGATTGGGCAATAGGCCGCAAGAGAGGACGATGCGCCAAAGAATCGGACGAAGCATCAAGGGACCAATGACATGCCAGACAACATGATTAATGCTTAGTATTAATTGTCTAGATCGAAGTGTATTTTTACATGTGCAGGATTAACTACGATAGCAAGGCATAAAGCAAAATGAAGTCCCGGAGTCAAGGATGCGATTTCGTTGGGAGTTTGAGAGTTCGTCAAAAGTCCGGACGTTCGTCGGAAGTTCTGTCGGAACCAACTAAGAAGTCTCAGAGCTTGCTAGAGAAGCTCATCAGAACTTGCCAAGAAGATCATCGTGAAGTCCAGGAGCTTGCCAGGAGTCCGCTGGAACATTGCTGAGAGATCGTTGGAAGTTCACTGGAAGATCGCCGGAAGCTCGCCGGATGAAACTAGACTTACGGAATTGTTTAGTTTAGAATATGTCTTAGGAATCGTAGTTAGCATGTAATTGGGTTTGGATTTGGGCCAACCCAATTAGGGGCTAGTTGGGCCCATGTAAGGACTATATTGTGCCCAATGAGAGGCCCAAATAGTGCCCCAAGAGGTGACACCATCGTGGCAAAGTCTCCGAGACTGTGTCAGGCGATGGTATCGCCCAAACACAGCTTCCGAGAGGCTGCAGGCAACGGTACCGCCAGTTTGGGTGGTGGTACCACCCAGTGCAGTGTCAGTGTCAGTGTTAGATTGACACTAGCGGTGGTACCGTGCACCGCAGGCGGTGGTACCGCACACCGCAGGCGGTGGTACCACCTGTGCTCGGGAAACCCAGGATGAGATGGTTTTAGGCTCCAAGTTTGAATCAACTTGAAGCCTATAAATACCCCTCTCATCCCTGGTTAAAAAATACAAGCACAGAGAATTTAAAAGTTAGAAAACGCTGCTACAAAATTCCCTCATCCACTCTAAATTTAGAATTATGTAAGAGAGGAGTGAGTGCTTGTAAGGGTTATCTCCTAAACCCGGGAAAAAGAGAAGAGGGGTGTAAAAGGTGGTTGGTATTTGCCTATTGAAGAAAGACTAATAGTGGATGTCGGTGGCCTCGACGGAAGCAGAATCGGCGGAGTGGATGTAGGTCACAGCGACCGAACCACTATAAAAATTTGGTTTACATTTTATTTGTGCAATTTACTTTAACTGTAAACCTTTTTACTTGCTTTACATCGACTATGCTTTTCTGTACGCTTTCAAGTTATCTTTCTGAGATCCGTTTTCAATGAATGAAAGAATTTTCAGAATCGACATATTTTACCACCGCACTAATTCACCTCCCCTCTTAGTGCTGACCCCGTTCCTAACAATTGGTATAAATATGATCATATTATGCATGATGACATGTTGCAAATATTCATGATGAAATTTGCACCGACTTGAAATCAGCTTGAATTCAAGGTTCTATCAATATAGCATATTGATAGGGGGAGTTTGTTTAAACTCCGGGAGTTAATATTAACTCTATCATCGATTGGTTGTCATCATAAAAAAGGAGAGATTATTGAATCTTGGATTTTGATGATTAAACCAATTGATAAGTGTTAATCTGCGTTTTGAGTGACGTAGGATGCTTCGATCAGGATGAGACAATTAAAGTAGGAAGAATCATGTTGTGCCAAAGGAAAACAAGTCAGAAGATTGGATGTTGGGCCGGAGGATCAGTAGACGTATCGATAGAAGGGTTCGGGCCAAGAAGAGCGGATATTGCGCCAAGGATATCGGAGTTGCAGAGTCAACTGGACGATTGGGCAATAGGTCGCAAGAGAGGACGATGCGCCAAAGAATTGGACGAAGCATCGAGGGACCGATGACATGCCGGATAACATGATTAATGCTTAGTATTAATTGTCTAGATCGAAGCATATTTTTACATGTGCAGGATTAACTACGATAGCAAGGCATAAAGCAAAATGAAGTCCTAGAGTCAAAGATGCGATTTCATTGGGAGTTCGAGAGTTCGTCGGACGTTTTGCAGGAACCAGCTGAGAAGTCCAGAAGCTTGCCGAAGAAGCTCATCGGAACTCGCCAAGAAGATCATCATGAAGTCCAAGAGCTTGCTAGGAGTCTGCTAGAACATTGCCGAGAGATTGTCGGAAGTTCGCCGGAAGATCGTTGGAAGCTCGCTAGAAGAAACTAGACTTACGGACTTGTTTAGTTTAGAATATGTCTTAGGAATCGTAGTTAGCATGTAATTGGGTTTGGATTTGGGCCAACATAATTAGGGGCTAGTGGGCCCATGTACGTACTGTGTTGGGCCCAATGAGAGGCCCAATCAGTGACCCAAGAGGCAGCACCATCATGGCACAATCTTTAGAGACTATATAGGTGGTGGTATTGCCAATCTGGACAATGGTACTGCCCCTGGCAGGGTGCTAGGCAGTGGTACCGCCTAGTGGCAAGTTATCATGTGGTGGTACCGCCAGATTGGGTGGTGGTACCGCCTAATGTAGTGTTAGTGTCAGACTGACACTAGCGATGGTACCGCCCAGACCCAGGAAACCCTGGATGAGATATTTTTAGGCTTCAAGTTTGAAACAACTTGTAGCTTATAAATACCCCTCTCATCCCTGGTTAACACACACACAACCAAGAGCCAAAAGGAAAGAAAACTCTATTGTAATTGTGTGTGAAACGCCACTCAAAGTTCTAAGTGTTAGAATAGGTTGAGAGAGGAGTAAGTGGGGGTGTAAGGGTTATCTCCTAAACCTGGTAAAAGGAGAATAGAGTTGGTCTTTGCCTATTGAAGGAAGACCAATAGTGAATGCCAGTGGCCTCGACAGAAGCGGAATCAGCGGAGTGGATATAGGTCACGATGATCGAACCACTATAAAAATATGATTTACGTTTCCTTTAAGCACTCTACTTTTATAGCAAACTACCTCTCCTCTTTACTTTGCTTTTACTTTCAAGTTTCCGAAATTGGTTTTCAACGTATGAAGAAATTTCTATAACCGACGTGATTTTACTACTGCACTAATTCACCCCCCCCTCTTAGTACTGTTCTTGATCCTAACAATTGGTATCAGAGCCTCGTTTTCTCATTTGGTTTAACACCCAAAGAGAAATGGCTCTTTTCGGCTTTCAAGAGGGCCACTCTCATTCGTTCTCCGATATGGACTACATATATTGGAAAACTCGAATGAGAGTTTTCTTGCTTTCTTTGGATTTGAACTTATAGAACATTGTCGAATCCAGTTTTAAAAGGTCTTCTCTTCCAATAAAAGAATAGAATGATTTAGAGAAGAAGACTTTTTCTTTAAATGCAAGAGCTATGAATGCTCTATTTTGCACCTTAGACAAAAACAAATTTAATCGGGTTTCTACTTGTGAAATGGCTTTTGACATTTTGCACTCTTGAAATCACACATGAAGGCACTAGCAAAGTTAAAGATTCAAAAATCAACTTTTTGATGCATGATTTTGAACTTTTCCATATGAAACCAAGCGAAACTATTGGAGACATGCACACCCGTTTTACGGATGTTATCAATGGTTTAAAAGCACTTGGTAAAAGTTTTTCGGACTTTGAACTTGTAAACAAAATTTTACGTTCTATTAATAAAAACTGGGATCCGAAAGTAATCGCAATACAAGAGGCAAAAGATCTTAATAATTTTTCACTTGAAGAATTTTTTGGCTCATTAATAACATACGAAATGGCGCACAATGCACAAAATGAACTTAAGAACATCCTTCCAAAGAACAGGAAGGATTTCAGACTTAGAACAATCGAAGACCACTCGAGCATAAGCTCAAGTGATGGTGAACTTAAACTGCTCACTATGAAATTTAAAAAGTTCCTGAAATAAAAATTGAAGAACAAAAATAAACTTAAAAAGAACGTAACTACTTGCTATGAACGCAAGAAGAAGGAAGCAATCTTGGACAAAACGAGCTAATCCAAAGATGAAGGACAATCCAACAAAGGCGAGGTGACAAACCACACCTTAATGGCCTTCGACGATGAGGTAATCAAAATGCCCTTAGTTTACTTTGAAATTACATAATGCTTTTAATGAGTTATTTTTAATTTAGTTTAGAATAATTATTTTTCTTGAGAATTACATGTTAAATGAAAATGCAAAAATAAAATTGGATCATGCTTACCTTTCTAATGTTTTTAAAAATAATCATGAAAATTACATCTTTTATGATAATCAAATAAAATGATTTTGATTAAAGATGCTCTATGATTAATAAAATCATGTTTGATTTGAAGTAATGATTTGATAATAATGCTTAATGAGTTCATCCTTCGAAATGATGCATGATGATTTTTGTGATTTATGCCATATTGATCTTTGACGTAATAAATCTTGCAGTTTCGATTTTAAACGTTGATGCATTTTTTTTTTTGGCATAAATGAAAAAGGCATGCTTCTATAAAATCAATCAAAAAGAACTAAAAAGAGAAAAGTATTTTTTCTTGAAAATTCTTTTTCTCTATCTTTTTAACTTTGACGACTCTATTTGATCATCTTTTTACGAATCTCCTGGACTTTGAAAATGATTCTGATGATTTAAATTTGAATTAATTTTTATGCAAATCATGATCTTGATTCCTTGATATTTATAAATTAAGAATTATTATGAATCAAGATTTTTCATTAATTATTCTCCTATGATTCTTCATTGTATTTTATTTAAAGAAGAGATTAACTATATGAATCATGTCTTTTGGTATTTAAGTGGTCTTATCTTTGATGACATGATTTCTTTTTATCTATGGCATGAATGTCTTGAAATGATTGAAATATTTTACACTATTATGTTCTTCCTTTATTCTTTCTTATTTACAATAATTAAAGGGAGAAAAGTTATGATCATGCATGGTATGATGTAATTTGACAAATTGATACCACCATGATGTGAAATATTTATAATTTGGAATGATGCATGTAATATTTGCTTTTTATTATGATGATGTATGTGATGTATTTGCATGTGATGATTGAAATTGCTTTGATTTGAATTCAAGGTTTATCCCAATTATAGCATTTTGGAATAAGAATGAATTCTTTACCTTTGTCATGATTTGAAAATTGTTGTAAAGGGAAAAGAATTACAACATTGTATTCTTTCATTCTTTTTGACAATAACAAAGGGGGAGAAAAAAAATTGCTAGCTCAAGATGCAAAACTTGCAACTTGCACATTACAAAAGGAAGCAAAAATAGCTAGTTTGCATGTTCTAAAATTTTATAAAATTTTGCTTGCTTGCACTTTGCAAAGGAAGCAAGAATGACACTTCTCAAAAGAGAAAAAAGAGCTTGCTATCTTGAACATCGCTATCTTGCATTTGCTTTCAAAATTTTTGCTAGCTTGTATGTTGTAAACATGCTATCTTATTACCTTGTATATCTAAAACATGATAGCTTGCATGATCTAACACTTGCTAAATTTTCTAGCTTACAAATTGCATGATTATCAAACTTGATATTATGTTTTTCATGCAATGATTTGAATTTATATCCCAAACACTTGAAAGTAACACTTCTCCTTTTTGTTGATGATAAAGGGGGAGAAGTATGATCATGTTATGCATGATGATATGTTGCAAATATTCATGATGAAATTTGCAACGACTTGAATTCAAGGTTCTATCAATATGACATATTGATAGGGGGAGTTTGTTTAAACTCCGGGAGATAAGATTAACTCCGTCATTGATTGGTTGTCATCATAAAAAAGGGGAAGATTGTGTTAGGACTCTAGCTAGGAAAGTCCTAATTGAGAGGGACATTCATGTAAAACCTACCTAAGCTGACCCCTATTAAAGGGGTGAAGAGGCCGACTAGGGTTTGGAGGTTGTTTCTTAAAGAAGAATTAGGAGTTGTAAAGGAATATGAGTCTTGAGTAGGAGTCCTATTAGGAGTTGGTTAGAAGTAGGAGTCTTGAGTAGGAGTCCTATTAGGAGTTAGGGTTTAGAAGGCCTATAAATAACTATGTATTTTTCCTCTTTTGATAAACAATAGATGAATCTTTTCTGCAGCCTTTGAGCAGCAACTTGGAGGGAGGAACCCCTATAGAGTTCCAAGGAGGCCGATCCTCTAAAGAGATTAATCCCAAGTTTAGAATCTGTAAGGGTTCTAACACCTGGTATCAGAGCAGCGTTCTTGGCATCTCACTGCCCTTCCATAGCCATTCATCAACCCTCCACAACCGCCCAAAGCAATTCCCACAATTGCTTAAAAGATCGTCACCAAATTCCGCCGTCATCTCTACCACCACGGATCATCCTTTGATCTCCCCATGAATTGCAATAGGTTTTGGTTTTCTACCTTACTGCTACTGCAATTTAGTTATCCTTATTTGACAATCCCAAAAATTCTTTCCTTTATTGCTGTATAAACTTTTCGCCATAAAGTTTTCATCTCTACGACGAAAGATACATTGCAGAATTCCAACCGTATAGCACCGTCTGTTTGATCTTGCTACTGTGTTTTTTCTATCCAAATCTCTACGAAATTTTTATGACATCTTTGACATTTCTTAACAGCATATTTTCTTTAGTTTTGTCAAAAAATTCTCAATATAAACCATTGATATTTTATGTCTAATCTGCTATACTTGAAAATCTGCACTGTAAAATTTCAGCCGTATAGCACTGTTTGTTTGATCTTAATACTATGTTGTTTCTATCCAAATCTCTACGAAATTTTTATGATAGCTTTGACACTTCCTAACTATAGATTTCTCTTTAGTTTCATCAAAAAATTCTTAATATAAACTACTGATCTTTTATGTCCAATCTGCTATACTTAAAAATTTGTGCTGCAGAAAATTTTAGTCGTATATTGTTGCCTTAACCCATCTATTTACAATATTTTTTGAATGAAATTTCTTATACACTTCATAGATCATCTTGGCTTCTATCTAAGATTGATCTATTAAGAAATTCATCTCTAAAAATAATTTTGTGTTGCTGCAAATTTTCATCGTAAACTGTTGAAATTTTTCGACGAGAATTCTGTAATCGTAACTTGCACCAACTTCCTTACTGTTATACTGCCGAAATTTTCGTGATTAAATTATACATCCTTGATGTCATATAAACTGTAATTTTTCTATCAGTTTCCTCTTCAATTCTCTCATGTTTTTGGTGGAAATTACGTCGAGAAACCGTTGTTTCTTCGACGACAATTCTACTCTTACAAGACAGCACATACTTGTTGCAACTTCCACTGATTTCTATCAAACCTTTACTACCATTTACCACAGATTCAAAACTTTCATCCACAGCCCTAAAACTCCACCAAACCACACCCTCAAACTGCACCCAAAATAGCCACAAAACAAGCCTAAACCGTAGCCTATATCCACCAATCCACCAACCCTTTCGACCATCACCTCTCTCAACCAATACATGCCTTTAACCCGACAACAAAAGAGAGATCTTAACATCACAGATTTAGTGGCATATACTATGACATCTGAGGAGTTAATCAATGCTAAATTCGAAGCCTTCGAGGTGTGAATGGAGGATAAGATTCGGACGCTCTTTACCGAACTCAGATTGGGCCGACCACTAAGCCCGAAGAAATCACTTTAAGGAGAGAGCTTTGCCCAATCGCACTAAGCCCGAAGATATGACTTCCAAGAGAGGGGAAGCTCTATAACCAACCCCAACTATCCATACATGAGAGTGGAATTCCCTAGATGGGAAGAAGGAGACCCGATTGGTTGGATCTCGCGCGCGGAGTGATTTTTTCGGTACCACAAATCCGTGGATTCATCTATGGTGAAAATTGCAGCTATACATCTTGAAGGGGATGCTATATAGTGGTTTGACTGGTTTGAACATACTTATGGAGTCCTTTCATGGCGACAATTTAAAGAAGGACTGCTGATCTGCTTCAGACCATCCGATTACGAGAATATTGACGGACAACTAGCAAAGATCCGACAAACCTCCACCATTCAGGAGTACCAAACCAGTTTTGAAAGGTTATCTAATCAAACTTATGATTAGTCTCGAAAATAGCTATTAAAGACCTTCATTGAGGGCTTGAAGCCGGAGATCCGAGGAGAAGTTAAAGCGTGACAACCGTATACGCTTATAGCAGCCATCTCTTTCGCACGACATCAAGAGGAGCAATTGAACCATGAAGCTTAGAGGACTAGGGTCGCTCCTCAACTAGTAATATTGAAGCCCTCAGCCCCCCCTACTATCGACCAAGTCCCTACACTAAAGAGGTTAACAAGAGAAGAGCTTCGAGATCGATATGCGAAGGGGTTATGTTGGCATTGTGACGAGCCGTGGAGCCATGAGCATCGCTGTAGTAAAGGGAGACTTCTTATGATTGAACCAATAGGAGAAGAGGTCATTGAACATCCAGAAGAGAGCCTTGAACATGAAGAAGAAGATGTAGAAGAAGAGCCACAACCGACCGAAGTTACGATACATGCACTAGCTGGCTACTCAAACCCGCAAACGATGAAAGTTGGAGGCCTTCTCAAACAACAACCGATCACTGTTCTCATCGACACGGGCAACACTAATAACTTTCTAAATAGTAAGGTTACTATCCATATGGCCTTACCTATCAAAAATTGTAGCAGGTTTGACGTTAAGGTCACCGATGGATGGATTTTGAAGTATGATCGTAGGCGCCCGCAAGTGAAATTATTGCTGATCATGAGGCCTTACCAAGAGATAATTGCATATTTCTTCCCTCTCCCTCTTGATGATCATGAGACCATGCTCAGAATTAAATGGTTGACAACATTAGGTGATATTTCTTGGAATTTTATGCAATTAATTATGAAATTTTACAGTAAGAAGAAATAGGTGATACTAAACGGGAAACGTGGGGGCGACGTAACAACGATTTGCACACAACAAATGGAGAAGGTTTTCTATAAAGCATGCAGCGGCTTTTTGGCACAACTTGAGCAGCAAACTAAGGGAGAGCCAATAGAATTTGAAGATCCAAACCTACTTCCTTTGCTTGCTGAATTTTCAGATATATTTGACGAATCGCACAACCAACCTCTTACCCGTCGGCATAATCATTATATAACGATTCTTTCAAGAAAACCTCCAGTAAATACTCGGCCATATCAGTATCTACATCTCTAGAATGATGAAATAGAAAAGATTGTAAAAGAGATGCTCGAAACAGGAGTTATTTGGCCAAGTTACAACCTCTACTCTTCACCGGTGCTACTTGTACGCAAGAAGGACGAAACATGGTGAATATGCATTGATTACTAGGCTCTCAATGGCATAACCATCAAGGATAAATACCTTATTCCAGTAGTAGATGAATTGCTAGATGAAAGGGAGCACAAATCTTCACAAAGCTGGACCTTCGATCCGGGTATCATCAAATACGAGTGTACGAAGAAGTTATACTGAAAACCGCCTTTTAAACACACAACGGCCACTACGAATTTTTACTTTGTTCAACAAAAGGTGGAATATCTTGGGCATATCATATCAAAGAAAGGTGTGGTAGTGGACCCCTTCAAAATTGGAGCAATGCAAAACTGGCCGACCCCGAGGAACATAAAATTGCTATATGGATTTCTGGGTTTAATAGGCTACTACCGTAAGTTCGTGAAAAACTATAGAAAGATCAGTGCACCACTTACTTCCTTACTGAAAAAAGATGTCTTCCAATGGTCGGACAAAGCCTCCACTACCTTCGACAAACTTAAGGTAGCCATGATGACGACACCGTTGCTAGCACTACCATATTTCAGTCGACCCTTTATTATTGAGACCGACGCATCTGGAGTCGGAATTGAAGCCATTCTCATACAAGATGGTCGACCACTCGCATACATTAGCAAGGCATTATCTCCCTCCCATCAAAATAAGTCAACAAATGATAATGAGATGCTCGCCATTGTGCACGCATCAACGAGGTGGAGACCCTACTTGATCGATCGACGATTTCAAATTAAAATCGACCATAGAAGCCTCAAGTACTTTTTTGAGCAAAATATATTATCCCCTGAGCAGCAAAAATGGGTAACAAAACTTCTTGGATTTGATTATGAAATAACTTACAAAAAGGGGAAAGAGAATGTTATTGTAGATGCGCTTTCGCGGCTACCCGAGCAAGCTGAATTTTTGGCTGTTTCACTTCTGACCAGCAACTTCCTTGAGGATATTAAGATGGAATGGCAGGAAGATTCGAAGATCAATAAGATCATAAAAAAATTAGAGGAAGCACTAAGCTCCGTGGCTTATTACAATTGGGACTTAAAAGAATTACACTATAAGGGACGCATTATGCTTATGACAAATTCTACTTGCATCTTCACGAGCAGATTTTAGATAAAGTTATTCCATATGCAGGGTATTAAATTAAAAAGGAGTATGACATATCACCCACAAACCAATGGCCAGATAGAAGTTGTAAATAGGTGCTTGGAGATAGCCCAAAGCCACCCACTAAATATGACTACCCAAGGAGAACTTCAGACCCAGCTAAGTGCCACTATTGATCGACGGATCATGACTCAATGACAACGACTCACTACTGAAGTGCTAATATAGTGGGTGAACCTACCAACGTAAGATGTCACTTGGGAGAACTATGACAACTTAAAGATCAAATTCTCATAATTCATGAATCGTCAGCCTCGAGGACAAGGCTGATTTGAAGAGGGTGGGTCTGTTAGGACTCTAGCTAGGAGAGTCCTAATTGAGAGGGACATTCATGTAAAACCTACCTAAGCTGACCCCTATTAAAGAGGTGAAGAGGTCGGCTAGGGTTAGGAGGTTGTTTCTTAGAGAAGAATTAGGAGTTGTAAAGGAATAGGAGTCTTGAGTAGGAGTCCTTTTAGGAGTTGGTTAGAAGTAGGAGTCTTGAGTAGGAGTCATATTAGGAGTTAGGGTTTAGAAGGCCTATAAATAGCCATGTATTTCTCCTCTTTTGATAAGCAATAGATGAATCTTTTCTGCAGCCTTTGAGCAATAACTTGGAGGGAGGAACCCCTATAGAGTTCCAAGGAGGCTGATCCCCTAAAGAGATCAACCCCAAGTTTAGAATCTGCAAGGGTTCTAACAGATTGTTGAATCTCGGATTTTGATGATGAAATCAATTGATAAGTGTTAATCTGGGTTTTTAGTGACACAGGATACTTCAATTAGGATGAGATAATTAAAGCAAGAAGAATCATGTTGTGCCAGAGGAAAACATGTCAGAAGATTAAACGTTGGGCTGAAGGATCGGGCGATGTATCGACAGAAAGTCGTCATGAAGTCTAGGAGCTTACCGGGAGTCCACTAGAACATTACCGAGAGATCGTCGTAAGTTTGCCGGAAGCTTGTCGGAAGAAACTAGACTTACAAACTTGTTTAGCCTAGAATATGTCTTAGGCATCATAGTTAGCACGTAATTATGTTTGGATTTGGGCCAACCCAATTAGGGGGCAGTGGGCCTATGTAAGGACTGTGTTGGGCCTAATGAGAGGCCCAAACAGTGACCCAAGAGGCAGCACTGTCATGGCATAATCTTTGAGACGTTATCAGGTGGTGGTACCGCCAGTCTGGACGGTGGTACCGCCCCTGGCAGGGTGCCAGGCAATGGTACCGCCAGTCTGGGTGATGGTACCGCCCAATGCAGTGTTAGTGTCAGACTGACACTAGCGGTGGTACCGTCCAGACCTAGGAAACCCAGGATGAGATATTTTTAGGCTCCAAGTTTAAATCAACTTGAAGCCTATAAATACCCCTCTCATCCCTGGTTAACACACACGCCACCAAGAGCAAAAAGAAAAGAAAACTCTATTGTAATTGTGTGTGAAACTCCTCTCAAAGTTCTAAGTGTTAGAATAGGTTAAGAGAGGAGTAAGTGGGGGTGTAAGAGTTATCTCCTAAACCCAGTAAAAAGAAAATCGAGTTGTAAAAGGTGGTTGGTCTTCACCTATTGAAGGAAGACCGATAGTGGATGCCGGTGGCCTCGACGGAAGAGGAATCGACGGAGTGGATGTAGGTCATGACAACCGAACCACTATAAAAATCTGGTTTGCATTTCCTTTGAGCACTTTACTTTTATAGCAAACTGCCTCTCCTCTTTACTGTGCTTTTACTATGCCTACACTCGCATTTGCTTTCAAGTTTTCGAAATCGATTTTCAACGTATGAAGAAATTTCTATAACCAACGTGATTTTACCGCTGCACTAATTCACCCCCCCTCTTAGTGCTGCTCTTGATCCTAACAATTGGTATCAGAGCATCATTTTCTCATTTGGTTTAACACCCAAAGAGAAATAGCTCTTTTTGACTTTTAAGAGGGTCACTCTCTCATTCGTCCGCCCTTTTTCAATGGGATGGACTACATATATTGAAAAATTCGAATGAGAGTTTTCTTGCTTTCTTTAGATTTGAACTTATGGAATATTGTCAAATCTGGTTTTAAAAGGTATTCTCTTCCAATGAAAGATTAGAGTGATTTGGAGAAAAAGACTTTTTCTTTAAATGCTAGAGCTATGAATGCTCTATTTTGCATCTTAGAAAAAAACGAATTTAATCGGGTTTCTACTTATGAAACGGTTTTTGACATTTGGCATACTCTTGAAATCACACATGAAGGCACTAGCAAAATTAAAGATTCAAAAATCAACTTTTTGATGCATGATTTTGAACTTTTTCATATGAAACCAAGCAAAAAACTATTGGAGACATGTACACCCATTTTACGGATGTCATCAATGGTTTAAAAGCACTTGGTAAAAGTTTTTTAGACTTTGAACTTATAAACAAAATTTTATGTTCTCTTAATAAGAACTGGGATTCGAAAGTAACCGCAAAACAAGAGGTAAAAGATCTTAATAATTTTTCACTTAAAGAACTTTTTGGTTCATTAATGACATACGAAATGATGCACTATGCATAAAATGAATTTGTGAACATCCTTCCAAAGAACAGAAAGGATTTCAGACTTAGAATAATCGAAGACCATTCGAGCCTAAAGTGATGGTGAATTTGAACTCCTTACTATAAAATTTAAAAAGTTCATGAAACAAAAATTGAAGAACAAAAATAAACTTAAAAAGAATGCAACTACTTGCTATGAATGTAAGAAGAAGGAAGCAATCTTGGATGAAACAAGCTCATCCGAAGATGAAGGAAAATCAACAAAAGTGAGGTGACAAACTACGCTTTAACGGCTTTCGACGATGAGATAATTAAATTACCCTTAGTTTACTTTGAAATTACATAATGCTTTTCATGAGTTATTTTTAATTTAGTTTAGAATAATTATTTTTCTTGAGAATTGCATGTTTAATGAAAATGCAAAAATAAAATTGGATCATGCTTACCTTTCTAGTGTTTTTAAAAATAATCATGAAAATTACATGTTTTATGATAATCAAACAAAATGATTTTGATTAAAGATGCTCTATAATTAATGAAATCATGTTTGATTTGATGTAATGATTTGATAATAATGCTTAATGAGTTCATCTTTCGAAATGATACATGATGATTTTTATGATTTATGCCTTATTGATCTATGAGTTAATAAATCTTGCACTTTCGATTTTAAATGTTGATGTAATTTTTTTTTTGGCATAAATGAAAAAGGTATGCTTCTATGAAATAAATCATATTAATTGAAATAACTAAAAAGTGAAAAGCATTTTTTTCTTGAAAATTCTTTTTCTCTATCTTATTGACTTTGATGAATCTATTTGATAATCTTTTTATGAATCTCTTGGACTTTGAAAATGATTTTGATGATTTAAATTTGAATAAATTTTTATCCAAATCATGATCTTGATTCCTTAATATTTACAAATTAAGATTTATTATGAATCAAGATTTTTCATTAACCATTCTCCTACGATTCTTCTTAGTATTTTATTTAAAGAAGAGATTAATTATATGAATTATGTCTTTTGGTATTTAAGTGGTCTTATCTTTGATGATATGATTTCTTTGTATTTATGGCACAAATACCTTGAAATGATTGTAATATTTTATACTATTGTATTCTTCCCTTATTCTTTCTTGTTTATAATGATAAAATAGAGAAAAGTTATGATTATGTATGGTAGGATGTAATTTGATAAATTGATACCATCATGATGTGAAATATTTATGATTTGGAATGATGCATGTAATACTTATACTTTTTATTATAATGATGTATGTGATGTATTGTATATGATGATTGAAATTGCTTTGATTTGAATTCAAGGTTTATCTCAAATATGATATTTTGAAATAAGAATGAATTCTTTACCTTTGTCTTGATTTGAAAATTGTTGTAAAGGGAAAAGAATTACAACATTGTATTCTTCTCTTTTTTTTTACAATAACAAAGGGGGAGAAAAAAATTTGCTAGCTCAAGATGCAAAACTTGCAACTTGCACATTGCAAAAGGAAGCAAAAATAGCTAGCTTGCATGTTCTAAAATTTTATAAAATTTTGATAGCTTGCACTTTGCAAAGGAAGCAAAAATGACACTTCTCAAAAGAGAAGAAAGAGCTTGCTATCTTGAACATCGCTATCTTGCATTTGCTTTCGAAATTTTTGTTAGCTTGAATGTTGTAAACTTGCTATCTTATTACCTTGCATATCTAAAACATGATAGCTTGCATGATGTAACACTTGCTAAATTTTCTAGCTTACAAATTGTATAATGATAAAACTTAATATTATGTTTTTCATGAAATGATTTGAATTTATATCCCAAACACTTGAAAGTTACACTTCTCCTTTTTGTTGATGACAAAGGGGGAGAAGTATGTTCATGTTATCCATGATGATGTGTTGCAAATATTCATGATGAAATTTACAACGACTTGAATTCAGCTTGAATTCAAGGTTCTATAAATATGGCATATTGATAGGGGGAGTTTGTTTAAACTCCGGGAGTTAAGATTAACTCTATCATCGATTGGTTGTCATTATCAAAAAGGGGGAGATTGTTAAATACCAGATTTTGATAATGAAACCAATTGATAAGTGTTAATCTATGTTTTGAGTGACGCAGGATGCTTCGATCAAGATGAGACAATTAAAGCATGAATAATAATGATGTGCCGGAGAAAAACATGTCATAAGATTGGATGTCGGGCCGGAGGATTGGTCGACATATCGACAAAAGGCTTTGGGTCATGGATTCAAGCATCGGTCCAAAAAGAGCGGATATTACGCCAAGGTTATCGGAGTTGTAGAGTCAACTGACCGATTGGATAATAGGCCGCAAGAGAGAACGATGCGCCGAAGAATCGAACGAAGAATCGAGGGACCAATGACATGCTGGGCAACATGATTGATGCTTAATATTAATTGTCTAGATCAAAGTGTGTCTTTGCATGTGCAGGATTAACGACAATAGTAAGGCATAAAGCAAAATGAAGTCCCGGAGTCAAGGACGCGATTTCGTTGGTAGTTCGAGAGTTCGTCGGAAGTCCAAACGTTCTATCATAGACAAACTTCTAAATAGGATGTTTGATGTAATGCTTATATATGTTCGTGTCTTTTGGTATGTTCATGCTTTGCACAGTATGTAGAGGGATGGTCGAAGGCTTAATAGTCCCATTTTAGTTGGGTTTGGTGGCTACTTTAGGCTTATAAATAAAGGTTGTGTCATGTGGACACTTGTGAGAGAATTTCGGTCTATAGTGGACCATTTTGATCCTTTGTTGCGTAACTATTTAGAGCTTGTAAAGTCTATTTATAATTTGCATTGTCTATGAAGTGTTTCTTGGAATGTTTGCTTGTGGATCCCGAGTGAGGTGTTCTCTCTAACCCGTTTTCTCTTTCTTAGGTCCTAAGGGACCATGGTAGGCTTCAGGAAGGCTGACTTTTGCGAACGGACATGCAAGGGTGTCGCACGACTTAGGTAAAACCAGCTAAGTCTGTGACAGATGGTATCAGAGTGGGATAAGCACTCATAGAAACACTTGACATGCAAACGTGGGGGACCTAGCGGGGCTGCGTTGAGGACAATTAGCACACGCGCGACCATTTGGGGGAAAACGGGTATGGGGATGTAGGGAAAAGGAGTCGCTCGGAGGAGCGGGCATTTGAGATTGGCATTCAGAGGAATGGCCAACCCTTCGCGCAAGAGGCACCACGAGAATAAGCAAGAGTAGAAGAATGCGAAGCGCACAAAGGTTGGGATGGCTGAGTTTGAGCTACAGCTCAACATCGACAACTATACTTAATGGTGCTCAAGACAAGCGAGATGCTTGGTAAAGGATGAGACCATGCAAGGTGGAATGAGTTGCTCAGCGACCAAAAGAGTTGTGCAAAGCTCATAGAGGTGAGGGGAATTGCTAACTCGAAGAATTTGATACTCATGCATGGGCTTGTATGCGGACAATGGAATGTTCGTGGCCATCCCAAGGTGATCGAAACTCGGCGCCATGGAACATTGAAACATTATCTTTGGCATATGAAGGATACATCCATAGGAGGCTGAAGTGTGCAATTGTTGAATCTCGGATTTTGATGATGACATCAATTGTCATTTGTTATCTAATCTATATGTTGAGATAAGTGTGCAGGATTAACTACGATGAAAGTAAGACATGCAACAGGAGTTGCGTTGGAGTCAGGACTATGATCACCTTGGGAGTTCGAGAGCTCAACAGAAGTTCGGACGGTCGTCGGAGGTTCTGCGGGAACATATCCGAGAAGTCCAGGAGCTTGCCAAAAGAAGCTCGTCTGAACTCGCTAAGTGGATCGTCGCAAGTCCAGGAGTTTGCCGGAAGTCTGCAGGAGCATCACCGAGGGTTCATCGGATGATCGACGGAAGTTCACCGGAAGCTCGCTGGAAGAAGCGATTGACGCATCGGAGCAAGCTGTCCTTCGAATTGTCGTAGTTAGCACGATGATTAAGTTAGAAATAGGAGGTGATCTCATTAACTTAATCTTGGGGCAATTGGGCCCTTGAAAGACCCAATTAGGCCGAATGGATTAGCCCATTCGGACCCAGATGACTTGGCCAGAGGTGGCACCGCCTGGGTCGATGGTGGCACCGCCTAGGGCTCAGTCTCCGAGTTCTGGCTGGGTGGTGCAACCGCCCTTGACAAGCGGTGCAACCACCCCAGTCAGGCGATGGCACCGCCTGAGCTCGGTCTCCGAGCTCTGCCAAGCGGTGCAACCGCCCCTGACAAGCGGTGGCACCGCCCAGGAGCTCAGTCTCCGAGCTTTGACAGCGGTGCAACCGCCCCCAATTAGGCGGTGCAACCGCCAGACCCCAGAATTCTGGGAATTGACAGTTTTGAGCTCCAATTTCAA
Source organism: Musa schizocarpa (assembly GCA_900464855.2). Classification (NCBI taxonomy): domain Eukaryota; kingdom Viridiplantae; phylum Streptophyta; class Magnoliopsida; order Zingiberales; family Musaceae; genus Musa; species Musa schizocarpa. The sequence goes on from LS990919.1 coordinate 31,938,406, forward strand.
ACTGGTTTGGGGCCTATATAAACCCCACTCTTTCAACAATGAAAGGGCAACAAAAACCACCGAAATCCTAATCTTACTCTATGATTTTTAGAGCTCAAAAGTGTTGTATGAGTTAAAAGTTCTTCTCCCTCTTTTCTTCCAAGTTCAGATCTTTCAAGAGAGGAGAGAAAAGTTTGTAAGGGTTGTCTCCTAAGCCCGTCAAAAGGAGTGAATCTGTAAAAAGGTGGTTGGCCTTTGCCTATTGAAGGAAGGCCTCTAGTGGACGTCGGCAACCTCATCGGTGGAGGAAGCCGGAAGTGGATGTAGGTCAAGATTGACCGAACCACTCTAAATCACGCTGCTCTCTGGTTTGCATTTACTTTGAGCTTATTATCCTTACTGCAAACCTCCTTCATAAGCTTACTGCCTTCTGCACTTTTACGTCTGTGTTTCCAAGCTCAATACTTTCCGAATCGTGTTTAGACATAAATCGATTTTCTCGTACGAACATCATATTTCAGTTTACGCTTACATTCTGATTTCTATCACAATAGCAAACTGCCTTAACAGATTCGTTTTTAACTGCCTCTTGCCTAATCACAAGTTAAAGTGATTTACGAATTTAAGTTTCTGCTGAAATCAGCTTTGTCATACGAACTCAGTTTTAAAATGCAGAAAGTTTTCCGCTGCACTAATTCACCCCCCCCCCCTCTTAGTGCTCTTGATCCTAACAGCAACGAGTTCAGCATGTTGCTAGGCCTTGAGTGTTGTAGCGGGGGCTGCATTGACGTGGAGTCACAATCTAACAAGTGCGTTTGCAGGAGGCAGAGCAATGCACAGTTTGTTCAGCAAATCAGAGTAGTCCAAGGGGATGGTGGTCTCCGAAATGAAGAGAGATGTTGCTCCAATGGGACAGTTATCCAGGAGGGATAAGTCCCGCCTCTCTAGAAAAAGAATCATGTGGGACGTACCACACATGTTGAGGAGGAGTGCCTCAACAAACAACAACTCCACGAAGCTTAATGGACCGAGCAAGCGGCGAGGAGTCATCGAGTGATCTCGCTTGAGAGAATGCATTGGTGGATGCATTATGAGATCAAGTGAGGGGGCAACTCAAAACAACACAAATAAAGGCACACTTGGAGTTGATATGGAGATCGGACTTAAGGGAGGGCTGACCCATGGAATGGTGGGCGCGAGGGCCACCATCAACTCAATGCAAAACGAGGAGCGGAGCGACTTGGGTGTAACTTGGTGAAGTACTCAAGCCGCATGAAAGGAGCCAGCATAGAAGATGGAACATGGAGCGGAGGTACAGCGCTTTCCTTGGATAGAGGTCAAGGACATAAACTCTTGCAGAGGTAAGAGCAGGATCATGTTGTTCCATGAGTCCTTCATTCTGATGGAGCAGACTCATCTTGCACGGTGCCAAAGACAAAGGGAGCTTCTGGCCACATGTACCTTATCTCAAAGAAGCATTTGATGGAGGAACTAAGGCGACTCAACTTGTGGAGGTGAAGTTGGGTTCATAAGGCCTTGGCACGGGGCAAGAGGACGCGGAGGCAAGTACTCTTGAAGAATATCCCACAGTGTTACCAATCAAGTTGCTAGGCAAGAAGCGGTGTGCAACGGAGATTATGCTGGTAGGGGCAGAGGCTCAGGATCCAGACAATGGTGCACCATTTTCAGCGAAGTCGGTGGACTTTGGGAGCTACTAGGTGACGGATTGTCCTAGAGTGGTGCTTCATCTTGGTGTGACCCAAGAGTGGGTGGATGAAGGTCGATTATCAAAGGAGCAAACAAAATCAAAGGTGGAAGAGACTTTGTGATATATTGGCAGAGGCCACACATAGAGGGATCACAATTCGAGTTCATCCCATAAGGATCAGAATGCAATAGAGATGTCACCAGGAGGCGACATGGTGCAGCGAATCGTGGTGGAATAATTCATGGCAATGTGATACACACGACATGGTCCCGTGAGGGACTAGATCATACGAAGGTATGATCGGAAGCTATTGGAAGCTCCACTTTGGTGAACAATATGACGGCAAGAAGGGCTATGGATTCAAGGAGTGAAGGCCATGGTACCACAGAGGTGGGTCTTCCGTGCGTGTATCAAATTTTGCATATGATGAAAGCCTTGGTCATCAGCATATGGGGGTTGTGTTCCACCAAGGGAAAAGTTCGAATGCAAGTACTAGTGAGTCCCATAGGAGGGACTTGATCATACAGAGGTATAATCGAAGCAGCTAGAGAGTTGGATTGCTCCAGAGCTCATATTCGCTTAAGGGAGCTCGACAAGTCAGAGGACAAGGTCGAGTAAGCGAATGTTGCTACCAAGGAAGCTAAGGAGAATAGAATCAGTGCAAACCCTACAATGTGATGGCAGAGGCCATGCATGGGAGTTGCAATCTGTCTTTCCATCGACCAAAGGGAGCTGCCTGGAGAATACAGAGGTGTTAAAGTAGAGGGTTGAAAGAGGCGAGGAAGCGACAATGAGTCCAGAGGGACTTAGCTACCAAAAATCAAGTATCAGTTAGAATGGAGGTGAACTCAGAGGAGTGCCACAGAGACATATCTATTGATCGTGAAGAGAAGGGATACAGATGCGAGGTGACGAATAGTAGGGCCATGAGCATGGCAGCGCTATGGTACCGTAGAGGCGGGACTTCCGTGAAAGTCATTGATCCCTTGCTCTCATTGAGAGAGAGTGCTTGGTCATAAAAGGAGCCAAGGAGGTAGAGCATGCAAAGGTAAACTCTAAGTACTGAGACAAGGCTGAAGGGCAGAGGCCAAGAAACTTCGTAAGACCAGTGTCAACGAGTTTCTCATCAAAATAGCCAAAAGTGAAGGACTTCGGGTCAGGCAAGAGTGCACGACCAAGGAATGATACAGGCAGTACGTGGTGTTGTACCTTTGCTACTCAGTGGAGTAGGCGACATGGTTGATGGAGAAGATGGTACAATCCCAAAGGCGATCAAATCTATTAGAGAATTACTCTAAGTTGAGGTGAAAACTTCCTGCATTCTAGAAGTTCGATGGCATTGAGAAGGTGAATCACAGTAACTAACTCAACGCAAGGAGTGCAAACACTTCAAGTGCTTTAGAAGTGTGAGCAAAGAGTAGGCGAAGGCCAGTAACCAGCTCGATGCATGGAGTATAACCTCGAGGAGGCGGATAAAGTCAAGTAACTTTTGCCTTCTCAACTCTTAAGAGAATGGGTGAAACCGAGTACCACAATTCTCTTATCTATCCAACAAAGGAGCTCTGCATAGGTTCAAAGACCCTTCAAAGATAATAGAAGACAATAGTTATCAAATCCTCACCAACGGTAATCAGTGCTACTGAGAGTAGATTGTCCGCTTCATTTCCCAATGAAATACCAATCGAAAGCCGAAGTGATGCAAATCTACTTGGAAGTGACAACTAAGTGAAAGAAGAGTCAATGGGCAAATTTTATGGAGGAATGACCAAAAACTTCAGAAGTTTGTGAGGCGATACTCGTTAAAGCTCTAATAAGCATCCACCCAGTTCAAGTAGCATGAGGCATTTGAGAGACTGGCACATAGTAAGAATGGTATTTTCCTTCATCTATAGGATCTGTTAGAACCAATAAGGATCAACACAACTCAGTCAACCCCATACTAGAGTCAGAGTCATTGGCGAGTTGAAGCAGCATGGTGAATCAAAAGGTTTGACTACTCAAAAATAGCATCGGAGAGCAGTTGGGAACCAAGAGGCGCATTGTAGCTAGAGCAGAAGATTGAAGACTTAGCAAAGACGAGGAGTTGCAGTATCGACAAAGGCTTCGATGAGGACGTCGAAGGAAAAGTGGGGGAGAATGTCATGAACATACTTCTAAACAAGATGTTTGATGTAATGCTTATGTATGTTTGTGTCTTTTGGTATGTTCATGCTTTGCACAGTATGTAGAGGGACGGTCGAAGGCTTAATAGTCCTATTTTAGTTAGGTTTGGTGGCTGCTTTAGGTTTGTAAATAAAGGTTGTGTCATATGGACACTTGTGAGAGATTTTCGGTCTGTAGTGGACTATTTTGACCCTTTGTTGTGCAATTGTTCAGAGCTTATAAAGTCTGTTTATAATTTGCATTGTCTATGAAGTGTTTCTTAGAATGTTTGCTTGTGGATCCCGAGTAAGGCATTCTCTCTAACCCGTTTTCTCTTTCGTAGGTCCTAAGGGACCATGGGAGGCTTCAGGGAGGTTGACCTTTGCGGATGGACATGTAAGGGTGCCACACGACTTAGGCAAAACTAACTAAGTCTGTGACAGTTTGTTGAAAGTTCTATAGGAACCAGTCGAGAAGTCCAGGAGCTTGCCAAAGAAGCTTGTCGGAACTCGCCAAGAAGATCGTCGTGAAGTCTAGGAGCTTGCCGGGAGTCCACTGGAACATTACCGAGAGATCATCGGAAGTTTACTGGAAGATCGTCGGATGCTTGCCGAAAGAAACTAGACTTATGGACTTGTTTAGCTTAGAATATGTTTTAGGAATTGTAATTAGCATGTAATTGGGTTTGGATTTGGGCCAACCCAATTAGGGGCCAGTGAGCCCATGTAAGGACTATGTTGGGCCTAATAAGAGGCCCAAACAGTGACCTAAGAGGCAGCACCGTCATGGCATAGTCTTCGAGACTTTGTCAAGCAGTGGTACCGCCGGTTTGGGCGGTGGTACCGCCCCTGGTAAGGTGCCAGGTGATGGTACCGTCCAATGGCAAGTTGCCATGCGGTGGTATCGCTAGACTGGGCATGGAACCGCCTAGTACAGTGTCAGTGTCAGACTGACACTGGCAGTGGTACTACCCAGCATAAGCGATGGTACCGCCCAGACCTAGAAAACCCAGGATGAGATGTTTTTAGGCTCCAAGTTTGAATCAACTTGAAGTCTATAAATACCCCTCTCATCCCTAGTTAACACACCCACAACCATGAGTAAAAAGGAAAGAAAACTCTGTTGTAATTATGCGTGAAACTCCTCTCAAAGTTCTAAGTGTTAGAATAGGTTGAGAGAGGAGTAAGTGGGGGATGTAAGGGTTATCTCTTAAACCCGGTAAAAGGAGGATCGAGTTGTAAAAGGTGGTTGGTCTTCGCCTATTGAAGGAAGACCAATAGTGGATGCCGGTGGCCTCGATGAAAGAGGAATCGGTGGAGTGGATGTAGGTCACGACGATCGAACCACTATAAAAATCTCGTTTGTGTTTCCTTTGAGCACTTTACTTTTATAGCAAACTGCCTCTCCTCTTTACTGTGCTTTACTATGCCTACACTCGCATATGCTTTCAAGTTTCTGAAATTAGTTTTCAACGTATGAAGAAATTTTTATAACCGACGTGATTTTACCACTGCACTAATTCACCCCCCCCTCTTAGTGCTGCTCTTGATCCTAACACCTAGTCCTCTGAGATTCATGGTTCAATCACTCCTCTTGAAGTCGTGCGAAAGAGATGACTGTCATAAGCATATATAATTGTCACGCTTTAACTTCTCCCCGGATCTCTGGCTTTAAGCCCTCAATGAAGGTCCCTAATAGTTATTTTTCATACCAATCACAAGTTTGGTTAGATAAATTTTCAAACTTGGTTTGGTACTCCTTAATGGTGGAGGTTTGTTAGATCTTTGCTAGTTGTCCGTCAATGTTCTCGTAATCGGTTGGTCTGAAGCGGATCAGTAGTCCTTCTTTGAATTGTCACAATGAGAGGACTCCATGATTGTGTTCAAACTAGTCAAACCAATATATGACAACCTCTTCAAGATGTATAGCTGCAATTTCCACCATAGATGTGTCCGTGGTTTTGTGGTACTGAAAATATTGCTCCGCGCATGAAATCCAACCAATCGGGTCTCCTTCTTCTCATCTAGGGAAGTCCACCCTCATGCATGGATAGTAAGGATCGGTCATATAGCCTCCCCTCTCTTGGAAGTCATCTCTTTGGGCCTTGTATGATTTGTCGGAGCTCTCTCCTTGATGTGATTTCTTCGGGCTTGGTGGTCGGCCCAAATTGAGTTCGGTAAAGAGAGTCTGAATCTTATCCTCCATTCGCGTCTCGAAGGCTTCGAATTTAGAATTGATTGCCTCCTTAGATGCCATATTATATGTCTCCAAATCTATAATATTAAGATATTTCTTTTGTTGTTTGGTTAAAGGTATGTATCGGTTAAGAGAAGTGGTGGTCGAAAGGATTGGTGGATTGGTGGATGTAGACTGTAGTTTTAGGCTTGTTTTGTGCCTATTTTGGGTGCTTTTGAGGGTGTGGTTTCATGGAGTTTTAGGTCTGTGATGGTAGTTGATGAAGGATAGGAATAAAAAGTTTTAGATCTATGGTAGATGACAGCAAAGGTTTGATAGAAATCAATAGAAGTTGCTGCAGATAGGTGTTGTCTTGTAAGAGCAGAATTGTTGTCGAAGAAACAATAGTTTCTTAATGAAATTTACAACAAAAAACAAGAGATTTGATGAGGGAATTTGAAAGAAAAATCTTGGTTTATATAATAGCAATGATGACCAATTTAATTAAAAAATTTTTGGTAGTATAACAACAAGGAAATTGGTACAAGTTGCGATAGCAGAATTCTCATCGAAAATTTTCAGCAGTTTGCGATGAAAATTTACAGCAACACAATAACGTTCTTAGAGATAAAAATAAATCAATCTTAGATGGAAGCCAAGATGATCTATGAAGCATACAAAAAATTTCGTTAAAAAAGGATAGCAAATAGATCGGTTAAAGGCAATAATATGCGGTTGAAATTTTTTGCAGCAATCCTTCATTCACAAAGATGATAACTTTTACGACGAAAGGAATTTGCACCACAGGATAGATAAGAAGACTTCTTCTTAGTATTTCGAATGGAAAATTACAGTAGCAAAAGGTATTGGTGATAGGAGAATATCATATCTCTTGATGCAATTGGAGGTGACGGTAGTAGATTGATTTGATCAACGGTAGAAGATGACGGTGGAGATGGCAACGTCAAGAGCAATTGTAAGAATTGCTTGGTTGGTGTTGGGCGACAGAGGTGGTAGCAAAAGCAGCAAGATTACTGTTATAATACCAGATGATAGAACACCAGAGGAATTCTATGTAGATTGATCTTTAAGGGAGATCACTCCTTGGAACACTATAGGGGTTCCACCCTCCTAGAAGTCGGCCAAATGGCTGCAATTATAGATAAATCTTATTTCCAAAGAGATGAAAGCTACATGCTTATATAGGGCTCCAAACCTTAGCCCTAGGGGCTGCTTCATAAGTGAGTTATCCCTTTTGCCCTCAACCCTAACCAACCAATCCAGTAAAAGGTGGCGGCGGCTAGGAAGCCTAAAGGCCCAAATATAAACCCTAGCCACTCTTCTTTATATGATAGAGATGGCTATATGGGGTTTATTACAATCTCATAAGGTTTTATTAGCTGCGTCTTGGTTGAGTAGGACCCAACCCTACTAGGGTCCTATCAAATTCAAACCCCCCCCCCCCCCGCCCCGCCCTCTCTTAGTGTCGACTCGATTCTAACACTCCTTTGGGGTCATCCTCTTTCGGTGATGACCTTTCGATTGCCTTCCATCCTCTTTCTCCACACTGATGGGGTGCTGAAAAGTCAACCACTTTCTCTCATAAGGTGGTTCAGGTGAGCTCTTCATCCATGGGGAGCAAACCTTTTGAGACTCCCATAGCCCCATGAGACCTTGTGCAAATGAAGGAGGTCCATGACTATAGTTCCATGGTGACCTAGCAGTAGTTAGAGGCACTATACAACTGCTTACGGGTTCCGTCTAATACCATTGTTGGAAAATCGGGGGCAACATCACATGCATAGTGGAAGAATAAAAAATAAAATCCTAGATTTCCACAGAACAATTTGTCTCTTATTGTTGTGCAAAAATTGGTATGCAAAAACCTACAAAACTGAAAAACTATGCATATAAAAAGATTATGTTACTTAGGGAGATTGTATATCCCTGAATTCCTACAAATCTATAAGAGAGGATGAAGGAGATTAACTATCATCCTCTCTAGCAGCAATCCACACAGTAGGGGCTGCGAAGACGCTCCTCAAATTACTACATAATCCTTCTCGCTACGCGGACTACATAATCAAGAGGGGGTGGCCCTTCTTGCTATCCACACCCCAAATAGGGGCTACAGGTTGAGGAGAAGGGGAGAGGAGAATAGGAGGTGACAACAAAAAAGGTTCTAGCTTATGGTTCTTTGGTTCCCTCCTATTTATAGAGGCCCCCTATCAACTTAACCATAATGAATCATGCCCTATTAGGTATTGGATCTCCATCCAACTACCCAAGCATATTAGATTAGTGGGTCTCTACCCAATAATATCTCATTGGCTCTTATTGGATCTCATCTACAGGATCCAATAATTCAAGGGCTTATTGGATATCCAATAAGATAGGGGCTCCAATAGATATTTCATATCCGAACTTGTACTTGTCGCAATACTACCATATGTGTGTGACCTTATAGGTCTAATATCGAGCTGGTCATGAGTCATACTTGTCAGAACTCCTTCTAGTTCATTGAATTATGATCTCTATAATAATTCACTTGACTCATCGAATGCGGACATATCAGGCCACAACGCTATAGTCCCTAGATGATATAAGAGAATCTAATTATGTGGACTTATCTGTCCTCAGTTATCATGTATCTATAGTCTCTCATCTATTTAATATCCCAGAGATCGTATTCCGGACATGGTGCTGTCAGGCCTATATGGTTTTACTCGAGTCTCTTTCTCTTTCAATCTGAATGACCTTGACCAGGGATTTTCCTGAGCAAAAACACATGGGATATTCCTGTCATGACGTCGAGAGTGGATAATCCTCTATCGATACTCAATAGCCCTCGTAAAGTTGGCTGCCACTCTTGATGATTGGCTATGCTAGATCTGAAATTTCATACCTATAAGTCTGGTATCAAAGAGTGAAGTACTTATATAGGACATCCTTGGTATCTTAAGTCTAAGGACCAGATACACCACTAGGACAATAGAATCGCTGTCTGACAATGAGGTATCATCAACCATCCAGCATTCTATGAGCTAATCTATTAGTGAACTCATTCTCCACTGAGCACCTACATGGTATCCCTAGTGTCCCCATATGAGCAGCTATGAGACCAACCATCTTCATCATATGGATGGATATATAATACATTAATCTATTCGATTATCTCGATATCACTCTCGAGTGACCTATGACCAGGATTATTTAGGGTATGTGTTTAAAGACGAATCTGTCTCATTATTATGATCTCATCATGATCTGATTTTCATTGCACGGATCCGTGGACATCACAATATGTGTGCAAGATAAAGTGATAAAATATCAAATAATATAATAAATAAAAAGAATACGTATCATGTCACACATGCTATCACTCACATGATTGGCTTGTAGGGCACCTATGATTAGCAATATCCCATTTTATCCAAAGCTAATCACCTACGTATTTAATATCAATTAGACCCTTGTGATGCTCAAATACAAACTGAGATAATGGCTTTGTCAGTATATCTATGATGTTCTCGGAACTCTTTCTACTGCTACATCTCCTAGGGCCATGATCTTTCTGATTAAGTGGAACATCCTCAAAATGTGCTTAGACTTCTGATGAAACCTAGGTTTCATTACTTAAGCAATTGCCCCATTATTGTCATAATATAAGAGAATCGACTCCTCATTACTTGACATGATTCCCAGATCTGTGATGAACTTCTTTATCCATACTCCCTCATTTTCTGTCTCTACTGTAGCAATATACTCTATCTTTGTGGTCGAGTCTACAGTAGTATCTTGCTTGAAAATCTTCAAACATATTGCTCCTTCATTCAAGGTGAATACATACCCTGAATTATACTTATTATCATCGATATTGAATTGAAAACTTCAATCTGTGTAACCCACAACCCTGAGGCCACTACCTCCATATTATTGGGAAATCTATGGGCAACATCACATGCGTAGTGGAAGAATAGAAAATAAAAACCCCAAATTTCCTAAGAAGGTGTTCGTCATTGTGCGAAGATTGGTGTGCAAAAACTTACGAAACTGAAAAGCCACGTGTGAGATAGTTGTGTTGTTTATGAAGATCATATATCCCTAAATCCCTACAGATATGTAGAAGAAGATAAAGGAGGTCAAGCGTCCTCCTCTCTAGTGGTGATCCACACAATAGGGTTGCGACGACGCTCCTTAAATTACAGTCCAAATCTTTACACCTCCTATCTAAGGAGAAGGGGAGAGGAGAATAAGAGATAACAACCAGGAAGCCCTAGCCTATGGGCCTTTGGTTCCCACTTATTTATAGAGGCCCCCAATTAACTTAACCCTAATGGATCCTTCCATATTAGGTACTGGATCTTCATCCAATTACTCAAGCCTATTAGATTAGTGGGTCTCTACCCAATAATATCTTATTAGCTCTTATTGGATCTCACCCATGGGATCCAATAATCTAGGGGCTTGTTGCTAGTCATAGGTGCCCAGCAAGCCAATCACGTGAGTGATGGCACGTGTGACTTAATATAGAATCTTTTTGCTTATTATATTTTGGCATATATCACTTTATATAAATGTATACATATATTGTGATGTCCTTGGATTTGTGCAATGGGAATCGGATCGTGATGAGATCACGATAGTGAGATCGATTCACCTTTAAACATATATCCTAAATAATCCCGGTCATAGGTTACTCGAGAGGGATATCGTGATAACCGGACAGACTGGTGTGCTGTATATCCGTCCATATGATGGATGCAGCTGGTCTCATAGTTGCTTGTGTAGGGACACTAGGGATACAGTACAGGTGCTCATTGGAGAATGAGTCCACTGATTGATCCGCTTATGGAATGTTGGATGGTTGATTATGCCTTATTGTCAGACAGCGATTCCGTAGTCCTAGTGGTGTATCTGGTCCTTAGACTTGAGACACCAAGGATGTCCTATATGAGTGCTCCACTCTTTGATACCGTGACTTATAGGTTTGGCTGTCCCCATCTAGTACAATTTGGTCATTGGGAGTGGTAGTCGACCTTTTACGAGGGCTATTGAGTGTCGATAGAGGATCATCCACTCTCGGCGTCATGAGAGGAATATCCCATGTGTTCTTGCTCGCACAAGTCCTTGGCCAGGGTTATTCGGGTTGAGAGAGAAAGAGTTCTCCGAGAATCCGATTAGAGCGAGACTCGAGAAGAAACTATGTGGGTCCGAAACACCATGCTCGATATACCGGTCTCGTATATTAGATGGATGAGGGACTATAGGTACACTGAATCGGCGAGGACGACAGGTCCAATGGATTGGATTCCCCAGATCGTGCGGGGACTACGGCAGTAGTGGCCTAGCACGTCCCAGAAGTCGATGAGTCGAGTGAATTATTACAGAGATAATAATTCACTAAGTTAGAAGGAGTTCCGACAGTATGACTCACGGCCAGCTCGATATTGGGCCTAGAGGGTCACACACATATGGTAGGCATTATGATGAATAGAGGTTCGGATATGAGATATCCCGACGGAGCCCTGTCTTATTAGATGCAGATCTAATACCCACTAGGGGAGGACCCATTAGGGTTTGACAGGGACCCTCTATAAATAAGAGGGATTGAGCCCCATGGGCTAGAGAGCTTTGTTTGCCTTTTCCTATTCTCCTCTCCATCTCCACCTCGAGTAGGTCCGAGTTTTGAGGAGCATTGTCGCAACCCTACTTGTGTGGATCACCGCTAGATAGGAGGACGCTTGACCTCCTTCACCCTCTCCTAAGGATCTACAAGGAAACAGGGGATATACGATCTCCCTAGGTAACACAATCTACTCTATACGCCAGCTTTCATGTTTCGATTTTTTTGAGTACCAATCTTACATCGACGACGAACATCTCTTTGGGAATCGGGGATTTTGTTTTTCTTGTTCTTCCGCTGCATATATGATGTCGCCCCAAAGGATTTCCCAACAAAGGTGGTATCGAGCCGATTGCTCATGCGAATGATTGGTTTTGAACTCGCGGTGTTGTGTTTAGAAAAGAATTTTGACGCCAAAATTGTTGACGCAAAAAACAAGGAAGGGCAGCAATAATTGTTGCCCTCGATCTGTGTCGTGCAGCACAGCCATGGCAGCACAGGGGCTGCGTCGCTAAATCGGTTGGGGGCTTGCTTTGCGGCCAGGCTTCTTCGGGGTGGTATTGGCGACCACGGGCGGACGCCGCCACGGCGTGGTTGCCAGCCCCGTGGGGCAGCGGCCGCCATTCCCCCTCCAGCGAAAAACCCCCTGGGGGCGGTCGCCCGGCGACAAAGACCGCTTCCCCAGGCTTAGGCGACGGCCCACCCGCAATGACAAAGATCGCCAACGCCCAAGACAGGCCACCGCCGGGTGGGTGGCGGCAACAATGAAAAGGGGAAAGGGCATTAGGGTTTTCTGGGCAAAAGACAGTTTTGCTCCTCGGAATTTGAGAAATTCTAGTTTCTGTCTTTTGTCCAAATTACTAAAATACCCCTATGAATTCAAAAATTCCCTATAATGTCCTTGATTTCAGAAAATATTAATTAATTAAAAGGTTTAGTTGATTATTATTTTTTATTATTATTATCTAGTAGTCCTACATGATGATGATTATTTATACATGTGATGTATGATGTGTGGACGGATGATCATGGATCGTGTGATGTGTGTACCTGTGATTTTTATTATTGAGGTCTACGAACCTCCATTATATTTCTCGTTTATTGTCGGGCATGCGTGTCTATGATTAAGTTGTAATCACACGAGGAGGCATAGCGGGAGCGTGGATGCGATAGCGGGACCCACGAGACGGATGATCGTGATGCATGAAGATGCATCAAGATGTCGACGGAACCGACAAGGATGAAATGGACGATCACAGGGCATGGAGATGCACCGTTGCACATATAGATCTTGATGTGAGTGATTAGGCCTATTGGCTCGGGCCTAATCATATTAGGTTGTGGTACATGATCATCTGGTGTAATTGCTTATACACATACTAGATATGTATATATATTTGCATGCGATATAGATATATATTAAATATGTATATGTGTGACATGTCATATTAGGAGACCAAATCATAGAAACATCACTCGATAATATTAAGTCAGTAAACGTGAGGCAATTAGATTGACCCACATGGCCTTCTATCGTTATAAGTAGGAACCGATTCCCGGTGTAGGTTGAGTTGGTTGAGTCCCTCGAGACTCACCTATATCGTGATTCGCTATCTTGCTTACGACATAGAGATGTCATCGGTGACCCGAGGATATGGTATACTTGGTCGAATCCCTGCAGGGTATATCATCAAATCAGACTCATCTTGTAACGAAGGTGTTGACTTAACCGAGCATCATGGTTGGTCGAGTCCCTCGAGGCCATGGTGATTCGGAGGCCGAACAGGATGGGAATCACAAGGAGTTGTGATCGACAAGAGTTGCCTACCTTTTAGGCTTAGTGTGATTGGTCGAGTCCCCTCGAGGTTACACTAAGACGATTGATCCTCGATCCCCACTAGAAGTCTGCGCCAGACTTCCGCTTCACGCAGGCCGAGGGTGTCAGCGTGACTCGTTAGGAAAAATAGTGGGAGCATATTAAGATAAAAGTCCATATCTTGATAGTTTATTTCTTGCAAAATCTGCATGTTATTCATTTCTGCGCATCTTTATTTTCTAAAAATGTCGCTTTCAAATCCCTTTACGTGGCATACTTGATGTCAACCGCCTTTATCGGTCCAAATTATACGGATTGGCTCCGTAACTTGAGAATTGTTCTCACAAATGAGAAAATTGTGTACGTCCCTGATACGGTGATGCCCGTGTCTCAAGAAGGGGCAAACGAGGATGAGATCGCCGCCACGTGGAAGTACATTGATGACTCCACTCTTGCTCGGTGCTATATGTTGGGCTCTATGACTCTGAAGTTACAAAGACAACATGAAAAAGATGGATGCCGATCCATTCTCCTACATGTCCGCAAATTGTTTGAGGAACAGGAAGGACTTCAACGATATGAGATATCTAAGAGCCTCTTCCGCTTAGGATGACCGAGGGGGACACCGTTCAAAACCATGTCCCAAAGATGATTGAGTGGATAGAGAAACTCAAAGGTCTAGGAATGGTCCTAGAGGATAACTTGTGTGTGGACATTGTGCTTCAAATCCCTACCAGATTCCTTTCACAGTTCATAATGAATTTTAATATGAACAAGCTTGAAGTGACTCTCCCAGAGCTTCTCAATATGTTGAGGGAGGCAGAGAGTACTATCAAGAAAGAGAAGCCAGTTCTCTACACCGGGTGAGACCAAAAGGAAAAGGAAAGCGAAAGGTCCCTTAAGAAGGGAAAGGGCAAGGTCAAACCAGGTAAAGCAAAGGTTGCTAAGAAAGACCCAGCAAAGGACAAAGGCCAGTGCTTCCACTGTGGTAAAGATGGGCATTGGAAGAGAAACTGCAAAGAGTACCTTACAAAAAGGGCGAAACAAAAGCTTGATGAAGCTTCAGGTACATTCATGATCAGTCTCCATTTATCAGACTCTTATGATAACATATGGGTATTGGATACCGATAGTGCTTATCATATATGCAATTTGTTGCAGGTTCTGGCATGGCCTAGGAGACTAGAGAGAGGCGAGATGGACCTCAAGATAGGTAATGGAGTAAAAGTTGCTATAGTAGCTGTTGGCGAGGTCGCCCTACATCTGCCTAGTGGAGCTTTTATTGCATTTGATGCATGTTATTTTGTTCCTTCTATTATCAAAAACATTATCTCCATTTCATGTTTAACAGTTAGTGGATATAAATTTATTTTTGAGAACAATGGTTGTTCGATATTATTAGATAACATCATGAAAGGAACATTGCATAATGGTTTATTTATATTAGACACCACTCCACATATCTTGAATGTAAATGTGTCCAAAAGGAAACGAGATGAGTTGAATAGTGCATACCTGTGGCATTGTAGGCTAGGTCACATCCATGAAAGAAGGATTCAAAAGTTGCTAAATGATGGATATCTAGATCCATTCGACTATGTGTCATATGCAACTTGTGAGCCTTGCATTCGTGGAAAACTAACCAACTCTCCATTTAGTGGAACTGGAGAGAGAGCCACTGAGTTGTTGGAACTCATACATAGTGATGTATGTGGACCCATGTCAACTTATGTCATTGGAGGTTACTCCTACTTCATTACATTTACTGATGATTTCTCAAGGTATGGATATATGTACTTAATGAAGTATAAGTCCGAGGCCTTTGAGAAATTCAGAGAGTATAAGAATGAGGTAGAAAACCAGACTGGAAAGAGTATCAAAACTCTTCGATCAGATCGAGGAGGTGAGTACTTAAGTACAGAGTTCACTCAGTTCCTCAAGGACCATGGGATATTATCCTAATGGACACCTCCTTATACACCTCAGCTCAATGGTGTCTCTGAAAGGAGAAATCGTACATTATTAGATATGGTACGGTCCATGATGAGTTTCACACCGACCTACCAATCTCATTTTGGGGATATGCCCTAGAAACCCTAGTAGCCACCTTTCCTTGACAGAGTTCCAACTAAGTCGGTAGTGTCTACACCATATGAGATATGGAAAGGAAAGAAGCCTGATCTTAAGGTTGTTAAGATTTGGGGCTGCCCTGCACATGTTAAAAGACACAACCCCGATAAGTTAGAATCAAGGACAGAGCGATGCAAATTTGTGGGATACCCCAAGGAAACTTGTGGGTATTATTTCTATCATCTCGAGGACCAAAAGGTCTTTGTAGCTAAGAGAGCAGTGTTCCTTGAGAAGGAACACATTCTTGGCGGAGATAGTGGGAGAATGATAGAATTGAGCGAGGTTGGAGAACCAAGCTCAAGCACCACTCTACAGCCCGAGTCTGTTCAGGTACCTAATACACAAGTTTCAACTTTACGCAGATCTGATAGAGTATCCCATCCTCCTGAGAGATATGTGGGACATATTAGAGGAGAGGATGCAGAGGATATTGATCCTCAGACCTACGAGGAGGCTATTATGAGTATAGACTCCAGGAAGTGGCAAGAAGCCATGAATTCTAAGATGGATTCTATGTACTCCAATAAGGTTCGGAACCTAGTTGATGAGCCCGACGGTATTGTACCCATCGGTTGCAAGTGGATCTTTAAGAAAAAGATCGGAGTAGATAGAAAGGTAGAGACCTATAAAGCAAGGCTAGTGGCTAAGGTGTATCGTCAAAGGGAAGGTGTTGACTATGACGAAACCTTCTCACTCGTAGCAATGCTAAAATCCATTAGAATTCTATTGGCTATTGCAGCACACTATGATTATGAGATCTAGCAGATGGATGTGAAAACCGCATTCCTTAATGGGAACTACAAGGAGGAGGTGTGAAAACCGCATTCCTCACTTTATAGAAATGCATATATATATATTGTGATGTCCTTGGATTTGTGCAATGGGAATCAGATCGTGATGAGATCATGATAGTGAGATCGATTCACCTTTAAACACATATCCTAAATAATCCCGGTCATAGGTTACTCGAGCGGGATATCGTGATAACCAGACAGACTATTGTGCTGTATACCCGTCCATATGATGGATGCAGCTGGTCTCATAGCTGCTTGTGTAGGGACACTAGGGATACAGTACAGGTGCTCATTGGAGAATGAGTTAAAGCAAGCTTCCCGAAGTTGTGTAGGTTGTGTATGCTCATTGGAGAATACAGTACAGGAGGTGTATATGATGCAACCTGAAGGATACGTGTCCAAGAACTGTCCAGATAAGGTGTGTAGGTTGCTTAGATCCATTTATGGATTAAAGCAAGCTTCCCGAAGTTGGAAAATAAGATTTGATGAGGCAATCAGATCTTATGACTTCGTTAAGAACGAAGATGAGCCTTGTATATACAGAAAGGTAAGTGGGAGCGCTATCACCTTTTTGGTGTTATATGTGGATGACATCCCATCATTGGGAATGACGAGGGAATGCTATCCACAAGAAAGGCTTGGTTATTCAGGCACTTCTCCATGAAGGACTTAGGGGAAGCATCCTATATTTTGGGGATTAGAATCTATAGAGATAGATCCAAGAGGATGCTTGGCTTGTCCCAGTCCAGGTACATAGAAACCATTTTCAAAAGGTTTGTCATGGAAAATTCCAAGAGAGGTCTCATACCGATGAGACAAGGGATATCACTTTCTACGAGTATGTCCCCAAAGACTCCAGAAGAAAGGGCGAACATGGATATGATACCTTATGCCTCAGCAATAGGTTCTATCATGTATGATATGCTATGTACTAGGCCCGATATAGCGCATGCTCGAAAGTGTCACGAAAGGTGTCGATCAAAGCGCATCCGTGCTTAGAGACCGAAAAGTAGTAAAGTGTATCCTTAAGTACTTGAGAAGGACTAAGGATCTTTTACTAGTATATGGAGGTAATAGCCTTAAGGTTGAAGGCTACACCGACTCAAGTTTATAGTCCGATGTCGATGATAGCAAGTCAATTCGGGTATGTGTACACCTTGAATGGAGGAGCAAAGTGTCTTTGGAAGAGTTCCAAGCAAGATACCACTACTGACTCGACCACATAGGCGGAGTACATTGCTGCATCAGATGCAGCAAAGGAGGGAGTTTGGGTGAAGAAGTTCTTCACAGATTTGGGAGTCGTGCCGGGTAGCGAAGAGCTGATCTCCCTATATTGCGACAACAATGGGGCGATTGCTCAAGCAAAGGAACCTAGGTTTCATCAGAAATCTAAGCATGTTTTGAGGAGGTTCCACCTTATCAGAGAGATCGTGACCCGAGGAGATGTAATAGTGGAAAGAGTTTCATCCGAAGATAACATTGCAGATCCACTAACAAAGCCATTGTCTCAGATTTGTTTTGAGCGTCATAGGGGTCTGATGGGGATCAGACACATAGGTGATTAGCTTTAGGTCAAGTGGGAGATTGCAAGTCATAGGTGCCCAGCAAGCCAATCACGTGAGTGATGGCACGTGTGACTTAATATAGAATCTTTTTGCTTATTATATTTTGGCATATATCACTTTATATAAATGCATATATATATATTGTGATGTCCTTGGATTTATGCAATGGGAATCAGATCGTGATGAGATCATGATAGTGAGATCGATTCACCTTTAAACACATATCCTAAATAATCCCGGTCATAGGTTACTCGAGAGGGATATCGTGATAACCGGACAGACTGTTGTGCTGTATACCCGTCCATATGATGGATGCAGCTGGTCTCATAGCTGCTTGTGTAGGGATACTAGGGATACAGTACAGGTGCTCATTGGAGAATGAGTTAAAGCAAGCTTCCCGAAGTTGTGTAGGTTATGTATGCTCATTGGAGAATACAGTACAGGAGGTGTATATGATGCAATCTGAAGGATACGTGTCCAAGAACTGTCCAGATAAGGTGTGTAGGTTGGTTAGATCCATTTATGGATTAAAGCAAGCTTCCTGAAGTTGGAACATAAGATTTGATGAGGCAATCAGATCTTACGACTTCGTTAAGAACGAAGATGAGCCTTGTGTATACAGAAAGGTAAGTGGGAGCGCTATCACCTTTTTGGTGTTTATGTGGATGACATCCTAATCATTGGGAATGACGTAGGAATGCTATCCACAGTAAAGGCTTGGTTATCTAGGCACTTCTCCATGAAGGACTTAGGGGAAGCATCCTATATTTTGGGGATTAGAATCTATAGAGATAGATCCAAGAGGATACTTGGCTTGTCCCAATCCAGGTACATAGAAACCATTGTCAAAAGGTTTGGCATGGAAAATTCCAAGAGAGGTCTCATATCGATGAGACATGGGATATCGCTTTCTACGAGTATGTCCCCAAAGACTCCAAAAGAAAGGGCGAACATGGATATGATACCTTATGCCTCAGCAATAGGGTCTATTATGTTTGCCATGCTATGTACAAGGCCTGATATAGCGCATGCTCTGAGTGTCACGAGCAGGTATCATTCAGATCCAGGCTTGGAGCATTGGAAAGTAGTAAAGTGTATCCTTAAGTACTTGAGAAGGACTAAGGATCTTTTACTAGTATATGGAGGCAATAGCCTTAAGGTTGAAGGCTACACTAACTCAAGTTTTCAGTCTGATGTCGATGATAGCAAGTCGAATTCAGGGTATGTGTACACCTTGAATGGAGGAGCAAAGCAGCCGGAAGAGTTCCAAGCAAGATACCACTCACCGACTCGACCACGAGAGGCGGAGGTACATTGCTGCATCAGATGCAGCAAAGGAGGGAGTTTGAGTGAAGAAGTCCATCACAGATTTGGGAGTCGTGCCGGGTAGCGAAGAGCCGATCTCCCTTTATTGCGACAACAACAGGGTGATTGCTCAAGCAAAGGAACCTAGGTCTCATCAGAAATCTAAGCATGTTCTGAGGAGGTTCCACCTTATCAGAGAGATCGTGACCCAAGGAGATGTAGTAGTGGAAAGAGTTCCATTCGAAGATAACATTGCAGATCCACTAACAAAGTCGTTATCTCAGATTTGTTTTGAGCGTCACAGGGGTCTGATGGGGATCACACATATAGGTGATTGGCTTTAGGTCAAGTGGGAGATTGCTAGTCATAGGTGCCCAGCAAGCCAATCACGTGAGTGATGGCACGTGTGACTTAATATAGAATATTTTTGCTTATTATATTTTGGCATATATCACTTTATATAAATGCATACATATATTGTGATGTCCTTGGATTTGTGCAATGGGAATCGGATCGTGATGAGATCACGATAGTGAGATCGATTCACCTTTAAACACATATCCTAAATAATCCCGGTCATAGGTTACTCGAGAGGGATATCGTGATAACCGGACAGACTGGTGTGATGTATACCCGTCCATATGATGGATGCAGCTGGTCTCATAGCTGCTTGTGTAGGGACACTAGGGACACAATACGGGTGCTCATTGGAGAATGAGTTCACTGATTGATCCGCTTACGGAATGCTGGATAGTTGATGATGCATTTTTGTCAAATAGCGATTCCGTAGTCCTAGTGGTGTATCTGGTCCTTAGACTTGAGACACCAAGGATGTCCTGTATGATTGCTCCACTCTTCGATACCAGACTTATAGGTTTGGTTGTCCCAGATCTAGTACAGCTGGTCATTGGGAGTGGTAGTCGACCTTACGAGGGCTATTGAGTGTCGATAGAGGATCATTCACTTTCGGCGTCATGAGAGGAATATCCCATGTGTTCTTGCTTAGACTAGTCCCTAGCCAGGGTCATTCGGGTTGAGAGAGAAAGAGTTCTCCGGGAGAATCCGATTAGAGCGAGACTCGAGAAGAAACCGTGTGGGTCTGACAACACCATGCTCGATATACGGTCTCTGGTATATTAGATGGATGAGGGAGTATAGGTACATGGTAACTGAGGACAGACAGGTCCAATGAATTGGATTACCCTGTATCGTTTGGGGACTACAGCGTAGTGGCCTAGTACGTCCGTAGTCGATGAATCGAGTGAATTATTACAGAGATAATAATTCACTGAGTTAGAAGGAGTTATGACAGGTATGACTCACGGCCAGCTCGATATTGGGCCTAAAGGGTCACACACATATGGTAGGCATTGCAATGAATAGAGGTTCGGATATGAGATATCCGACGGAGCCCTTGTTGTTAGGATCGAGAGCACTAAGAGGGGGGGGTGAATTAGTGCAGCGGAAATCTTACAGCGATTAAAATCGAAAGGTGCGTTCGTTCAATAAAATCTATTATGATGCAAAAGCCGATTCACAGTTTGTATCTAAGAGCAGTTTACGCAGTTTGCGTCTAAATGCACTTTTGTGTCTAAATGCAGTTTGCATCTAAATGCAGATTGCGTCTAAGCGCAGTTTGCATCTAAGCGCAGTTTGCGTCTAAGCGCAGATTGCGTCTAAGCGCAGTTTGCATCTAAACACAGTTTGCATCTAAACACAGTTTGCGTCTAAGCGCAATTTATGCCTCAACACAGTTTATGCCTAAACACAGTTTATGCCTGAGCGCAGTTTATGCCTAAACACAGTTTGCGTCTAAGCGCAGTTTACGTCTAAACGCAGTTTGCATCTAAACACAGTTTACGTCTAAGCACAGTTTACGTCTAAACACAGTTTGTGTCTAAGCACGGTTTACGTCTAAACGCAGTTTACGTCTAAGCGCAGATGACAGTTCGCAGTTATGAATGGAATCAAAACGTAAACGTAAACTACAAAGAAACTCGTTCGTAAAAGCACAGAAGACAGTTTGCAGTTATAAATGGAATCAAGACGTAAACGTAAACTGCACAGAAACTCATTCGTAAAAGCGCAAAAGACAGTTTGCAGTTATAAACAGACTCAAGACGTAAATGTAAGCTGCGATGTAAAGTTCGTACGAAAACACCCTTTTACGTCTGAATGCAGATTCGGAAAGATTAGAACTTAGAAACTTGTTCGTAAAAGCGCAGAGAGCAGTAGCTATGTAGGAGGTTTGCAGTAATGATAAAATGCTCAAAATAAAAGCAAACCAGAGATTTAGAGTGGTTCGGTCAGTCTTGACCTACTCCACTTTTGGCTTCCTCCACCGATGAGGTCACCGACGTCAACTAGAGGCCTTCCTTCAATAGGTGAAGGCCAACTGCCCTTTTACAGTTTCTCTCCTTTTGACGGGCTCAGGAGACAACCCTTACAGATCCTTTCTCTCCTCTCTTTACAACTCAAGACTTGAAGAACAGAAAGAGGAGAACTTTTGGACTTTACACAAATTTGAGCTCTTAGAATCACAGAAAAGATCAAGAATTCGGTGTGGATCTGTATCTTTTCATTGCTGAATGGGTGGGGTATTTATAGGCCCCAACCCAGTTCAAATTTGGAGCTCAAAATGATCAAATCCGAATTCGGGATCAAGCTGTTGCACCTCCTGACCGGAGAGGTTGCACCGCCGGGCGAGCTTCGAAGATCGAGCCTCCTGGCGGTGCCACCTTCTGTCGGGGCGGTTGCACCTCTCTGCCAGAGCTCGAAGATCGAGCTCAGGGCGTTGCACCGCCGACCGGAGTGGTTGTACCGCCCGGGCGAGCTCGAAAACTTGAGCTCTGGCGGTGCTACCTCTCCCGACAGAGGAGGTTGCACCGCCCAGCCTCGCCGGAGATCGAGCCCCCGGCGGTTGCACCTTCTTGGCTGGGCGGTTGGTTACACCAGTCTCGCTGGGAGACATAGCCCGGGCGGTGCTACCTCCAACCCCGGCGGTGCCACCTCTTTTACTATTTCAGCTCACTTGGTTTGGCTCCAAACTTGGCCCAAACCAGTCCGAACTTGAGCCTAATTGGCCCTATTTTGGGTTATAGGATTAACACCTAATCCTAACCCTAATTAACGTGCTAAATATGAATTTAAAGACATTTTCTAAGCTATTACAAAGTCCGCAAGTCAAGACTTCTTCTTCGGGCGAAGCCTCCGCAAACTTCCTACGGTCTTCCGATGAACTCTCGGAAACCATTCTCATGACTCCCCGGAAGCTCCTAGACTTCACGATTTGATCTTAGTGAGTTCCAATGAGCTTCTTCGGCAAGTCTCATCTTTCTCGGCGAAGCTCGTAGCATTCCCGATTTAACCTTCGGACTTCCAATAACTCTTGAACTTCGCAACAAATCCTTCGGCTTGACTCCGACACTTTGTTTCGCTTTATGTCTTCATCGCTATCAGAGTTAATCCTGTACAATTAAAACAAAACTTCGACGAGACAATTAATCCTAAGCAATTTAACCAAGTTGTCCGGCATGTCATTGGTCCTCGACGCCGTCCGATTCTTCTACAAGATCGCCCTCTCCTCGCAGCCTATTGCCCAATCGCCGCTTGACTCTGCAACTCCGATATCCTTGGCACAATACCCGCTCTTCTTGGCCCGATGCCCGAGTCCACGGCTCGAAGCCTTCTGTCGATACATCGACCGATCCACCGGCCCGACGTCCAATCTTCTGACATGTTCCTTCGGCACAACATGATGTTCCTGCTTTAATTGTCTCATCCTGATCGAAGCACCCTGCGTGACTCAAAACGCAGATTAAATCATAAACATATATCAAGTAGTTTCATCATCAAAATACGAGATTCAACAATCTCCCCCTTTTTGATGATGACAACTACTTGATGACGGAGTTAAACTTAATTCTCGGAGTTTAAACAAACTCCCCCTATCAATATGCCATATTGATAGAAACTCTTAGATTCAAAAATCTAAGCAACATGTCATCATAAACGGAGTTAACCTTAACTCCCAGAGTTTAAACAAACTCCCCCTATCAATATGCCATATTGATAGAACCTTGAATTCAAACTGAATTCAAGTCATTGCAATATTCATCATGAATACTTGCAACACGTCAACATGAACATATGCATAAACTTATGCATCACATGTCATGTCATCAACATACTTCTCCCCCTTTGTCATCAACAAAATTGAGAAGTACCACAATCAAGTGTGTGTGATATTGGTTCAACTCATTGCATGAAAATCATAATATCAAGTTTTATCATCATGCAAGTTTGCTAATATCAAATATCAACATGAAAAATTGCGATGTAAGCTTTTGATAACATAACGTAAACATTTCAAGTGTTTATCAATTGTAGCACTTCATCACATGGTAAGATATCAACGCGTAAAATTACGATACAAGTTCTTGATATCTTAACGCATGATGCAAACATGGCATAATGCAAGTTTGGCAATCATAGCATCAATTCATATATCTCTTAATGATGCAAGCATTGCAAATATGGCAATCATATCAATTCATATATCTCTTGATGATGCAAGCATAGCATCAGTGTTCATAGCATCAATTCATATATTTCTCCCCTTTGTCATCAACAAAACGGAGAACGATATAAGCAAATTTTAAGCATAAGTGCTTGTTGTTATGTATGTGAAATAAATCCTTTGCAAGTAAAAACACTTTCATCCATATTCATCAAATCCATTTCTCAAAAATTATTTTTCACATGATGTGTGTATGAGAGATGTATTTGCTAGTTAATTACATATGTCAAAAATCAATGATATAAACTAAACTTGATATGACATATGCTTGTTAAGTTTGGAAGAGAGTGAACTTGATATGTTAGATTCAAGAGAATCCAAAATGAAATTTGACTCTTTCTTCCATTCGACAAGGTTTTGCTATAGATATTCAATTACAATCATGAAGGTAAAGCATACTTGTTACCATGGAAGTTTTGTATTCAAGCACATAATTTTCAACATGTAATTGTGTAAAATCATTATGCCAATCAAGTGATTCAATCATTCAATCAAGAAGGTTCAAAAATAATTTTAACACGCTCAATCATTAGGACGTATTTTTGCCATAGTTTTTCAAATACAATCATAAAGATAAGACATGCTCATCATCATGGTAGTATGATAGCAAGTTTACCATATACAAGCTAGCAAAAAAATTTCTAAATTTTAAGGCCCGCAAGCTAGCAATTTTGAGATGTTCAAGAAAGCAACTCTTGCTTTTGAAATATAAGTTTTGCTAGATGTGCAAGTTAACTTTTTTGCTTCTTGAGATAGGCAAGATAGCATTCCTTGGTGATGTTCAATATAGCTAAGTTCTACATCATGCAAGCTAGTGAATTTTATAACATTTTAGAACATGCATAATCACCAAAGCATCATAAATTTTAATGATGTGCAAAATTACAAATTTTGCATGATTGCATTTGTGTGTCTTGAGATCTGCAAGATAGCACTTCTTAGTGATGTTCAAGATAGCAATTTCTTCTCTTTTTTGAGAAGTGCAATTTTTGCTTTCTTCTTGAATTGTGCAAGCTAGCTATCTCCACTTTTGTCATTGTCAAAAAAAGAAGGGAAAACCCTTTACATCAATTTTTAAATCATGACAAAGGTTAGTATCAATCTTATTTGTGCATCATTATATTTTCAAATTAAAACATGCACATTTTCAAAACAAATAAACTCATTATTATATGCATGATTCCAAATCATCATTCATATTATTTCAATCATTGTTTCAATCACCACTTATAGCTTATCATGCACAATATATAAAATCATCTAACATGATACAATCATTTATTTTCAAAATATTTATCACTATTTTAATGTATGATAATGAAGTATTCATGATACCTAAACATTGAATCAGTATTTATCACTTCATTTTAATCATGATTCCAAACATTTATCATTTAAAGCATTCATGATACACATAAAAAAAAACATGTGCATCATTCCAAATCATAAATATTTTAAATCATCATGATATTAATTTGTCAAATTGCATCCTACCATGCATGATCGAAACTTCTCATTTGCATACATCAAAATAAATTCATGAATATCTCATGCATTCATATCATCACTTGAGGAGTATTGAAAAGGAATAATTGGGTGATGAGATAAATATTTCATGAGTACAAAGAATTGCATAAAAATCATATCATGAATACAAGGAATACAAGTCACAATCATTCAAGAGAAAATTCATTATTCATTTTCAATTCATTCAATTTGATAAATCAAGATCATGATTTTGATAAAACTTATTTCAATTTTAAATTATCAAAATCATTTTATGGCTCACAAAATTTATAAATAGATTCATGATTTCATCGAGAAATAACAATGGAAATTAACATGATACACATTATTACTTCTCAACCACATATAGCATGATTTCATAAGGTATTTTTTAATCAAAATCATTTTGTTTATCATAAACATGCAATTTTCATGATTATTTTCAAAATTACTAGAATGATAAGCATGATTCCTAATTGTTTGTATTTTCATTATAAGATTATTAAACATGCAATTTTCAAGAAAATTAAAAAAAAATACTTTATGAAAAGCATCATGTAATTTCAAAGTAAATTAAAGGCATTTTGATTACCTCAAATAATTTAAAAGCATAAAGGCTTAGTTTGCCACCTCGCCTTTGTTGATTTTACCCTCGCCTTCTGAGGAGCTCGATTCATCCTAATTTTTGTTCTTCTTCTTCTTGCGTTCAAAGCAAGTAGTTCCATTCTTTTGCTTTTTTTATTTTCGTTTCATTTGTAGTTTAAGTTCACCATCACTTGAGCTTATGCTCGAAAGTGGTCTTCAAATGTTCTATGTCCCAAATCCTTCCTGTTCTTTTGGAAGGTTGTTTTGTTCATCATTGTTCTCATCACTTGAGTCATCGCCAAGTGGCATTCATTTGTCCAGAGTTCCAAATCCTTCCTGTTCTTTGGAAGGTGATTGTGTTCAACATGTTCATCATGTGCATTGTGCACCATTTCATATGTCATCAATGAACCAATTAGTTCTTCAAGTGGAAATTGGTTCAAGTTTTTCGATTCTTGAATAGCAGTTACTTTTTTGAATCCCAAGTTTTAGAAAGTGAGCTAAAAACTTTGTTAACGAAGTTCAAAATCCGAAAAGCTTTTACCAAGTTTATTTTAAACCATTGACGACATCCGTAAAACGGGTGTACATGTCAACAACGGTTTCGCTTTGGTTTCATATGAAAAAAGCTCGAAATCATGCAGTAAAATATTAACTTTCGAGTCTTTGACTCTACTAGTTCCCTCGTATGATTTCAAGAGTGCGCCAGATATTGAAAGCCGCTTTTGCACAAAGAAACCCGATTGAACTCATTTTTTTTGTCCAAAGCGCAAAATAAGGCATTCATAGCCTTTATGCTTAAAGAAAAAATACTTCTTCTCTAAATCCGACCATTCGCTCATCGATTTAGAGGGAAGTTGAAAACCGCTTTTCAACGATATTCCATAAATCCAGATTTAGAGAAATCAAGAAAACTCTCATTCGAGTTTTCCAATAAGTGTAGTCCAATCCGCTAAAGAACGGTGGACTAAAGACCGAAAAGCCCTCTTGAAGAGCCATTTCTCTCGGGTGTAAATCCAAAATGAGAAATACCCCAGCCTGATACCAATTGTTAGGATCGAGAGCACTAAGAGGGGGGGGGGAATTAGTGCAGCGGAAATCGCACAGCGATTAAAACCGAAAGGTGCGCGTTAAAAATCGATAAAATCTATTATGATGCAAAAGCCGATTCACAGTTTGTATCTAAGTGCAGTTTACGCAGTTTGCGCCTAAATACTGATTATGCCTAAGCGTAGTTTGCATCTAAGCCGCAGCTTTTATGCCTAAAAGCGCCAGATTGCGCCTAAGCGCAGTTTATGCCTAAACACAGTTTATGCCTAAACACAGTTTTGCGCCTAAAAGCGCGGTTTGCGTCTAAACACAGTTTGCGCCTGAGCGCAGTTTGCGTCTAAACAAAGTTTGCATCTAAGCGCAATTTACGTCTAAACGCAGTTTGCGTCCAAACACAGTTTACGTCTAAGCACAGTTTACGTCTAAACACAATTTGTGTCTAAGCACGGTTTACGTCTAAACACAGTTTACGTCTAAGCGCAGATGACAGTTCGCAGTTATGAATGGAATCAAAACGTAAACGTAAACTGCAAAGAAACTCATTCGTAAAAGCGCAGAAGACAGTTTGCAGTTATAAATGGAATCAAGACGTAAACGTAAACTGCACAGCAACTCGTTCGTAAAAGCGCAAAAGACAGTTTGCAGTTATAAACAGACTCAAGACGTAAATGTAAGCTGCGATGTAAAGATCGTACGAAAACACCCTTTTACGTCTGAATGCAGATTCGGAAAGATTAGAACTTAGAAACTTGTTCGTAAAAGCGCAGAGAGCAGTAGCTATGTAGGAGGTTTGCAGTAATGATAAAATGCTCAAAATAAAAGCAAACCAAAGATTTAGAGTGGTTCGGTCAGTCTTGACCTACTCCACTTTTGGCTTCCTCCACCGATGAGGTCACCGACGTCAACTAGAGGCCTTCCTTCAATAGGCGAAGGCCAACTACCCTTTTACAGTTTCTCTCCTTTTGACGGGCTCAGGAGACAACCCTTACAGATCCTTTCTCTCCTCTCTTTACAACTCAAGACTTGAAGAACAGAAAGAGGAGAACTTTTGGACTTTACACAAATTTGAGCTCTTAGAATCACAGAAAAGATCAAGAATTCGGTATGGATCTGTATCTTTTCAGTGCTGAATGGGTGGGGTATTTATAGGCTCCAACCCAGTTCAAATTTGGAGCTCAAAACGATCAAATCCCGAATTCGGGATCAAAGGTTGCACCTCCCCGATCGAGAGGTTGCACCGCCGGGGCAGAGCTCAAGATCGAGCCTCTGGCGGTGCCACCTTCTGTCGGGGCGGTTGCACCTCTCTGCCAAAGCTCGAAGATCGAGCTCAGGCGGTTGCACCGCCGACCGGAGAGGTTGCACCGCCTAGCGAGCTCGAACTTGAGCTCGGCAAGCTACCTCCCGACAGAGGAGGTTGCACCGCCCAGCCTCGCCGGAGATCGAGCCCTGGGTGGTTGCACCTCTTGGCTGGGGCGGTTGCACCACCCAGTCTCACCGGGAGACATAGCCTGTAGCGGTGCTACCTCCAACCCCTAGCGGTGCCACCTCTTTTTTATTTTTCAGCTCACTTGGTTTGGCTCCAAACATGGCCCAAAACCAGTCCTAACTTGAGCCTAATTGGCCCCCTACTTGGGTTATAGGATTAACACCTAATCCTAACCCTAATTAATATGCTAACTATGAATTTAAAGATATTTTCTAAGCTATTACAAAGTCCGCAAGTCAAGACTTCTTCCGGCGAAGCTTCCGCAAACTTCCTTCAAGGTCTTCCCATGAACTCTCGAAACCATTCTCATGGACTCTCGGTAAGCTCCTAGACTTCACGATTTGATCTTAGCGAAGTTCCAATGAGCTTTTTGGCAAGTCTCGATCTTTCTCGGCGAAGCTCGGTAGCATTCCCGACGAAACCTTCGGACTTTCGTCAACTCTCGAACTTCGCAACAAATCCTTTCAAGCTTTGACTCGACACTTTGTTTCGCTTTATGTCTTCATCATTATCATAGTTAATCCTACACAATTAAAACAAAATTTCGATCAAGACAATTAATCTTATGCAATTTAACCAAGTTGTCCCAAGATGTCATTGGTCCCTCGACGCCGTCCGGGATTCTTCACAAGATCGCCTCTCTCCTGCAGCCTATTGCCCAATCGCCAGCTTGACTCTGCAACTCCGATATCCTTGGCACAATACCGCTTTTCTTGGCCCGATGCCCGAGTCCACGCCCCGAAGCCTTCAATCGATACGTCCGACCGATCCACCGGCCCGACGTCCAATCTTCTGACATGTTCCTTCGGCACAACATGATGTTCCTGCTTTAATTGTCTCATCCTGATCGAAGCACCCTGCGTCACTCAAAACACAGATTAAATCATAAACATATATCAAGTAGTTTCATCATCAAAATACGAGATTCAACACTTGTCTTATTGGATACAGATCCAATAGCCACTAGGGGAGGACCCATTAGGGTTTGACAGAGGACCTCTATAAATAGGAGGGATTCAGAGCCGCATGGGCTAGACAGCTTTTGTTTGCCTTTTCTTATTCTCCTCTCCATCTCCACCTCAGAGTAGGTCTGGAGTTTTGAGGAGGGTCGTCGCAACCCTGCTGTGTGGATCACCGCTAGAGAGGAGGACGCTTGACCTCCTTCACCCTCTCCTAAGGATCTGCAAGGAAATAGGGATATATGATCTCCCTATGTAACACAATCTACTCTATACGCAGTTTCATATTTCGCGGATTTTTTGCGTACCAATCTTCGCACGACGACGAACATCTCTTTGGGAATCGGGGATTTTGTTTTTCTTGTTCTTCCGTTGCGCATATGATGTCGCCTCAAGGATTTCCCAACACTTATTGGTTTTCTAATAAGATAGGGGCTCTAGCGGATATCTCATATCCGAGTCTCTACTCATCGCAACGCCTACCATATGTGCGTCACCCTCTAAGTCCAATATTAAGCTGGTCGTAAGTCATACCTGTCATAACTCATTTTGGCTCAGTGAATTATGAACTCCATAATGATTTACTCAACTCATTGACTACGGACATACTAGGTCACTATGCTGTAGTCCCTAAATGATACAGGGGAATCCAATCAATTAGACCTATCTATCTTTAGTTATTATATACATATAGTCTATCATGCAGGGAATTTTGGGGGGAACATCACATGTGCAGGGGAAGAAAAGAAAAGAAAATTCATAGATTTCCCAAAAAGGTGTTTGTTGTCATGCGAAAAGATTGGTGCATGAAATCTGTAAAATCAAAAACTATATATCAGAAAGATAGTTTTATTTTACCTAGGGAGATCATATATCTTTGAATTCCTACAGATCTGTATAAATAAATGAAGAATGTCAAGTACCATCCTCTTTAGCAGTAATCCACACAGCAAGGTTGCGACCATACTCCTCAAATCGCTGCCCAAATCTCCACACTTACTATCTGAGGAGGAGAAGGGGAGAGGAGAATAGGAGGTGATAACCAAAAAGCCTCTAGCATATGGGCCTATAGTTCTCTCCTATTTATAGAGGCCCCATGTCAACTTAACCATAATGGATCCTGCCCTATTAGATATTACATCTTCATCCAACTATTCAAGCCTCTTAGATTAGTGGATCTCTATCCAATAATATCTTATTAGATCTTGTTGGATCTCATCCATAGGATCTAATAATTCAGGGGCTTATTGTATATCTAATAAAATAAGGGCTCCAACATATATCTCATATATGAACATCTATTTGTTGCAACGACTACCATATGTGTATGACCCTCTACGCCCAATATCGAGTTGGCCGTGAGTTATACATGTCAGAATGTATTCTGGCCCAATGAATCATTATCTTCATAATAATTCACTCGACTTATTGACTGTAGACGTACTATGCCATTACACCGTAGCCCCCAGATGATAAAGGAAAATCCAATCCTTTGGACTTATCTATCCTCAATTACTATATACTTATAGTCTCTCATCTATCTAATATCCCAGAGATCGTATATTGGGCATGGTGCTGTCAGACCCATATGCTTTCTACTCGAGTCTCGCTTTAATCGGATTCTCCTAGAGAACTCTTTCTCTCTCAATCCAAATGACCCTAACTAGGGATTTGTCTGAGTAACAACATATAAGATATTTCTCTCATGACATCGAGAATGGATGATCCTCTATCGATACTCAATAGCCCTCATAAGGTTGGCTACGACTCCCGATGATTGGCTATGCTAGATTTGAATCTTCCAGACCTATAAGACTAGTATCAAAGAGAAGAGTACTCATATAGGACATCCTTGGTGTCTCAAGTCTAAGGACTAGATACACCATTGGGACCACAAAATCGTTATCTAACAATAGGGCATTATCAACCATTTAACATTCCGTGAGCGGATTAATCAGTAAACTCATTCTCCAATGAGCACCTGCATTATATCCCTTATGTCCCCACACGAGCAGCTATAATACCAAACACCTCCATCATATATACGGGTATACAATACACTAGTCTGTCTCATTATCTCGATATTTCTTTTGAGTAACCTATGACCAGGATTATTTGGGGTATGTGTTTAAAAGTGAATCAGTCTCATTATTATGATCTCATCACGATCCGATTCCTATTGCACAGATCCATGGACATCACATTATATATATGCATACAAGTAATATAAAGTGATAAAATGTCAAATAATATAATAAGCAAAAAGAGTGTGTGTCATGTCACACGTGCCATCACTCATGTGATTGGCCTGTAGGGCATCTATGACTAGCAATCTCCCAATTAACCTAAAGCTAATTACCTATGTGTCTAATCCCCGTCAGACCCCTATGACGCTAAAAAATAATTTAAGACAATGATTTTGTTAGCGGATTACGATGTTATCTTTGGATGAAACTCTTTTCAAGTGGAACATCCTTAGAATATGCTTAGACTTCTAAGGAGACCTGGGTTCCTTTGCTTGAGCAATTTCCCTATTTTTATCGTAATATATGAGAATTGACTCCTTGCTTCCTAGCATAACTCTCAAATATGTGATGAACTTCTTCATACAGACTCCCTCCTTTGCTGCATCTACTATAGCAATGTACTCTACCTCTACGGTTGAGTCAGCAATAGTATCCTACTTGAAACTCTTCTAGCATACTGCTCTTCCATTTAGGGTGAACACATACTCTGAATTAGACTTGCTATCATTGACATCGAATTGGAAACTCGAGTCTATGTAGCCCTCAACCCTGAGGCTACTACCTCCATATACTAGTAAAAAAATCTTTAATCATTCTCAAGTACTTAAGGATACACTTTACTACTTTCCAATGCTCTAAGCTTGGATTCACCTAATACCTGCTCGTGATACTTAGAGCATCCGCTATATCAAGCCGAGTACATAGCATAGTATACATGATAGACCCTATCACTGAGGTATAGGGTATTCTATCCATGTTTGCCCTTTCTTCAGAAGTCTTTGGAGATATACTCCTAGAAAGCAATATCTCATGTCTCATCGATATGAGACCTCTCTTGAAATTTTTCATGTCAAACCTTTTGACAATGGTGTCTATGTACCTAGATTGAGACAAGTCAAGTATCCTCTTGAATCTATCTCTATAGATCCGAATCCCCAAGATATAGGATTCTTCCCCTAAGTCCTTCATGAAGAAGTATCTAGATAACCAAGCTTTTACTATGGATAGCATTCCTATATATTCATAATAATAAGGATGTCATCCATATATAACACCAAGAAGGTGATAGCGCTCCCACTTACCTTCCTGTATATACAAGGCTCATTTTCGTTCTTAACAAAGTCATAAAATCTGATCGTCGCATCAAATCTTATTTTCCAACTTTAGAAAGCTTACTTTTGTCCATAAATGGACCTAAGCAACCTACACACTTTATCTGAGTAGTCCTTGGACACGAATCCCTTAGGTTATATCATATACACCTCCTTCTCGAGGTTGCCATTGAGGAACATGGTTTTCACGTCCATCTGCTAAATCTCATAATCATGGTATGTTGTAGTGGTCAATAGAATAAGGATGGATTTTAACATGGCTACGCATGAGAAGGTTTCGTCATAGTCAACACTTTACCTTTGACGATACCCTTTAGCCACTAGCCTTGCTTTATGGGTCTATGCCTTTCAATCTACTCCGATCATCTTTGTGAAGATCCACTTGCAACCAATAGGTAAAATACCCTCAGGTGCATCAACTATATTCCAAACCTTATTGAAGTACATGGAATCCATATCAAAATTCATGGCTTCTTACCACTTCCCAAAGTCTATACTCATAATAGCCTCTTTGTAGGTCCGAGGATTAATATCCTCAACATCCTCTACTCTAATATGTCTCATTTATCTCTCAGGAGGATGAGATACTTGTTAGGACCATTTTTCTGAGTTTTTGAATAATGTTTATTGAGTATGTTTAATCCAATTGTTTATTGAGTCGGTCTGGTTTAGTTAGAGTCAAGTATAGATTTATTTAATATTTATTTATTATTAGAGTTCAAGTCCTGATGGACTCTAGGTGGAACTCTATAAATAGGGATGTAACTACTTTTTTTCAATTATCGATAAAAAATATTATTCTGTCTTTTGACAAACCCTAGGAGGCTGATCCTCAGCGTTCTCGCTGTAGTTAGTCATCTCAAAAAAAAAAAAAATTATGAGGGAGAAGCCGGCAGCCATGCACGCAGTTCCTTCTCAACCAAGAAGGAACATTTGCTTCCCGGCACCGACCACCCCTGCTTTCCTTCTCCTCCACCGCCGGCGTTGCTTCTTGGCCGGCGACCACCGCTACTGCTACTCCCCGGCCAGCGCCCATCGCTGCCGCTGTGCCCCGGCCAGCAACCTTCTCACCTCGCCTCCTCGCTGCCCGCATCTTGCTCAAGCGAGAAGGGTCACGACCGTCATTTCCTAGCCAGTGCACCACCCATCGCCGCTTCTACCATCGGCGACACTGCCCTAGCCGCACCACCATCGCTGCCTTCCCTTGGTTGCAGCTTCGGCCGTGCAATCTGTCGGTGTCACTATTTCTATTGTGCGATAGAAACAAAGCGGTCATTGGTCCCTCTGTTGCTGTAGGCGCCGGTTGCCTCTACCGCCGTCGCTGTTTCTCGGTCACTTCAACGCCACCCCTCTCCTTCGTTGCTAAGCCACCACCACTGCCAGCCACCGTGCGACGATCGCTGCACGCCTCCCAGCAGTCGATCCTCCTTGCTCTGCATCCGTTGTGCCAGAAATAGGGCAACTCACTAGTTGCCCTTGTTCCCAACCGTGACACCGTCGACTCCTCCTTCTCCACCGCTGCCACTGCTTCTCGGTCGCTCGATGGTCGGCCGCAAACGGCCAGAACCCGTCCATGCGACGATCGACCGCACGCAGGCAGAAAGCCCCGGCGACAACCGTGTTGAATCTTATATTTTGATGATAAAACCAATTGATAATTGTGTTTATGTTTTAATCTGCGTTTTAAGTAATACAGGATGCATTGATCAGGATGAGACAATTAAAGCAAGAAAAATCATATTGGGGTGGAGGAACATGTCAGAAGATTGGACGTCGGGCCGGTGGATCGGTCGACATATCGACATAAGGCTTTGAGCCATGGATTCAGGCATTGGGCTAAGAAGAGCGGGTATTGCGTCAAGGATATCGGAGTTACGGAGTCAACTAGCCAATTGGGCAATAGGCCGTAGGAGAGGATGATGCGCCGAAGAATCAGATGAAGTGTCGAGGGGCCAATGACATACCGGACAACTTGATTAATGCTTAGTATTAATTGTTTAGATTGAAGTTTGTTTTATATATATAGAATTAACTATGATGGCAGTAAGAAATGCAGCAGGTGTTGCGCCGGAGTCAAAACCACGATCACATTGGGAGTTCGAGAGTTCGATGGAAGTCCGGACGATCGTCGGAGGTTATGCGTGAACAAATATGAGAAGTCTAGGAGCTTGCTAAAGAAGCTCATTGGAACTCGCCAAGAGGATCGTCGCAAGTCCAGGTGTTTGCCAGAAGTCTGCCAGAGCATCACCGAGGGTTCGTCGGATGTTCACCGGAAGCTCGCCGGAAGAAGCGATTAATGCACCGGAACACGAGTTGCAGTATTAATGTCATAAATATCGTAGTTAGCATGAATATTAAGTTAGGAATGGGAGGTGATCCCATTAACTTAATCTGGGGCCAATTGGGCCCTTAACTGACCCAAATTGGGCCGAATAGATCAGCCCATTCAGACCTAAATTTCCTGGCCGGTGGTGGCACCGCCCAGAAGCTCAATCTCCGAGCGAAGTCAGGTGGTGCTACCGCCTAAGCTCGGTCTGCGAGCGAAGTCAAGCAATGGTACCGCCCTTGTCAGGTGATGGTACCACCTGAGCTCGGTCTCTGAGCAGTGTCAGGCGGTAGTACCGCCCAGTTCTGGCGGTGGTACCATCAAGACCCTGGAAATCTAGGAGATGACACTTTTGAGCTCCAAATTCAAACTAGTTGGGGGCCTATATAAACCCCACCCTTTCCTGTATGAAAGGGCACCGAAAGCTTGCATTTATTTTAAGAATTTGAGAGCTTAAAAGTGTTGTAAAAGGCTAGAAGTTCTTCTTTTTTTCTTCTAAGTTTTGATCATTCAAGAGAGGAGTGGAAATATGTAAGGGTTGTCTCCTAAGCCCATCAAAAGGAGTAAAGCAATAAAAGGGTAGTTGGCCTTCGTCTATTGAAAGAAGACCTCTAGTGGACGTCAGTGACCTCATCAGATGAGGAAGCCAAAAGTGATGTAGGTCAAGATTAACCGAACCACTCTAAATCTCGGTTTGCATTTACATTCTGCTCCTTATTGTTGGGAAATCATGGGGGCGACATCATATGCGCAGCGGAAGAACAAGAAAACAAAAATCCCTGATTCCCAAAAAGATGTTCATCATCGTCGTATAAGATTGGTGCAAAAAAATCAAGAAAACACAAAACTGGCATTATAGAGATTGTGTTACCTAGGGAGATCGTATATCCCTGTTTCCTTGCATATCCTTAGGAGAGGGTGAAGGAGGTCAAGCGTCCTCCTCTCTAGCGGTGATCCACACAGCAGGGTTGCGGCGACCCTCCTCAAAACTCCGGGCCTTTGAGGTGGAGAGGAGAGGAGAATAGGAAAGGCAAGCAAAGACTCTAGCCTATGAGGTCTGCGAATCCCTCCTATTTATAGAGATCCAAAGTCAAACCCTAATGGGTCCTTTCCTAGTGGGTATTGGATCTGCATCCAATAAGACAAAGGGGGCTCACGGATATCTCATATCCAACCTCTACTCATCGCAATGCCTACCATATGTGTGTCACCCTCTAGGCCCAATATCGAAGCTGGCCGTGAGTCATACCTGTCGAACTCCTTCTAACTCAAGTGAATTATTATCTCTGTAATAATTCACTCGACTCATCGACTACTGACGCATTACTAGGCCACTACTGCCAGTAGTCTCCGTGACGATCAGGGGAATCCAATCCATTGGACACATGCGTCTCGCTTACCATGTACCTATAGTCCCTCATCCATCTAATATCCCAGAGACTGTATATCGAGCATGGTGTTGTCAGACCCATATGGTTTCTACTCGAGTCTCACTCTAATCAGATTCTCCCGGAGAACTCTTTCTCTCTCAACCCGAATGACCCTGGCCAGGGATTTGTCTGAGCAAGAACACATGGGATATTCCTCTCATGACTACCACTCCCAATGACCAGCTGTACTAGATCTGGGATAGCCAAACCTATAAGTCTGGTATCAAAGAGTGGAGCACTCATACAGGACATCCTTGGTGTCTCAAGTCTAAGGACCAGATACACCACTAGGACTACGGAATCGCTGTCTGACAATAAGGCATCATCAACCATCCAGCATTCCGTAAGCGGATCAATCAGTGAACTCATTCTCCAATGAGCACCTGTACTATATCCCTAGTGTCCCTACACGAGCAGCTATGAGACCAGCTGCATCCATCATATGGACGGGTATACAGCACACCAGTCTATCCGGTTATCACGATGTCCCTCTCGAGTAACCTATGACCGGGATTATTTAGGATATGTGTTTAAAGGTGAATCGATCTCATTATCGTGATCTCATCACGATCCGATTCCCATTGCACAAATCCAAGGACATCACAATATATATATGCATTTATGCAATAGTTATAAAGTGATATACGCCAAAATATAATAAGCAAAAAAATTCTGTATCAAGTCACACGTGCCATCACTCACGTGATTGGCTTGCTGGGCACCTATGACTAGCAATCTCCCACTTGACCTAAAGCCAATCACCTATATGTCTGATCCCCATCGGACTCTATGACGCTTCAAAGACAATCTGAGACAACGGCTTTGTCAGTGGATCTGCAATGTTATCTTCGGATGGAACTCTTTCCACTGCTACATCTCCTCAAGTTACGATCTTTCTTATAAGTGGAACCTTCTCGAACACTTCCGATGAAACCCGGTTCCCTTATTTGAGTAATCACCCCATAGTTGTCGCAATATAAGGAAGTCGACTTTGTCGCTATCTCAGTATCGACTCCCAAATCTATGATGAACTTCTTCACCCGGACTCCCTCCTTTGCTGCATCTCGATGCAGCAATGTACTCCGCCTCCTCGTGGTCGAAGTCGGTGGTATCTTGCTTGGAACTCTTCCAAAGACACACTTTGCTCCTCCATTCAAGGTGTACACATACCCTAAATTTGACTTGTTATCATTGACATAAGACTGAAAACTTGAGTCAGTGTAGCCTTCAACCTTAAGGCTATTACCTCCATATACTAGTAAAAGATCCTTAGTCCTTCTCAAGTACTTAAGGATACACTTTCTTGCTTTCGATCTCCAAGCCCTTGGATCCGCCTGATACACGCTTCGTGACACTTTCGAACATGCTATATCGGGCCTAGTACATAGCATGGCATACATGACAGACCCTATTCTTTGAGGCATAAGGTATCATATCTATGTTCAGCCCTTTCTTCTCCGAGTCTTTGGGGACATATTAGGAGAAAGCGATATCCCATGTCTCATCGGTATGAGACCTCTCTTGAATTTTCCATGCCAAACCTTTTGACAATAGTTTCTATGTACTGACTGGGACAAGCCAAGCATCCTCTTGGATCTATCTCTATAGATTCTAATCCCCAAGATATAAGATGCTTCCCCTAAGTCCTTCATGGAGAAGTGTCTAGATAACCAAGCCTTTTTGTGGATAGCATTCCTATGTCATTCCCAATGATGAGGATGTCATCCACATATAACACCAAAAGGTGATAAGCGCTCCCACTTACCTTTCTGTATACACAAGGCTCATCTTCGTTTAAACGAAGTCATAAGATCTGATTGCCTCATCAAATCTTATGTTCCAACTTCGAAGCTTGCTTTAGTCCATAAATGGATCTAAGCAACCTACACACCTTATCTGGGCAGTTCTTGGACACGAATCCCTCGGGTTGCATCATATACACCTCCTCCTCGAGGTTCCCGGATTGAGGAATGCGGTTTTCACATCCATCTGCGGATCTCATAATCATAGTGTGCTGCAATAGCCAATAGAATTCTGATGGATTTTAGCATTGCTACTGGTGAAAAGTTTAATCAAGTAGTCAACGCCTTGCCTTTGACGATACCCCTTAGCCACTAGCCTTGCTTTATAGGTCTCTACCTTTCCATCTACTCCCATCTTTTCTTAAAGATCCACTTGCAACCGATGGGTTCAATACCTTCTAAGCATCAACTAGGTTCCAAACCTTATTGGAGTACATAGAATCCATATCGAGAATCCATGGCTTCTTTCTACTTCCTGAGTCTATACTCATAATAGCCTCCTCGTAGGTCCGAGGATCAATATCCTCTCCATCCTGCTCTAATATGTCCCACATATCTCTCGGAGGATGGGATACTCTATCGACCTGCATGAAAGTTGATACTTGTGTATTAGGTACCTGAACGTACTCGGTGCCGAGTGGTGCTTGAGCTTGGTTCTCCAACCTCGCTCAATTCTATCATTCTCCCACTGTGTTTCATCAAGAATGTGTTCCTTCTCAAGGAACACTGCTCTCTTAGCTACAAAGACCTTTTGGTCATCGAGATGATAGAAATAATACCCACAAGTTTCCTTGGGGTATCCCACAAATTTACATCGCTCTGTCCTTGATTCTAACTTATCGGGGTTGTGTCTTCTAACATGGGTAGGGCAGCCCCAGATCTTAACAACCTTAAGATCAGGCTTCTTCCTTTTCCATATCTCAAATGGTGTAGACACTACCGACTTAGTTGGAACTCTATTCAGAAGGTAAGCTGCGGTTTCTAGGGCATATCCCCATAATGAGATGGGTAGGTCAGCGAAACTCATCATGGACCGTACCATATCTAATAATGTATGATTTCTCCTTTCAGAGACACCATTGAGCTGAGGTGTATAAGGAGGTGTCCATTGGGATAATATCCCATGGTCCTTGAGGAATTGAGTAAACTCTGTACTTAAGTATTCACCTCCTCGATCTGATCGAAGAGTTTTGATACGCTTTCGATCACGGTTCTCCACCTCATTCTTATACTCTCTGAATTTCTCAAAGGCCTCGGACTTGTACTTCATTAAGTACACATATCCATACCTTGAGAAATCATCAAGAAATGTAATGAAGTAGGAGTAACCTCCAATGGCATGAGTTGACATGGGTCCACATACATCACTATGTATGAGTTCCAACAACTCATTGGCTCTCTCTCGATTCTACTAAATGGAGATTTGGTCGATTTTCCACGAATGCAAGGCTCACAAGTCGCATATGACACATAGTCAAATGGATCTAGATATCCATCATTTAGCAACTTTTGAATCCTTCTTTCATGGATGTGACATAGCCTACAATGCCATAGGTATGCACTGTTCAACTCATCTCGTTTCCTTTTGGACATATTTACATTCATGATATGTGGAGTGGTGTCTAACATAAATAAACCATTATGCAATGTTCCTTTCGTGATGATCTTATCATCTAATAATATTGAACAACCATTGTTCTCAAAAACAAATTTATATCCACTAACTGTTAAACATGAAATGGAATCTTTTTTTTTGATAATAGAAGGAACAAAATAACATGCATCTAATGCAATAAAAGCTCCACTAGGCAGATGTAGGGCGACCTGCGCCAACACTAATCTGACAACTTTTGCTCCATTACCCATCTTGAGGTTCATCTAAGCCTCTCTCAGTAGTCTCCTAGGCCTTGCCGAACACTGCAACAATTGCATATATGATAAGCACTACCGGTATCCAATACCCATGTGTTATCATAAGAGTCCGACAAATGGAGACCGATCATGAATGTACACAAAGCTTCATCAAGCTTTTGTTTTAGCCCTTTCTGCAAGGTACTCTTTGCAGTTTCTCTTCCAATGCTCATCTTTACCACAGTGGAAGCACTGGCCTTTGTCCTTTGCTTGGTCTTTCTTAGCAACCTTAGCTTTACCTTGTTTGACCTTGCCCTTTCCCTTCTTAAGGGACCTTTCTGCTTTCCTTTTCTTTCTGGTCTCACCAGTGTAGAGAACTGGCTTCTCTTTCTTAATAGTACTCTCTGCCTCCCTCAACATATTGAGGAGTTCTGGGAGAGTCACCTCAAGCTTGTTTATATTAAAATTCATTATGAACTGTAAAAGGGAATCTGGTAGGGACTAAAGCACAATGTCCACACACAAGTTATCCTCTAGGACCATTCCTAGACCTGTGAGTTTCTCTATCCACCCAATCATCTTTAGGACATGGTTCTGAACCAATGTCCCCTCAGTCATCCTAGCACGGAAAAGGCTCTTGGATATCTCATATCATTGAGTCCTTCCCTGTTCTTCAAACAATTTGCGGACATGTAGGAGAATGGATCTGGCATCCATCTTTTCATGTTGTCTCTGTAACTCTGGAGTCATAGAGCCCAACATATAGCACTGAGCAAGAGTGGAGTCATCAATGTACTTCACGTAGCGAGCGATCTCATCCTCGCTTGCCCCTTCTTCAGGCGTAGGCATCACTGTATCAAGGACGTACACGATTTTCTCTGCTGTGAGAACAATTATCAAGTTACGGAGCCAATCCGTATAATTTGGACCAGTAAGGCAGTTGACATCAAGTATGCCACGTAAGGGATTTGAAAGCGACATTTTCTGAAAATAAAGATGTAGCAGAAATGAATAACATGCAGATTTTGCAAGAAATAATCTATCAAGATATGGACTTCTATCTTAATATGCTCCCACTATTTTACTAACGAGTCACGCGACACCCTCAGCACGTGAAACGGAAGTCTCCAACAGACTTCTAGTGGGGATCAGGATCCAATCAGCGTCTTAGTGTAACCTCGAGGGACTCGACCAATCACACTAAGCCTAAAAGGTAGGCAACTCTTGCCGATCACAACTCCTTGTGATTCACAGGGGCAAAATTGTCCTTTTGCCCAAAACCCTAATTCCCTCTGTTGCTGCTGTCGCCGCCACCCTGTTGGCGGCGGCCTGTGCGGCGAGGGCGAGGGCAGTGCCCTCGCCTGCAGGCGGCACGCCCGCTGGGGGCGCTGCCGCTGCAGGTGGGCGCCCCCCCCGGGCGCCGTCGCCTCCACGGGCAGTTCTGCCCGCGAGGCAACGCCCGCAGGCGGTGCTGCCTCGCTGGCGGCCGCCTCTGCGGGGTTTATGCCAGTGGGAGCAGCGGCCACAAGCGCCGCTGCCCTGCGGTGCCTCAGCCCGCGCTGCTGCCCCGCGGCGCCTCTGCCCGCGAGGTCAGTGACCGCAGGTGTCTCTACCCGCGGGCTGCCAGCCCCGCCGGCCGCATGCCTGCTGCAAGCAGACCGTCGGCCGACTGCTGCAGGCACAACGTTTGCGCATGCGCCGGCGCTGTGGTGCCTGTCTGCGGTTGCGGCTGTTGCTGCCCTTCCTCGCTTTTGCATCAATGATTTTGACGTCAATATTCTTCCTAAACACAACACACGCAGTTCAAAAATAATCATTCGCACGAACAACCTGGCTCTGATACCACTGTTGGGAAATCATGGGGGCGACATCATATGCGCAGCGGAAGAACAAGAAAACAAAAATTCCCGATTCCCAAAAAGATGTTCGTCGTCGTGCGAAGATTGGTGCGCAAAAATCCGCAAAACACAAAACTGCATATAGAGATTGTGTTACCTAGGGAGATCGTATATCCCTGTTTCCTTGCAGATCCTTAAGAGAGGGTGAAGGAGGTCAAGCGTCCTCCTCTCTAGCGGTGATCCACACAACAGGGTTGCGACGACCCTCCTCAAAACTCCAGGCCTTTGAGGTGGAGAGGGAGAGGAGAATAGGAAAGGCAAGCAAAGACTAGCCTATGAGGTTGTGAATCCCTCCTATTTATAGAGATCCCGTGTCAAACCCTAATGGGTCCTTCCCTAGTGGGTATTGGATCTGCATCCAATAAGACAAGGGCTCCGTCGGATATCTCATATCCGAACCTCTACTCATCGCAATGCCTACCATATGTGTGTGACCCTCTAGGCCCAATATCGAGCTGGCCGTGAGTCATACCTGTCAGAACTCCTTCTAACTCAGTGAATTATTATCTTTGTAATAATTCACTCGACTCATCGACTACGGACGTACTAGGCCACTACGCCGTAGTCCCCAGACGATATAGGGGAATCCAATCCATTGGACCTATTTGTCCTTAGTTACCATGTACCTATAGTCCCCCATCCATCTAATATCCCAGAGACCGTATATCGAGCATGGTGTTGTCAGACCCATACGGTTTCTACTCGAGTCTCGCTCTAATCGGATTCTCCCGGAGAACTCTTTCTCTCTCAACCCGAATGACCCTGGCCAGGGATTTGTCTGAGCAAGAACACATGGGATATTCCTCTCATGACGCCGAGAGTGGATGATCCTCTATCGACACTCAATAGCCCTCGTAAGGTCGACTACTACTCCCAATGACCAGCTGTACTAGATCTCGGACAGCCAAACCTATAAGTCTGGTATCAAAGAGTGTAGCACTCATATAGGACATCCTTGGTGTCTCAAGTCTAAGGACCAAATACACCACTAGGACTACGGAATCGCTGTCTGACAATAAGGCATCATCAACCATCTAGCATTCCGTAAGCGGATCAATCAGTGAACTCATTCTCCAATGAGCACCTGTACTGTATCCCTAGTGTCCCTACACGAGCAGCTATGAGACCAACTGCATCCATCATATGGACGGGTATACAGCACACCAGTCTATCCGGTTATCACGATGTCCCTCTCGAGTAACCTATGACCGGGATTATTTAGGATATGTGTTTAAAGGTGAATCGATCTCATTATCGTGATCTCATCACAATCCGATTCCCATTGCACAAATCCAAGGACATCACAATATATATGCATTTATGCAATAGTTATAAAGTGATATACGCCAAAATATAATAAGCAAAAAGATTCTGTATCAAGTCACACGTGCCATCACTCACGTGATTGGCTTGCTGGGCACCTATGACTAGCACTTATCTTAACTGCAAACTGCCTCTGTTGCTTTACAGCAACTATACTTCCGTTTACTCTTAAGTTGAAGAACTTTCCGAAATGGTTTTCATTGAAAATGATTTACTCGTACGAACGTTGTTTTAATTGACGAAAGTTTTCTACTGCACTAATTCACCCACCCCCCCACCCCCCCTCTTAGTGCTTTTGATTATAACAATTGGTATCAGAGCCTTGTTATTTCTCAGTTGGTTAACACTCAAGAGAAATGACTCATTTCGGCTTTCAAGAGGGTTGCTCTCTCATTCGTCCTCCCTTTTTCAATAGAATGGACTATACTTTTTGGAAAACTCGAATGAGAGTTTTCTTACTTTATTTCGATTTGAATTTATGACATATAGTTGAAAATAGATTTGAAATGTCTTCTCTTCCAATGAACTATTGGAATGATTTGGAGAAGAAGACGTTTTCTCTAAATGCAAAGGCTATGAATGCCTTATTTTATGCCTTAGACAAAAACAAATTTAATCGGGTTTCTTTGTGCGAAACGGCTTTCGATATTTAGCGCACTCTTGAAATCACACACGAAGGCACAAGTAGTGTAAAAAATTCTAAAGTAAATCTTTTAATGCACGATTTTGAGATGTTTTATATGGAACCAAGAGAGACTATTGGAGACATGTACACTCGTTTTACGAATGTCGTCAAAAG
The DNA here is from genome assembly GCA_900464855.2 of Musa schizocarpa. Taxonomy (NCBI): domain Eukaryota; kingdom Viridiplantae; phylum Streptophyta; class Magnoliopsida; order Zingiberales; family Musaceae; genus Musa; species Musa schizocarpa. Next base: position 31,982,598 of record LS990919.1, read on the forward strand.
TCTAAAAGCACTTAGTAAAATTTTTTTGAACTTTGAACTCGTGAACAAGATTTTGTGTTCTCTTTCTAAGAAGTGGGATTCAAAAGTAATAGCTTTACAAAAAACAAAAAATTTAAATATTTTTCCACTTAAAGAACTTATCGGTACATTGATGACATATAAAATGGTGTACATTTGAACACTACTCGAGCATAAGCTCAAGTGATGGTGAACAAGAACTACTCACTAAGAAATTTAAAAAGAATAAAATAAAAATTAAAGAACAAAAAAAATGAAACTGCTTGCTTTGAACGCAAGAAGAAGAACAAAAATTGAGATTAATCAAGCTCCTCCGAAGACGAGGAGAAAATCAAGAAAGGCGAGGTGGCAAACTATGCCTTAACGGCATTCAACGATGAGGTAATCGAAACCCCCTTAATTTATTTTGAAATTACTTGATGTTTTCCATGATGTATTTTTTTAATAATTATTTTTCTTGAAAATTACATGTTTAAAAAATTGAAAATGCAAGAATATGATCATGCTCGTAATTTTAAAAATAATAATGAAAATTGCAATGCTTATGTTAATTAAATAAAATGTTAGATTTAAATCTAATGATCATATGTATGTTTTTCTGAAGAAGAAAAAATGTGTATCTTGATGATTTTCGATTTTGATTGAAACCATGCTTAATGTTTTAATGAAAATATTAAGAAGTTTAATATCATGCTTAATGATGATGTATGGCTTTTGTATGGAAAACCAAGCATGAAAAGATAGATTCACTTAAAAAGAAAAATGCATGACTACAACAAATAATAAAATGATTTTGGTTGAAAATACCTTATGCTCAATGAAACCATGATTTTGATTGATGAATATGCTTTATGTTTAATGATTTCTTTGCCTTATATATTCTATTATGATGAATATTTTGAAAATAAATGAAATCATGTTTGATTTGAAGTAATGCATAATGATCATGCTTAATGAGTTTTCTTTCGAAATGATACATAATGATTTTTGTGATTTATGGATTATCGATTTTCATGATAATAAAAGTTGTTTTTTTGGTTTAAAAAAAAAAAATACATGTTTTGATTTGACATAAATGAAATAGGCATGCTTATATGAAATAGTGTAAGTGTCATAACGATTGTATACTTAATGATGCATAAAGTTGTAATGAAAATATTAAAATTTTGATATCATGATTGGACGATTCTATTTATGAGATTTTAAAGTTATACATGATTATTTTTGTGGTTTATTGATCTTGATGGTTTTTATGACTAAATTTATTTTTCGATTCTAAATGATTGATGATATATATTTTTGTTAGCACAAAAAGGACAAAGACATGCTTGTATAAAACAACTAAATAGAGAAAAGCATTTTTCTTGAAAATTATTTTTCTCTATCTTATTGACTTTGATGAATCTATTTTATCAACTTTCTATGAATCTCTTGAAAATGATTTTGATTCGATGATTTGAATTTGAATGAGCTTTATCTTGATTTTTCAATATTTATAACTTGAGATTTACTCTATAAAAATCGAGATATTTTATCCTTAAAATTTCTTTTTGCTATCTACCATCCAAATGAATCATGATTAGTATCATTGCTATATTTCTTCTTATCATGTACTAAAGAGAAAATTTTCCTAAATAAATCATGATTTTTCGGAACCACAATTTTTTTTATGATTCATAATGAATTGAGAAATTCTATATGCTTGAATTAATATCTTGTTCTTCTACAAGATTGAATGAATTTTATCTATATCATGATCTCCTAAGAATTCCTTTCAGTTTTTTTAAAGAGGAGATGTGTCAAAATGAATCATGTCTTTTGGTATTCACATAATTTTATCTTTTCATGATATGATTTTTATGCAATTCCTTGTGTTCATGAAATATTTATCTCATCACCCAATATTCTTCTTGATATTCCTTATATGATGATATGAATACATAAAATATTCATTAATTTGTTTTGATATATACAAATAAGAAGTTTCGATCATATATGGTATGATGTAATTTGACAAAATTGATACCATCATGATGTGAAATAAATGATGATTTGTAATCACGCATGTAATGATGATTTTATATACATGATGATTTGGAATTATGCATGCAATACTTTAACTTATGATAATGATGCATGCAATGATGAAGTATTCATGATAAAATAATTGTTTTGACATTTATGACTTAAATTTTCATTTATGCTATTTACCTTTGTCATAATTTAGAAATTAACATAAGGATCTTCCTTTCTTTTTGACAATGATAAAGGGTGAGCAAAACATGCTAGAAAGCTAATTTGCTAGTTCTCAAAATTTAAGAAGAAAGCAAATATTGCACTTTTCAAAAGAGTAGAAATTGTTATCTTGAACATCACCAAGAAAGTGCTATTTTGCAAATCTCATGACGCATAAATGCAAACATGCAAAATTTATAATTTTGCACATCATTAAAATTTATGATGCTTTGGTGATTATGCATGTTCTAAAATATTGTAAGATTCACTAGCTTACATGATGTAGAACTTGTTATCTTGAACATCACCAAGGAGTGCTATCTTGCTTATCTCAAGAAGCAAAAAGTTAACTTGTACATCTAGCAAAACTTATATTTCAAGAAGCAAGAGTTTCTTTCTTGAATATCTTAAAATTGCTAGCTTGCGTGTTTTAAAATGTTGAAATTTTTTTTTGCTAGCTTGTATTTTGATGATAGCAAACTTGCATGATGGTAAAAATGGATATTATGTTTTTCATGCAATGAGTTGAACTTATACCACAAACTCTTGATTGTGGTACTTCTCCTTTTTGTTGATTATATGTCATGATTTTATCATGACATGTTACTTGGATTTTTGAATCCAAGAGTTTCTATCAATATGGCATATTGATAGGGGTAGTTTGTTTAAACTCTCGGAGTTAAGTTTAACTCCATCATTAATTGGTTGTAATCATAAAAAAGGGGGAGTTTGTTGAATCTCGTATTTTGATGATGAAACCAATTGATAATTGTGTTTATGTTTTAATTTGTGTTTTAAGTGACACAGGATGCTTTGATCGGGATGAGACAATTAAAGTAGGAAAAATCATGTTGGGCCAGAGGAACATGTTAGAAGATTGGACGTCGGGCCGGTGGATCGGTCGATGTATCGACAGAAGGATTCGGGCCGTGGATTCGGGCATCAAGCCAAGAAATACAGGTATTATACCAAGGATATCAGAGTTACGAAGTCAACTGGCCAATTGGGCAATAGGCCATAGGAGAGGACGATGCGCTGAAGAATCGGACGAAGCGTCGAGGGGCCAATGACATCTCGGACAACTTGATTAATGCTTAGTATTAATTGTCTAGATCAAAGTTTGTTTTATATATACAAGATTAACTACGATGGTAGTAAGACATGCAGCAAGTATTGTGCCGGAGTCAAAACCAAGATCACGTTGAGAGTTTGAGAGTTCGACAGAAGTCCGGATGGTCATCGGAGGTTCTACGAGAAAAAATCTGAGAAGTCCAAGAGCTTGCCAAAGAAGCTCGTCAGAACTCGCCAAGAGGATCATCGCAAGTCTAGGAGTTTGCCGAAAGTCCATCGAGGGTTTGTCGAGTGTTCGCCAGAAGCTCGTCAGAAATCGTCGAGGGTTCGTCGGATGTTCGTCGGAAGCTCGCCAGAAGAAGCGATTGACGCACCGGAACACGAGTTGCAGTATTAATGTATTAAATGTCAAAGTTAGCATGAAGATTAAGTTAGGAATGGGAGATGATCCCATTAACTTAATTTAGGACCAATTTGGCCCTTGACAAACCCAAATTGGGCCGAATGGATCAACCCATTTGGACCCAGATTTCCTAGCCGTCGGCGGCACCACTAGGGCCGATGGTGGCACTGCCTAGAAGCTTAGTCTCCGAGTGAAGTTAGGCAGTGGTACTACCCCTGTTAGGTGATGGTACTGCTAGTCATAGGTGCCCAGCAAGCCAATCACGTGAGTGATGACACGTGTGACTTGATACAGAATCTTTTTGCTTATTATATTTTGGCGTATATTGTTGAATCTCGGATTTTGATGATAAAATCAATTGATGGGTTATTTGATCTAATCCATATTATTGAGTTAAGTGTGCCGGATTAACTACGATAAACAGAAAACACAAAGCAAGAATACCGGAGTCGAGTTCGATGAACGTTTAAGAGTTCGAAGAATCATCGGAGATGCTTTAACCAACCGAGAAGAAATCGGAACCTGTTGGAAGTTCACCAAGAGATCGTCGGAGGTTCGCAGAGATCACCGAGAAGTCTCAGCTACTCTTTAAAGTCATCACAAGTTCGGGGCGTGCTTGGACCCCGTCGAAGGAAGTTCGTGGAAAAGCTCACGAAACAAGACTTGACATTCATGGTTAATAAATTGCTTAGGATGTGTTTTGTTATGTAGTTCACTTGTAATTAGGATTAGGATTAAGAAGATAATCCTATATCCTGGTTAGGGGCCAACTGGGGCCAAAGTCAGATTTGGTTTGGGCTAAAAGAAAGCCAAACCAAGTGAACCGGAGAGCCAGGCGGTGGCACCGCCTGGCTGGGCGGTGACACCTCCTGGGCTGGGCGGTGGCACCTCCCAGCACCCGAGCGCTGGGCGGTGGCACCTCCCAGCACCCGAGCGCTGGGCGGTGGCACCGCCAGCATCGGGAACCCAAAGAGAATTTGAATTTTGGAGCCCAAATTTTGGAGCCCAAATTTCAATCCTCTTGAGGCCTATAAATACCCCTCAAATCTCAGTTGAGATTACAACCTTTTGAGCAGCAAGAGTTTGAGAGAAAGATCTTAGAAAAGTGTTAGCTTGTTTTCTTTTCAATTTGCTAGTGTTCACCTCATCTCTTCTCGAAAATCTGTAAGAGAGTGAACCGCTTGTAAAGAGTTGTAAGAGGGGTATTTACCCTTCCATTTCAAGAGACTTGCTAGTGGAAGGTGGGAGCCTCATCGAAGAGGGGCCTCGCAAGTGGAGTAGGTCATTTGACCGAACCACTCTAAAATCGGCGTGATCCTTGGTTTGCATTTCATTATTGTTATTTACATTATTGCAAACCTTCTTATATGCTTTAGTTCCTTATTACTTTTGCTGCGCATATTTAAGAATACGCTTTCAAGATTAAGCTTGTCAAGTTCCGCTCTTATCATACGAAAGATTTTTTAAAAAATCGAAGTTTTAATCCGCTGCACTAATTCACCCCCCCTCTTAGTGCTACTCCGATCCTAACAATTGGTATCAGAGCAAGGTTATCTCTCATATTTGGTTTAATACCCAAGAGAGATGGCTTACTCCGGCATGCAAGAGGGACATTCTATCACTCGTCCACCTATGTTTAATGGGTCGGATTACACGTATTGGAAGACTCAGATGAGGATCTTCCTCATTTCTATGGATTTCGAGCTTTGGACTATTGTTGAAAACGGATTTCAAAAATCTTCTCTTCCGATGAGCGAATGGAATGAATCGGAGAAGAAGGTTTTTGCTTTAAATGCAAAGGCTATGAATGCCTTGTTTTGTGCACTAGACAAAAACGAATTTAATCGTGTTTCAATTTGTGATTCGGCTTTTGATATTTGGAGAACTCTTGAGGTCACTCATGAAGGCACTAGCTGAGTGAAAGAGTCCAAAATCAACATTCTTGTGCACTCTTACGAACTTTTCCGAATGAAACCAAGTGAGTCCATCGGAGACATGTACACCCGGTTTACGGATGTCATCAATGGACTCAAAGCTCTTGGTAAAGATTTTACTAACTTTGAATTAGTAACTAAAATCTTAAGATCCCTCCCTAAAAGTTGGGATCCAAAAGTTACAGCCATTCAAGAGGCCAAAGACCTTAAAACATTCCCTCTTGAAGAACTCATTGGGTCTCTAATGACCTACGAAATGACATGTCAAGCTCATGACGAGCTCGAGAACCCCCTTCCAAAGAACAGGAAGGATATGGCACTCAAATCACAAGAAGACCACTTGAAAGGAACATCAAGTGATGAGGACAGTGACAATGACATTGCACTTTTGACTCAAAAATTCAAAAAATATTTAAGGAAGAACAAATTTAAAAAAATAATACAAAAAAATAAATTTGAACAAAAGAAGGACCAAGTGATTTGCTATGAATGCAAAAAACTAGGACACTACAAGAACGATTGCCCTCAAGCCAAAAAAGAGAACACCAAAGAAGAAGGGCTCAAGGCAACATGGGATGACTCAAGCACATCCAAGAAGAGGAGTCCAACACCGAAAGCAAGTTGCTCACTACGCCCTAATGGCCTTGAAGAAGAGGTAACGGATTTAATTAATGCAGATTTACCTTATCATGATTTATTAAATGCCTTCCATGAGTTATTTGATGAATGTAAGACAATTAGTAGAAAATACAAATTGCTAAGAATGGAGCATGATAGTCTTACTTGTGCTTTTGATAAATTAAAAACTGAATATCATGATTGTCTAGCTCCATGTGTTAAATGCCATGATTTAGAAACTCTCCAAAATGAGAACTTAGTACTTAAGGACACCTTGAAGAAATTCGAGGTCGGTAGCAAGTCCTTAAACATGATCCTTACAAATAAGGGTCACGTTCCTAAAAGGAGTGGAATCGGATTTTTGAGAAGTACTCACCAAAATCCAACCACCTTCGTTAAAGGTCCTATCTTACATGTTCAACATCAAAGCAATTGCAACTTTTATTGCAAATATGGACATATAACTTACCAATATCCATTCAAGAAAATTAGTCCGAACAAATTGATTTGGGTTCCTAAAGGAACCATGATCAAGTCTATGCAACATGATAAACAAGTTAGATTAGTTTTTGAGGCACCCAAAAGTAAATGGGTACCTAAAAATAATTCCTTCTTGTAGAAACATACACCATCACATGCTAGGAGCAAGAGATGGTATCTTGATAGTGGATGCTCAAGGCATATGACCGGAGATCCATCCCAATTCACCAAGCTCACTAGCATGGACGAAGGCTATGTCACCTTCGGAGACAACAACAAAGGCAAAATCATTGGCAAAGGAACCATAGGTAACAAATCAAGTTTTTCCATTAATGATGTGTTACTAGTTGATGAATTAAAACATAATCTATTGAGCATTAGTCAATTATGCGATAAAGGTTATATCGTTAGATTTGAATCAAATATGTGCATTATTGAAAACCAAATCATAACATGACTATGATTGCTTTAAAACAAAATAATGTCTATACCATCAATCTTGATGAACTAAGTAATAAAATGTGTTTCTCCGCCATAAATGATGATGCTTAGCTTTGGCATAGGAGATTAGGCCATGCAAGCATGAAAACAATATTTAAAATCTCATCTCAAGAATTAGTTCGAGGGATTCCGAATATAAAGTTTATTAAAGATAAGGTATGCGATGCATGTCAACTAGGGAAACAAATAAAAACAAGCTTCAAACCAAAAAATCAAATTAGCACCACTAGACCGTTACAATTGATCCATTTGGACTTATTTGGACCAATTGATACAACAAGTCTAGGTGGAAGCAAATATGCTTTTGTGATTGTGGATGACTACTCTAGATACACTTGGACCTATTTCTTAGCTCACAAAAGTGATTGTTTCAAGTGTTTCTCTAAATTTTGTAAACTCACTCAAAACGAAAAAGGGTTCATGATTTCATCAATTGAGTGATCATGGTGGCTAATTTCAAAACCATGACTTTCAAAATTTTTTGTGAAGTTAATGGATACAATCATAACTTCTCCACTCCGAGAAATCCCCAACAAAATGGAGTAGTTGAAAGAAAAAATAGAAACCTACAAGAAATGGCAAGAACTATGTTAAATGAACATAGTTTAACTAAGTATTTTTTTGGGGTCAGAAAATATGGCTTGCTACATCATGAATAGAGTCCTAATAAGACCTTCCTTATCAAAAAAACTCCCTATGAATTATGGAATAACAAAAAACCAAATATTTCCTATTTTAAAGTTTTCGGTTGTAAATGCTTTATTTTAAATGAAAGGGATGCCTTAGGAAAATTTGATGCAAAATCCGATGAAGGCATCTTTCTTGGTTACTCTTCCGTTTCGAAATCTTTTCGGGTTTTTAATAAAAGAACCTTAGTAATTGAAGAGTCTATTCATGTAGTTTTTAATGAAGTCTCAAATTTTAAGAAAAATGATTTTGATGATGATCTTGGTTTTGATAATTTGAATTTAAATGAACCCACTCCTCAAAATAGCAACTTGGATGCACCTACTTCCGAAATTTCCTTACCTAAGGAATGGAAGTATATAGATGCTCATCCAAAGGAGCTAATTATAGGGGATACATCTAAAGGGGTTCAAACTCGTTCCTGTTTCAAGAATTTTTGCGCTAATGCCGCCTTCCTCTCTCAAATCGAACCTAAGTGCATTGACGAGGCCATAAAAGATGATTTTTGGATTATTGCAATGCAAGAGGAACTGAATCAATTTGAGAGAAACAAGGTGTGGGAGCTTGTTCCTAGACCTAGTGCCCATTTAGTCATTGGTACTAAGTGAGTCTTTAGAAACAAGCAAGACGAAAATGGTATCATGGTTAGAAACAAGGCTAGATTAGTGGCCAAAGGTTTCAACCAAGAAGAAGGTATCGATTACGAAGAAACCTTCGCTCCCGTGGCTCGATTAGAAGCCATAAGGATGCTCCTTGCCTATGCTAGTAGTTATAATTTTAAACTATTTCAAATGGATGTCAAAAGTGCCTTCTTGAATGGTTTTATTTCCGAAGAAGTATATGTCGAACAACCTCCCGGATTTGAAAATTCTCTTCTTCCTAATCATGTATTCAAATTGACTAAAGCTCTCTATGGCTTGAAACAAGCTCCTAGAGCTTGGTATGAAAGGCTTAGTTCCTTTCTTATTTTAAATAATTTTACCAAAGGCAAGGTTGATACTACATTGTTTATTAAACATTTTGAAAATAATTTTCTTATTGTACAAATTTATGTTGACGATATTATTTTTGGCTCTTCGGATGAATCACTATGTGAATCATTTGCCAAATCTATGAGTCATGAATTTGAAATGAGTTTAATGGGGGAATTAACTTTCTTTTTAGGATTACAAATCAACAACTTAAGGATGGTATATTTCTTAACTAATCTAAATATACATTAGAATTGTTAAAACGATTTAACATGGATAATTCAAAAGCAATAAACACCCCTATGAGTACTTCGACTAAGTTAGATATGGATGAAAATAGTGAAAACTTCGATCAAAAAACATATAGGGGAATGATAGGTAGTCTACTCTACCTTACCGCTACTAGACCAGATATCATGTTTAGTGTAGGACTTTGTGCTAGGTTTCAATCAAATCCTAAACTATCTCATCTTAAAAGTGTTAAAAGAATATTTAGGTATCTTAAAGGAACTCCAAATTTAGGTATCCAAAATCTGAAAATTTTGATTTAATGGCTTACTGGATGCCGATTTTGGCTGGATGTAGGATAGATAGAAAGAGTACATCTGGAACATGCCAATTTTTAGGACATGCACTTGTTTCTTGGACTTCCAAGAAACAAAATTCAATAACACTATCTACGGCCGGAAGCCGAATATATTGTCTTGAAAAGTGCATCTTGTGCATAAGTTGTTTGGATGAAAAATACATTGGAAGACTATGGAATTCACTTTAAAAAATATTCTCATAAAATGTGATAATACTAGTGCCATATGTCTTACTAAAAAATCCAATTCAGCATTCTAGAACTAAGCACATCGACGTTAGGCATCATTTCATCTGTGATCATGTCCTTAACAATAATGTTGTTCTAGAATTCATTGACACGAAGCATCAATTAGCAGACATATTCACAAAAGCCTTGAATGAAGACCAATTTGAATTCATTAGAAGGGAATTAGGCATGTTAAATTGTCCCTAAAATGAGCTTCACGAAAAATGACTCGTCCTTTTCCTTTCTTTTGTGGATTTGATTTCTTCTTTCTTCTTCACTTCAAAATGATCCATTAAAGTATAACTTATTATCTTGAGGGAAGCAAACAAAAAGGGGGAGAGGAAGAAAAAAAAAATTTTCTTTCCTCCGCGGGATGCCAGCGGTGGCACCACCAGATCTGGCGGTTGCACCGCCTGAGCGCTCAGGCGCCAAGCGGTGACACCGCTCGGTTTGGCGGTGGCACCGACCGAGCGACCCTTATTAACCCGAGGGGTTAGGGCCGGCGGTGACACCGCCCCTAACCCGAAGAAAGAGCTCTCAAAACCCTCTCCCATTTCCTCTAACCCTCATTCTACCTCTTAGAAGCATTGGAGAAGGATTCTTGGTGGTCCAAGCCTTCCATCTCTCAACATAATCTCCATAAGGTAACACTTGAAATCCCTCTTTTTGGTATCTCATTCCCTCTTTTCCTTTCTCTTTCCCTTGCTTATTTTTTTCACAATTTCATCATCATCTTGTCTAGATAATGGCTCCTAAGAGATCAAAAGGAAAAAGGATTGAAGGAGATTCATTTGACCATGATCGTTTTAGATCAAAAGAGGTAGCCCTTAGTTTTCCAAAATTTAAAAGACGAGGTATCCATAAGGGAAAATATGTTGATTTGGATGAACTAGAAAACTTAGATCCCATTAGGTGTTTTGCACATCTAAAAGCTCTACCACTACTACAACTAGATGAACCAATCTATCCGCGATTAGTTAGATTGTTCTATGCCAACCTATATGAGGACAATAATAGCCTAAGCACTTGCCTTCTAGGAACACCCATTAGAATATTTGACAGCACCATTTGTGAGCTAATTGGCATAACTGAAAAAGATAGAGGATGCTATTTTAAAGGTAAATGGGACGTCAACTCAATAGGAGCAACCTATACCGAAGCCGTAGAAACAATCTTTGCAAATCCAAACCTTGACTTCCTACCCAAGAGCTGTGAACACTTACTGCCTTTCAACTCTAAAATTCTTCATCACATTATCACAAGCATCATATTCCCCAAATAATTTCATCTTGACGAAATAAGTCAAATTGAGATGAGTACCATGTATTGGATTATGACCGGTCAGGATAATTGTTTTGGATACTCAATTCGGCAACACATACAGGATATTATGGCTAAAGATACTATGCTGCCATATGGGAGGTTAATCACTAGATTTCTTCATGCCTATGACATTTGCATCCCACCTGATGAAGAATCTATTCAAAATGATAGATATAACATAATAAATAAAAACCTGCTGAAAAGACTTATGTGCACCTTTAACAATGGCATATGGGTTAGGCAGCCTAGAAGGATGGATCCAATTCCTCCACAAATAGAACACCCCGAAACACCAATTCTTATAGGAAATGAATCTCCTCCTCCTAGTCCTTTTGGCGGGGGACCTTCACTCCTATTTCCTCCTCCAAGATCATATTATGGGCGGAACTGTCTCGAGATCAAATCACAAAGCAAGAACAAATTCAAAATCAACAAGTTGAAATTTTGAAGACACTACGACAACTGAATGAAAAAATAGATATCATGTATCAGCATTGTGGATTACCTCCTAAGGATTAAACTGATGTATCTTTTTATTCTGTTACATTTTGCTTTAACAACAAGTTTAAAGTTTGTCATCGATTAAATGATAACTGATCCTTCCTTTTAGATAACTACTGTTTTGATCTGCATGATTTCTTTTGGATAAACTATTTCTGGCAAATTTGAATGATAAACCTTGTTAAATGCTATTTTTTTATGATCATCAATTCGATGGCTTGTCTCTTTTGTTGATGACAAAGGGGAGAAGTGATGACCTACACCATAATGATAGCATGACTTATATGGATTACAAAAAACTTGTGTGATATGAATGACTTATATGCCTTACAAAATCCTTAAAAATATCACAAGATTGATTGATCATATTGAAAGCATGCCATACATCTAAATCATAAAATTTATATTGAAAATCTTTATCTTACATAAAGTAAAATTCGTCCCTTTTCATTTAACTTATGATTTTCATAGAAGTTTTGTATTAACTATTGTTTAATGAGGATCACGATAAGCTCTACGGTTAGAACTTATCGGGTTATGCTTGAATCCAATGGGATGGAATTCAAGTGTTTTTTATCTTCTCATAATATGGCATATAGATAGGGGGAGTTATGTTTAACTTCGTCATTAATTGATTGTCATCATCAAAAAGGGGGAGATTGTTGAATCTCGGATTTTGATGATAAAATCAATTGATGGGTTATTTGATCTAATCCATATTATTGAGTTAAGTGTGCAGGATTAACTACGATAAACAGAAAACACAAAGCAAGAATAACGGAGTCGAGTTCGATGAACGTTTAAGAGTTCGAAGAATCATCGGAGATGCTGCCGGAACCAATCGAGAAGAAATCGGGAACCTGTTGGAAGTTCGCCGAAGAGATTGTCGGAGGTTCGCAGAGATCACCGAGAAGTCTCAGCTACTCTTTAAAGTCATCACAAGTTCGGGAGCGTGCTTGGACCCCGTCGAAGGAAGTTCGTCGGAAAGCTCGCCGGAACAAGACTTGACGTTCGCGGTTAATAAATTGCTTAGGATGTGTTTTGTTATGTAGTTCACTTGTAATTAGGATTAGGATTAAGAAGATAATCCTATATCCTGGTTAGGGGCCAACTGGGGCCAAAGTCAGATTTGGTTTGGGCTAAAAGAAAGCCAAACCAAGTGAACCGGAGAGCCAGGCGGTGGCACCTCCCAGCACCCGAGCGCTGGGCGGTGGCACCGCTTGGCTGGGCGGTGGCACCGCCAGCATCGGGAACCCAAAGAGAATTTGAATTTTGGAGCCCAAATTTGAATCCTCTTGAGGCCTATAAATACCCCTCAAATCTCAGCTGAGATTACAACCTTTTGAGCAGCAATAGTTTGAGAGAAAGATCTTAGAAAAGTGTTAGCTTGTTTTCTTTTCAATTTGCTAGTGTTCACCTCATCTCTTCTCGAAAATCTGTAAGAGAGTGAACCGCTTGTAAAGAGTTGTAAGAGGGGTATTTACCCTTCCATTTCAAGAGACTTGCTAGTGGAAGATGGGAGCCTCATCGAAGAGGGGCCTCGCAAGTGGAGTAGGTCATTTGACCGAACCACTCTAAAATCGGCGTGATCCTTGGTTTGCATTTCATTATTGTTATTTACATTATTGCAAACCTTCTTATATGCTTTAGTTCCTTATTACTTTTGCTGTGCATATTTAAGAATACGCTTTCAAGATTAAGCTTGTCAAGTTCCGCTCTTATCATACGAAAGATTTTTTAAAAAACTGAAGTTTTAATCCGCTGCACTAATTCACCCCCCCCTCTTAGTGCTGCTCCGATCCTAACATATATCACTTTATAACTATTGCATAAATGCATATATATATTGTGATGTCCTTGGATTTGTGCAATGGGAATCGGATCGTGATGAGATCACGATAATGAGATCGATTCACCTTTAAACACATATCCTAAATAATCCCGGTCATAGGTTTACCGAGAGAGGGACATCGTGATAACCGGATAGACGGTGTGCTTTATATACCCGTCCATATGATGGATGCAGCTGGGTCTCATAGTTGCTCATGTAGGGACACTAGGGATATAGTACAGTGCTCATTGGAGAATGAGTTCATTGATTGATCTGCTTACGGAATCTTTGGATGGTTGATGATGCCTTATTGTCGGACAAATGATTCCATAGTCCCAGTGGTGTATCTGGTCCTTAGACTTGAGACACCAAAGATGTCCTATGTATGAGTGCTCCACTCTTTGATACCGGAACTTATAGGTTTGGTTGTCCCCGGATCTAGTCATGTGGTCATTGGGAGTGGTAGTCGACCTTCGAGGGCTATTGAGTGTCGATAGAGGATCATCCACTCTCTACGTCATGAAAGGAATATCCCATGTGTTCTTGCTTAGACAAATCCCCGGCCGGGGTCATTCGGTTGAGAGAGAAAAGAGTTCTCCGGGAGAATCCGATTAGAGTGAGACTTCAGTAGAAAACCGTATGGGTCCGACAACACCATGCTTTATATATACGGTCTTTGGATATTAGATGGATGAGGGACTATAGGTACATGGTAACTAAGGACAGAGACAGGTCCAATGGATTGGATTCCCCAGATCGTGCGGGGACTACGGCATAGTGGCCTAAATACGTCCGTAGTCGATGAGTCTAGTGAATTATTACGTAGATAATAATTCACCGAGTTAGAAGGAGTTCCGACATGTATGACTCACGGCCCATTTCGATATATTGGGCCTAGAGGGTCACACACATATGGTAGGCATTGCGATGAGTAGAGGTTGGATATGAGATATCCGGAATGAGCCTTGTCTTATTGGATGCAGATCCAATACCCACTAGGGAAGGACCCATTAGGGTTTGACACGGGATCTCTATAAATAGGAGGGATTCCGACCTCCTCATAAGCTAGAGTCTTTGCTTGCCTTTCCTATTCTCCTCTCCCTCTCCACCTCGAGGGCCTGGAGTTTTTTTGGAGGGTCGCCGCAACCCTCGCTATGTGGATCACCAGAGAGAGGAGGACGCTTGACCTCCTTCACCCTCTCCTAAGGATCTGCAAAGAAAACAGGGGATATCTGATCTCCCTAGGTAACACAATCTCTATACGCAGTTTTTTGTTTTTCTGGATTTTTTCGACCAATCTTCTTATACGACGAACAACATCTTTTGGGAATCGGGATTTTTGTTTTCTTGTTCTTCCATTGCGCGATATGATGTCGCCCCCATGATTTCCCAATAGTGGTATCGAGCCGGGTTATTCGTGCGAATGATTGGTTTTGAACTGCGTGTGTTGTGTTTAGGAAGAATATTGACGTCAAAATCGTTGGCCGCGAAAAGCGAGGAAGGGCAGCAACAGTTGCTGCCCTCGATCTGCATGCAGAGAACCACCGCGGCAGAAAATGCGAACCAAGCCGAGGCACCGACCACGGCGGCCAAGCATGCGAAGCCCACTGTGCTCTCAGCAACAACCGGCCCGCTGTACCTGCAGCAACCGGCCCGGCGGTCTGCTTGCAGCAGGCTTTACGGGCGGGGGGCTAGCAGCCCAGCGGGGTAGGCGCTTTGCGTGACCCCCCGAGGCGGTGAGGCCGGGAGCGCAGCCAGCGGCCGAGAACCATGCCGGCAGGCAGCGGTGCTGGGTCGCTGCTCCCATCGGGCAAAAACCAAAGGGGCGGCCGCCCGGCCCAGGCGGCACCGCCGCTCCTGCTGCCTCCTCGTAGGGCAGAACCGCCCAGAGGAGGAGGCGGCCGGCGCCCCCCGGCAGAACGCGCCCAATGGCGTGCCGCTGCTGGCGAAGGGCATTGCCCTCGCCCTCACCGCCTGACCGCCCGCCAGGGTGGGCGGCGGCGGCAACGAGAGGAATTAGGGTTTTGGGCAAAAGGACAGTTTTGCCCCTATGAATTTGAGAAATTACAATTTCTGTCTTTCGTCCAAATTATGAAAATACCCTTAGGAATTAAGAAATTCCCTACATGTCCCTGATTTCAGAAAAATATTAATTAATTAAAAGGTTTAGTTGATTATTATTTTTTATTATTATCTAGTAGTCCTACATGATGATGATTATTTATACATGTGATGTATGATGTGTGGACGGATGATCATGGACCTTGTGATGTGTGTACTTGTGATTATTATTATTGAGGTCTACGAACCTCCATTATATTTCTCGTTTATTGTCGGGCCTACGTGCCTATGATTAAGTTGTATCACATGAGGAGGCGCAGCGGAGGCGTGGATGCGATAAGCGGGACCCAGAGACGGACGATCGTGATGCATGGAGATGCATCAAGATGTCATTGAACCGACGAGGGCGAGATGGACAATCACAAGGGCGTAGAGATGCACCGTTGCACACATAGATCTTGATGTGAGTGATTAGGCCCCTCTTGGCTCGGGCCTAATCATATTAGGGTCATGGTCCATGATCATCCGATGTGATTGCTTATACACATACTAGATATGTATATATATTTTGTATGCGATGTAGATATATATTAAATATGTATATGTGTGACATGTCATATTAGGAGACCAAATTATAGAAACATCTCTCGATAATATTAAGTTCGGTAGGCGTGAGGCAATTAGATTGACCCACGTGGCCTTCCATCATTATGGTAGGAACCGATTCCGGTGTAGGTTGAGTTGGTCGAGTCCCTCGAGACTCACCTATATCGCGATTAAGCTATCTTGCTTACGACATAGAGATGTCACCGGTGACCCGAGGACATGGTATGCTTGGTCGAGTCCCTCGAGGGTATATCATCAAATCGGACTCATCTTCTTGTAACGAAGGTGTTGACTTAACCGAGCATCATGGTTGGTCGAGTCCCTCGAGGCCATGGTGATTCGGAGGCGAACAGGGGCGGGAATCACAAGGAGTTGTGATCGGCAAGAGTTGCCTACCTTTTAGGCTTAGTGTGATTGGTCGAGTCTCTCGAGGGTTACACTAAGACGCCGATTGATCCCTCGATCCCCACTAGAAGTCTGTTGGAGACTTTTCGTTTCACGTGCTGAGGGTGTCGCGTGACTCGTTAGTAAAATAGTGGGAGCATATTAAGATAGAAGTCCATATCTTGATAGTTTATTTCTTGCAAAATCTGCATGTTATTCATTTCTGCTACATCTTTATTTTCAGAAAATGTCGCTTTCAAATCCCTTACGTGGCATACTTGATGTCAACCGCCTTACTGGTCCAAATTATACGGATTGGCTCTGTAACTTGAGAATTGTTCTCACAGCGGAGAAAATCGTATACTTCTTTGATACAGTGATACCTACGCTCGAAGAAGGGGCAAGCGAGGATGAGATCGCTCGCTACGTGAAGTACATTGATGACTCCACTCTTGCTTAGTGCTATATGTTGGGCTCTATGACTCCAGAGTTATAGAGACAACATGAAATGATGGATGCCAAATCCATTCTCCTACATGTCCGAAAATTGTTTGAGGAACAGGGAAGGACTCAACGATATGATATATCCAAGAGCCTTTTCCACGCTAGGATGACTAAGGGGACACCGGTTCAGAACCATGTCCTAAAGATGATTGAGTGGATAGAGAAACTCACAGGTCTAGGAATGGTCCTAGAGGATAACTTGTGTGTGGACATTGTGCTTCAGTCCCTACCAGATTCTTTTTCACAGTTCATAATGAATTTTAATATGAACAAGCTTGAGGTGACTCTCCCAGAGCTCCTCAAATATGTTGAGGGAGGCAGAGAGTACTATTAAGAAAGAGAAGCCAGTTCTCTACACTGGTGAGACCAGAAAGAAAAGGAAAGCAGAAAGGTCCCTTAAGAAGAGAAAGGGTAAGGGCAAACAAGGTAAAGCAAAGGTTGCTAAGAAAGACCCAGCAAAGGACAAAGGCCAGTGCTTCCACTGTGGTAATGATGGGCATTGGAAGAGAAACTGCAAAGAGTACCTTGCAGAAAGGGCGAAACAAAAGCTTGATGAAGCTTCAGGTACATTCATGATCAGTCTCCATTTGTCAGACTCTTATGATAACACATGGGTATTGGATACCGGTAGTGCTTATCATATATGCAATTCGTTGCAGGTTCTGGTAAGGCCTAGGAGACTACAGAGAGGCGAGAGGGACCTCAAGATGGGTAATGGAGCAAAAGTTGCTGTATTAGCTATTGGCGAGGTCGCCCTACATCTGCCTAGTGGAGCTTTTATTGCATTAGATGCATGTTATTTTGTTTCTTCTATTATCAAAAACATTATCTCCATTTCATGTTTAACAGTTAGTGGATATAAATTTGTTTTTGAGAACAATGGTTGTTCGATATTATTAGATGATAAGATCATCACGAAAGGAACATTGCATAATGGTTTATTTATGTTAGACACCACTCCACATATCATGAATGTAAATATGTCCAAAAGGAAACGAGATGAGTTGAACAGTGCATACCTGTGACATTGTAGGCTAGGTCACATCCATTAAAGAAGGATTCAAAAGTTGCTAAATGATGGATATCTAGATCCATTCGACTATGTGTCATATACAACTTGTGAGCCTTGCATTAAATGGAAAACTGACCAAATCTCCATTTAGTAGAACCGGAGAGAGCCAATGAGTTGTTAGAACACATACATAGTGATGTATGTGGACCCATGTCAACTCATGCCATTGGAGGTTACTCCTACATCATTACATTTACTGATGATTTCTCAAGGTATGGATATGTGTACTTAATGAAGTACAAGTCCGAGGCCTTTGAGAAATTCAGAGAGTATAAGAATGAGGTGGAGAACCAGGTGGAAAAGAGTATCAAAACTCTTGATCGGATCGAGGAGGTGAATACTTAAGTATAGAGTTTACTCGGTTCCTCAAGGACCATGGGATATTATCCCAATGGACACCTCCTTATACACCTCAGCTCAATGGTGTCTCTGAAAGGAGAAATCGTACATTATTAGATATGGTGCGGTCCATGATGAGTTTATTTGACCTACCCATCTCATTCTCGGGATATGCCCTAGAAACCGCAGCTTACCTTCTGAACAGAGTTCCAACTAAGTTCGGTAGTGTCTACACCATATGAGATATGGAAAGGGAAGAAGCCTGATCTTAAGGTTGTTAAGATCTGGGGACTGCCCCCCATGTTAGAAGACACAACCCCCGATAAGTTAGAATCAAGGACGAGGCGATGCAAATTTGTGGGATACCCCAAAGGAAACTTGTGGGTATTATTTCTATCATCTCGAGGACCAAAAGGTCTTTGTAGCTAAAGAGAGCAGTGTTCCTTAAGAAGGAACACATTCTTGACTTTGAGACAGTGGGGAGAATGATAGAATTGAGCGAGGTTGGAGAACCAAGCTCAAGCACCACTCTGACTCGAAATCATTTCGTACCTAATACACAAGTATCAACTTTTTGCCAGTCCGATAGAGTATCCCATCCTCCCGAGAGATATGTGGGACATATTAGAGCAGAGGATGTAGAGGATATTGATTCTCAGACCTCACGAGGGAGGCTATTATGAGAATAGACTCAGGGAAGTGGAAAAAAGCCATGAATTACGAGATGGATTCTATGTACTCCAATAAGGTTTGGAACCTAGTTGATGCTTAGAAGGTATTGTACCCATCGGTTGCAAGTGGATCTTTAAGAAAAAAGATCGGAGTAGATGGAAAGGTAGAGACCTATAAAGCAAGGCTAGTGGCTAAGGGGTATCGTCAAAGGCAAGGTGTTGACTACGACGAAACTTTCTCACCCGTAGCAATGCTAAAATCCATCAGAATTCTATTGGCTATTGTAGCACACTATGATTATGAGATCTAGCAGATGGATGTGAAAACCGCATTCCTCAACGGGAACCTCGAGGAGGAGGTGTATATGATACAACCTGAGGGATTCGTGTCCAAGAACTGCCCAGATAAGGTGTGTAGGTTGCTTAGATCCATTTATGGACTAAAGCAAGCTTCCCGAAGTTGGAACATAAGATTTGATGAGGCAATCAGATCTTATGACTTCGTTAAGAACGAAGATGAGCCTTGTGTCATGAGCAGGTATAGCGCATGCTCTGAGTGTCACGAGCAGGTATCAGGCGGATCCAGGCTTGGAGCACTGGAAATCAGTAAAGTGTATCCTTAAGTACTTGAGAAGTTCTAAGGATCTTTTACTAGTATATGGATGAGTAGAGGTATTGGAAAGCAGTAAAATGTATCCTAGAGGGTCACACACATATGGTAGGCATTGCGATGAGTAGAGGTTCGGATATGAGATATCCGACGGAGCCCTTGTCTTATTGGATGCAGATCCAATACCCACTAGGGAAGGACCCATTAGGGTTTGACACGGGATCTCTATAAATAAGAGGGATTCATAGCCTCATAGGCTAGAGTCTTTGCTTGCCTTTCCTATTCTCCTCTCCCTCTCTACCTTAGAGGCCTGGAGTTTTGAGGAGGGTCGTCGCAACCCTGCTGTGTGGATCACCGCTAGAGAGGAGGACGCTTAACCTCCTTCACCCTCTCCTAAGGATCTGCTAGGAAACAAGGATATACGATCTCCCTAGGTAACACAATCTCTATACGCAGTTTTGTGTTTTGTGGATTTTTGCGCACCAATCTTCGCACGACGACGAACATCTTTTTGGGAATCGGGGATTTTTGTTTTCTTGTTCTTCCGCTGCGCATATGATGTCGCCCCCATGATTTCCCAACAGGTACCGCCTGAGCTCGGTCCCCAAGCAGTGTCAAGCGGTAGTACCGCCCAATTCTAGCGGTGGTACCGCCAAGATCTCGGAAATCCGGGAGATGACACTTTTGAGCTCCAAATTTAAACCAGCTTTGGGCCTATATAAACCTCACCTTTTCCTGCATGAAAGGGCACCAAAATCTTGCATTTATTCTGAGAATTTGAGAGCTTAAAAGTGTTGTCAAACGCTAGAAATTCTTCTTCCTCTTTTCTTCTAAGTTTTGATCATTCAAGAGAGGAGTGGAAATCTGTAACGGTTGTCTCCTAAGCCTGTCAATAGGAGTAAAGCTGTAAAAGGGTAGTTGGCCTTTGCTTATTGAAGGAAGGCCTCTAGTGGACATTGGTGACCTCATCGGAGGAGGAAGCCAAAAGTAGATGTAGGTCAAGATAGACCAAACCACTCTAAATCTCGGTTTGCATTTACATTCTGCTCCTTATCTTAATTATAAACTGCCTCCGTTGCTTTACGTCAACTATACTTTCATTCACTCTTAAATTGAAGAACTTTCTGAAACGGTTTTCATCAAAAACGATTTCATCGTACGAATGTTGTTTTAATCGATGAAAGTTTTCCGCTGCACTAATTCACCCTCACCCCCCCTCTTAGTGCTTTTGATCCCAACAGGCCGCACGTGGGTAGGCCGTGCACAGGTGGCAACCGCGTGCTGGCAACAGCCATGCGCGGGCAGGAACCATTGCAGCGGCCGCGTACGGGTAGGAACCACCGCAACGGTTGCTCGTGGGCAAAGGCAGCCCCCGCGGCGGTAGTGGCCACGTGCATGCCGGTACCACCACAGTGGCCACGTGCTGGCAACAGCTGCGGCCAGTCATGCATGTCGTCCACAGGCAGGAAAGGCCACAGCGACCGCGCGCAAGCATCGGCAACGTCACACGCAGCACCGCAGCGGCCGCACGCGAGCAGCGGCAGCGCCGTACGCGCAGGCTGCGGCGGTAAGGCAAATTAGGGTTTTGGCATAATTATGGTTTTGACCTCGATGCTAGGGTTTTACAAAATTATAGTTCTGCCCTTTGTAAATTTCGTAATTTTAGTTTATGTTCTGTCAACATATTTATAGTTTTACCCTCGGGTCTAATTTCTATCAAATTATAGTTCTGCCATTCATAAATCACATATTTTTGATTTATATCCTATCAAATATTTATAGTTTTATAATTATGAAATTGATAAATTTGGTTTATATTTTCAATTATAAAATTGATAAATATGATTTATTATAATTATGATTAAATTTAATCATGATTATATTTTTTATTATTTGATTAGATTTAATTTTGATTAAAAAACTATAAATTATTATTTATTTTATAGTTTTATCAAATAAATTATTGATTATACATATGGTAAATAAAATCTAATTATTGTTCTTGGATATTCATTTAGTTATTCACATGTATATTTGAAATTATGAAATAATATTTACCTTACACATATGTTATCATGATTATCATATAAGTTTTCTTTTACTGATTAATGTTCAATAATTATTATAGTTATTATTCTATTATTGAACTGCTTAGCATTAATGTTCAATAATTATTATGGTTATTATTCTATTATTGAACTATTAGTATTAATGTTCAATAATTATTATGGTTATTATTCTATTATTGAATTGCTTAGTATTAATGTTCAATAATTATTATGGTTATTATTTTATTGTTGAACTACTTAGCATAAATTAAAGAAATTTGATGAATATTATTTGTAATTCATCTCCCTAAGTTTTATCTGACTTATAGCTGCCAAAGTAGCATGAGATGATAGACTTGTATTGGTCTATCTGACTTATAGCATAGCTGCCAAAGTAGCATGCCAAAGTAGCATGAGATGAATTACAATAAAGGTCTTATCATTTATAGGATATTTTAGATTATATTTTATATTTTTGTATTGCTCTTGCAGTCGCTAAAGTGACCTAGATCGATAATTTATAAAATACATTATGAAATTAGTCCTAAATGATATTAAATAAAATAATATTCATAATGGCATGAATTAGGATAAAGAAATTTAGTGAATATTATTTGTAATTTATCTTCCTAAGTTTTATCTGACCAGTAGCTACCAAAGTAGCCTAGGATGATAGATTTATATGATATGAATTATAATAAAGTTCTTGTCATTCATGGGATATTTTAGATTATATTTTATCTTTTTATATTGGTCTTATAGCCACCAAAGTGACCTGGACCAATAATCTATAAAATACGTTATGAATTTTATCCTAAATGATATTAAATAAAATAATATTCACGATGGCATATATAATTATGAGATTTAGATAATTCCAAAAGAGAATCTATTTCAAATAATTATATGATGGGGTAGGATGATATTGTTTTAGATTTTCTTGTAGTTTAAGGTTGTATACCCAAAGGTAACAATACTATTCCACATTGATGGTATTAGCCCTCCATAAGTGATCTTGAGTGAATACTAGATATGTCAATATTTCATCCAAAGGTGAAATATAAATAATATCAATAGTTCATCATATTTTGGAAACTCAAAGCATTAATGTTATATTATTACTGTGGCACTTCCTTTATTGTGTTTTTGTAAATGTCCCTATACTTTCTGAAATAAATGGCTTGAGCATATGTAAATTGTATTGAGTGAGTGAGACCTTGATCAAATTAATTGAATAGAACATAAACTTAATTACTGAAAGTTCTGTGAAATAAATAATTGAGGTGACTGGTCAAAAAAAGGTATAAGGTATGAAAAACTTAATTTTATGAAACTTAGACTTTAGTATAGTTTATAACTAGTGCATGAGAATATCTAATGATCAATTTAAATTTTCTGCTAAGTCATTAGTTGACATCTTACTATGATAGTATTTGAGAAATTCAAGATTATATCATCAAAATAAATAATAAAGCTATAAGCTCAAGACTCATAATATTTTGAGTACTATTCAGGAAGTAGGTAATACTAAAATAAAGGTGAAGCGTAAATCACTTGAGTTTATAATTATTATATAAACTCACAAAAGAATATCTTCACAATAAAGTGTTACTTTTGTAGCAAATAAAGTTATGTGAAGAAGAAATATACTATAAGATTTGATTTGAAATGAAAAAGATATAAATGTAACCTTTATATGGTTCAAATCAAATATTATAGATATTATTGATGGATTAATTTGATGCTTCAACATATGTTACTAATAATATATATTCATTAAAATAAAAAAAAAAGGTTTGTATTTATCTTAAAACCAAAAGAGAATAAAATATTCATTATTATAGGGAATCATCTTAAAGTGAAAGTGATATTAGTTTGTATTTATCGCTTATGTCTAAAGATGATTCAATTTGATGGATCTTGAGGATTCATATTATGTTCTTATAATTCTGGGAATTTAAGTTCTTTATCTAGAATTGTTAGAATATTATTTCCCTTTTGATGTTATAAATTTACTATGATTCAATAAAATTAACTTTTGAATTCTGTATAATAGTCTATACAGAATTAACATGAATCATAAGTTTACAATGATCCTACAATTAAATATTGAAGTGAAATATAGTTTTATAAACTCCTTGAGGTTATGTTTATCACTCTATGCTTTCGTCTCATTAAAGAGAGACATTTTATTACCATATAAATAATCTATTGGGATATGATTATATATATATAATTCATGTAAAGTCTATGACTGTTTACACTTTTGAAGTGTACATAAATGAAGTCGATAGACAATTAGATAGAAAAATCAAGATCATCGTATCTGACAAGGGTGATAAATTTTATGGTATTTATGATAAACCCAATTATAATTCTAATTCTTTTGCTAGATTTTTGGAAAAATAAGGTATATGATTTACCAGATGTGTTACAGCAGAATATGATTACTAAAAGATATCATCGTACCTTATAGATATGGTTAGGAGCATGATAGATTATTCTTTTGTACCCAAATCAATATTAGTAGAAGCTCCAAGGACAACCATGAATATCTTGAATGATATTCCTCGTAAGTAAATTACATGACTTTTTTTAAGTTATGAAATGATATGAAACATAACTTAAGATATTTACATATTTAAGATTGTCCTATGAAGATAAGGATCTTCAACTCACATAAAAGAAAATTAGATTTAATAATTATTTCTGAATATTTTATTATCTATTCAGAAAAGTTTAAAGGGGTACATATCTTATTGCTCTAATAATAGTACGAGGATAATTAAATCTGGTAATATAAGATTCCTATAAAATAGTAAATCAGTGGGAGTGAAAATCTCGAAATTTAATTTTGATATAAAGGAGATACAAGTTAATAATCCTTTATTATTCGAGAGATTATTGCTACTCAAATCATTAAATGATTTGATGAAAGTAAACAATAAAATAACATTATTAAATTTCCACATTATATTGATATCGATGTTAATGGTCTCGTAGACAAACCATAATTGACAACTTTGAGAATATCTCAAAGGGAAAGAAATCATGTCATTTATGGTTATTATATTGTATACCTATAAGAATTATATTATGATATAAGAATCAGAATGGATCCTTTATTTTTGTCAAAGTCATGAAAAATAATGATTCTGAAAAATAATATGATGTAATAAAAGAAGAGTTAAAATTAATAACCAAAATGGTGTTTGATAAATTTATCGAATTATTTAATAATTGTAAAAGAGTCTATTATATAAATATGACTCAAAGGATAATGTCGAACGATATAATGGTCAGACTTGTGGTTAAAAGTTTTACACATAAAGAATGTATCGACTATAACGAGATTTTCAATGAACTCGTTAAGAATCATCATGATATTAGTGACTAATTATGACTTTGATGCTAGTTATAGGTGCCCAGCAAGCCAATCACGTGAGTAATGGCACGTGTGACTTGATACAGAATCTTTTTGCTTATTATATTTTGGCGTATATCACTTTATAACTATTGCATAAATGCATATATATATTGTGATGTCCTTGGATTTGTGCAATGGGAATCGGATCGTGATGAGATCACGATAATGAGATCGATTCACCTTTAAACACATATCCTAAATAATCCCGGTCATAGGTTACTCGAGAGGGACATCGTGATAACCGGATAGACCGGTGTCTTTGTATGCCCGTCCATATGATAGATGCAGCTGGTCTCATAGCTTTCGTGTAGGGACACTAGGGATACAATCTGGATGCTCGATGGAGAATGAGTTCATTGATTGATCCGCTACGGAATCTTTGGATAGTTGATGATGCCTTATTGTCGGCAGCGATTCCGTAGTCCTAGTGGTATATCTGGTCCTTAGACTTAAGACACCAAGGATGTCCTGTATGAGTGCTCCACTCTTTGATACCGCACTTAAAAGGTTTGGCTGTCCCGGATCTAGTACTGTTGGTCATTGGGAGTGGTAGTCGACCTTCTGAGGGCTATTGAGTGTCGACATAGGATCATCCACTCTCGGCGTCATGAGAGGAATATCCCATGTGTTCTTGCTCGGACAAATCCCTGGCGGGGTCATTCGGGTTGAGAGAAAAGAGTTCTCCCGGAGAATCCGATTAGAGCGAGACTTCGAGTAAAAAACCGTATGGGTCCGACAACACCATGCTCGATATACGGTCTCGGGATATTAGATGGATGAGGGACTATAGGTACATGATAACGAGGACAGACAGGTCCATGGATTGGATTCCATTTGTATCGTCTGGGGACTACTGGCGTAGTGGTGGCCTAGCACGTCCGTAGTCGATGAGTCAGTGAATTATTACAGAGATAATAATTCACCGAGTTAGAAGGAGTTCGACGGGTATGACTCACGGCCAGCCTCGATATTGGGCCTAGAGGGTCACACACATTTGGTAGGCATTGCGATGAGTAGAGGTTGGGATATGAGATATCCGGCCCAGCCCTTGTCTTATTGGATGCAGATCCAATACCCACTAGGGAAGGACCCATTAGGGTTTGACACGGGATCTCTATAAATAGGAGGATTCACAGACCTCATAGGCTAGAGTCTTTGCTTGCCTTTCCTATTCTCCTCTCCCTCCCCACCTCGGAGGCACGGAGTTTTTGAGGATGGTCGTCGCAACCCTGGCTGTGTGGATCACCGCTAGAGAGGACGCTTGACCTCCTTCACCCTCTCCTAAAGATCTGCAAGGAAACAGGGATATCGATCTCCCTAGGTAACACAATCTCTATCTGCGAGTTGTGTTTTTTACATTTTTTAGCACCAATCTTCGCCTGACAACGAACATCTTTTTTTGAATCGGGGATTTTTGTTTTCTTGTTCTTCCGTTTCGCATATGATGTAAGCCCCAATGATTTCCCAACGGTGGTATCGAGCCAGGTTGTTCGATGCGAATGATTGGTTTCAAAAACTCGCGTGTGTTTTGTTTAGGAAGAATATTGATGTCAAAATCGTTGACGCCAAAAGCGAGGAAGGGCAGCAACGGTTGCTGCCCTCGATCTACATGCACTGCACCACTGCACCCCGCGGCAGCCACCATGCCGCACCGAACACCAATACGTCGGCGCATCGCCAAGCTACTACTGCCGTAGTCGGCCGGCGGTATGCTTTACAACAAGCTTATGTCGGCGGTTTGGCAGGCCCAGGCAGGCGCCGCGGGCGGCGGCGCCGCCGCCCGCAAGGGAGGCGGCGCTGCCGCCGCAGGCGGCGCCGACGCCACCGCTGATCCCGCGGCGAAAACCCCCACCACCGCGGGGGACCGCTGGCGGACGGACAAACACCGCCCTCTGAGGCGGCCGGCGGCCGTAAGCCCACCCGATGGCGTCGTCGCCAAAGAAGGTCGTCGCCCTGCGGCGAGAGGCAGTGCCCTCGCCCGCCCGCCGGCATTGCCAAAGCGGGTGGCGGCGGCGGCAGCGGCAGCAGCAGAAGGAATTAGGGTTTTGGGTAAAAGGATAGTTTTGCCCCTGTGAATTTGAGAAATTTCAGTTTCTGTCTTTTGTCCAAATTATGAGAATACCCTTAGGAATTGAGAAATTCCCTACATGTCCCTGATTTCAGAAAAATATTAATTAATTAAAAGGTTTAGTTGATTATTATTTTTATTATTATCTAGTAGTCCTACATGATGATGATTATTTATACATGTGATGTATGATGTGTGGACGGATGATCATGGACCATGTGATGTGTGTACTTGTGATTATTATAATTGAGGTCTACGAACCTCCATTATATTTCTCGTTTATTGTCGGGCCTGCGTGCCTATGATTAAGTTGTAATCACATGAGGAGGCGCGAAGGGGAGCGTGGATCTCTGATAGCGGGACCCACGAGACGGGACGATCGTGATGCATGGAGATGCATCAAGATGTCGACGGAACCGACGAGGACGAGATGGACAATCACAAGGGCATGGAGATGCACCGTTGCACACATAGATCTTGATGTGAGTGATTAGGCCTACTGGCTTGGGCCTAATCATATTAGGTTGTGGTCCATGATCATCTGATGTGATTGCTTATACACATACTAGATATGTATATATATTTGTATGCGATATAGATATATATTAAATATGTATATGTGTGACATGTCATATTAGGAGACCAAATTATAGAAACATCTCTCGATAATATTAAATTCGGTAGGCGTGAGGCAATTAGATTGACCCACGTGGCCTTCCATCGTTTTTGTAGGAACCGATTCCGGTGTAGGTTGAGTTGGTCGAGTCCCTCGAGACTCACCTATATCGCGATTAAGCTATCTTGCTTACGACATAGAGATGTCACCGGTGACCTGAGGACATGGTATGCTTGGTCGAGTCCCTCGGGGTATATCATCAAATCGACTCATCTTGTAACGAAGGTGTTGACTTAACCGAGCATCATGGTTGGTCGAGTCCCCTCGAGGCCATGGTGATTCGGAGGCCGAACAGGACGGGAATCACAAGGAGTTGTGATCGGCAAGAGTTGCCTACCTTTTAGGCTTAGTGTGATTGGTCGAGTCTCTCGAGGTTACACTAAGACGCTGATTGGATCCCCCGATCCCCACTAGAAGTCTGCTGGAGACTTTTCGTTTCCGCGTCTTTGAGGGTGTCGCGTGACTCGTTAGTAAAATAGTGGGAGCATATTAAGATAGAAGTCCATATCTTGATAGTTTATTTCTTGCAAAATCTGCATGTTATTCATTTCTTCTACATCTTTATTTTCAGAAAATGTAAACTTTCAAATCCCTTACGTGGCATACTTGATGTCAACCGCCTTCTTGGTCCAAATTATACGGATTGGCTCAGAACTTGAGAATTGTTCTCACAAATGGAGAAAATCGTGTACTTCTTTGATCTGATGATGCCTCGCCCAAAGAAGGGGCAGCGGCGAGATGAGATCGCCACGTCGTGAAGTACATTGATGACTCCACTCTTGCTCGGTGCTATATGTTGGGCTCTATGACTCCAGAGTTATAGAGACAACATGAAATGATGGATGCCAAATCCATTCTCCTACATGTCCGAAAATTGTTTGAGGAACAGGGAAGGACTCAACGATATGATATATCCAAGAGCCTTTTCCGCGCTAGGATGACTGAGAGGACACCGGTTCAGAACCATGACCTAAAGATGATTGAGTGGATAGAGAAACTCACAGGTCTAGGAATGGTCCTAGAGGATAACTTGTGTGTGGACATTGTGCTTCAGTCCCTACCAGTTTCCTTTTCACAGTTCATAATGAATTTTAATATGAACAAGCTTGAGGTGACTCTCCCAGAGCTCCTCAAATATGTTGAGGGAGGCAGAGAGTACTATTAAGAAAGAGAAGCCAGTTCTCTACACTGGTGAGACCAGAAAGAAAAGGAAAGCAGAAAGGTCCCTTAAGAAGAGAAAGGGTAAGGGCAAACAAAGTAAAGCAAAGGTTGCTAAGAAAGACCCAGCAAAGGATAAAGGCCAGTGCTTCCACTATGGTAAAGATGGGCATTGGAAGAGAAACTGCAAAGAGTACCTTGCAGAAAGGGCGAAAACAAAAGCTTGATGAAGCTTCGGTACATTCATGATCAGTCTCCATTTGTCGACTCTTTATGATAACACATGGGTATTGGATACCCAGTAGTGCTTATCATATATGCAATTCGTTGCGAGGTTCTGGCAAGGCCTAGGAGACTACAGAGAGGCTTAGATGGACCTCAAGATGGGTAATGGAGCAAAAGTTGTCTGTATTAGCTATTGGCTATTGGCGGTCGCCCTACATCTGCCTAGTGGAGCTTTTATTGCATTAGATGCATGTTATTTTGTTTCTTCTATTATCAAAAACATTATCTCCATTTCATGTTTAACAGTTAGTGGATATAAATTTATTTTTGAGAACAATGGTTGTTCGATATTATTAGATGATAAGATCATCACGAAAGGAACATTGCATAATGGTTTATTTATGTTAGACACCACTCCATATATCATGAATGTAAATATGTCCAAAAGGAAACGAGATGAGTTGAACAGTGCATACCTGTGACATTGTAGGCTAGGTCACATCCATGAAAGAAGGATTCAAAAGTTGCTAAATGATGGATATCTAGATCCATTCGTCTATGTGTCATATACAACTTGTGAGCCTTGCATTCGTGGAAAAACACCAAATCTCCATTTAGTAGAACCGGAGAGAGCCAATGATTTGTTGGAACTCATACATAGTGATGTATGTGGAACCATGTCAACTCATGCCATTGGAGGTTACTCCTACTTCATTACATTTATTGATGATTTCTCAAGGTATGGATATGTGTACTTAATGAAGTACAAGTCTGAGGCCTTTGAGAAATTCAGAGAATATAAGAATGAATGTGGAGAACCGGTGGAAAGCGTATCAAAACTCTTCGATCGGATCGAGGAGGTGAATACTTAAGTATAGAGTTTACTCGGTTCCTCAAGGACCATGGGATATTATCCCAATGGACACCTCCTTATACACCTCAACTCAATGGTGTCTCTGAAAGGAGAAATCGTACATTATTAGATATAGTGCGGTCCATGATGAGTTTATTTGACCTACCAATCTCATTCAGGGATATGCCCTAAAAAACCGCAGCCTTACCTTCTGAACAGAGTTCCAACTAAGTCGGTAGTGTCTACACCATATGAGATATGGAAAGGGAAGAAGCCTGATCTTAAGGTTGTTAAGATGCAGGGGCTGCCCTGCCCATGTTAGAAGACACAACCCGATAAGTTAGAATCAAGGACGAGGCGATGCAAATTTGTGGGATACCCCAAGGAAACTTGTGGGTATTATTTCTATCATCTCTAGGGACCAAAAGGTCTTTGTAGCTAAGAGAGCAGTGTTCCTTGAGAAGGAACACATTCTTGACGGAGACAGTGGGGAGAATGATAGAATTGAGCGAGGTTGGAGAACCAAGCTCAAGCACCACTCTCTGACCGAATGCATTTCAGGTACCTAATACACAAGTATCAACTTTACGCAGGTGTCGATAGAGTATCCCATCCTCCCGAGAGATATGTGGGACATATTAGAGCAGAGGATGTAGAGGATATTGATCCTCGGACCTACGAGGAGGCTATTATGAGTATAGACTCGGGAAGTGGAAAAAAAGCCATGAATTACGAGATGGATTACGTGTACTCCAATAAGGTTTGGAACCTAGTTGATGCTTAGAAGGTATTGTACCCATCGGTTGCAAGTGGATCTTTAAGAAAAAGATCGGAGTAGATGGAAAGGTAGAGACCTATAAAGCAAGGCTAGTGGCTAAGGGGTATCGTCAAAGGCAAGGTGTTGACTACGACGAAACTTTCTCACCCGTAGCAATGCTAAAATCCATCAGAATTCTATTGGTTATTGCAGCACACTATGATTATGAGATCTGGCAGATGGATGTGAAAACCGCATTCCTCAATGGGAACCTCGAGGAGGAGGTGTATATGATGCAACCTGAGGGATTCATGTCCAAGAACTGCCCAGATAAGGTGTGTAGGTTGCTTAGATCCATTTATGGACTAAAACAAGCTTCCTCGTTGGAACATAAGATTTGATGAGGCAATCGAGATCTTATGACTTAGATTAAAACGAAGATGAGCCTTGTGTATACTCAGAAGGTAAGTGGGAGCGCTATCACCTTTTTTTGTGTTATATGTGGATGACATCCTCATCATTGGGAATGACATAGGAATGCTATCCACAGTAAAGGCTTGGTTATCTAGACACTTCTCCATGAAGGACTTAGGGGAAGCATCTTATATCTTGGGAATTAGAATCTATAGAGATAGATCCAAGAGGATGCTTGGCTTGTCCCAGTCCAGGTACATAG
The DNA here is from genome assembly GCA_900464855.2 of Musa schizocarpa. NCBI lineage: Eukaryota > Viridiplantae > Streptophyta > Magnoliopsida > Zingiberales > Musaceae > Musa > Musa schizocarpa. The sequence continues at coordinate 32,014,120 of LS990919.1, forward strand.
AAACTATTGTCAAAAGGTTTGGCATGAAAAATTCCAAGAGATGTCTCATACCGATGAGACATGGGATATCGCTTTTCTACGAATATGTCCCCAAAGACTCAAGAAGAAAGGGCGAACATGGATATGATACCTTATGCCTCAGCAATAGGGTCTATCATGTATGTCATGCTATGTACTAGGCCTGATATAGCGCATGCTATGAGTGTCACGAAAGAGATATCCAGGCGGATCCGGGCTTGGAGCCTTTGGAAAACAAGTAAAGTGTATCCTTAAGTACTTGAGAAGGACTAAGGATCTTTTACTAGTATATGGAGGTAATAGCCTTAAGGTTGAAGGCTACACCGACTCAAGTTTTCAGTCGATGTCGATGATAGCAAGTCAAATTCGGGGTATGTGTACACCTTGAATGGAGGAGCGAGCAGGCCGAAGAGTTCCAAGCAAGATACCATTGGCGACTCGACCCACGAGAGGGAGAGTACATTGCTGCATCGAGATACAAGAAAAAAGGGAGTTTGGGTGAAGAAGTTCATCACAGATTTGGGAGTCGATCTGAGATAGCGACAAGTTCGACTTCCTTATATTCGACAACTATGAGGTGATAACTCAAATAAGGGAACCCGGGTCTCATCGAAGTGTTCGAGGAGGTTCCGGCTTATAAGAGATCGTAACCCGAGGAGATGTAGCGATGGAAAGAGTTCCATCCGAAGATAACATTGCAGATCCACTAACAAAGTCATGTCTCATTTTATCTTTGAAGCGTCACGGGGTCCGATGGGGATCAGACACATAGGTGATTGGCTTTAGGTCAAGTGGGAGATTGCTAGTCATAGGTGCCCAGCAAGCCAATCACGTGAGTGATGGCACGTGTGACTTGATACAGAATCTTTTTGCTTATTATATTTTGGCGTATATCACTTTATAACTATTGCATAAATGCATATATATATTGTGATGTCCTTGGATTTTTGCAATGGGAATCGGATCGTGATGAGATCACGATAATGAGATCGATTCACCTTTAAACACATATCCTAAATAATCCCGGTCATAGGTTACTCGAGAGAGGAACATCGTGATAACCGGATAGACTGGTGTCTTTGTATACCCATCCATATGATGGATGCAAATTGGTCTCATAGCTGCCGTCGTAGGAACACTAGGGATACGATGCAGTGCTCATTGGAGAATGAGTTCATCGATTGATCCGCTTACGGAATTCTGGATGGTTGATGATGCCTTATTGTCGACAAATGATTCCGTTAGTCCCAATGGTGTATCTGGTCCTTAGACTTGAGACACCAAGGATGTCTGTATGAGTGCTCCACTCTTTGATACCGAACTTATAGGTTTGGCTGTCCCGGATCTAGTACACCGGTCAATGGGAGTGATAGTCGACCTTACGAGGGCTATTGAGTGTCGGACGGAGGATCATCCACTCTACGGCGTCATGAGAGGAATATCCCATGTGTTCTTGCTCGGACAAATCCACAGCGGGGTCATTCTGGGTTGAGAGAAAGAGTTCTCCTGGAGAATCCGATTAGAGCGAGACTTCAGTATAAACCGTATGGGTCCGACAACACCATGCTTTCGATATCGGTCTACGGGATATTAGATGGATGAGGGACTATAGGTACATGGTAATCGAGGGACGACGAGGTCCAATGGATTGGATTCCCCAGATCGTTTGGGGACTACTGGCGTGAGTGGCCTAGTCATGCGTCCGTGAGTCGATGAGTCAGTGAATTATTACAGAGATAATAATTCACCGAGTTAGAAGGAGTTCGGACGGTATGACTCACGGCCATTTCGATATTAGGCCTAGAGGGTCACACACCTATGGTAGGCATTGCGATGAGTAGAGAGGTTCTGATATGAGATATCCGAGCCTGGAGCCCTTGTCTTATTGGATGCAGATCCAATATCCACTAGGGAAGGACCCATTAGGGTTTGACACGGGATCTCTATAAATAGGAGGGATTCACGACCTCATGGGCTAGAGTCTTTGCTTGCCTTTTCTATTCTCCTCTCCCTCTCCACCTCGAGGCACGGTTTTGAGGAGGGTCGTCGAATTACCTTGCTATGTGGATCACCGCTAGAGAGGAGGACGCTTGACCTCCTTCACCCTCTCCTAAGGATCTGCAAGGAAACAGGGGATATCTGATCTCCCTAGGTAACACAATCTCTATCACAGTTTTTTTGTGTTTTTTGGATTTTCTTTCCAATCTTCGCAAGACGACAATTCTTTTCTTTTTTTTTGGAATCGGGGATTTTGTTTTCTTGTTCTTCCATTTAATATAATGTAAGCCCCCAATGATTTCCCAACATTTGAGTTATATCATAATGATAAAAAAATATTTTTAAAAGATCTAGCTTTATATGGGTTATTCTAAATTATTTACAAAGAAAATGAAAGAAATATAAAGTTTGATATGCAAATTCAGGAATCCATTTATGACCTTAAACAAGCTTCAAGATAATAATATATAAAGGTTCTTATATCATTATTTCATATTTAAGGCAAATACTATTAATTAGTATTTTTATCTATGGGAGCAAGTTTATTATATTGGTCTTACATATGGATAATATTTTATCTCACCAATAGTGATCTTGATTTATTATACTAAATCAAGAAATTTGTCACTAAGAGATCTTATATTATTAACCTTGAGTAATTCAAGGATATACCTCAATGATTTTGAAGATTGTCTTAGAAAGGATATATCAATCGAGTATTGAAAAGATTTTAATATACAGCTTTGTTCAGTCAATCATAAAAGCAAAGTTTTAGTCGATAGTAAATACTTTAAAATGACTTGAAAAGAATCAAATAAAGAAGATATTCTTTATATATGCGCAGTTGGAAGTCTATACTCAAACCTATGTCGGAACAAATATCAGTTTTATAATTAAAATGTTGGGTACATATTGGAGTTACCCATAAGTAAAAACACTAAAGAACTGCAGAGAAAGTAATAAGATATCCGGAAGGGATAAAGGATTATATGCTCACATGTATGAAATTATATCAGCTTGAAATAATAGTATTTTTCAAATACTGATTATATAAATTGCCTCGATAATAGGAAGTCCACCTTACAGTTAATATATATGTCAATTAGAGGTGTAATTTATTATTATTATTATTATTAAAAGTTGATTTTATGTCATGTTTTTGTTAGGATCGGAGCGGCACTAAGAGGGGGGGGTGAATTAGTGCAGCGGATTAAAACTTCGGTTTTAATAAATCTTTCGTACGATAAGAATAATGTTTCATTTGAAACCGTTTCAATTGCGTTGAAAGCGTACGTAATAAGATGAGGGCAGTGAACTTAGCAAAGTAAAGGTTTGCAGAAAGATAAATGCATAAACATAAACGCAAACCGGAGATTACGCCGATTTTAGAGTGGTTCGGTCAAATGATCTACATCCACTTGCGAGGCCCCTCTTTGATGAGGCTCCCACATTCCACTAGCAAATCTCTTGAAATGGAAGGGCAAATACCCCTCTTACAACCTTTTACAAACAGTTCAACCTCTTACAAATTTTCAGCGAGAAAGGAGGAGAACTTTTCTAGCAAATTGAAAACTAGACTTGCTAAGACTTTCTAAGACTTTTTCTCTCAATCAATTGCTGCTCAAAAAGTTGTTATCTCAGCTGAGATTTGAGGGGTATTTATAGGCCTCAAGAGGATTCAAATTTGGGCTCCAAATTTGAATTCTCGTGGAGTTCCCGATGCTGGCGGTGCCACCGCCTGTCAGTGTTAGGCGCTGACAGTGCTAGGCGGTGCCACCGCCTGGCTCTCGGGCAATGGGCGGTGCAACCGCCCAGTCTGGCAATGCCACCGCTAGACTTTTCGGTTGACTGGTTGGGCTTCAAACTTAGCCCAAACCCAGTCTAATTTTGGGCCCAATTGGCCCCTAACCAGGATATAGGATTATTTCTTAATCCTAATCCTAATTATAAGTTAACTACTTAACAAAACACATCCTAAGCAATATTTCAACTGCGAACGTCGAGTCTTTTTCCGACGGGCTCCTAGCAAGCTCCTGAACTTGTGATGACTTTAATGAGTAGCCGAGCCTTCTCGGTGATCTCCGTGAACCTCCGACGATATCTTCGGCGAACTTCCGAAAATTTCGACAGGTTCCCGATTTCTTCTCGGTTGGTTCCAGCAGCATCTCCGACGATTCTTCGGACTCTTAAACGTCCATCGAACTTGACTCTAGTATCCTTGCTTTGTGTTTTCTGGTTATCGTAGTTAGTCCTGCACACTTAAGCCAAAACTCTACTCCGATCTAGACAATTATTACAACGCGAATTGATATTCCGTTGCCCGGCACGTCATTGGTTAGCGCTTCGTCCGATTCTTCAGCGCATCGTCCTCTCTTGCGGCTTGTTGCCCAATCGGCGGTTGACCTCCGCAACCCCGATATCCTTGGCGTAATTCCGCTCTCCTTGGCCCGATGCCCGACGTCCGAAGCCTTCTGCCGTCCAATATCCTGACGTGATCTCCTCCGGCGCAACGTCAATTCCTCCTACGTTAATTGTCTAATCCTGATCGAGTAGACCTGCATCACTCAAAATGCAGTTTAAATTCTAAACACATATCAAGTGGTTTCATCATCAAAATACGAGATTCAATAGTTTTGAAGCCACTAATCAAATTTTTTACTGTAAAATTTTATCTCAAGACTTACCAAGACTCAATTACCAAGTCGTTGAAGATATTTTGTGACATTGCAGTAATTTTCTTCTTTAAGAATGATAAGTAATATTGCATCTTTATGCATTATGGTATAAAATACTTGATGGTTAGAGAAGATGAGTCTAGAAACATCCAATGTCAATTAATTATTTGAGTTCCACTATATTAATTGTTAATCCATTCGTTTAGGACTTATAGTTTAAAGTATTTTAAAAGAACATGTTCTTATGATTGGGTCGTGAGCAATACATAAAGGATATAGTGATGCATGTTTCAGTGGATACCATAATTGACATTCTTGCCTACGTACTTAAAGTTATTTGTTTATGCTATCCTATTCACGATTATGTATGTACATATTATGGTTGAATGTGATGATAAAATTGTATTGAAAAGATAAATTATAGAGGTCATTTTGGACTACATTAGAAAAGGCTAACAATATTGTGATACATAGAAGGAAGTGTGACACTGATGACATACAACCGCTATGACTCATATTATTAGTGAGACTTAATGTAGTATTATTATAATTATTGAACTTATTGGTTTATTTTAAAATTCGCGCACATGTATATAGTTTTTCTAAAATTTCAAAATCCAATTGAGTCAAATTATTTTTAAATAAATTTTATTTATTTATTTTTTATTTTAAGTATTTTTTATCTTACCAAGAGTCAAGTGGGAGAATGTTAGATTATGTGGCCCTTAAGATATATTATAGATATGATTGAATTTTGATTATGGTTATTGGTCAATAGAAAAGAAGTTCAGTTACAGTAAGATTCCTTATGAGATAACATGAGGTTTAATCTTGCCTCTAAGATCTAAGTACGCATCTGAGCATCTCAGCGAGCATCTCAGCAATTAAGAGATTAAGGTTTTTTTCTCAACTTCCGAAGAGATGAGAAGGATCTAGTTCCGCTTGTAGATCGACAGCGATCTTGGATTAAAGACGGTGTCTTGTAGATCAAACAGATATATCTAAACAGATGACATTAAAAGGTTATTTTCATATTTAATATAGCATATTTCAAATTTTTATGTTTACATGTACCTCTAATGTCCCCAGTAATTATGAGACCAACTGTCTTCATTATAGACGAGTATATAGCGTATCGATTATCTTGATGTCAGTAACCTAAGATCGAGATGATTTAGGATCTATATTTAAAGATAAATCGATCTCATTATTGTGATATCATCGTGAAAATCCATCCGATAATTGAAGACGACCCATGAGATGAACATATCTTACGTCACCATTGTGTGCTCGGATGCGCTCAAAAAGTTTATTCATCGGTGTTTTCTCATAGGTTATAGGTAAAATTGTTTGTTAACGTAAAATTACATCTGCCTTCTCTATTATGGATGTGCCGCTTTGTGCAAACTTAATCTCACCAAAGATATGGGAATGTATCGTTGTTGGATTTGATTTCCATCATTCTTCCCGTCAGACTGTCAGTATCTTAAATGCAACTTATTAGGTTTCTTCGCAGGAAAAAAAGACGACATTTTGTCACGAAGAAGAAAAGAGCATCGAGTTCCAAAGAGGTTTAGTCAGTCTGTCAGCATCTTAAATGCAAGTTATTATTAGGTTTATTCCGTGGCACCGCAAAACTAAAAAATAAAAAAAGACAGCTACTTGATGAACGAAAGAGCATCGAATTCCAATTGCGACGCTTCGCTGGGCCGGCAAGGTAAAGACCGTGAAGATAAAGAGGGCCCTCGAGAACCGTCCATCGCACCTCTTCTTTGAATCTGCCATCTGCTGGATTGGATACGAACGCCAATCGAACTCGCTCGCGTTGTACCCGTGTCGAGTTCTAATACCTACCTTCCCATCCCGGCGCCACTCAGTTGTACCCGTGTCGAGTTCTAATACCTACCCTCACAACGCGGGGCGCACGTGTGACCCAAAAGAGCCCTGCTGAGCTCGTCGGGTATGAGAGGCGGGAGGGTTCCTTTCGGTCGCATGGAAAGGAGCCCACCTGACAATTGGCCTCCAATGAATGGGGGGGGGGGGGGGGGGGGGTTTGGGGCTGGAAAAGTTTAATGCCGCGAAGCATTCGATTCGTCGATCGGAGCGGGGCCCACCGAGGATCGGCGAACGGGTTCATTCGGGACAACGAGGAAGAATACCATCAAATCTGACATTAATTTAAATCGTAAACGGTGACGGTCAAATCCCATGTCTTTAATCTTCAGTGGCCCAAAGAAGCCCGAACGAGGAACGGAGAAGAGGGTTCTACGGGGGTTTTTGGAAGGGGTGAACTTCAATTGCGGCGAGGGAACGGGCAAGAAATCGGTTAGGGTTTCGACGGTCTCTATGGCGAAGAAGAAAAAGCAGCAGTAAGGAAAAGCGAAGATTTGCGAAGGGCAAAGGAAAAAGATGGCTGGTGCCAAGAAGAACAATGTGGTCCGGAAGTACAACACAAGGCAATGCTCTCGCGGGAAGAAGCCCTCCCCTTCTTCTTCTTCTTCTGGTCCTTCTTGCTATCGCGGGAAGAAGCCCTCCCCTTCTTCTGGTCCTTCTTGCTCTCGCGGGAAGAAGCCCTCCCCTTCTTCTTCTTCTTCTGGTCCTTCTTGCTATCGCGGGAAGAAGCCCTCCCCTTCTTCTTTTTCTGGTCCTTCTTGTCCTCCTCCCGCACAGCCTTCTTTCTTTAAGATCATGCTCGGTGGTTTCAAAGAGCACTTGGTATGCCGTCTGTTCTATTATTTTTTCGTGAGATCTTTTTTCCTGTTTATACCTTTTATATCCTCAGAGATAGTTTTATCTCTTTTTGTCAAGATTTTGGGATTAACACCTCGCTTTTCTAGCTTGTCTACACTTCCCAAGTTATTGAAATTTGGTTTTTTGTTATGCTTCTTTCAAGTGCTAGAATTTGTTGTCTTTGTTTAAGATTTATTGGTATCTTCCAGCATTTCTTGGATGTGTAAACATGATAATCGGCAAGAGGAAATTATATTTGTAGACTGCCTGAAACAGTTCTTCTATTTCACCAGTAGATAATAAAATATTTCATCATTAAAATTTTGCGTCTTTAATAGATATATCCTTCTATATGCTGATGCTGGGTGATTGCTTTCGATGCATTTTTCTTTCTTCTTTTTTTTTCACATGCAATAACTTTTTGTTTCGGTACTTCTATCTAATATTTGCTTTTAAACAATTATATGTAGTTCATACCGCCAAAATTCGCTAAAAGATTAGTTGGCTTAGTCAATCAGAATGTATGTCTTCAAGATTGTCTTGGAAACTCATCAAGTGTTAAAATCTCTGTGGTTGATAGTTCTTTGGCTTTTCAAGAAGGATGGCATGATTTTGTGTTGGATCATTCCATTGATTTTGGGGAGTTTTTGGTATTCAAATATCTCAGTAAATCATTTTTTTCTGTTCAAGTTTTTGGCATTGATGCCTGTGAAAGAGAAGAATTTGGCGAAAGAAATGGCAATTCTTCATGCACAAGGAAGACAAGTAATGCAGATTTGTCCCTTGGAAGGTCACAGTTTCGTAAAAGGCGTAGAACTTTTGAAGTATCAAAAGATGAATCTTGTCCTGTTAAGAAACATCTGGGAACAAAAGATGATTCTTCTGATTCTGATGTGCAAATTTTAGAAGATGAATGTGTTGCTAAAGATGCGGTGGAATTTGGTAATGAACCCAAAGAAACTCCTCGACATCACCATGATCCTGGAAGTTCACAAATTGCAGATGTCAAAGATCTAACTGGTCCACAGGTCAATATGTTCAGTGGACAGGTTATAGTGGAACCTGAAGAAAATGTTCCTGTTGAACGATCCAAAACATGTGTTGCTAAAGGTGTGGCGGAATTTGGTGCTGAACCCAAAGAAACTCCTCAACATCACCGTCATCCTGTAAGTTCACAAATTGCAGATGTCAGAGACCTAACTGGACCGCAGGACAATATGTTCAGTGGACTAGTTATAGTGGAACCTGAAAAAAATGTTCCTGTTGAACAATCCAAAACATGTGTTGCTAAAGGTGTGGTGGAATTTGGTACTGAATCCAAAGAAACTCTGGAACATCACCGTGATCCTGGAAGTTTACAAATTGCAGATGTCAAGGACCTAACTGGACCACTGGTCAACATGTTCAGTGGACAAGTTTTAGTGGAACCCAAAAGAAATGTTCCTGTTGAACGATCCAAAACATATGTTGCACATGGAATTTTATTGGATGACCAGAAAACAGTTGAAACTGGGATTCATTTTGACCATATGGTGACATTCCAATTGGTTGAACAAAGCTTATCAGGTCATGAGGATAGCCATGGCAAATCCCATACTGCACCAACAGTTGCGTGCAGAAGATCTAAGACCAAGGATCAGATTGTAAGCAGTTGGGGGACCATCCCTTATAATTCTAAATTAGATTCCTCACTGCCTCAAAACGAAACTAAGAATTATCTAGCAGAAGAACCGGAAAAACACAAAATCAAGAAGATTGGTTTGAAGGGACACTCCACTCCTGAAGTTATGACGGCAATTTTGGTTGCATCTGAGATGGTTGCGTGCAAATTTCTTCTCACAGAGGAAGGCATATGCCACATTGTCAATGACTATGAGAAGAATGGACTCGGTGCAGTTACAGTGACCCCTATTTGTGTTTCCACCATGGAAATTGGTACTTGCATAGACTGCAATCACAGTGTTACCATGTCTAATGATGCCTCCTGTCATCTTGAAAGTGTTCCTGAAGTTAATTTCCATGGACCTGCAACAGACTCTATTGAAACAAGCAATGGCATGCATACATATGAAGAGAATGGTAAGTACTAATTGGCCAAAAGAGATCTGATTTCTTCATCAGAGATCTGTAGAGTTAACGTAGACCTTTCTGATGTTCTTTTTGGCATCATCCTCATTGTCTCTTCCTTATTTTCAACAGAAAATGAAAGAAAACTACTTTTCTTGTAGGAAATGCCCCAGGATTTTTATCCGGAAAAGACTTTTCTACATTGGATGGAAGTGTCAGAAGTATACTACAGGATGTACCTGGTATAGACACTCAGGGAAATTCAAACAGATATGGTGATTGTAGTCTGGACTTCTGACTTTGCTTTTCTTTTTGTGGATCCAATTTATCATTTATGTTTAATGACAACAATAGTAATAGTTCAGTGGAATATATTAGGAATGATGCTGGATGCCCTTCCAGTAGAGGATGAGGAGGATGCTGTCTGCATGAGTAGTCAAAATCTTGAACCTGTTGAAGTTGATAACATGGATTTAGATGACCTATCTTTAGCAAATTCTTTCTGCTTCAGGTTAACTTTATCGTCCAGCAACAGGTGCCAGCTTGTGAGTATTTCTCATTACATCTTTATCAGGCTTCATATTTGTATAGACTCTTTGATGTTTGCTTTGAGTTGTACATGATATTTACTGTAAATTTGAGCAGCAATTTAGATGAGTATAAGTTTTTCCATCCGACTAGATCAGCTCAATTTTAGTATACCTTATGCTGATTTAAATACCGTTCCCTAACATTAATAAATGAAAATAAAGGTCAGGTTTTAGTGCCACCATTAGTGGAGTAAATTAGAAATACAAACTAAAAGTTAAATCATTCAATAAATAATGGCATAATTGAGCATGTTTAGAATTAGCCACTATAGACAACTTCTTACATCTTTTGTTGCTTAATCATGCAGTTACTAATGATGGTTGTATCTCACCCATTCATATTTTATCATGCTTGATGTCAAATTTTGGTATTGCTTTGGATGTTTTCTAGATTTTAGTGTAATTCTTCTTTCATGCAATTTTGGACACACGACCTGAACAGTGATTATCTTGTTGTCCTTGTTTGCACTGTTGGATTTCATCTGCCTTCTATGTCACCCATGAAAAACATGGGCTCTTTAAGACCCATATCATGGCAACAGAGACATGGCCTGGATTCTGTGATTTTGAAAACGTGCTTTAATTTGATACTGTATCTGTCAAATTGGTGTGAATTTATGTCATGAAATGAGTGAGTTTACCAGTTTTGAGTGATGAACCTTAATAATCAAAATCTAATATTGCCATTTTCTAGAGCTTGCCTGTGAAATCAACTACTATTTACTATGAAACATCCTTTATTTACTTCATATGAGATCTCAATTTTCTTTATGCATCTTGCCATAAAAAATGATAATTATACAATTGGGTGAGCTTTTTAAAATTCTAAAGCAGCTGACAGTCTCTTTCTACCATTAGAATCTTCTGGTCATACTTGTTAGTGGGAAAAAAAGATCATGAGTTAATTAAAAAATTAATAAAATTTACATGGTGTAATCAATTCTAGATGAGCCCTGGCTTCACTGGGAATTATTATTTTGTTGTTTGGTAACTAGGGTTCTAGTCACGGAATGTCTACTTGCCTGTGTTAGCCATTTATTGTGCTACAGCTGTTAGGATGACCCTTTTATGGCTGAGTTGTTAGGATTCCGATTTTCTACAGTTACACCGTTCTTGGTTGGTGTCTTATCTGTTACTTAAACTTCTTTCTGTTAGTCTTTTTATGAAACCTTAGTCTTATCTATCCTCTTGCAATTAAGATAACGGTTTTTTTGGTTGGGCTAGCTAGCTTTTTTGCATTTTATTTTCCCCTCCAGAATCTAATATTATGGATTGATCAATAAGCTTGCGGGCACAGAATTAGTAAAACAGGAAAAATGACATAATAATGATAAGCAGGATCAATACGAGGATTGATGAATGTTTTGAAGGCAAAATTTGGCCTAAAGAGGACCAAAGACATAATATGCCCTTGTGTTTAATGCATGAGATCCTGTTGTGAGTGTTAGTCTTTAAATAGTTGAACATAATATGCCCTTCTGTTTCACATCTTGTACATATGCTTGCAGGCGTTGCCCCTTGGTATTCCATTTCACATGAGACAAGAACGGAAAGACATAATTCTCTGGGATCCATCTGGCAGATCTTGGCCGGTCTTGTACCATGAGAGCAACCAGTTTATAGGATTTATAAATGGGTGGGAGGAATTTGCAACAGCAAACAATCTTCAGCAGGGAAATCTGTGTGAGTTCTTTGTGGTAACTGGTGAGCCTGATCCTACATTCCAAGTGCAGATAAGGCATACATGATCCCATACGCTTCCTGAACATATGATGTCTATACATGCATTTTGGTCATAGTATATATTATCCGTTTGTGCTCTACTTGAAGAGTATCATGTACATAGGTTTGACCATCCAGCACAAGATGCTGAATTACCAAGTAAATATATGTTTATGCTTTGGTATTTTCATCTGCCTGAATCCTGCAACTAATGGAATGAAGATCTTTGTATTTGTCGTGGAAGGTTTTTTTGAAAATATTTTGAATGAGCATTATGGACAAAGTGAATCCATTAAACTCAAGTTTATGGAGAATCATCCCAAAGTTGTTTTATGGGAATATGCTCGAGTTTGCTTTTGGTGCGTCTCATTTAGTGGCACATTGAAGGTGCAGAGGATACAAGTCTTTGTAGATTAAGTTAAGACGAGCATACTACGCAACCACTGTAAGAAAAAATTATCGGTGGATCATGGATTCCTAGATGATGGATACAAATGTGATTGTCATGATGGACTTGAATGGAGAGAGAGAGAGAGAGAGAGAGAGAGAGAGCAGCAGCAGTAAGGTGGTGAAATGGTTGCGGGAGATGGTGACATGGGATCCTACTTTGTGAGGTTGTGTGGTAGTCGTCGGGGGAATCGGTGTGTCACTGTGGGAGATCAATCGTGATGCTTTGTATTGCTACATACATTCCTATGGAATGCATCGAGGCAATTAGCCTCTTCTTGCGGCAAACAAGAGATGATGTTGGAGCTGCAACAAATGAGATGAATGAAACTTATTATACCTAGATGTGTCAGTGTTATATGGATACGGTGTTAGATGTTGGAGTTGCAACATGGAACAATCACTGCTGTTTGGATTCTCGTTTCCTCTCCCTTCGAGCTAGTGATCTAAGCAACTTTTGTAGGGTCACATTCACTTGCGTGGTCTTCGACCGGTTTATACTAAACGATTAACCAGGTCATCTAATTTCACCAAAAAATAGTAATAATAAAATAAAAATACTGAACATACATAAAATAAAAGGTGGAATGACATAATATTATGAGCAAATTGTCAACTATGTAGACTTGCAGATAATTCCTTGCGCATGCTTCATAATTTTTACTGAGCGTGACATTGGATCTATGATTTCTAGGTTTGAAAAACAGAAATATATATATTTTTGATCATATCCAAAGGATAATATTTCTATTGAAGGCAGTGTTTCTTCAAGAATCAATCCGTTATAAATTTGCACATCAGTAAAATCCAAGAACTTGATGTTGTTTCAATGATCATGATTGTACACGTGTGTGTGTGTGTGATTTCAAGGCCAAAATTGGAGTACCTCCACCGGAAAGGCCACCAACAACCATCCTAGCAACTATTGGCCATGTAATATACAAAGATTGGATTCATTCATCATTCTAGGTAAGAATGAATATAAAGAGTCCTTACACTTTATCCTCATTGTGTCTTTCTTTATATGGATTAAATCAAGATATAAAGAAGCATGGCTGACTTCCATGTCACAGATAAAGATGTGCATTAAAAGGTAGTTTACAGTTTCCAAAACACGACTATATATAAAAACAATGAGCATGATGTCCCAAGGAATACATGACAATGTTTACTAAGAAATAAGGTTTTTAATTTGGGCTAGACTCAGTGCTGCTGGTATGGTATATTGATATATGATGGTAAGTTGTAACAAATCATAATAATAGTGATGGAGGAGGAGGAGGAAGAAAAGAAAGAGGAAAGTAAAATAGACAACGAACAGCAGACGACAAGCACATGAGCAACGGAAGTGGGGGGAAGATGTTTGTGAGGAGTCGCATGTCGCAACTCCTAGTGGGCTCTAATGCATCGACTTTTTGTGATTTAAAAAAGAAATTTCAAAATGATTTGAATTGAACCGTTAGGTTTCAAACGGTCAGTAAGTATCTCGATTTAGTAAACCCTCTCTGTCAATGTGAATGGTCAAAAAAAAAAAAAAATTTGTTAAGAATGTATTTTTATATTTGGTTGCAAAGGAGTAAAATATTTCATGGAATATTTTGCAGGGATAGAATATTTCGTGGAACATTGTTCTGCATCATTTGTCTCAGAGGAGCTTTAAGTGTGGTGTTTAGTTCATCTGATACAAGAGTGTTCAGGATATCTCATAATGTCCATAGATTTGTGGAGAATCAGATCATGATAAGATCACGATAATAAAATTATCCTCAATAATTCTGGTCATAAGTTATTCGAGAGTGACATTGAGATTATTGGAAAATCTAAGATGACATCACATGTGTTAGGACCATTTTGATAGTGGAGGGGGAGTGAATTAGTGTTTTTATAAAAATTATGACGATTCGAAAATTTTGTTCGATAAAACTCATATAAAAAAAATGTATAATTTTATAATATTTGATGTAAACGGTACTTTATATAGCATTTTATTACTTTATCCTATGTATTTAGATGGGAAGTCTCTCGAACATTATATATTATTTTATTTATAATATAGTGTATTATTTATGTCTTTTATATTTAATATTATTTTTTAGTTTTTTTAAATATGTCTGGATTGTCTAAGTGTAAAGATCATAATTTCTCTAGCAATCACATTAAAGTTCAAAATCTGATTATCAAGGATAATTCTATTCTGTTTAATAATAATAATAATAATAATAATAATAATAATAATAATAATAATAATAATAATAATAATAATAATAAATCAGATATTTTCTACTGGTGAAATGAATCCTTTATTACATAAATTGATAATAACGTAAAGCTATCAAATTGATCACTGGTATATCAACCTCTTATTTTCATTGTCTGCGTTTCCTATTTGTAAACCAAGCAAATCAGCGTGGAGCCACAGATGATTAAGACTGACCTCAAGATCCGAACCCGTCAGTCGGTTCGACCCGTTTCGTTCGGGTCGGGTATTGCCCCGGCGAGTCATGGCAGGACGTCGCCGCCATCTGCCCTCTTCCCTCTGTTTCCTGCGTCACAGCCATCATGTGCCCTTCCTCTTCTTTCTCGGCGGCTGACCCTACCACCTCAACTGCGCCTTACACGCCTCCTCCAGCACCACCGCCTGAACCGCCGGCGACGCGACCTCCTCCATCATCATCACCGTCGATGAGGTTCCAGGTGGATCGGTGGCCGCGCGTGCTTCACAAAGGAATTTGGGCCGGATCCGGGTCAGGCCCCAGTGGCTTTTATTCCAGAGCTCAACCCGATCCGTCGACAGACAGGTCTGGATAACATAGGGACGAAAGATAAAGAGCAGGGTGATGAGAGGAGGAGCCTCTTTACTTGGGGGGAGACAGCGAGGGAGGCTAGGATAGAGTGACAGCCCGAGGAAGAAGGCCATGGCGTTGGTGATTCCTTCGATTCACTCCTCCTGGTATCCTTCTCTCTCTTCTCTGCTCTTCCAATCTTTCTTTGGGTTCTACGGCGTGCTTTCAAATGGATGCGGTGCACCCTTTTTCTAGCACATGTCAAATGTTGAATGTGTTTTACGAAGTCGGTCCATATACTAAGTAGGATCATTGACGTGTTGGATAATTACAACATATCCGGCAAGAATGATGTAGAATGATGTGTTGCAGCAGTATATGTTCATGTATAATTTGGCACAATGCCTGTATCCATGTGTACTCCATCTGTTGATGTTTTAATCCTTGAAATTAAGCTTCAGACCTACCATGCTTCCGTTTTTTTAAGCAAGCTTGCCCTATTTTAGATTATTTCTTTGATTTTTTTTGTGGGGGGGGGTAAATGAGTTCGTTCTTTGAGCTTTTACTTCTTAGACTGGAGTACAAATTTTTTGACTCCATGTGCAGTCGCATGTGCAGAAAATAATGCTGCTTAACACGTTACAACATCTTATATACGAACAGTTGTCATCTAAACATGCTTCATGATAATGCTTTATTCAGATGGTGTTTCCTGCTCTGAGTTCAGTAATGTGTCTGGTTTATATGTGAAGTGAATCTTAATACACAACGATAGTAACCATAATAGTGTGCTCATACAATTTTATATCGACCATAGCATTGTACTGGTTTATGAGTTCTGGTTCAGTTGGTTATCTCAAGTTATTTAGACCCTGATTATACACTATTTTGCTGAAATTCATAGTTGCATTGGCTAATTTTTGTGGTTAAAGTCAAAAAAAGTTTTAAGTATTTGTTGTGCATTAAGGTGTTTAGCATTTTAGTTGCTTGTATTTGATTAATACAGAAGCTAACTAAATGTCCCTGCTTCTGATCCTTCAGCAACTTGAACACTGCATTTCTCGGTGATAGAAGTAGGATTTGTATTTCAGATGCTCCATTCAGTAGGGTTCATTTTCTACGGAAGCCAGTGGAATGTAAGGAATCTAGGATTGGAAAGAGACCAATTGTAGTGCCTCCAAATGTGACCATTGCGTTGGATGGGCAAGATTTGAAGGTTAAAGGTCCACTTGGGGAACTTTCAAGGACTTACCCACGTGAGGTAAAAGTTCAAAGAGATGAATCTGGATTTTTAAAGGTCTCCAAGGCTGTAGAAACTAGAAGAGCCAATCAAATGCATGGGCTTTTCAGGTGAGTTATTTTACTATACTGGTGACAATTGACTGTTTTTGGCCGATATCAACCCTTGATGCATCCTAATCATAAACATTGTCACATGAGACCTTGCGTATCACATTAAAATTCTAGACTAGATTGTTTTCGTGAATCACTTTGTCTTTTTAATATAATTGGAATTTTGTAACATTTTGAGATGGATGGCAGGATAATATACCTTCTGTTTATGTTATCTAATTCCTCCTGTATGATAATATTGAATGGTCTTGCATCATTGCTGGTATGCATAAGTTCCCTGGTCTGTCTTTTTTGGGGAAGGCAATATGCATGTCAGGTGTATTTTGTTTGCAGTTTTTGTTCAAATTTGTGAAAAATTATCATGTCTCCTAACATAGACATTTACATGCAATCATAAGCTAATTGCTTTTTGTTCTGTCTTTTCAGCAAATTGTTGCAGATGTTAATACACTTTCTGGTCATAATTTGTTATTCAAGATACACATTGTAGGGGACTTGACAGAAACATATTAGCATAAAAATAAAAACAAGAAAGTACAGTTTTTGAGAATTTATTGTGAAAGAGTTCTTTCTCGTATGGTGTTATAGGTTGATTGAACTAATCTATAAATTGCTAAGGAAATAGGGAACTATGAATTATTGGCATTTCTTGATGATATGCCATGGTTTAATGTGGTTCCGGCACGTTGACCAGGTGAGCTCCAGTTTTGAAACCAGGTTTTCTTAGTGTTTTTCCTTTTTGAATTTGTATAGGCAAAAACAGCTGCTGACAGCTGTCAAAAACTGTTGGCTATTTTTGATGGTAAAAAAGAGCTTTTACTTCAAACAAAACTTCTATTTTTCCTTCACTTGGACAGTGTAAATTCTGCCTCTGCCACGTTGTCCACCTCGTCCCATTGTCAAAGCTGCCTCCATCTCACCCTCCTCCAATGATGCACATAGCCGTCTTCTCCTTTCTTTCTCCTACTTTCTTTCTCCTCCTCTTCTTTCCCTCTTCTATCCTTCTTTCTCTTTGGTCTGTGTCAATTGCTATGTCAGTGTACCGTGTGTCCATATGCCACTATACTGGACCAATACTAGTCTAACCAGGGACTGATACATGTCTTGGTCCAAAACTTGAAGCCTTCTATTATCAATTGAATGATAAGAATCATTGTTGATAATTGTCTCTTGCATGGTTTAAATCTATTTTTTGAAACGCTGTCAGTCTTTATTCTAATTCTTTCTCTTATTAGGTGGTCTTGACCACTTTCAACTTGATTCGCCTAGAAAATACTTACCGAGAGTCTGATTTAGCTGGTTTTGTAATGGTCAAATACATCAAGTATCAACTAGTCTGTATCCTTCATGGTATTAAATTGATAGCATGAAACTATATGTCATCAGCTTTTCTTTTTTCTTGTTTAGAGAGGAAATAACCCTGACAATGCACTGATGTAATAAGAACATGAGGACCAATCATAAGATATGATTGTTTGCTGGTGGTTATTTAAACAAAATCGTTACACAGTTCAATTCACTAAGCAAATAACTCATGTCACCATAATATATAAACAGTTCAAATAATTTTTGTCACCAAGTTATGTGTGTGAAAATGTAGGTATTACAGTAGTTTAGAAGCAAAGCTGGAACATTTATTTCCAAGAAAATACTTCTATTAGATCCTTAAAGATCTGCTAAAGGACCTTTTGAGGCCAGAGTACAGAATAGAAGATAGTTTAGGGGGGAAGGTATCTGCCCTGTCCACAAAAAGCAGATTTATTTCCGCAGGCACTGTATGCAGTCCAATGGGCTGCTTGATTATACTGACAAAAACAGTGCAGATTGTGTATGATGATAGTTGAGATAGAAGAGCTTTAATGTTGCTGATCGCTGTCCAAATACACTATGGGGGAGTCAAGTCCTTGGTTAATATGTCATAAAGAGTTGAGGAGTTAGATTCAATTTGCACTGCTATGAGCTCACCTATCATTGTCGCTTGAAGACCAAGCTTAAGTGCCAATGCTTCATACTGGATAGGTGATTTGTTTTGAATATGTTGTCTTGCAAATTTGCAAATGCCATCTTGGTCACGAATCACGAACCCAAGGCCTCCTTCCTGCAATGAAGACGAACTATCAGTATTTAATTTAACGCAACCAAGTGGTGGTTTACTTCATTTAACCCACGTAAAATTATTCATTTTGTTGCCCTCAGGTAGGGTGGATCTAGCATAATGGCTAGTAAAGGTGACTGCTTGGGACCAAGTCCCTGTTATCGAGGGTAATTATCCTGTAAACAGGGAGGAATTCCGTGCCTTCTAGATAAACCAGAGTTGGTTTTCAATGATAGCATGAAGTAACTTCCCAATGTCAAGGGTGGATCCTTCTAAGAGCCAATCATCTACATTCCAGGATTTTTTAAGGAGGAGCTGGGTTGGGAAAAGTGTAGTGGCATTCGTGGGATAAGTGTGAGATGGTTTCAGGAGTATTGTGGCATAATGTGCAGGGCTGATTGGGTTGCATCTGCAGCCACTGGTGTCTGTTTGTAGTAGGTAGTCGCTTGTGGAGGAGTTTCCAACAAAACAAGTGGATTTTAGGAGACTAAGAAGCTTCCATAAAGTATGCTAGCCATACCAACTGGAATCTGGGGCATAGACCTTCTGTTTAAGGAAAAAATAAGCGTCTTTAGCTATAGCCTTACCTTGCACATGAGGAGTCCAAGCCCATAAATCATCACAGGGTGAATGAGCAATTTCAATAGAGTTAATACGAGAAACCAGCTCTTAGCCAAACCTCATCGATAGCAATTGGGTGTCCTAGCTATCAAATTGGTTAAGGGAGTCTCCACGGTAGTATCCTCCGTCAAAGTCGAAACATTCAAAAAAGTCAATTTTAAAAACAATGGTAAATCAAAAATCCACGGATCATAGAATTCACTGGTTTGAGATCCATTTCAAATCTGTTTAGGGAAACCAACCCTGAGGCTGATCACATCTTGAAGAAAAAGGCGCCAACTTCAAGTAGAGTTTTTAATGGTGGGAAGGGACCAAGGATTTATAGGGCTATATTAGGTAGAAAGAGCAAAATACTAAAGGCTATTGTCATGATGAAGGAATCTAGCAATCTGGGAGGCTTGTACAGTGTACTTAAAAAGAGGGAGATCATGAATAGCGAGATGCTCGTCATTCTTAGAATTCGTGATAGTGGACCAATTAATGAGGTGAAACCCTTTAGTATCAGGGCCTTTCTACCAGAGGAAGTTTTTAGTTGGAGTTTCCAACTTATGAAACACAGACTCAAGCATCCAATTGACACTCAGTGTGTGCACTGGGATGGAATTCAAAATCGACTTAATTAAAACAAGATGTCCAGCTTGAGACAAGTAATGACACTGCTAGGAGGCAAGCTTAGCTTTAATTTTGTGCAGAATGTCGTCATTTATGGTGCAATTGATGCACCAAGATACATAAAGGGGAAACATCCCTTCTTAAAGCCAAGGAAAGAGCATATTTCAAGTCTAGCATGTCTAGGAGTAGATTTGGGGAAGTAAATTTCAGACATGGACCGACTGATACGTTAGTTGGTGAGCGATTCATGAGTATGGAAAATGGATTGAACGGCCAAACAATACTTCCTGTTAGCCCTAAAACATAAGAGGATATCAAAGTGTACACGATGTGGTTAATGCTGCAGTTGGGACCAAACATGAAAGGAGAAAGATGGTTTGACTCAATATCTTGATCAAAAAGTTGAGTTAAAATTTATGCTACCAGGATATAAAGATAAGGAGAGGGAGGATCTCCTTTTCTAATTTCGCAGCGACTTGTAAAGAGAGAAGAAATTTGGCCATTAATGAGACAATCAAAAGATGGAGAGGAGACATAAGCTTGGATCCAGTTTTGAAATTCATGAGGGAAATTCATAGCAGAGAGAACGTGAAAAATAGTTGACCATAAGAGATGGTCAATAGCTTTTACTAAATTAATTTTAACCATGACTAAAGGATTTTTACCCTTTGAGGAGTAAATGGTATGTACAACCTCTTGTGTAATAAGGATGTTGTCATGGATTCTATGATTAGGAAGAAAGTCTATTTGATTAGAGCTGATGAGACACTGAAGATAAGGTTTCATGTCGTTAGAGAGAACCTTAGCTATGCAGATAGAGAGAACCAAGCAGTACATCAAACATCCTATTTATAATTTTGTCCATGACAGATCGACGAAAAAAATTTACCCATTAAATAGGATGACCTAGGGCGTTGCCATAACTATAGTTTCTCTTCCTCAAAGAAGACCGAGTTGGTGAAAGTGGCTTTAATATGCTCTATTGGGGATCGATGCAATAGACATCCAATGCTAGCAGAAGAGAATGAAGGAGAAGCCAATAAAACAGAAGCCCAAGATGTGTGACGAGGGGGCGTCTAAGTACTCGGAGGTGGAGAGATAGAGAGGGGCTGGGAGACGCTCATTGCTCTAAAACTCCCCACTAACCATTGAGAAATCATATTTGTTATCTATTGAGGTTTCTTTTGGTTGTTTGCTCACACAAAGCTGGAACTTTAAAAATTTAAAACCTATTAAGAGGTCAATGACTTCCCACTTAATTTGTGATAATTGGGAAGGCCAACATAAAAATTGATTGTTGGTATGTTACTTCTTCACATTAAATATGAGTATATCAAGATTACATTATACTAGGTAACTTAACAGGGGAGCTTGAAGAAATGACCGACAAAAACCAGACACTTCATTGATTTCATAGACTCGAAATGTAAACAATTTAAACTATTGTTGGTATACAAGAATCAAGTTGCTTGGCTAATACATATTTAATAGGAATAAAGGGACATTGTAAGACGGAATGAACACAAAGCTTTGAGTGGTTTTTCAAATCTGGCGTATATTTATCACTCACTTCTGCCAAGGAAAAATTTTCCATTCAGTTGTTCTTTGTGGTTGAACAATACATCTTTACACTGCTAATCTTTCCTTTTTTTTGGGGGGCATGGGAGAAAATTTTTGCATGACATCTTTTTATGGGCTCAAGATAAACCTCAATACACCTTACTATTTCAAAACTAAAGAAAGCAAGAGCTTTCATATAGCAAAAGCAAGAGTAACTACACACTAGGGAAGGATGTAAGACAAGGCTTAACTCTCTTAACTAAGAGATGGGATATTCCTCTTTTTCTGCCTCAAAAAATTGCTTTTAAATAGTCTCACAGTCAAACCTATGCAACCTTGGCTGACCATCTAAATCTGTTTGATATAATCTGTTTTTGAGATCTTTACTGATCTTTTAATTTTAGGTGCAAACTTGAAGTGTAGATTTGTTTGAAGTCTTTTATTGGTCAAAACGAATTTTCTGGATCCATAAATATGCTAATACATGTTTTTTGTTTCATCCTTTGTCACAAATAAATATATAATCTGCAGAATAATCTTTATGTTTCTCGTTCTTAAGATCTCATCAAATGTGCTTTATGACATCTTAAAATAAGAATTTTTTGGTTTGCGACCTTTCAACCCTTCTTTTGTACTAATAAGTTACCATATAAAGTAAACAATCTAAGTTTGTCTAAATAATTTAAACCCTTAAAACCAAATCATTGGTAGTTAACTTGACAATTCGTTAACTGTTAGTGATAAGAGATCTCAGAACTATCTGTTCAAGAGATACAAACAAACAATAACATGCCACAGAATCCCAGTTATTTAAAGTTGACTATGTAGATTTTCTCCCACCATTGATTTTTATTTAGCGCAACATAGTTGAATCAAGAATAAAGAAATCTCTGTTTTTTTATAGTTTATAAGAAAATATTCTTAGGTCTCTTGAGTCGCAATATTTGATCACAAATTTTATAATTTTTCTTTGAATATGTACATACCATCTTAAATGAGTTTTCTTCATTTTAACTATGTTGAAGCTACACCTAGTTGTTATTTGAATGAAAATGTTTATTATTCTACCACCAGGCCATCTCTAATAGCCAATCGTAATCTTATTAGCAATAATCCATACCTGTTACAACAGTACATACCACTAAGTCGTGAAATTGTTTTTGAGAAGTCTAGAAATTTTATTTTTATTGAATGAATTTTTTTTTTTTTTTTTCAAAATCTATTTTCTTTTATGACAAGAGAAAAATTAGAAATGCTAAAATGTTGGCCTTGAATAATTAAGGATGGTGATTGTACAATAACATCATTTTGGGTAGAAGCTTATCTGTTCTATGAAGTAATGTAGTCATCGGTAAGTTCTCTGCTAGATTTGGCTTACACATGTATCCTCTTGAAACCCAGAACTCTCACAGATAACATGGTTGTTGGGGTCTCGAAAGGGTTTGAAAAGCGACTTCAATTAGTTGGGGTTGGATATCGGGCGACGCTGGAGGGCAGGGATCTTGTTCTGAACCTTGGATTCTCCCATCCAGTGAGGATGGCCATCCCGGATGGCTTGCGAGTGATGGTGGAGGACAACACTAGGATCGCCGTCATTGGATACGACAAGTGTGCCATCGGTGAGTTTGCTGCTGCAGTAAGGAAGTGGAGGCCTCCCGAACCATACAAGGGTAAAGGTATCAAATATGCTGATGAAATTGTGAGGAGGAAGGACGGAAAAGCTGGCAAAAAGAAGTAGAAGTGACCAAAACTACCACCATCTGTTCTTTGCTTTCATATTTGCATATGCATGTCGGTGCTCTCTCCATGTTTAGAGATTGTAGAATCTCAATTGCAGTTCCTTCAGGTTGGTTCTAATTGTTTGTGAGCTCGGATACTTTTTTGTGCAACAAAGTGTTATATGAATACGAGCGCTTGAATTGCAATGCGAACGAGAGTTACTGACTAAGTGATTTCTAAACTGATGATCCCTTTCTCATTCAAGAATTTGACGGAGGAATCCTTTCTAAACTTCATTTGCAGCTCTCAACTTTGCTGATAGAGAGACACTTGGAATGAGGGGGATTGGATCAAGGAAGAAGTCCAAGTCCAAGAGCCATCGTACGTAGCTAATTGGCTAACGTGAAGGACTAGGACTGTTCCAGTTTTCCACAACCATGCTTCTGCCTGCCCATAAATCTGGGGATAGGATAGGATAGGATAGGATAAGATCTTGTCAACTGCTAACTCGATGGAAGAAGAAACCACCTAATTGTTGTTTATGCTAAATGTTGATGTGAATTATGTGCAAAATCGGAATAGTCTAATAATGTGAATTTCTTGCACTTCAAACAAAACAGGGGCTGCCGAGGAAGGGGAGGGGGAGGGGTTCACATGATCATCGCTGAGACTGGAGCAGCTAATGTCAGTCAGTACGGTGTTACAGGGCAAACCCCATCACTCCCTCGTGAAGCTACAGCTCAAATAGCAAACCTTTTTAGATGTACATTTTTCTCGTATCAATCAACAAGGAAACCAGTAAAGGTGGCGGCTAAAACTGGTCCAAATTATAACTCTTTTTGACGTGACAATGGGCCGTAGCAATCTTTTTGTCCTCGATGTTATATGCTCCTTTTGTTTAGCAGTTGATATATATTTTACTATTTTAAGAGGAATTTGATGTGTGGTTAGATTAGATTCTAATAAGCCCGGTTGCATCTCATGTTGCCAAGACCTAACCGGGGATAGCAATTGCACCTGCAATTAACTTTAAACGTGATTGTAATTGTTGATTTTCTTTACAAAAATGCCTTTTTTTTTTAGCTCTCTCACTTTTCTTCATACATCTTATTATGATCGACGCCTATTAACTTAACTTCACTGGTTCCATGAATAGTGGCCAGCTCTTCTAATCCTATAAATCAATTTAATCTAATCTAATCTAATCTAATGTAAGATTAAATTTGTAGCCGTAACATGCGATGACACTTTTTTTTTTCTTTTCTTTTCTTTTTTTTGAACTTAAGGAAAAGATTTACCATATCATCATCATAAGGATGTCTAACAATGTATTCGTTACAAATAACACACAAGTATTTGATTTTTTTTTATAACATGAATACTAACTTAACGGGAAAATAATGACGTATAGAGAAAATTCAAGTATGAAATAGCGATGACGCAAATCCATCCTCTTTTTTTTCTGTAACATGATGAATAGCGACGAATTCCTCCGATCCTATAAATATGTTAAGTCATTATTTTGATTAGCTAAAATTAAAATGATCTAATTAAAGTAAAGTTATTTGACCAAGTGACATAATTATTATGAAAATTAATTGTGTGGATATCATAGTCATATTTCTAACTTAATGATGAGATAAATTAGGAATATGAAACACTTGAGGCATAATTACATATTCATCAATTATGAATATAATCATAATTATAGATTCATTAGTTATGGCTATAAATAAGGTTATGGTCCTTGGTTACAGTATCTAATAAAGTTTCTCTTCACTCGTTACGGAGAAATCTAAAGTTCTTAAGGATACTCTGCAATTGGAAAACTAAATCACCGATTAATATAGAAAATACTCTAATAGATTCATCAGGTATACTTCCGTATTAATATGTTTCTTAATCATCGTAGGATTTCATGCATATTATAGTGGATTTAATAAGTTTTATGGAAACATTCTAAAACCTTTTGGATCTATAAAGTATGTTTTGAACCAAAAATTCAGTTTTGATTCTATAAAATAATTGTTTGATTCATATTTAATATGTTAAAATAATCAACAATCGGTATAGAGCCATCCTACAATAATTGGTGAACATCTAAGCTTGTTTTTCATATATTTTAATGATGTTTTCATCAGTATTTTGGAGTGATTTGGTTCTATCATCGTTGGAAAAGATGAAGGTTTTATATAATCATGCTATAGCATGCTTCACATTCAGTTCAGTGCTATTTTCTGATGTTATATCACTTTAATTTTGAGATGTATTTTTCTCTTCTTGTCTTTTTCTTTTCATTAGCATGCAAATTTATTTTTACACTGCAAGGCATAAATTTTCCATTTCATTAGTACGATACTTGTTTCTTTTGTAAAAAATCTGGGTATTTGAAGGACTGTGTCAAATATCATGCTTGACGTGCTAAAAAAGGTACGTTCCTTACTTTGATTTGTTTTGAAGTTAATTTAACTTCAGTACCTAGAAACACTTGGTGGTTAGACTCCGGTGCAACTACTAACGTTAGTGTTTCAAAGCAAGGTTGCTTGAGCTACCGAAGACTCAATGATGCAGAGAGATGCATTTATATGCACATTTATATTATTATTGTGTACTGGATATTATTTGGATTTGAAAGACACTTTTGTTATACCATCATTTAGACAGAACTTAATTTTTGTTTCTTATTTGGACAAATCTGGTTATTCTTATTCATTTGGAAATAATCAGTTTACTTTGTCTTTAAATTCAAATGTGATTGAAACTGGTTCACTTATAGCTTATGACAATCTATATTTGCTTGATATTATAGCATCCTATCATGAATCCGCGGAATTATAAGGTACTAAACATAAAATTAAAAATTCGGGTGTATTATGGCATAAGTGTTTGGGTCACATATCTAGAAATAGAGTTAAAAGACTTATGTCAGAAGGGATTCTTGATCCCATTGACTTATCAGGTTTAGATGTTTGTGTTGAATGCATTAAAGGTAAACAAACTAAACATAAGAGTTCAAGTACATATAGAGCTACAAACGTCTTAGAATTGATACATACAGATATTTGTGGGTCATTTCCTACACCTTCATGGAATGGTCAACAATACTTCATATTATTCATAGACGATTACTCTAGATATGAATACCTGTATCTGATACATGAAAAATCTCAGTCTTTGGATGTGTTTAAAGCATTTAAAGCTGAAGTTGAAAATAACTCAGCAAAAGGATAAAAAGCATCAGATCTGACGTGGAGGGGAATATTATGGCAGAAATGACGGCTCAAGTGAACAACATCCAAGACCATGTGCTTTATACCTAGAGAAGTGTGGAATTATCTCTCAGTATATAATGCCAGGGTCACCTAGCATGAATGGTATAGCTGAAAGATGAAATCACACACTTAAGGACATGGTAAAAAGTATGATTTCTCAATCTACTTTGCTAAAGTCAGTTTGGGAAAAAGCAATAAAAACTGGAGCTTACATTCTTAATAGAGTATCAACTAAAGCAACTACAAAAATACCTTATGAGCTTTGGATAGGGAGAAAACCTAGTCTAAAACACTTTTGTATATGGGGTTGTCCAATTGAGGCAAGGCCTTACAAGCCTAATGAAATGAAATTGGAATCCCAAATAGTGAGTAGTTACTTTATTGGTTATTCTCAGTGATCCAAGAGGTATAAATTTTATGATCCTAAATGAAGAAATATTTTTGAGATGGGTATTGCTACATTCTTTGAGGATATTGAGTTTAGGGGGAGAAATAAGGTTACATGCTTTACCTTTAAGGAAGAATTGGTTCAGTTTGATCCAATTCATATAGTTGCCAATAATGTGGCAAAATCAGTACCTCAAAAGAATATAGTCATTTCAATTCTCATACTGTATGAGGAAATTGTTCATTAGGAACAAACTCAACATCCTCAAGAATTCGTGCTACAAGAGCCAACACCTTTGTGACAATCCACTAGGAAAAGGAGGAGTGCCATTTCGGATAATTATATGATATTTCTCTAGGAACATGAAGAAAGTAGCAGTATAATGGAAGATGATCCAATTAACTTCCGTCAAGCCATGGAGGATTCTGTTGGGATCAAAAGCGTGGTGAATTAGTGCAGCGAAAAACTTTCGTCGATTAAAATGACGTTCGTACGATGAAATCGTTTTCGATGAAAACCATTACGGAAAATTCTTCAACTTAAGAGTAAACGGAAGTATAGTTGACATAAAGCAATGGAGACAGTTTATAGTTAAGATAAGGAGCATAATGTAAATGCAAACTGAGATTTAGAGTGGTTCGGTCAATCTTGATCTACATCCACTTTTGGCTTCATCCTTTAACGAGGTCATCGACATCCACTAGAGACCTTCCTTCAATAGGCGAAGGCCAACCACCCTTTTACAGCTTTACTCCTTTTGATGGGCTTAGGAGACAACCCTTACAGATTTCCACTCCTCTCTTGAATGATCAAAACTTAGAAGAAAAGAAAGAGAAGAACTTCTAGCCTTTTACAACACTTTTAAGCTCTCAAATTCTCAGAATAAATGCAAGCTTTCGGTACCCTTTCATGCAGGAAAGGGTGAGGTTTATATAGGCCCCAACTAGTTTGAATTTGGAGCTCAAAAGTGTCATATCCCGGATTTCCAAGGTCTTGGCGGTACCACCATAAGAACTGGGT
This sequence comes from Musa schizocarpa, assembly GCA_900464855.2. NCBI lineage: Eukaryota > Viridiplantae > Streptophyta > Magnoliopsida > Zingiberales > Musaceae > Musa > Musa schizocarpa. Next base: position 32,041,790 of record LS990919.1, read on the forward strand.
GGTACTACCGTCTAACACTGCTCGGAGACTGAGCTTAGGCGGTACCACCGCTTGACAAGGGTGGTACCACTGCATGACTTTGCTCGAAGATCGAGCTTAGGCGGTACCACCACCTGATAGGGGTGGTACCACTGCTTGACTTCGCTCGGAGACTGAGCTTCTAGGTGGTGCCACTACCGGCCAAGAAATCTGGGTCCGAATGGGTTGATCCATTCGGCCCAATTTGGGTCTGTCAAGGGCCCAATTGGCCCCAGATTAAGTTAATGGGATCATCTCCCATTCCTAACTTAATATTCATGCTAACTATGACATTTAAGACATTAATACTATAACTCGTATTCCGGTGTATCAGTCGCTTCTTCCGACGAACTTTCGGCAAACATCGGACGAACCCTCGGCGATGCTCCGGCAGACTTCCAGCAAACTCCTGGACTTGCGACGATCCTCTTGGCGAGTTCCGATGAGCTTCTTTGGCAAGCTCCTGGACTTCTCGGATTTGTTCTCGCAGAACCTCTGACGATCGTCCGGACTTCCATCGAACTCTCAAACTCCTAACGTGATCTTGGTCTTGACTCTAGTGCAATACCTACTGCATGTCTCACTGCCATCATAATTAATCCTGCACATGTAAAACAGACTTCAATCTAGACAATTAATACTACGTATTAATCAAGTTGTCCGGCATGTCATTGGTCCCTCGACGCTTCGTTCGATTCTTCGGCGCATCATCCTCTCCTGTGGCCTATTGCCTAATCGGCCAGTTAACTCCACAACTCTGATATCCTTAGCGCAATACTCGCTCTTCTTGGCCCGATGCCAGAATCCACGGCCCGAAGCCTTCTGTCGATACGTCGACCGATCCACCGGCCTGACGTCCAATCTTCTGACATGTTCCTCTAGCCAAACATGATTTTTCTTGCTTTAATTGTCTCATCCTGATCAAAGCATTTTAATTGTCTCATCCTGATCGAAGCATCCTATATCACTTAAAATACAGATTAAAACATAAACATAATTATTAATTGGTTTCATCATCAAAATACGAGATTCAATAGATTCCAACTCGGATAAGTGAATTGAAGCAATGAATCAAGAGTATAAGTCCATGCAAGACAATAAAGTTTGGAAACTTATCCCATTACCAGAATGTGTGAAACCCATTGATTGTAAATGGATTTTTAAAACCAAAAGGGATTCTAAACGTAATGTGGAGAGGTATAAGGCACGTCTTGTGGCAAAGGGCTATACTCAAAAAGAAGGGATTGACTTTAAAGAAACATTCTCTCCGGTTTTAATGAAGGACTCTTTTAGGACAATTATGGCTCTAGCCGAATATTTTAACTTGGAGCTTCATCAGATGGATATGAAAACAGTATTTCTTAATAGAAACATTGATGAAATAATTTATATGGTACAACCATAATACTTTGTGTCAAGAGACCCAAAGAAAATGGTTTGTAAATTGATAAAATCCATCTATGGGCAAAAAAAGGCATCCCGTCAGTGGTATTATAAATTTCATCAAGTAATTATCTCATTTGGTTTTGAGGTGAACGCTGTTGATGATTGTGTGTATCACAAATTCAATAAAAGCAAATTCATTTTCTTAATATTATATGTGGATGATATTATGCTTGTCACAAATGATATAGGCATATTGCACGAAACCAAGAGATTTCTATCTAGAAATTTTGAGATGAAAGATCTTGGTGACGCCTCTTTTATATTAGGAATCCAGATACACCAAGATAGATCCCGGGGTATTCTAGGATTATCACAAAGGAGCTATATCGATAAAGTACTCAAAAGGTTTGTCATGCATGATTGCAAATCAGGAGACACCCCTATCATAAAGGGAGACAAGTTTAGTCTCAATCAGTGCCCTAAAGGAAATATAGAAACTCAAGAAATACAAAAGATTTCCTATGCATCAGCTGTAGGGAGTCTAATGTATGCACATGTTTGTACGCATCCGAATATAGCATACATTATTGGAGTATTAGGCAGATACTGAAGCAATCCTGGAATGGATCACTAGAAGGCAGCTAAAAGAGTTATGAGATATTTAAAGAGGATAAAAGATCATATGCTCACATATAGGAGATTAGACCATTTGGAGATCCTTGGGTATTTTGACTCTGATTTTGCTAGATGCCAAGACAGTAGGAAATCCACTTCGGGCTACATTTATATGTTGGTTGGTGGGGCAATTTCTTAGTGTAGTGCCAAGCAATCTCTTATTACTTCTTCCATAATGGCAGTAGAATTTGTAGCATGTTTTGAGGCGTCTAATCATAGAATTTGGCTGAGAAATTTTATCACAATGCTGCAAATAGTACAAGAGATTAAAAGACCACAAACGATATATTGTGAAAATAAATCAACTGTTTTATACTCCAATAACTGTAGAAGCTCGACTAAGTCAAAGCATATTGATATCAAATTCCTAGTTGTGAAAGAAAGGGTACAAAGTAAACAAATTTCTATAGAACACTTAGGAACAAACTTTATGTTCGCAGATCCTCTCACAAAAGGTGTACCACCCAAGATCTTTCATGAGCATACTACTCATATGAGTATATCAGAATTTGAGAAAACTTTAGTTTAGTAGAAGTTTGTCATATGTTTGTTATATGTTCTATGCCAAATTCTATATTTGTACAGATATTTTCTGATCAGAAATAAAGCATCAGTTTATTATACTTTATACATTATGGATATTAAAGTTATTAATGATCTTATAAAGATAAAGTTGGACTAATTGAAAATTGACATGTATAGATCACATCCATGTAATTTTCATGCTACATATTTCATAATTGATCTATGTCATTTGTTATGTTAATATTAGTGATCATTGATGAGTTTAGTTATGATTGATATAGTGAAGACCGCTTTGGTCCTATATTAATATAGCCAATGGATGAGATTGTTTTGTATGTCCTGTTTAATAATGACAATAATTTTGAGCTCATAAAGTATATCACATTTATAATGATACATATGTGACTCAGTAGGAAATTGTTAGAATTTTAAGGGTCACACATGTATAATTAAATAATATATTAAGCCATTATTTTGATTATCTAAAATTAAAGTGATCTAATTAAAGTAAAGTTATTTAGTTAAAGGACATAATTATTATGAAAATTAATTGTATAGATACCATCAGTCATATTTCTAACTTAATGATGATATAAGTTAGGAATATGAAACTCTTGAGGCATAATTATAGATTCATCAATTATGAATATAATCATAATTGTAGATTCATCAGTTATGACTATAAATAAGGTTATCCCCGGTTGTAGTATCTAATGAAGTTTCTCTTCACCCGTCAGGGAGAAATCTAAAGTTCTTAAGGATACTCTGCAATTGGAAGACCAAATCATCGATTAATTTAGAAAATACTGTAATGGATTCATCAGGTACGCTTCCGTATTAATATATTTCTTAATTATTGTAGGATTTTATGCATATTATAGTGGATTTAATAAGTTTTATGGAAACATTCTAAAACCATTGTTTTGGATCTATAAAGTGTGTTTTGAATCAAAAAATCAGTTTTGATTCTATAAAACAATCGTTTGATCCATATTTGATATGTTAAAAGAACCAACATCAATGACATTTGTAATTTTAACTTATGGAAAAGAGGTACGATATCTATCATCCTAAGGATGTCCAACAATGCATTTGTTACAAATAACTCACTAAGTGTTTGATTTGTTCCATAAAATCCTTTACTAAACACTAACTAACTAACTTAACGTGAAAATAATAACGTGATGAGAAAGATCAAGCATTAAATAGCCATGTTATTGACCGACGCAAATCAATCGTACCAAATTTAATTGAGATAATTATAGATTATCTCTTATAGTTAATTATGATTAAGATTTCGATCCCTATATTTTAAAAAGTGGCATTGGGATCCCTACACTTATGAAGATAAAATATTTAAACTCAATTCTTCTTGTTAACTTGGTCAATAAAAAAAATCGTATGTGTTGTCACAAACAAAAAAAATAAGCATTAATAAAAATGATAAAAAAAAATAATTTTATTATGTTTTAAATTATTATATTTATATCCACTTCTCACCCTAATCGATTTTCTTCCTCACCTTTTTCCGAGCTACTTGTCCGCCACTCACCCACCACACCCACTCGACCTACACTACTCGACCCTTGTCGCCCCTGCATCACTTGAGCATCACTCGGCACCACCACACCTGCATCTCTAGTCGTCGTCACACCTGCATCGCTCGTTGCTGACACAGTTGCACCGCTCGACTGCCGCTCCTGCATCGCTCGACCACCATCACACCTACACCGCTCGCTATCGTCGCACCTACACCGCTCGATCGTAGCTCCTACATTGCTCGACTGTCGTCGCTCCTGCATCGCTCAACCGTCATCGCTCCTACACTGCTTGTCGTTGTTGCATCGAACCCGCTCGACTGTCGCTGCTTTTGCACCGCTCGACCGTCGCACTTGGATCGCTTGTTGTCGTCTCACCGAACCCAGCTCACCCGCCACTCCTGCTCACCCATCACTTGCTTGTCGCACAATTGGGTGCATTCATTGTGGTGCCGATGAATGCTGGTGGATCGATTATGAAGCTTATGGAGTTTGCTAACGACGGAGTGGAGGACGACAAAGGTATAGCCGATAATAATGGAGGGTTAGGGAGCATTTCGTTGCGAGTGAGGATGATGATCTTGGAGTCTTACAATGCTGGTGAGGTGCTGAGGTCGTCTGGGTTCATGTTTAGGGATGATTGGGTTTCTATCATCACTGATTCATCTGTTTGCTTTTTCTTCTTCTCGCATGTTCACTCAGTTGACTTTATTCATGGAATGACATCAAATTATTTTATAGATTCTAATTGTATTAATAATTTGATATATGTTATAATCCTGACATGACAGTCATACAACAATACACTCTTTTCTTCAACTTTTCACAATGTTGCAAGTAGAAAAAGGAGGACAGCCTATAGATGTCATTTCTTTCTGTATACAAATCAAAGAGAATTGTTACTAGTGATCATAGAATATTTGTTTGTGCTTTAGCAATTTGGTAGTTGATAGGGTATATTTTGGCCCTAGATGAATCATTGGCAACACCACGCATCGTTAGCCACCGACGCAACGCCACATGCCGTCAAAACCACGGGGTGCACGCTACGTCAAGTTTGGTACCAATACACTGTGCGACTTGACCACCCTGAGAGTTCGGGGTGGTGCCGTCTGCTCCTGGGGCAAAGCTGTCTGCCGCCACTCAAGCACCTCCAAAGATGTCATCTCGTGAGAGAAGTCATCCCGCCCCTAGGAAAGTCAGCGGCCATGCCAATCTGAGGCCAAAACCGACCTTCGCACGCAGGTATAAAAGCCCCCGTTGACGCCTTGGGGGGGGGGAGAAAAAAAATGAAATATCGAATACTCGATTAACTTGCTCGTTGGAGGGGCCAAAGTCGGGAAGCTCTCGACGAAGGCCATTTTGTAGAAAGTCGGACACCCCCGAGCGGCGAGCACCTTAATCCGGGGATTGCCACCCAGTACATAAGGACGCACTACCATTCATCCCGGAGTTGGAGAGATGCATCCCATCGCAAATGATGTCCGGAACGGCAAACTGAGAAACTTGGATCAACATCCTCTCACAAGGGTCCAATCGCCTCCGCTAGCCCAACACTTGTTTGAGTTGCTCCCAAATGGCCACTCCCGACCGATGGACGCCTCGACCCAGGAGACACCTTCCGTCGCTCAAAGGAGAGCAATAGGTCGATCCAGATCCCGACCAACATCGACCAATATTCCTTCCAGAGGGTGTGGCCACCTCATCGTCCTACTCACCCAGCAAGAAGCCCCCAACATCGACCCACGAACCTAACCGTGCTGACTCATCGGCCACGGTACTTTTGTTCACTATCACTTTGGCGCTAGAAGGAGGACCCAATGTCGCAGGAACAGCTAGCAGGAACCTTCCCTGGGAGGGAACCCCTGACCGACCTCCCTTCTGCCGAGCCAGAAAGTCAAGCCCTCTCCGCCCTTGTGGACGGGAGGATACCAGCTTCGACACCTGATCACTACTGGCGTCTGTTTAACGACCCAGGTTTGTCGCCCTCGGGGCTTGCCCTAGGGCCTTCGGCCGTGACACCCAAGGCATTCCTTAGCCTAACCAAGCAAGTGCAGGCTATGGCGGACATGATGCAGATGCTCACCCCGATAATCCCTCAAATCGTGCAACCGGTGATGCCTACGACTGATCCGACCCGGCAAACCCCAAATGGGGAGCAGGTCAAGATCGGAGAAGCCCGTGAGCGAGCGATGGACCCGACGGGTCTTCCTGAGCAAAGCACACCTGCACCCTACCAAGTCACACTGCCTTGTTTTGAGCCTAACACTATATCACCCGACTCGCTTAGAGCCTAGTTGTCCCAAGTCAATCAGCGCCTGGATGCATTCCAGCACAAGCTTCGAAAATTATGGAGCGAGTCCAACAAGGGCACCTCAGGTGGGTCCCCCCTTCACCCGAGAAGTATAGGACAAACCGGTACCCCTCAACTTCAGGCTCCCAACATTGGAAACATATGACAGAGGCTTCGATCCCATGGAGCACGTCTCTGTGTTCCGGGCCCAGATGGCCCTCTATGACGCCTCCGATGTGCTGATGTGCCGAGCATTTCCGACCACTCTAAGGGGTCCGGCGCGAACATGGTTCAACCAGCTACGCCAAGCCTTAGTCTCGTCTTTCGAGTAGCTTGTCGAGGAATTTGAGCAAAACTACCCTGCCAGTGCGCGACCCAGGCCTTCCATGGCCACTCTGCTTGCACTATCCCAATGTGAGGACGAGATGCTCTCTCAGTTTATGGCATGATTCGCCATCGAAATCAGCGGGTTTCTGGATGCTCACCCTTCTCTAATCTTGCAGGCCTTTCTGATGGGTTTGAAGCCTTCGAGGTTCTTTTGGTCGCTGATCGAAAAGCCGTCAGTCACTATCTCTGAAATGCTCCAACGTGCCAACCAGTATGTCACCACCGAGGCTCTAGTGGCGGGGAGGCGCATAGAAGGCAAGAAGGCAAGGATGGAGCTGCCTCGGGGCACGACCTCGGTGGTCTTGACACCTCCCCACCATGGGCTCAACTGACAAGAGCTACTGCTCCCAAGGCCCCCACCCCTTCCCCTAAATGCGTGCCGCACTGAGATCTTCCTCTAGATCAAGGAGACGGGTCTCTTGCAGCAACATCACCCTATGAAGGTCGCCCGCAGAGATCAATCCAAATATTGCAGGTTCCATCGGGACCATGGTTACGACACAGAGGACTGCCATGACCTCCGAAATCAGATAGAGGCACTAATCTGGAGAGGCCATCTCGGACGCTACCTCAAATCCCGGGAGGCAACTCCACCCCCCAAAAGACCCCCTGAGAGACAGATCGACGTCATCTCTAGCGGGCCAGCAGCCGGTGGCAGTAGCACAGCAACAAGAAAGGCCTACGCACGTACCATGGTGGAGAAGCACCCCCGGCCCGAGCACGAACCTAAAATTACCTTTGGGGCAGGAGAGGTCGAGTGCTCCCACCATGACGATGCTATGGTGATCTCCATCTAGATCACCAATGCCCGAGTTAAGAGGGTGATGGTTGACACCGGGAGTTCCGCCAACATTCTCTACTTCTTTGCCTTCACGAGGCTCAACTTGACCGAGGGAGATCTTACCCCTGTGGCGTCAGCACTTACAGGGTTCACTAGGGATTTCATCTCCCCGCTCGGGACCACAGTGCTCCCCATCACCCTCAGGGAGGAGTCGAGAGCGAAAATAGTAATGACCACCTTCATGGTAGTCAACCTGCCCTCAGCCTACAACGTCATCCTCGGCCGCCCGACCCTCAATAAGATCAAAGCAGTGGTCTCCACCTATCACAAAACCATCAAGTTCCCAACCTCAGCCGGGGTTAGGGAGGCCCGAAGTGACCCAGGGGAGTCAAGGTAATGCTACCTCACTATGGTTGCTCTCCCAGCAAAGTCGCACCCAACTCCGGTTCCCAACCCCCGTGAAGCACCCATACCACATGTGGCACCGGAGCCTCCTGAGCCGCTTATTGATGTCCCCCTGAAGTGGAGCCGACCCGACTAGACCGTTAAGGTTGGAACAGCACTCCCCGAAGCGGATCAGCTCCACCTCATCGATTTCCTAAGGAAGAATGCCAACGTATTTGCGTGGTCCCCCGAAGAGATGCTTGGGATCGACCCAGAGGTGGCGCAACACCGGCTCAACGTCGACCCTGAGGCGTGATTGGTAAAGCAAAAATTAAGAAGATTTTCCCTCGACTAGCAAAAGGTGATCTGAGCCGAGGTCGATCGCCTTATAAAGGCCGGGTTTGTAGCCGAGGTTAAATACCCCCGGTGGTTGTCTAATATAGTCCTCGTCAAGAAGCCTAATGGAAGTTGGAGAATGTGTATTAATTACACCAATCTCAACCAGGCATGTCCCAAGGACTGTTATCCGCTCCCCAGGATAGACCAACTAGTTGACGCCACCGTAGGCCATGAATGCCTTACGTTCTTGGATGCGTTCTCCGGCTACAACCAAATCTGGATGGTGACCCAAGACCGAGAAGATACTACCTTCATCACCAACTAGGGGGCGTATTGTTACAAGGTGATGCCCTTCGGCCTAAAGAACGCTGGCGCGACTTACTAGAGAATGGTCGATAAACTTTTCAAACACTAACTCAGGAGGAACATGGAGGTATACATAGATGATATGATTGTAAAAAGCAAGGTTGCAGGGGCACATTTGGTCGACCTGGCGAAAACATTCCAAACGCTCAATCGGTTCAACATGCATCTGAACCCAGCAAAGTGCGTCTTCGGGGTCAGTTCGGGGAAGTTCCTCGGCTTCATCGTTCACCAGCGGGGGATAGATGCCAACCCAAAGAAGGTGTGTGCCGTTACCGAGATGCAACCCCCCCCCCCCGCATTGTCAAAGAGGTACAACGACTCGCCAGGAGGTTGGCAGCATTCAACAGGTTCGTGTTGCGTTCAGGCGACAAAGTGCCTCCCCTTCTTCCGGGTTCTGTAGCGGGCCGACAACTTCACTTGAACCCCTGAGTGCGAGGAGGCCTTCCAAAGGTTGAAGGAGTGCCTCGCCCACTTGCCTCGACTCACCTCTCCCGAGCCGGGCGAGACTCTACGCCTTTACCTGGCGGCCTCGGCACAGGCCGTCAGCTTTGTGATAGTTTGGGAGGTACCACCGGCATAGCAGCTAGTGCATTACATCAGCCATATCCTCGAAGGGCTCGAGACACGATACTCCCCCATCGAGAAGCTAGCTCTTGCCCTTACCATGACGGCTCGGAAGTTGCGGCCCTACTTCCAAGCCCATACGATCAAAGTAATCACTGACCAACCGTTGTGGCAGACCCTTTCCAACTTCGACACATCGGGTCATATGCTACGATGGTCGGTCGAGCTCAACGAATTTGACATTCAGTACTCCCCCAAGACCGCCATTAAAGCCCAGGCTTTGGCTGATTTTATCTTCGAGCTAGCACCTGAGGACCAGGCTGAGGGGCGACAAAGTAGCCAGGACACGTGGACGCTGCACGTAGATGGCTCGTCCACTTCCGAGGGTGCTGGGGTCGAGTTTATCCTCAGAGACCTGTCGAGAGAAACCCATGAGAGATCTCTCCAATTGCAATTCCGAGCCACTAACAACGAAACTGAGTATGAGGCGCTACTCCATGGTCTACGCCTCGCTCTAGAGTTGCATGTAGACGATCTTGAAGTCTTCACTGATTCCCAACCAGTGATGGGACATGTCAATGGGAGCTACAAAGCCCGAGGCCTGACGATAGTATCATACCTAATGGAGGTAAAGCGACTCGCTCACCATCTTAACCGCCTTTTAGTTGCCAGAATACCCTGAGCCCAGAACGAGTGGGCTGACGCGCTAGCCAGATCAGCCTCCACTTGCACTCCTGGGTTAGTCTCAGCCACTGAGTCTGTGGCGGCCCCGACAATAGCAACTCACGAGGTCGCCGAAACAAATCTACCCCTGAACTGGATAGAGGAGATCCTCCACTACAAAGCAGATGGGAAGGAGCCCAACGACTCGGTGACTATGAGATGGTTAAGGCAAGCTCAAGCCTAGTACTGCATCATCAGCGAAAAACTGTACCGAAGGGCTTTCTCTCAACCCCTCCTACGCTGCCTCATGCCATCGGAGGCCGAACCGTTCTCGCCGAGCTCCACAAGGGGATTTGTGGGGAGCATGTCAGGGGACAAACCTTGGCCTTCAAGACCCTCCAGCAAGGGTACTATTGGCCGACATACACTAGGACGCCATGTCATAATGCAACAGTGCCTGTAGTGCCAGCGGCACGCCCGACTGCCACACCAGTTGGTAGTTCCCCTGACTTTGATAGATGCAGCCTGGCCCTTTGCCCAATGGGGGCTCGATCTCCTCGGGCCTTTCCCTCTAGCGTCGAGTCAGTGACGTTTCCTCATAGTCAGGGTCGATTACTTCACGAGGTGGGTCGAAGCCGAACCCTTAGCCTCCATCACTGAGAAGCATGTCTAGAATTTCACATGGAAGAATATCATCACCTGGTTTGGGATCCTGAAGGCTATCATCACTGACAACGGGACTCAGTTCAACAATACTAAATTCAAGGCTTATTGCCAGTCGTACAAAATCCAGTTGAAGTTTAGCTCGGTCGCACACCCCCAAACCAACGGCCAGACTGAAGTGATGAATCGAGTAATTCTTGAAGGCCTCAAGAGGAGAATCTTGGGCGTGCATGGGGCCTGGGTGGACGAGCTCCCCAGCGTCCTATGGGCAATGCGAACAACTCCCAAAACTGCTTCGGGGGAGTCTCCGTTCTGCCTGGCGTTCGGGACCGAGGCGGTCCTTCAGCTCGAGATGGTATTCCCGACCTTATGCACCTCCAACTATGAGCGAGGGCACTCTGAGGAGGGACTGCGGGCTAACTTGGATCTCCTTGAGGAGAGAAGAGCTAGGGCACACCTGCGCGCCTTGGCATACAAGAAGGCGACCGCTCGGATATACAACTGGAGGGTCCATCCTCAGTCGATCCAAGTTAGAGACCTTGTCCTCCGAAAAGCAGAAGTAAGCAACTTGACCCGAGCAAGGGGAAAACTTGCACCCAACTGGGAGGGCCCTTACCAAGTCTACGACGTGGTCCGAGAAGGAACCTACCAACTCGAAACAATGGAGGGAAATCCCTTGCCGAGAACGTGGAATGCCATGAACTTGAAGAAATTCTACCCTTAAGGGGGGACTGGTCGGTGTTGAATCTCGTATTTTGATGATGAAACTACTTGATATATGTTTATGATTTAATCTACGTTTTGAGTGACACAGGATGCTTCGATCAGGATGAGACAATTAAAGCAGGAAAATCATGTTGTGCCGAAGGAACATGTCAGAAGATTGGACGTCGGGCCGGTGGATCGGTCGACGTATCGACAAAAGGCTTCGGGCCGTGGACTCGGGCATCGGGCCAAGAAGAGCGGTATTGTGCCAAGGATATCGGAGTTGCAGAGTCAACTCGGCCGATTGGGCAATAGGCTGCAGGAGAGGACGATGCGCCAAGAATCGGACGGCGTCGAGGGACCAATGACATGCCTGACAACTTGGTTAAATTGTTTAGGATTAATTGTCTCGATCGGTTTTGTTGTGCAGGATTAACTATGATAACGATGAAGACATAAAGCCAAAACAAAGTGTCGAGTCAAGCACGGCGATTTGTTCTTTTTCGAGTTCGAGAGTTCGACGGAAGTCCGGCGGTTCGCGGAATGCTACCGAGCTTCGCCGAAAAGATCGGAGCTTGCCGAGTCCATAGAATGGTTTCCGAGAGTTCATCTAAGACCGCTTTAAGTTTGCCTAAGCTTCATGAAAGAAGTCTTGACTTGCGGACTTTGTAATAGCTTAGAAAATGTCTTTAAATTCATAGTTAGCATGTTAATTAGGGTTAGGATTAGGTGTTAATCCTATAACCCAAGTAGGGGCCAATTAGGCTCAAGTTCGGACTGGTTTGGGCCAAGTTTGGAGCCAAACCAAGTGAGCTGAAATAGTAAAAGAGGTGGCACCGCCAGGTTGGAGGTGGCACCGCCTGTGCTATGTCTCCCAAATGAGAATGGGTGGTGCAACCGCCCCAGCCAAGAGGTGCAACCGCCCAGGGCTCAGTCTCCGAAGAGACTCGGGCGGTGGCAACCTCCTTTGTCGAGGTAGCACCGCCAGAGCTCAAGTTTCGAAGCTCTACCAGTGGTGCAACCTCTCCAACCCAGCGTGCAACCGCCTGAACTTCGGCTTCGAAGCTCGGGCAGAGAGGTGCAACCGCCCCCCGACAGAGGTGGCATCGCCTGCAGGCTCAGTCTTCGAAGCTCGCTTAAGCGGTGCAACCTCTCCCAATCGAGGTGCAACCGCCTGATCCCGGAATTCGGGATTTGATCGCTTTGAGCTCCAAATTTGAACTGGGTTGGGGCCTATAAATACCCCACCCATTCAGCACAGAAAAAAGACACAGATCCACACTGAATTCTTGATCTTTTCTGTGATTCTAAGAGCTCAAATTTGTGTAAAGTCCAAAAGTTCTCCTCTTTTGTTCTTCAAGTCTTGAGTTGTAAAGAGAGGAGAGAAAGGATCTGTAAGGGTTGTCTCCCCGAGCCCGTCAAAAGGAGAGAAACTGTAAAGGGCAGTTGGCCTTCGCCTATTGAAGGAAGGCCTCTAGTTGACGCCGGTGACCTCATCGGTAGAGGAAGCCAAAAGTGGAGTAGGTCAAGACCGACCAACCACTCTAAATCTCTGGTTTGCTTTTATTTTGAGCATTTTATCATTACTGCAAACCTCCTACATAGCTACTGCTCTCTGCGCTTTTACGAACATGTTTCTAAGTTCTAATCTTTCCGAATCTGCATTGAGACGTAAAACGGTGTTTTCGTACGATCTTTACATCGCAGCTTACATTTACGTCTTGAGTCTGTTTATAACTGCAAACTGTCTTTTGTGCTTTTACGAACGAGTTTCTGTGCAGTTTACGTTTACATCTTGATTCCATTTATAACCGCAAACTGTGTTTAGACGCAAACTGCGCTTAGACGCAAACTGTGTTTAGACGTAAACTGTGTTTGGACGCAAACTGCGTTTAGACGTAAACTGCGCTTAGACGCAAACTGTGTTTAGACGCAAACTGTGTTTAGACGCAAACTGTGTTTAGACGAAACTAAACAGACGCAATCTCGCTTAGACGAAACTGCGCTTTAGATGCAAACTAAACTTAGACGCAATCTGCATTTAGACGCAAACTGCATTTAGACGCAAAACTGCATTTAGACGCAAACTGCGTAAACTGTACTTAGATACAAACTGTGAATCGGCTTTTGCATCATAATAGATTTTATCGAACGAACGCACCTTTCAATTTTAATCGCTGTAAGATTTTCGCTGCACTAATTCACCCCCCCCCCCCTCTTAGTGCTCTCGATCCTAACAATTGGTATCAGAGCGGGGTATTTCTCATTTCGGATTTACACCCGAGAGAATTGGCTCTTCAAGAGGGCTTTTCGGTCTTTCGTCCACCGTTCTTTAACGGATTGGACTACACTTATTGGAAAACTCGAATAAGAGTTTTCTTGATTTCTCTAAATCTGGATTTATGGAATATCATTGAAAACGGTTTTCAACTTCCCTCCAAACCGATGAACGAATGGTCGGATTTGGAGAAGAAGTATTTTTCTTTAAATGCAAAGGCTATGAATGCCTTATTTTGCTTTGGACAAAAATGAGTTCAATCGATTTCTACGCATGTAAACGACTTTTGACATTTGGCTTAATACTTGAAATCACGACGAGGGAACTAGTAGAGTCAAAGGCTCGAAAATTAACTTTTATTGCATGATTTTGAGCTTTTTCGAATGCAAACTAAGCGAGACTATAGGCGACATGTACACCCGCTTTCACGGATGTCGTCAATAGTTTAAGAGCTCTTGGAAAATATTTTTCGGACTTTGAACTCGTAAACAAGATTTTGCGTTCTCTTTCTAAGAAGTGGGATTCAAAAGTAACTGCAATACAAGAAGCTAAAAACCTAAACAACTTACCACTTGAAGAACTAATTGGTTCACTGATGACATATGAAATGGTGCACAATGCACATGATGAACATGATGAACAAAACAACCTTCCAAAGAACAGGAAGGATTTGGGACATAGAACATTTGAAGACCACTCGAGCATAAGCTCAAGTGATGGTGAACTTAAACTACAAATGAAACAAAAATTAAAAAGCAAAAAGAATGGAACTACTTGCTTTAAACGCAAGAAGAAGAACAAAAATTGGGATGAATCTTGCTCCTCCGAAGACGAGAAAGTCAACAAAAGCGAGGCGGCAAACTACGCCTTAACAGCCTACGACGTTGAGGTAATTAAAATGCCTTTGGTTTATTTTGAAATTACCTGATGCTTTCATGATGTATTTTCTTTTTTAGTTTAGAATTAATTTTCTTGAAAATTACATGTTTAAAAATAAAAATACAAAAATTATGATCATGCTGGTAATTTCGAAAATGATAATATTGCATATTTTATGATAAACAAACAAAATGATTTTGATTGAGAAATCATGGTTAAGAAGTAATAATGTGTATTATGTTTGATTAACATTGTTTGATTTAAAGTAATGCATAAAGATGTAATATTAAATGGTTATGATACAATGATTAACAATTTTATGCATGAGATTTTAAGTTATCCATGATCATGAGCTCGTTTGATCTTCATGATTTAATTTCAAGATCTATAGCAAAAATCATGTCTGAATATATGAAAGTGTTAATTTCATTTTCGGATTCACTTAACAATTGGTATCCTAACAATCGGATTTTCTCATACACTTATGAAAAATATTTTTCTAAAATGGATTTGATGAAATGATTCCTGCTTATAAATTCCATCTTGAAATATGAATGATAGTGTTTTTGCTAAAGAGAATAATTATTAAAATCATGATCTTGATAATTATAACATGAAGCTCTTTATAAATCAAGATCGTTCATTATGCTCCCTACATCTATCAAAAAGGAGTTCTTCAAATGAAATGCAACTTGTCTTTTGATTTCTTAGAATTCAATGAAGTGTCATATTGATATCTTGAAACTTGAAATATTTTAAAATGTGATCTTGATAAGAATGTTACAAGTTGCTCTTTGTACTGTATCTTTTCAAATGAATCATGAGCCTTGATATCATATATTTCATAATATAGAAATAACAAGATTTCTTTACCTTATGTCTTGAACCTTCATGCTTATCTTAATTTGGCATATAAAGACTAAGGCATGCTTAGATGAAAAAGAATCACGAATCATAACTTGATCTATGATATAAATGCCTTGAAATGATTGAAATATTTAACTTTTATGCTCTTCCCCCTACTTTCTTCTTGTTTTCAATGATAAAATGGGGAGACGTTTTGATCATGCATGGTAGGATATAATTTGACAAAATTGATACCATTATGATATGAAACATTTATAATGTGCAATTATGCATGCAAAACTTGTGCTTTCTAATTATGATGTGATGTATTGCATATGATGTAAATCATGATTTAAAATGCTATGAGTGCTAAGTTACACACTTTGAGAAAAAATTGTTATATTGAAACATTAATGTAATTATGAATGGTGATATGAAATTATGCATGTAATACTTCAACCTATGATAACGATGCATGCAATGATATTCATGATGAAAAATTGTCTTGACATTTATGATTTGATTATTCATCCTTTGTTATGATTTTGAAATCATTGTAAAAGGAAAAAGAACTACAAAACTATATTCTTCCTTTCTTTTTGACAATGACAAAGGGGGAGATAGCTAGCTTGTACAAGTCAAGAAGATGCAAAAACTTGATTGCTAGCTTGCCTATCTTAAGTAGCAAAGATTGCTAACTTGCTTATTTCAAGAAGAAAAATTGTCTTCTTGAACATCACTATCTTGAATATCTCAAGAAGCAAAACTTGCAATTTGCACATTGCAATAGGAAGCAAGAATCATGAGCTTACACAAGAAAGCTATCTTGCATTTGCTTTCGAAATTTTTGCTAGCTTATATATTGTGAAACTTGTATATCATAAAAAATTGCTAGCTTGTTGGTCTAAAGAGAAGCAAAAAGTTGCTATCTCAAAAGAAGCAAAATGTGCTATCTTGCCTATCTCAAGAGGCAGAAATGTTAACTTATGATCTAGCAAAGTGAACAAAATTTTCAAGAAGCAAGAGTTGCCTTCTTGAACATCTCTAATTTGCTAGCTTGCATGATGTAGAACTTGCTATCTTGAACATTACCAAAAGTGCTGTCTTATATGCTATAAAACTTGCATATCTAAAACTTGATAGCATGAATGTTCTAAGCATGATGTAACACTTGCTAAATCTTCTAGCTCCAAGATTGCATGATGATAAAACTTGATACTATGTTTTTCATACAATGAGTTGAATCAATATCACAAACGATTGATTGTGATACTTCTCCTTTTTGTTGATGACAAAGGGGGAGAAGTATGTTGATGAAAGTATGTTGATGACATGATATGTGATGCATAAGTTTATGCATATGTTCATGTTGACGTGTTGCAAGTATTCATGATGAATATTGCAATGACTTGAATTCAGTTTGAATTCAAGGTTCTATCAATATGGCATATTGATAGGGGGAGTTTGTTTAAACTCTGGGGGTTAAGTTTAACTCCGTCATCAAGTGGTTGTCATCATAAAAAAGGGGGAGATTGTAAAAGGGCAGTTGGCCTTCGCCTATTGAAGGAAGGCCTCTAGTTGACATCGGTGACCTCATCGGTGGAGGAAGCCAAAAGTGGAGTAGGTCAAGACTGACCGAACCACTCTAAATCTCTGGTTTGCTTTTATTTTGAGCATTTTATCATTACTGCAAACCTCCTACATAGCTACTGCTCTCTACGCTTTTACGAACAAGTTTCTAAGTTCTAATCTTTCCGAATCTGCATTCAGACGTAAAACGGTGTTTTCGTACGATCTTTACATCGCAGCTTACATTTACATCTTGAGTCTGTTTATAACTACAAACTGTCTTTTGTGCTTTTACGAATGAGTTTCTATGCAGTTTACGTTTACATCTTGATTCCATTTATAACCGCAAACTGTGTTTAGACGCAAACTGCGCTTAGACGCAAACTGTGTTTAGATGTAAACTGTGTTTGGACGCAAACTACGTTTAGACGTAAACTGCGCTTAGACGCAAACTGTGTTTAGACGCAAACTGTGTTTAGACGCAAATTGTGTTTAGACGCAAACTGCGCTTAGACGCAATCTGCGCTTAGACGCAAACTGCGCTTAGATGCAAACTGCGCTTAGACGCAATATGCATTTAGACGCAAACTGCATTTAGACGCAAACTGCGTAAACTGCACTTAGATACAAACAGTGAATCGGCTTTTGCATCATAATAGATTTTATCGAACGAACGCACCTTTCGATTTTAATCGCTGTAAGATTTCCGCTGCACTAATTCACCCCCCACCCCTCTTAGTGCTCTCGATCCTAACAGTCGGGACGTAGGAAAAATGTGGGAGCCCGCACATCCACGGTTAGAGAAAAAGAGCAAGCTAGAAGTCTGAAATGAAAGTGCTTCTCGATCATAAACCAGGTACATATAGCAGTCGGGCGACATGACCCCATGCCCAACTAGACAAAAAAGGGGGGAAGGAAAACAAAACTCAAAAGGCGAGGGGGTGCACCCTCTAGCTCGAGGGGGGTGTCATCGGCCCGTTGTCAAAGGGGACGTTCGCCGGCATGTTGACATCCTGGTTCGTCGGGTTGTCGACAAAAGGGTCTGACTCCAGGTCCGGGTACTGTGTTAGGATCAAGAGCACTAAGAAGGGGGGGAGGGGGGTGGGGGGGGTGAATTAATGCAGTGGAAAACTTTCGACGATTAAAACTGCGTTCGTACGTTGAAATCCGATTCTGACGTAAAAATCATTTCATGCAGATAATAACTTTGAAAGCTTACGGAAACATATTTGAAGTAAAGGAAGGCAGTTTGTAGTTAAGATAGAAATCAGAATGTAAGCGCAAACTGAAATATGATGTTCATACGATAAAACTGATTTCCGTCTTAACGCCGATTCGGAAAATACTTAACTAAGAAACACATTTGTAAATGAGCAGAAGGTAGTAAGCTACTGAAGAGGTTTGCAGTAAAGATAAGATGCTTAAAGTAAATGCAAACTAGAGAAGACAAGAGTTTATAGTGGTTCGGTCAATCGTGACCTACATCCACTCCTCCGATTCCTCTTCCGTCGAGGCCACCGGCATCCACTAATGATCTTCCTTTACTAGGCAAAGATCAATTTCCTTCTTACACCCCTCTTCTCCTTTTATCGGATTTTGGAGACAACCCTTACAAGCACTCACTCTCCTCTCTTAAATAGAATTCTAACACTTAAGCTAGAGGAGGGAAATTCTAGAGATTACAACAGCGTTTTCTCTCTTGTAATCTCTCTGTGCTTGTGTATTTTACCCAGGGATATGAGGGGTATTTATAGGCTCCAAACTAGTTTGAATTTCGAGCTCAAAACTGTCATCTCTAGGAATTTTGGGGTCTGGTGGTTGCACCGCCTGGTAGAGCTCGGAGACTAAGCCTCTCGGCGGTGCCACCTCCTGACAGGGGCAGTTGCACCACCCAGTCTCGCTCGGAGACTGAGCCCAGGTGGTGCCACCGCCTGCCTGGGGTGGTTGCACCGCCCAGCTTTCCTGGGAGACCCTCTCCTGGGCAGTGCCATCGCCTAGTAGGAATTCTGGTCCGAATGTGTTGATCCATTCAGCCCAATTTGGGTCTGTCAAGGGCCCAATTGCCCCCAGATTAAGTTAATGGGATCACCTCCCATTCTTAACTTAATCTACATGCTAAATACGATAATTCTTAAAATATTTACTATAGCTTGCTCCGGTGCGTCAATCGCTTCTTCCGGCGAGCTTCCGGTGAACTTCCGGCGAATATCCGATGAACCTCCGAGGATGCTCCGACGGACTTTCGACAAACTCTTGGACTTGCGACGATCCACTTGGCGAGTTCCGACGAGCTTCTTTTGGCAAGCTCTTGGACTTCTTGGATTTGTTCCTATAGAACCTCCGACGACCGTCCGGACTTCGGTTAAGCTCTCGAACTCCCAACGTGATCATAGTCTTGACTCCGGCGCAACTCCTGGTGCATGTCTTTCTTTCATTGTAGTTAATCCTGCACACTTAAAACAAAACTTCGATCGAGACAATTAATCCTAAGCAATTAACTAAGTTGTCCGGAATATCATTGGTCCCTTGACACTTCGTCTGATTCGCGTATCGTCCTCTCCTGCGGCCTATTGCCCAATCGGTCAGATGACTCTGCAACTCCAATATCCTTGGTGCAATACCCGCTCTTCTTGGCCCGATGCCCAAGTCCACGACCCGAAGCCTTATGTTGATACGTCGACCGATCCATTGGCCCGACGTCCAATCTTCTGACATGTTCCTCCGACACAACATGATTTTTCCTGCTTTAATTGTCTCATCCTGATCGAATCATCCTACATCACTCAAAACGTAGATTAAAATATAAACATAATTATCAATTGGTTTAATAATCAAAATACGAGATTGGTGCATGTCTTTCTTTCATTGTAGTTAATCCTGCACACTTAAAACAAAACTTCGATCGAGACAATTAATCCTAAGCAATTAACTAAGTTGTCCGGAATATCATTGGTCCCTTGACACTTCGTCTGATTCGCGTATCGTCCTCTCCTGCGGCCTATTGCCCAATCGGTCAGATGACTCTGCAACTCCAATATCCTTGGTGCAATACCCGCTCTTCTTGGCCCGATGCCCAAGTCCACGACTCGAAGCCTTATGTTGATACGTCGACCGATCCATTGGCCCGACGTCCAATCTTCTGACATGTTCCTCCGACACAACATGATTTTTCCTACTTTAATTGTCTCATCTGATCGAATCATCCTACATCACTCAAAACGTAGATTAAAATATAAACATAATTATCAATTGGTTTAATAATCAAAATACGAGATTCAATAATCTCTCCCTTTTTGATGATGACAACCAATTGATGACGGAGTTAAACTTAACTCCCGGAGTTTAAACAAACTCCCCCTATCAATATGCCATATTGATAGAACCTTGAATTCAAACTGAATTCAAGTCATTGCAATATTCATCATGAATACTTGCAACACGTCATCATGAACATATGCATAAACTTATGCATAACATGTCATGTCATTAACATACTTCTCCCCCTTTGTCATCAACAAAAAGGAGAAGTACAACTATTCTTGTGTTTATAATATATGTTCAACTCATTGCATGAAAAACATAATATTAAATTTTTATCATCATGCAATCTAGCAATTTTATAAAATTTTAGAACTTGCAAGCTAGCAATTTAGAGATGTTCAAGAAAGCAACTCTTGCTTCTTGAAATATACAAGTTTTACAAGCTAGCAAATTCAAAGATATGCAAGTTAGCATATTTGCTTTTCTTGAGATAGGCACGATAACACATTTTTGCATTTTCTTAATGTTTCAAGCTAGCAATTCTCGGCAATGTTCAAGATAGCAATTTCTTCTCTTTTGATAAGTGCAATTTTTGCTTTCTTCTTGAATTGTGCAAGCTAGCTATCTCCCCCTTAGTCATTGTCAATAAGAAGGGAAGACCCTTTCTAAAGAAGGGAATACCCTTTATGTCAATTTCTAAATCATGACAAAGGTGAGTAATCATTCTTATTTCAAAATTTCATAATTGAGATAAACCTTGAATTTAAATTAAGGCAATTTTAATCATGATTCACATCATATGCAATACATTACATAAAAAACATAAGTATTGCATGCTATCATTTTAGCAACAAATCGTAGCATTTCATCACATGCCAAGATATCAGCAAGTAAAATTACGATGCAAGTTCTTGATATCTTAACATGATGCGACATGGCATATGACAATCATAGCATTTTGATTATCAATTTACCATATATTTCGATGCAAGCTTCTTTTGATATCTTAACATAATTCAAATTCAAATATGGCACTTATAGCATTAATTCATATATTTCTCATTCAAATATAGCACTCATAGTATTAATTCATATATTTCTCCCCCTTTGTCATCAACAAAAGGAGAAGTAGCTCTAGCTATTTTAAAAGATATGCAAGTTTTTGTAACATGAAGCTAGATTTTCATCACAACATATAAGCACAAAAGCATAGCAAGATTCTTAAGTTCAATCATGGTAATTCAACACTTGCTTTATGTGCAAGATTGCACTTTGCTTTTTTTTTGCATGTTCTAACTAGCAAAAGCTTTCTCCCCTTTGTTTTTGTCGAAAAGAAGGGAAGAGTACAAGCTAGCGAGCATTTGTCTTGAGCTAGCAATCTTTCTCCCCCTATGTCATTACCGAAAAGAAGGGAGAAATCAATGGCCAAAAATTTTTAATCATTATACAAGTCATATTGCAAAATCATGTCATGATATCAAGAAAATTCAAGAAGGACATGATTTATTCGACAAATCCTTTTAATAGAGCAAAAGAATTATACAACCAAGGATCATGATTAAAATATATCAATATTATAGATCAAGTCATGATTCGTGATTCATCATAATGCAAATTAATTTTCAGTCATCACATAAGGCATTTAAAGAATTTTTGAAAAATAGGAGAATGATTAATTTAAGCATGTAATGTTTCAATCAAATTCAAGTCATGAATACCAATACTTTCATATTGTGAGTATCAATTCATGAATACCAAAAGATATTATTTGTGATTCCAATTTTGCAATATCAAGATTATGATTTAGATAAAACTCATTCAAATCAAATCGTTAACTTGAAACTCATAATCAAGTCATCAAAATCAATTTCGTGATTCACAAAATATCATAAAATCATTAATCTCGATCAGATGGGAAAAGTATTTTTTAAGTGATTCTTTTTCATCTAAGCATGCCTTAGTCTTTATATGCCAAATCAAGATAAGCATGAAAGTTCAAGACGTAAAGGCAAAATCTTATAAAACAACTCATCAAGCAAGATTTTAAACATCCATTTTCAAGCCATATAAAGAGTAAGTCAAGGATTCAATTATCTCATGTCATGAATTCCAATAGGCATCTCAAAATATCAACATCACATTAAAAAGATATTTCAAAAAGATATATCAATAAGTGATTCATTTGTATCATTTCATTCATTCGGAAGATTCTCCTCTTTGGTAAATAAATGTAGGAGAACAAAATGAATTAAGGAGATGTAACATGATTGAAACATTAGATATGATTCATATTTAAAATGTGTCTCATGTCATAAGTATGAATCAAGCATTTGTAAAATTCGAAATCATCCTCAAAGTCACATTCAATAAATTCATATATGACAAGCATATATTTATTGAAAAGACAATAAGATAGAGGATCACATTTCATTTTTATAAATTTCTATTCATGTGATTTGTTTCTTATAAGCATGCCTTTACCTTTAATAAAACAAGTGTCAATCATTTAAGACGGAAAGGTAAAAAACAAATCATCAAGCATGATTCCATGATAACATCCTTTTAATATCTTGATATTCCATGATTTCAAAAAGTATGTTAAAGAGAAATCATTAAGACCAAATGCATGATACACTCATTTATTTTCAAAATATTCATCATGTTTATTTTCATGGGAATCACAAGATTGGTAAAATAAATTCATTAATCTCAATAGAATAGAAAATTATTTCCATTTCATACAATTGATTTTATGTGAGGGTATTCAAGTCTTTTGTGAAAACATGTATCATCATTTAAAATAGAAACATAAGTTTCATCATGAAGCCGTCAAGACCAAACACATCATGATATCACGCCTATCATCAAAAGACTATCAAGAAATTCTTACATAGATGTACATGCACTATGTCATCTTAATATGTCATGAGAATGTCATATTAACTCGTTGTAGAAACGATTATACCAAAAACATATTAATCTAAAATGAGAGTTTCAAATCAACATTTACTTCAAAAACTCATGCATGACATAAAATTATCAAGATACACATGCATGGATTAATCCTAAGCATTATCACATATCATATTATCATCCCTAATGTTAAATACATCATTCAACATTTCCAAACATAACATGCATGAAACCTTAGCAATATACTTTTCATGATCAAATTTTTAATTTTTCAAAGATGCTAAAAAGAAAAACATGATATAATTTTTGAAAAATAATTTATTTATTTCCTATTCCTACTATCTAAATTATGCACTCATGAAGGACTTCAAGAAATTTCAAAATAATTCAAGAGAGTTGAGTTACTTACCTTGTAGTCGAAGCCCGTCAAAGCCCAATTTGCCGTTTCACCTTTGGAAGTTCTTGATTCATCCTTGGTTGCCTTCCTCTTCTTTGGCCTCTTCCTCCGTTCAAGTTTATTGTTTATTTTAGATTTTTATTTAATAAACTTATTAAGATTTAGTGTTCGAAGTTCAAGTTCATCATTGTCCTCATCACTTAAGTCATCACTCAAGTGATATTCATTTGTCCGGGATTCTAAATCCTTTTTGTTCTTTAGAAGGTTGTTTTATTCATCATGTTCATCATGTGCATTGTGCACCATTTCATATGTCATCAACGAGCCAATTAGTTCTTCAAGTGGCAAGTTGTTTAGGTTTTTAGCTTCTTATATTGCAGTTACTTTGGAATCCCACTTCTTAGAAAGAGAACGCAAAATCTTGTTTACGAGTTCAAAATCCAATAAACATTTGCTAAGAGCTCTTAGATTATTGACGACATCCGTGAAACGGGTGTACATATCACCTATAGTCTCGCTTGGTTGCATTCGAAAAAGCTTAAAATCATGTAATAAAATGTTAACTTTCGAGTCTTTGACTCTACTAGTTCCCTCGTGCGTGATTTCAAGTGTTCGTCAAATATCAAATGATGTTTCGCATGTAGAAATCCGATTGAACTCATTTTTGTCCAAAACGCAAAATAAGGCATTCATAGCCTTTGCGTTTAGAGAAAAATACTTCTTCTCCAAATCCGACCATTCGTTCATTAGTTTAGAGGGAAGTTGACAATTGTTTTCAATAATATTCTATAGATCCAAATTCATAGAAATCAAGAAAACTCTCATTCGAGTTTTCCAATAAGTGTAGTCCAATCCGTTAAACAACGGTGGACGAACAACCGAAAAACCCTCTTGAAAGCCATGAAGAGCCATTTCTCTCGGGTATAAATCCGATATGAGAAATACTGGGCTCTAATACCAATTGTTAGGATCAAGAGCACTAAGAAGGGGGGGGGGGTGACTTAGTGCAACGGAAAACTTTCGACGATTAAAACTACGTTCGTACGTTGAAATCCGATTCCGATGTAAAAGTCATTTCATGCAGATAATAACTTTGAAAGCTTACGGAAAAATATTTGAAGTAAAGTAAGGAAGGTAGTTTGCAGTTAAGATAGAAATCAAAATGTAAGCGCAAACTGAAATATGATGTTCGTACGATAAAACCGATTTCCGTCTTAACGTTGATTCGGAAAATACTTAACTAAAAAATATATTTGTAAATGAGCATAAGGCAGTAAGCTACTGAGGAGGTTTGCAGTAAAGATAAGATGCTCAAAGTAAATGCAAACAAGAGAAGACGAGAGTTTATAGTGGTTCGGTCAATCGTGACCTACATCCACTCCTCCGATTCCTCTTCCGTCGAAGCCACCGGCATCCACTAACGATCTTCCTTTACTAGGCAAAGATCAATCTCCTTCTTACACCCCTCTTCTCCTTTTACCGGGTTTAGGAGACAACCCTTACAAGCACTCACTCTCCTCTCTTAAATAGAATTCTAACACTTAAGCTAGAGGAGGGAAATTCTAGATATTGCGGCAGTGTTTTCTCTCTTTTAATCTCTCTATGCTTGTGTATTTTACCCAGTGATGTGAGGGGTATTTATAGGCTCCAAACCAATTTGAATTCCGAGCTCAAAACTGTCATCTCCTAGAATTCCAGGGTCCGGCGGTTGCACCGCCTAACTGGAGCGGTTGCACCGCCTGGTAGAACTCGGAGACTGAGCCTTTGGGTAGTGCCACCGCTTGGCAGAGCTCGGAGACTGAGCCTCTAGGTGGTGCCACCACCTGATAGGGGCAGTTGCACCGCTTGGCAGAGCTCGGAGACTGAGCCTCTAGGTGGTGCCACCGCCTGACAGGGGCGGTTGCACCGCCCAGTCTCGCTCGGAGACTGAGCCCAAGCGATGCCACCACCTGCCTGGGGCGGTTGCACCGCCCAGCTTTCCTAGGAGAGGGCTCCTGGGCGGTGCCACCGCCTAGTAGGAATTCTGGTCCGAATGGGTTGATCCATTCGGCCCAATTTGGGTTTGTCAAGGGCCCAATTGCCCCCAGATTAAGTTAATGGGATCACCTCCCATTCCTAACTTAATCTATATGCTAACTACGACAGTTCTTAAGACATTTACTATAGCTTGCTCCGGTGCATCAATTGCTTCTTCAGGCGAGCTTCCGACGAACTTCCGGCGAACATCCGATGAACCTCCGACGATGCTCCGATGGACTTCCGGCAAACTCCTGGACTTACGACGATCCACATGGCGAGTTCTGACGAGCTTCTTTTGGCAAGCTCCTAGACTTCTCGGATTTGTTTCCGTAGAACCTCCGACGACCGTCCGGACTTCCGTCGAGCTCTTGAACTCCCACGTGATCATAGTCTTGACTCCGGCGCAACTCCTGCTGCATGTCTTTCTTTCATCATAGTTAATCCTACACACTTCAAATAAAACTTCGATCGAGATAATTAATCCTAAGCAATTAACTAAGTTGTCTGGCATGTCATTGGTCCCTCGACGCTTCGTCCGATTCTTCGACGCATCGTCCTCTCCTACGGCCTATTGCCCAATCGGCCAGTTGACTCCGCAACTCTGATATCCTTGGCGCAATACCCGCTCTTCTTGGCCCGATGCCCAAGTCCACGGTCCGAAGCCTTCTGTCGATACGTCGACTGATCCATCGGCCCGACGTCCAATCTTCTAACATGTTCCTCCGGCACAACATGATTTTTCCTGCTTTAATTGTCTCATCCTGATCGAAATATCTTGCGTCACTCAAAATGCAGATTAAAACATAAACATAATTATCAATTGGTTTCATCATTAAAATACGAGATTCAATATACTACACCCGAAAACAAGCACAGGCCACCCGATTCCTGTACTTGTACGTGACCCGGCCCGACCTCACCAGGCCATGCTCAAACTCGGCGAACGCTTTGTACCCGACGACCGCCTCCTTGACCCTTCCAGGCAACCCCAGCCGCTCCTCCTCAAGTGCCTCCTTGGTAGCCTAGGCCGTTGCCGTGGTGGCCTCGATGTCTTGGGAGAGGGTCAGCAGCTCGTCATCCAACGAATGGATGTGTGACCGGCTTTCTTCTAGCTCAGTCTTCAAATGAGCCACCTCCTCCTCCAATGCCATGGCACGCTCTTTGGCTACGGAACCGCCTCTGGACCCCCCTTGGCTCGCAACTCCATGTTCACCTTCCGAAGGGTGTCGTCGAGCTCCATCTGGTGCCCAATCGCCCACCCAGCGTCAAGGACCCAATCGATCAGCGCCATTCCGTAGTGCAGGCTCTGCATGAGAATCATTGTCAGCATCCACAGAAGAAAGAATCGGCGAGGAGGAGAGGCCATCACTTACCTAGACAAGCGACTTGGCTGCCCGCTCTACCAGCACCTCCGAGTTGGAGCAGTACAGGTCTTTGGCAAGCGAGGGGTGCAGCGCTTGTCGAACGAACTTTTGGGCGGTTTCCCTATCGCCCCAGGGGCAGCTGTTGGCCTTCAAGGTCGACCACTGGGCAACGTAGGGGGCTCCCGACTCCTTGGCCGGAAGATTGGCCATAAGCTAGGCTTGGAACTGCTCACCCTCGGGCCAGGAAAAGATGCAGCACAGCTCCCGCATCAGTAGGGGGCATGCCGGCCCCCTCCTGGAAAGGTCGCTACCGGACAACCCGGCCGACTCCTTCCCCTTCTTACTCGTCGAGCCCTCCCCCTGGGTAGGGGCCCCAGGCGATGCTAGGGAGGCGCTCGAGCGAGTGGCTCGACTCGCTGGCATCTTTCGAACCGCTATCTTCATTTTCTTCGGAGGGTGCTCCGATACCGGTGATACCGACGCCCTCTTCGGTGTATCCTCCAGCAGGACAATCCCACCTCCGAAGCCCTCACCGTCCCGAGACGGGGGCTCAACGACCCTAGAGTTGGCCATCTTCTTCATTGATCGTAGGTCCACCATTTCTGTAAGAATGGACAGTGGTCAGACGACATGGGATAAACAAATGAGCCATCATATATGAATGGCCATACCCCCGGTGGCAAGGCTCAGCTCAGCTCTAACCATCCACTCCTCGGTCATCTCTTTTATTACCCAAGAAGAGGACAAGATACCCCTTAGATGATCCACCACCGCTGTGTCACCAACAGAGAGCGACAGGGCGTTATCGATGGATCGAATAGCCCACCCAGTGCTGAAGCCCCACTCTTGATCACAACTGATGAAGAAGAAGCGCCTCTTCCAACCTTTGTTGTTGGAGGGCGCATCGCTAATCTTGAAACCACTGTGGGTGGCCAAGTAATATCCGCCTAGTCCCCTCCTCAAGCGGAAGCAAGCTAGAAACAAAGATCGAGACAGTACAATCCCGACCCCCCGACACTCCCAGATAAAAGCCACCAGGTAGCACCAGGAGTTGGGCGACACCTGGGATGGGGAAATCCCCCAAAAGTGAAGGCAATCCCTAATGACGGGGTGCATTGGAAACCATAGACTGGCTTCAAGCGCCCCCGCAGTTAGCCCGAACCCATCGGGGAACCGGTCATATGGTCGCTGCCCCGGACGAGGGGCGTGCAGGCCGTAGCACTCCGAGATGCAGTAGCAATCCCGAAACACTCTCAACAAGTCCTCGGTCACCACCGAGTCCACATCATGACAAGACTTGAGGGCCTCAAGCTCGGCTAAACCCCTCGAGGCCTCGGTAGAGGCGCTACCCAAGGACATGCTTACAGGAGGAGAGGAAGAAGGCGAGGAAGAAGGAGTGGGAGAAGGGGACAAAAATGAAGACAAAGATGAAGATGGAGACGGAGACAGAGACAGAGACATCCCGACCTTAGAGTCGCAGGAAAGAAGCTCGGATGCCGGGGTGAGGGATTGAAGCTAAGAAGACTATGGAGTTGCGAAGAAGGAACCAAGGCACAAGACGAAGGGTTGATCACAAGAGTGATGATAACCACCCTAGATGGGGATTATAAAATGGGTGCTACCCACGACAAGGCGGCGATTAGGGCTTCCCGAGGAGAGCAACAGTCGCAACATTTAAGACCTATCACAACCCCTCGGATCCGCCAGATTCGCCCGCCTCAGACTCCCCGCTAGAGGCGTCCCATCACTCGAGACTCCCACCGAGCATCGTTCAAAATGAAGTCTCCCACCAGGCCCCACGTTGCTCCACCTGGCCCGCCACGTGGCACAACGGTGTTCAAGTATGACTCACCACCCTAAGCTTGATCCCTACCCGGGTCACTCCAAACCACTCCCGACTAGCGACCCGTCACCACCTCAAGCTTGATCCTTCCTCGTGTCATCCATGATCGCTCCCGATTGGGGATCCATCAGTAAACCATGCTCGACTCCTGCTCAGGTCACTCTAGGTCACTCCCGATTAGCATCCCACCAGTGCTCAATTCGGAGCTGAGCTCACAAACTCGGTCCCCAGACTCAATTCAGAGCCGAGCTCACAAACTCGGTCCCCAGACTCAATCCAGAGTAGAGCTCACAAACTCGGTCCCCAGACTCAATTTAAAGTTGAGCTCACAAACTCGATCCCCATAGTCAATTTGAAGCCGAGCTCACAAAATCGGTCCCCGGACTCAATTCAGAGCCAAGCTCACAAACTTGGTCCCTAGACTCAATTCGGAGCCGAGCTCACAAACTCGGTCCCCAAACTCAATCCGGAGCCGAGCTCACAAACTCGGTCCCCGGACTCAATTTGGAGCCGAGCTCACAAACTCAGTCCCCAGACTCAATCCGGAGCCGAGCTCACAAATTCGGTCCCCAGACTCAATTCGGAGCCAAGCTCACAAACTCGGTTCTCAGACTCAATTCGGAGCCGAGCTCACAAACTCGATCCCCAGACTCAGTTCGGAGCTAAACTTATCCAATCCTTGGGACTGATTCAAAACCAGATCTACCCACTCGACCCCCCAGAACCGGTTCCCATCCAAAGCGTGTTGAATCGCTCTCAGCTTGCAACTCGCCGGCATCGAGACTCGAGCCCGAACGCAATCGCTCAGCCCACGGGCCCGACTCCAACAACCAAACCATACCTTGTGGCTAATCTAAGCACTCGAGTTGCATCCTGCTATCCAAGTTGCCCCGCGACGACCTCAACGCTTCGATTTCGCTTCAAGCCCCTCTCGTTCAATTAGCAAGATCGGACCTGCCGGCATCATGGGGTCCTTTCCCCCTAATCACCCCCGACGAGTCAATTCACCTCTCGCAAGGAGATGTCTAGTACAATCATGTCCTTCAGCCCCGATGTGCCTCCCGGACCGTTTGGGATACGTCGGCATGCCCCGAAGGGGGGGGGGGAGTGATTGGCCATATTTTGGCCCTAGATGAATCATCGGCAACACCACGCATTGTCAGCCACTGACGCAACGCCACATGCCATCAAAACCACAGGGTGCACGCTACGTCAAGTTCGGTACCAATACACTGTGTGACTTGACCACCCCGAGAGTTCGGGGCGGTGCCGTATGCTCTTGGGGCAGAGCCGTCTGACGCCACTCAAGCACCCCCAAAGACGCCATCTCATGAGAGAAGTCGTCCCGCCCCTAGGAAAGTCAGTGGCCACGTCGATCCGAGGCCAAAATCGACCTTCGCATGCAGGTATAAAAGCCCCTGGATAGCGCCCGGCCGGGGGGAGAAAAAAAATGGAATATCGAATACTTGATTAACTTGCTCGTCGAAGGGGCCAAAGTTGGGAAGCTCCCGACGAAGGCCATTTTGTAAGAAGTCGGACACCCCCGAGCAGCGAGCGCCTCAATCCGGGGATTGCCACCCAGTACACAAGGACACACTGCCATTCATCCCAGAGTCGGAGAGACGCATCCCACCGCAAACGATGTCTGTAATGGCAAACTGAGAAACTCGGATCAACATCCTCTCATAAGGGTCCAGCCGCCTCCGCTAGCCCGACACTTGTTTGAGTTACTCCCAAACGGCCACTCCCGATCGGTGGATGCCTCGACCCAGGAGACACCTTCTGTCGCGCAAAAGAGAGTAACGAGCCGGTCCAGATCCCGACCAACGTCGGCCAATATTCCTTCCCGAGAGCGCGGCCACCTCCTCGTCCTACTCACCTAGCAAGAAGCTCCCGACATCGACCTGCGGACCTAACAGTGCTGACTCATCAGCCACGATACTTTTGTTCACTGTCAATAGTTATATAACCCTTATGGCGCACAATCGCTAATCTTTGCCACCGTAGCACATCCACGGATCACTGATCAGTAGTATATGTTTAACTTTCCGATATTGTTTTCCACTTTCTTTTAGAATTAATTCATGAGTAACTCAGTAGGTTTCATTCTAATTGTTGGTTTGCAATTGTTGCAAAACTTTATTTTTTTGTTTGTTTGTACTAGACACGTCGTGAGGCTTTGATTCAACTTATAGAATTCGTAAGTAACTCATTAGGTTTATTAACTCAGTAGGATGTGCTCCTCCTATCCACAGTGTGTGCTCCTTAGTTGTCTCTTACAGATTTGATTCAACTCGAAGCATTTTACAAGCAAAGCTGGTCCGACAGATCTTTAATTAAAAGATTGATAAATTTTGAATTTGTACTGCAAGCCATCTATCTATGCTTGGATAACTGCCAACTAAAAAACATCTAAATCTACATTTTCAGTAAATAAATATAATAGTCAGATCTAATCCAAATACATGTTCCGTATCACTTAAACATGACTCGAGCTTCATAATGCAACAAAAATATATATAGTGCAGTATGCAAGCACAGACAGATCCATGAAAATAATCCATCACTCGGCTGTTCATTTCTGATCATTACAATATAGTTCATTGCATGTTTGAAAAAACATCAAATTGGTCATCATGCAGCCATTGTTACAACATGGTTGAAGTTTGTCTTTTTGGTAAATAAGCTTCTCATCTCTTAGCCATGAAAGTTGGAGACCATCATCTCTGAACCATTGTTGAGGAGACCATCCCCAAGAATATGTTGAAATGCAGGTCTTCAAGATCAGAAACCTTTCATGATCAGTACGGTGCCAAGAAAAATAAATTGTTACCTTGAAGTGTACCGATCTTGTGTCTTATACGAAATCAAAATTCTATCTATATGTAAATGTAAATACTGAGAAAGATTTAGATAAAAAAAAATGTAACAAGTGCAATTTAGAGATGGTGAAGATCCTGCCATTACCTTGCAAATAAGAAATGAGAAGCTGATGAGATCCAAAGCTTTGTTTAACTTTCAATAGCAGATATATCAAAAGTAGCACGAGAGTGACCAGAAGATTAAAGTTTAATCACAACATATAAACTTTAATAACAACATGAAGATTAAAGTTGATCCATACTACTCTATCTAATTCACGGTCAAAACTCACTTAAGCTCTCTAGAATCCAAAAGCTATCCAAACTCATCAAAAACTATCCATAATCACCAAAAGCTATACAAAATATCACTGCTTTCTTCTAACCTGCCATGAAAGAAATAAATAAAAAACCAGTTGATAATAACAACTGGATCAAGAACAAACACATAATTTACTTATAATTTGTTCGGAGGATGTTCATTATTTGGTGTTGGCATTAGTGTTCATTCTGGTTGTACTACACACAGGAGCACTCACCTGTTCTGTTGGGGTGGATCAACAATAACTAGCAGGATGTTCAACAAGTGATTGTACTTCAATAGCAGGCTGTTCAAACTGTGGTATTGCTGAAGATGTTGGTCTTTTCATACATCCTTTTTTTTATTGTGACCAGGCTAATGGCAAAGACTACAAGTGACTGTAGTATTATGTCTTTTCAGCTTAGAACCATTCGATGGCTCAAGAGGACCTCTCCTTCTTAATTTTTTGTTGTTTTCTAGATTTTTATTCTGACCAGGCTAATGGTAAAGACTACAAGTGATTTTTGATTGCTAACTGGCCACATCTTCTTGTTGCTCTCCGTGGAGATGACTATAGGCATATAAAAAAGTGACTCTCCAATAACATCTATCAACTTTCATCTCCACGTCCCTTTGTAAATAATTTAAATATGATATAGCATGACAACAAGGGATACCAGTTAAGTCCCATTCCCTACTACTACAAGTATGGATATTAATTATTATTTTATCCCCCCTCATCCCAGTAACTTCAAACTTATCACGAAGTGGGTACTTAATTGATAGAATTTGTCTTATTTTCTTCAATTATGATCCTGATGTTGGGATAAAACTGATAACAGAGATATTTCCTCAACTGCATAGCATATGAGATTTCCTCCTCAACTGCACGAGGAAATCTCGCTGCTCAGTTAAGAAAAATCTTCTCTTTCACCATGTATAAATAGACATTATATGATACTGATTAAGATGTGCTTTCTTGTTTATCTCTACAATTTCACTCTTCATTCTATCATTTTATCATAGTATCAGAGCAGTGAGGAAAGCGAGGCTTTGCCCCTGCCTCCGGCCAACGACCACCGCCGCTGCAGCCACATTCCCAAGCGAGGCTCCGTGGTCATTTCTCATCTTTCTCACATTCCCAAGTCTGACGATCGGCGGACTTGAGGAGATCGAAGGGGACGCCTGTGTCTTCAACTGTCTGCATGCTGGGACTCAGCGATCCGACGCTCTCCTTCGCATATACATATAGTCGCACCACACATAGCACCGTGTGGATTGTGTTGGGAAAAACCTGTTAAAGCAGAATATTCTTTTCCCTCTTTGTGTATCAAAATGGATTCCTCATCAAAATACCAACTGGATATCCAAATGAAAATATCAACCAGCACAACATAAACAATAGAGCAAAAATCAATCACACAATGAGACCAAATCTTTTTAACGTGAAAAACCCAATATGGGAAAAACCATGGGACCGTAGTCCACCTCAAACTTCCACTATCAATAGTAATGATAACAGGTTTACAATCGGTCTTCTCTAGAATAATTAGAGGATCACAATAACATCAAGATCATATATCTCTTCGTAAGAGAATTTTAAGTCTCACAAAGTGGATATAGCAGGAAAGTACCTTAGAGAGGGTAAATTGTAGATCAACATCGTTAGGATTGTAGAGTTTGCTGCAAGGATTCTCCACATAAAATTTTGGCCAAAACTGAGAACGTTTGGCCACCGATCGTCAAGCAGAAAACTCTAAAACCTTACTTTCTCTCTCTCTTCTTTTCTCTACGTGCGTCGTCGCTTGCTGCACGCTGCACGCTCACGTTTACTATGCCCACACGCATGCTGCACTCTCCCAAACCCTATCTCTCTCTCTTTTTAATTTCTACCTTCAATTATTGATTTGGGCTCAATAAGCCCAATTGTCCAAGCCCACATATGGGCTGGACCCAATAATTCTCTCCCTCCAACTCATATGATGGGCTGTACCAAGCCCGCTCTTCGCCTACATGCTTCAAGCTTCTCCTTAGGCAAAGACTTTGTCAACATATCTGAATCATTCTCACTGGTATGCACTTTTTCCAACTGTAATTCTTTCAACTCAAGCACATCACGAATCCAGTGATATCTCACATCAATATGCTTGGATCTAGAATGGTATGTTGAATTCTTGGAGAGGTGAATGTCGCTCTAACTATCACAGTAAACAGTATATCTTTCCTGTTTCAAGCTCAATTCCTGTAGAAACTTTTTCATCCATAAAGTTTCCTTGCAGGCTTCAGTAATTGCTATGTATTCTGCTTCTGTGGTTGATAGAGCAACACACTTCTGTAACTTAGACTGCCAAGAGACTGCTCCTCCTACAAATGTCATCAAGAATCCCGAAGTGGATTTCCTGGAATCAGTATCACCTACCATGTCTGCATCTGTGTAACCTTCTAACACAGGTTCATCATTGCCAAAACATAAATACAACCTGGAAGTACCTCTTAGATATCTTAATATCCATTTCACTACTGCACAATGTTCTTTTCTAGGATTAGAGAGAAATCGGCTGACTACTCCAACTGCATGAGCTATATCTGGCCTAGTACAAACCATAACATACATCGAACTGCCTACTGCAGATGAGTAGGGCACTCTGGACATTTCTTCTTTTTCTTTCTCGCTTGTAGGACATTATTTCGAATTAAGCTTGAAATGACCTGCAAGTGGAGAACAAACAGCTTTGGCTTTACTCATATTGAATCTTTCAAGAACCTTTTCAATGTAAGTCTCCTGAGATAGCCAAATCTTCCTTTTCTTCCTATCACGAAGAATCTTCATGCCAAGTATTTGTTTCACCGATCCCAAGTCTTTCATGGCAAAAACCTTACTTAGCTCTCTTTTAAGCTTTCCAATTTTTTCAACATCATGACTAACAATTAGCATATCATCCACATATAGCAGTAAAACAATAAAATCATCATCTGAAAATTTCTTCATAAACACACAATGATCAGATGTGGTTCTATCATACCCTTGGCTCATCATAAAGGAATCAAACTTCTTGTACCACTGTCTAGGTGCCTGTTTGAGTCCATATAAGCTTTTCTTAAGCTTACACACTAGATTTTCTTTTTCCTTGACTTTGAAACCTTCTTGTTGCTCCATGTAAATTTCTTCTTCCAAATCACCATGAAGAAATGCCGTTTTTACATCAAGTTGCTCAACTTCTAAATTCAAGCGGGCAGCTACACCAAGAACAACTCGGATAGAGGACATTTTCACAACTGGAGAAAATATTTCTTCAAAGTCAATACCTTTCTTCTAACTGAATCCTTTCACAACTAGTCATGCCTTGTATCTTTGTTGTGAGCTATTATTTTCAGTCTTCAATTTGTAAACCCACTTATTCTTGAGAACTTTCTTCTCTTTAGGCAACTTTACCAAGTCATAGGTGTGGTTCTCAAGCAAGGATCTCATCTCTTCTTGCATAGCTTTAACCCACTCATTCTTATTCTCATGTAGAATAGCTTCTTGGTAAGTTTCTGGCTCTCCCCCGTCAGTAAGCATAACATACTCATGTGGAGGATATCTCGTAGATGGTTGTCGCTCTCTAGTGGATCTTCTCAATGGAATCTCAACTGGTGGTGGAGGTGCTTGTTTAGTTGGTTCAGCATCATCAACTGTAGGTGTATCATCACTAGTATTCTCACCACAATCTTCTTGTTCATCTCCCCCATGATCATCATGAACTATAGGTGAAGGAACTGGACCCAGACTCCAAGGAATATAAACAGAGGTTTCTGGCTTCTTAATATTATCACCATCATCAAACAATTGGTCTTCAAGAAACACAACATCTCTGCTTTTAATAATCTTCTTGTTCACTAGATCCCATAATCTGTACCCAAACTCTTCATGACCATATCCCAAGAAGATACATGCTTTTGCTTTACTATCAAGCTTGGACCTCTCATCTTTAGGAATATGAACAAATGCTTTACACCCAAAGACTCTTAAGTGATTATAAGATATATCTTTTCCTCTCCATACTCTCTCTGGAATATCCCCCTTTCAGAGGAATTGATGGAGAAAGATTTATCAGATCAACTGTAGTTCTCATAGCCTCCCCCCAAAATGACTTTGGTAACTTAGCGTGGGAAAGCATACACCTAATCCTTTCTTCAATGGTTCTATTCATCCTTTCTGCCACACTGTTCTGTTGAGGAGTTTTAGGAACTATTTTCTCAAGCCTGATATCATAGAACCTGCAATAATTTTCAAAATGACCCCTGTACTCGCCACCATTATCTGATCGGATACACTTTAGCTTTCTACCAGTTTTTCTTTCAACACTGACATGAAACTCTTTGAAAACATCGAGTACTTGGTCTTTGGATTTCAAAGCAAAAACTCACACTTTTCTAGAATCGTCATCAATAAAAGTAACAAAATAAAGAGCACCTCCAAGAGTTCTAGTTTGCATAGTATAAACATCAGTATGAACTAAATCAATAACATATGATCTTCTAGATGATGGATATGTCTAAAATGTAACTCTATGTGTTTTTCCAGCTAAGCAATGATCACAAGATTTAAGAGATGTACCTTGCAACTCTGGTAAGAACTGTTTTATAGCAAGAGTTTGAAGTCCCTTCTCGCTGATATGACCAAGCCTCTTATGCCAAAGATCTATACTTTCACCTTTTTGAATTGCATTAATCTCTCCTTTATGTAGCTTAGCTTCCATGACATAAAATGAGTTAAGTTTCTTTCCTCTTGCCACAATCAGAGAACCTTTAGTGAGTTTCCATTTGCTTTCACCAAAATAGTATGCAAAGCCCTTATCATCAAGTCTACCTGTAGATATCAAGTTAAGACGAATATCTGGAACATGTCTTACATCTTAGAGTATCAATTTACTCCCAATACTGGTCTCTAAGCAAATATCTCCAATACCCACAATCTTAGATGTACCATTGTTTCCCATTCTGACATTACCAAAATCACCAGCAATGTAAGATCTAAAGAAATCACCATGAGAAGTAACATGAAATAAAGCACCAGAGTCAATTATCCAATTACTGTCCTGAGCTACAAGACTAACATAACCTTCATCACATACAATAGTGATATTACCTTCAGCAGCAACTGTATTTGTCTCTTTCTCATTTTTCTTCATTTCATTCTGTTCTCGCTTCCAAAACCTACACTCTTTCTTCATGTGACCTGGCCTATTACAGTAAAAACATTTGATATCTCTTCTAGACTTGGATCTTCCTCTATAACCATGTGGATTTCTGCTATGACTTCTTCCACGTCTTTCTTGTTTTTTAGTAACAAATGCCCCAGAAGAAGATTCACCCTATTCTTTCCTTCTGGCATCTTCATTTAGCAAACTGTCTTTAACCATATCTATAGTTAGAGTTCCCTTTGGCATGGAGTTGCAAATAGTCACCACATACGTTTCCCAACTTTCTGGTAAAGAGCTGAGAAGTAATAATCCTTGCATCTCATCATCTATATTCATTTTCATAGCAACCAACTTGTTTGCAAGACTCTGAAATAGGCTTATATGCTCAACAATGTTACCAGTACCTTTATACTTTAAATTTATAAGCCTTTTGAGGAGAGAAATTCTATTTCCCATAGTCTTTTTCGCAAATAGACTTTCTAACCTTTGCCAAACAACATCAGCTCTGGTTTCATCTAAAATATGCTTATACAAGTTTATATCCATCCATCTTCTAATATAGGCAATAGCTTTTCTATGTTGAACTTCCCATTCTTCATCGTCCATAGTAGAAGGTTTATCTTTAACCTTGATGGGCTTATACAAATCTTTGCAATAAAGCATATCTTCCATCAGACGCCTCCAAGTGGAATAATTTGATGAGTTCAATTTAATCATACCATCTGACTGCTCCATTTCAATCACACAAGAAAAAACTAGCACCAAATAACCTAATGCTTTGATACCACTTGTTGGGAAAAACCTGATAAAGCGGAATATTCTTTTCCCTCTTTGTGTATCAAAATGGGTTCCTCATCAAAATACCAACTTGATATCCAAATAAAAATATCAACTAGCACAACATAAACAATAGAGCAAAAATCAATCACACAATGAGACCCAATTTTTTAACGTGGAAAACCCAATATGGGAAAAACCACGGGACCGTAGTCCACCTTAAACTTCCACTATCAATAGTAATGATAACAGATTTATAATCGATCTTCTCTAGAATAATCAGAGGATCATAATAACATCAAGATCATAGATCTCTTCGTAAGGGAATTTTAGGTCTCACAAAGTGGATATAGCAGGAAAGTGCCTTAGAGAGGGTAAACTGTAGATCAACACCATTAGGATTGTAGAGTTTGCTACAAGGATTCTCCACATAAAATTTGGACCAAAACTGAGAACGTTTGACCACTGATCGTCAAGTAGAAAACTCTAAAACCTTATTTTCTCTCTCTTCTTTTCTCTATGTGTGCTGTCGCTCGCTGCACGCTGCACGCTCACGTTTACTATGCCCACACGCACGCTGCACTCTCCCAAACTCTATCTCTCTCTCTTTTTAATTTCTGCCTTCAATTATTGATTTGGGCTCAATAAGCCTAATTGTCCAAGCCCACATATGGGCTGGACCCAACAGATTGCTACTGCGTGCACAAACTCAAGCCACCGCAGTCACCCACATCTCACCTCTCACCTTCCGCTGCTGCTAGCACCCCATCACTGAACCTCTACTCTAGACCTGATTTGCTTCCGCGTGCTGGACCATCGAGCAGCCCTCTTTATGGACTTGGTCGCCAGAACCCTCTCGCTGGGCACCATTGCCAGCTCCTGGCTCTCTCCCTCCAGCGACTTCGCCTTCGGATTCTACCCCACTAACTCCCAAAGTTGTCGTCTGGTCCACCAACCACTGTCCTCGACAAGCAGCATTAGGAATCTTTCCACGCTGTAGCTAACCAGTGACGATCGTTTCTCCCTCAAGGACGAGGGTGGAAACGAAGTGTGGAGCGTGGGCCTTGCCAATGCCTCCGCCACCACTGTCCTCGACTCCGGCAACATCGTCCTCACTACTTTTGGTGGCATCCTATGGCAACGTTTTGATCTTCCTATGGACACGCTCCTATCGAGTCACGTCTTAGTCCTGGAGTCGACCTTATCTAGGTGTAGGCCTACCATCCCTTTCTGTTGTTACTGGACAATCATTGCAGTTCTCTCCCGCTGCCTCTAATCAATGATTAGGGCAGCCACTGCATCCTGCTTCACCTTTGCCTCGACAAGCAACATTTGGAACCTTTCCACACCACTTGCTGCATCTCGATAAGCAGCATTTGGAACCTTTGCACGCCACTTGGTGCATCACTGCATCGTTGCTACGCAACATCCAACAGTGATCTTCGGTGACGAAGTACGCACTCTACTGCCCAAATTCCTAACTGTTGATCTACTACACAATGATCTGCAGCTGTTTTGCATAGAGCTAACCTCCTCCTTCAACAAAGACCTCATTTTCCAACAACCTACCTCAGGTGACACTGATCTGCACCACCACTTCTTCTTCTCTGATCATTGTCGTTGCTACAAACTTTTACCTACTCCCACATATTGGTATATATCTTCCATATGTCCTCATCATCTATCTCTGATACTCCAGTTATTGTTCCCGCAGGGAACCATAGTACTTTCCCACATACAAGCCTTATTTTCATCAATGCAGCAACCCTCATCCCATTCAAATTATCCAAAGGCGACAACTACGCATCTTGGCATGCTCAATTCTCTAATCTCTTATTTGGCTATGATCTTCTAGGCTATATCGATGGCTCCCTTTGTTGTCCACCAATAATACTAAACATCCCAGGAGCACCCAATCCAATAGCAAATCCAGACCATAAATTAAAGTTACACTAGGATCGTCAAGCAATTCAAGCCTTGGTTATTGGATTTCTCGCCCCACTCATATCTTCATGTGACACTGTTGCCGAAGCCTGGTGCAAGTTGCAAACCACCTTGATAGGTCATTCACTCAGTGATGAAGAAATTACTATTCATATCCTCAATGGCCTAGGTGATGAGTACAAGGAATTGACAGCAGCAATACAGCCAATGTCTTTCGAAGAACTCTACGACAAGCTGACTGACTTTGAGATATATCTAAAGCGTGAAGACAAATTGCCAAGACCATCCATCATAGCTCAAGTCAGTCAAAAATCTATGAAGATGGGCAATCCGTATAACAAGACTATCAATAAAGGTTTGACTAAGATGCCTCCTGAACCTATGAGCTCCAAACAAACCATACCTCCTCAACATCATCAATATTCCAACCACAACACCCAAGGTGGCTACTTCACTCCTCAGGAATCCTGGCGCCCTTACCACCAACAAAGAGTTGTGTCCCACTATTTGACAAAGTCGGTCACTCTACAAAGGTCTATCAATCTCGACTTAGACTTCTTGCTCAATCACATTGGCCTCAAGTAAATCTCACGACTACTCCAAACACTAGTGATCAAAATTGGATCGTGCACTCTAGCGCATCCCACCACATCACCTCTGATCTACAGAACTTGTCCATCCACAACAACTACAGTGGAAATGAAGACATCATCATCGGTGACGGTAAAGGAATTCTTATTACTCATACTAGTTCCACAATGCTTAATTCACCTACCATAATTTTTACACTTAATGATGTTTTGTGTGCACCTCACATTAAATGAAATCTTATTTATATTTCTCAATTTTATAAATAAAATAATACCTATATTGAATTCTTTCCTAACTCTTTTCTTGTCAAGGATTTGAGCACGGGGGCATCTTTGGTCCAAGGTTAGAATAAAGACAATATTTATGAATGGTCGTCAGTTCCACAAATAAAATAGCCCACTATCTACTCCTTAGTTGCAGCTCCAATTGATGTGTAACATTGTCATCTCGGTCATCCCTCACTCACTATCCAAAATAAATTACTTTCTCGTTATTCTCTTCTTACTCTTAAAAATACAAGCATTATCACTCATTGTGATGCTTGTCTCAATAATAAAAGTCATAGACTTCTTTTTTACACTTCCTTTATATCATGTTCTACACCATTTGAAATTATTTATACTGATGTTTGAGGCCCTACTCCCATCATTTCCTTTGATAATTTAGATTTTGTCATTTTTGTAGACTACTTTACTAAGTACACATGGATATACCCTTTCCGTCATAAATTAGAAGTTTCAACAATCTTTACCAACTTTAAAAAGCTGGTCGAAAAATTCTTCCAGTCCACCATTAAAACAGTCTACTTTGATGGTGGAGGTGAATATCAAGCCCTCACATCTTGCCTCTCAACCTGTGACATCCAATACCTTAAGTCACCCCCATACACTCCTCAACTAGTTGGCTCTGATACTATGATAAAATGATAGAATTAAGAGTGAAATTGTAGAGGTAAAGAAGAAAGCATATCTTAATCAGTGTCATATAATGTATATTTATACATAGTGAAAGAGAGGATTTTTCTCAACTGAGCAGCGAGATTTCCTCGTGTAGTTGAGGAAATCTCATCTGTTATGCAGTTAAGGAAATATACATCACTGGAGTATCTCATCCATCCCCTCAAACGAACCTCTCACCTCACCATCCAGTCCCTTTACTAAAGATCCACACTCTTTTGTTCTCCCGGTTCAACAGCTCCTCAGTCCCTCCATTACTTCTCCTCTTCCTTCTTCATAAATCTCACCCACTACTAGTGTCATATCCTTAGAAACACAACAACCTTCTTTATCTAGTGCCACTGATGTATTTCAGCCCAACCCAACCCAACCCATGTCAATGCCTCTCCACCACCGATACCAATACCACAACCTACAGCTCCTAGACATCCAATGACAACACACTCAAAAAGTGGTATCTTTAAACCACGTCTGGTTCTCGACCTACATGCTCTCATACAATCCTCTCCTAAGACCAGTGAACCTACCATAATCACTCAAGCCCAAAAATCTCCACACTGGCATAAAGCCATGTGTGAAGAATATGATGCACTACTCCATAACTCTATATGGACTCTTGTGCCTTTTCATCCTACACAAAACATCATCGGGTGTAAATAGGTAGTTCAAATTAAGCGGAACCCATACGGGTCCGTTGCTAGATACAAAGCTCGTTTAGTTGCCAAAGGGTTTCATCAATGACCTGGAGTTGACTTCATAGAGACTTTCAGCCCTATAGTTAAACCTACAATAATTTGGCTTATTCTAAGTTTGACCATCTCCAGGGGCTGACACTTACGCCAATTGGATGTTAATAATGCCTTTTTACAGGGGACTATAACTGGAGATGTCTTTATGCAGTAACCCCTTGGCTTCGTTCATCATCAGTATCCAAGACATGTCTGCAAACTACGAAAATACATTTATGGACTCCGTCAGGCTCCAAGAGCTTAGTATACTGAACTTGGATCGTTTATGATATCAACTGGTTTCATCAACTCCAAGTCTGATACCTCTTTATTCCTACAATAATAAAATGAAAATATAATATATCTTATAGTGTATGTAGATGATATTATTATCATAGGCAATGACCCCATGGAGATTCAAACATTTTTAAAGCAATTGGCTGATCAATTCTCCTTTAAAGATTTAGGACCCCTGAACTACTTTTTTGGGAATGGAAGCAACATTTACATCCTCAGGTCTCCTCCTATCACAAAGAAAGTATATTCATGCAGGATGCAAAAGAGGTTCAACTCCTCTCTCTCTACTAGTGCATTACTCAAATTATGTGATGGCAGCCCTCCTACAGACTCAACTCAATACCGCCAAGTACTTGGCTCCTTACAGTACTTGGCTCTCACTCGTCTAGATATCTCATTTGTAGTCAATAAACTATCTCAATACATGCACTAGCCTTCTGCTATGCATTGATCTACGGTTAAATGAATTTTGTAGTATATTAAAGGGACCCTAAGTCATGGTCTCTTTCTCCGCAAACATACTCCACTTCATCTCCATGCCTTTGCTGATGCTGATAGGGCGAGAAACTTTGATGATAGAACCTCCACGTCAAGGTATGTTATCTTTCTTGGGTATAATCCAATCAGTTGGAGTTCTAAGAAGCAAAAGATAATCGCCCGGTCTACAACTAAAGTTGAATATCGTGTCATCGCTACCACTGCTGCTGAACTCAATTGGGTTACAAATCTCCTTGAGGAACTCAAAGTTAGCTCTACCCTTATTCTTACAATCTATTGTGACAATGTTGGAGCTACCTGCCCTATGCGTCAATCTAGTGTTCAACTCACGTATGAAATATATTGTCATCGACTTTCACTTCGTGCGAGATCAAGTTGTCAGACGTCAACTTCGTGTCTCTTATGATCATACGGTTGATCAACTAACAGACTCACTCACGAAGCCTCTAGCCCGCAAACTATATTTGTTGCATTGATCCAAGATCGGTATCGTTGATAGGAGCTCGATCTTGCGAGGGTATGATAACAGAGATATTTCCTCAACTATATAGCAGATAAGATTTCCTCAACTACACGAAGAAATCTCGCTACTTAATTAAGAAAAATCCTCTCTTTCATCGTGTATAAATAGACATTATACACATGTGTTTTCTTCTTTACCTCTACAATTTCACTCGGTCATTTTATCAAAAACAACTCATTAAATTTCATTAATGAATCTCATTATATATGGATCCTCTTCATTAATTTGACTCGAATTATTTCAAGCATCATGTTGGCTTATGACGAGCTTCCAATATGATTGAATTGAAGCTTTCAATTCAGTTGAATATTACACTTCGTTCTTGAAGTGTGATTTCGCCCAATTTGCAAGTGGTCTATTTGTTAACCAAATGTATGCATCATTGTCAACCTTTTGAAGTTCATTCATTGCTTGCTTAAAGTCATGTGCCGTAGCTCTTGCATCTCTCCAAAATAATTTCTCCAATGCTAATCCCTTATGCTTCATCTTAAAATCATTATATAAATGTTTCAAATAGAATATGTGCTCGGCGCTAGGAAGCAAGTGTGCAATTGCCTCCAAATATACCTTTTTGTTTATCAGTGATGTGATGAATGTCCACTCATTTGAACTAGTAACTGAGATATTTAAATCCCTAACCAGTAAGTTGATAAACCAATTCCATGCATCATTGTTCTGCTTCTCAACAACTGCATATGCAAATGGATACATTTGATTATTTGGGTCAATCCCAACAATAGTCAATAATACAACTTTCGATGTATAACTCAAATGACATCAATAAAGGCTTATAATCTGCAACAAAGCAGATGTAAATTACATTAAATATATCAATTTTGCTATCAGATCTATATTTAATGACACATGTGCTCCTCACATTTTTATTGTATATCTCTTCACAGTAATT
Source organism: Musa schizocarpa (assembly GCA_900464855.2). Classification (NCBI taxonomy): domain Eukaryota; kingdom Viridiplantae; phylum Streptophyta; class Magnoliopsida; order Zingiberales; family Musaceae; genus Musa; species Musa schizocarpa. The sequence goes on from LS990919.1 coordinate 32,086,012, forward strand.
TCATAACAAACCATATTCCTTTTTTTTGTGTGATTATTATCAATACTTCATTCTTCACTCTATATACTTTTTTATAGGAACATTCAAAGTATATTTTTATTGGATTGTTGTCTTCAAAGATTTAGTTGGTCAAGTATGATTCATTCTTATCCTATCACAATATTTATCGATCAACCATTCAACTGTAGCTAGGGGATTATAAAAAGATATCTCATTCTACATTCAAAGTTTTTATTTGTAAAGTTAATTGTCCTTGTGTTTTTTATGCATATATCATCTAACCACATCCAGTTTGGCATACCAGTCTAATCCTATCCTTATCATTCTTTATATAACTAAGTTATTTGCCTATAAAAATATCATGTTACTTGATCACAGTACAAAACTCTTCGGTATCAACAAAACATATTCTAAATTGAATGCATGAGTAGTCTTATCACCTCTAACATCATTATATATATTTTTTTTTTATCATTCACTTTGACACCAAAATCTTCACCATCAGTATTATCCTTTTCTTCATCTTTTGATAATATGGTAACAGATTATCTAAATCGATCCAATGTATATATAACTTGAGTAAAATCTGCCTTATGAATAATAGGTTTTTGCATTAGACAATTATTTTTCTATTTCATTCCCTTTATTCTCATTCTTATTGGAACTACTATCACAGTCAACAAGAAGATCATTTACAATTAGAAGCAAAAATATTATCAACATAACAAAAGTAAAAAATAATTCAGCATACATATTAAATAGTAATTTTATAAATTCTATAAGAAATGATACTCTATAAGTAGCCTTTATAGTATATAAGTAGCTTTTTTATTATATACGATCAAGTAATTCTTGACATATTCGATATAAAAATAATAATTAATTTATTGAATTACATTATCTATCAATACTTTAATAATGTTTTTAGGATATTTGATAAATTTTATACTTTATTATAGTATTTTTAAAAATTCTTAATTTAAGAATGTAACACATTATAATTCAACAAATATACATTTAACATAGTGACTCAAAATAAAAAAAAATAAATTAAATACTTATCGAAGATTTCATTATTCGATAATTCAATAATAAGATCTTGTCTTTATATCTCGTCCCCACTCTTCTCATGATTGTACTAGAGATGCTAGTACTGTTTGGGGTCATTGCATTTCGATCATTGATTCTTACTTGTGTTGTACCTAATGAGATTTAAGAATTTATCGACCTCGTGAACAATGGGAGCATCACAAGCTTCTTTAATGATGATAAGACCATCGTTAGCCAAGGCGAGGATGACGAGACGACAAGCGAGTTGGGTCTAGTGTGGCGATGGTCGAGTGGGTACGATGGACAAGTGACGAAAAGTCGAAGAGAGGACACAAAGAGAAATCGATTAAAGTGAGAAGTGGATATAAATTTAATAATTTAAAAAATAATACACTCAGTTCTCTTTTTGCATATGACAACACGTACTTACTATTTTTTCCGTCGACAAAATTAAAAAAATTATGATTAAATGTATACTATTTTTTAAAATATAGTATACTAACCATAGTTAACCATATCTATCATTACTCCAATTTAATCATCGTAGTGTTCCCTACATTATATTAAATCTGATTAATTACGCTTGAGATAATTTAACCCGAATATGTTAAGACGGAACCCAATGCAGAATAAAAATGGTAGGCGCTGTCATTTTGGCCCTTCGCATGATGCATAAACAACATCAAAACCCTCCGATCGATATCGCACGGACGACTCCACCGACAGTGTTGGCTGATCGCGGTCGGTGCAAAGTCAAAATCATCCCCTCCGGAAACTGGAATCCAATCGAGAAATAATAGCCATTTACTGCCTTGCCTGCTTGTTCCAGCAATCTTCCCCCGAAGAATCCTCCCTGTTCTCGGCTTTCGTTAAAGTACTACCCTCCCTCCCATGGAATTCTTTAAGTTATTGTGATTTTCCTCATAATTATTTGGCCCACCTGAAATGACAGCAAAGGGGGAAAAGGGCGACTCTTCTGCCTTCGACTTCTTGATCGGATTTTAGGCTGCAAGTGTTGATGTTGCAGTACAAGCCTTAACCTATCTTTTTCGGGTAAGTGATGAGTTTTCCTTTCTGTTGTTCTGATGATGAACTTGGTTTCGGGATTGGGATTTGATGGTTTAATCCGGTAATCTTATGACGCAGAAAGGAAGAGAGGCGGAAGTTAGGGTTTCGATCTGCCAGACATAGATGGCCATGCGGTGGAGCTTGGTCATTTACTTCATGAACGTGGTATGGGCGGCACTCAATGGTTGGGTCTCTGCGTGTTTGATGGTCGCCGACGAGATCGCCCGGGGTCTCAGGGCCGGCGACATCGGCCCGCTACCTATAGGTTGACCAACGTCGCCGAGGTCTCTCTCTGATCCCTGCTTTTATCTTTTGTTGATTTGTGTTCTTTGGTGAAGTTGTTGATTCTTATTTTTTGGAATTCTGACTCTGATGCGGATCACTCTGCTATGATATAAATCATTGTTGTCTTCGTATTCAGGGCTAGATCCTCCCCGAACTTATATTACTTGGAATGGTTGAAATCAAAATTCTGTCAGTCATTCTGCGAGTTTTTCATTGTTGTCTTCGTATTTTTGTTGGAATCAAACTTATATTACTTGGAATCATTGTTGAAATCAAAATTCTGTCAATCATTGTTTGCGGCAAATTATAATTTTCTTAAGCTTCAAAAGTTTTTCATATTCCCTCAAGTAATAACTTTAGCCTTTAATATTCCCTTAGAAAGGGTGAAGAAGTTACTTTTGCCTTTAACAAAACCTCCTTAGAATAATTTCAAGGGGTCTCTTGGACAATAAAACGATTGATGAATGATACCTTTTTGAGGATTGCAACACTGGCTTTTTTTAACTGTGATCAAGTTGTTGCCATAGCCACTGAAAGAAGAAACAAATTAGTACTCGACATACTAGAATGATCCCATTTTTGTCAACTGCAGGTGAGTGTCTCACCACTAGCAAAAGGTTGACTCCTTTTAAGTTCACCAAATTGGTCTCATCACAGCTTGTTCGATGCTGTGAGGATGAAATAGTGTGCCATCTGTCATATCCTAAAGTCTGACTATTTTTGGAGGAATGTTGGAATCTTGATAGCTTGGCAGGGAAAGAAAGTTATTTGGCTTTGGACATATTACATGGAAAAGATGTTTTTGTGGATGAACCCATTGTTGATTTTTAACTCTAACTTGATCATAGGTTGTGTGAGCAAAATAAATTGATGGTGGTTTGCAGAATTTATGTGAAATGATATGTACTAGCATATTATTAAGTCAGATTTTAGTTGTACTATGTGGATGTTGATATGTACTAGCATATTATTAAGTCAGATTTTAGTTGTTCAATGTGGATGTTGATTCGAAGTCTGCTTCGAAGCCGGTCGATGTCCTTTTCTGCATTTGTCTCAAGATGGAGTGGTGTTTGGTGAAAAAATAGACTGAGCCGAGACCCTACAAAACTGCATTGAGGGCATGCCCAACAAGGCCCCTTTGATGCTTAAGTTCTCTTTTAGAGGATTTAGTTAAATGTTGAATATATAGAAACACAATAGTATTAGAGTGAATAAGATATCTGATGGCATACTTGAGAGCCCTTTTATAGTGTGGTATGCGACCATTGAGTTGAAAGTTGTGGTTAGTGCTAGGGACGGTTATGCATATTGTTCTACCATAAGTGCGATCGTGCAGAACCGAACTCGAAAAGACTAAGAATGGTCGGTTGAGTTAGCTTCTCGTAAGTATTATGTAGCCGATTACATGGGGCTAAATTGACCTTCTTGTTGGCACAACGTTGGCTACCGCATAGGCTTTGGGCCTACATGCCATGTCAGTCGAATGAGGTTGAGGTGTGAATATGACGTGTCAAAGAATTGAAGTGTTGACTTGGTGTGTGTCGGAAGAGAGTAAGCGTAGGCACCATTTACGCCCTTCTTAAGTTTTAATTTTTTTTTGGTTATATATTTCCAGAGATTCTTTAACATGTTGTCCTACAACATTTACACCGTAGCCATCACAGTTTATTTCATCGGCCGATCCAAGTATGTCCTTCCTTTTCAATATTGTCTAAGACTGATTTAATAGTAGATGATTTTTCTGCCTTGTAGCCAAAAACATGGTCAAATTCAACTAGAATATATTAATCAATGTGAACTGATTTTGGTCAATATTAGGTATTTAAAAAACAGAGAAAAAGAAGGTAAGGAGTGGAAGGAGAAGAGAGAAGAAACAAAAGAATCAAAAGAAAAAACTCTTATGACTATATGAATTAGAAGAGACACTACTACTGTCGTGTTTTGCATTTATTGTGGCCATCATATTTGTCATATTTTACTATATATTCATTGTTTGCTATTAGTTAAAATAGAGATGAAAAGATATCTGGAAAATAAAGGGGAGTAAACCTGACAGAGAAGGGATATGTAATGACTCATAATGAATATCATATTCCACATGCACTTGCTTTGAATGAAACTCTTTTTTGTTTATTTTTGCATTGCCTAATATTTCTATTTCATAGTAATTAGAGAAGGATCAGAGGCATAATGAGAATGAATCTTTTATTACTTTATTGATATCTATTATACATTTTTAATCTTTTACACTTTAATTTCATTTTCTTAGATAGATATGTAGGTAAAAGAATATTTAAGTATTTTACACTTTATCCTTTTTTATATTTTAAAATTTGAAAGTTCTTCCTGAGGCAGATTCTGATCTTTGTGATCCAATCCTACCAATCTTGGTTATATTGTCTCTAGCTGATTCCGATGTCAATGCTATATCGATCTTGGTCATATCTACCAAATATGCTGTGACACTATATGCCCATGTGATATTTGAATTTATATGCATGGTTAGAAACCTTGGTTTTCTGATCTTAATGTTTGCAAGCCTAAAAAAGTTATGAGTTTTTATCATCTTAACATTGCTTTGACATCCCGTTAAGCAGGTAACCACCAAATTTGTTTTACTTAAACTTGAGCTACTAAGTTAATCTATGCACATTATATAAACAATATTTTTGATCATTTGAGACTTAGACTACATGATGGGATAAGGTTATAAGCTGCATCTTCCTTTGTTTAAATGATTAGGTGGTATCTTGCTCTGATCTATATGACTAGGTGCTGTTATTATTAGTGACTTCCGAAGACTCTTCCAAAGGCTCAGGCATTTAGTTATAATTAAAGAATTTATCATCATAACAATCTTGATTTTTGGGATTTATCAACTTTATGAATTGATCGATAGCTCTATGGTAAAAAGTGGAAGGGTCTTTGAAAGTCACTAATAATAGCAACATCTAGCCATAGAGCATAGAAAGAAAGATGCAACTTATAAAACAGAGGAAGATGTAGCTTATAACTCTGAAAGTTTCAAATGATTAAAAATGTTGGCTACTATAAGCAGTATAAGTGCATAGGTTTGTAACTTGGTGGCTCATGCATAAATTTGCAACTTGGTGGCTCAAGTTGAAGTATACCAAGTTTGGTGGTAGCTTGCTTAGCAGGATGGATAACAAAGTAGAGTGACAGCAAAAAAAAAAAGAACATTTAAAAGTATGTAGATTTAGAAAACCATTTAAAAGCCAAGGTTTTTAAAACCTGCGGATTGGTTTGGTCCATTTAAAAATTTGTCTTTTTAAACTGCCTAAAATCGAGGAGTTGCAACTTGCAACTCCTCACCTATGTATTCTCTCTACTCTCGTTGTTCGTGTGCCCATCTCTTGTCGACTGCTTCCGTACATCTTCTCTTCCTCCACTGCCGACTCCTTTCCTCTTCTTCCTTCTTCCTTCCCTCTTTCCCTCTCAACATTACCATGGTATGTTTCGATGTGCCATTACTTCTTGTAAACATAGTCATGTATCCTTGGGACATCATGCTCATTATTGTTATATATAGTCATGTATCAGTTAACTGTATGTTACCTTTTTAATCTGTGGATCAAAACTTCAATAGTTACATTTTTATATGGGATATGGAAGTCAGCCATGCCTTGTATCATAATTTAAGCCATGTAGGGAAAAGACACAATGAGGATAAAAGTGTGAGGACTCTTTATATTCTTTGCCTAGAGTGATGAATGAATACAACCTTTGTATATTACAAGGATAGAAGTTGCTAGGATGGCAGGTGTAAGGTTGATGGCCTTTCCAATGGAGGACCCCCAATTTTGGTCTTTATATCATACAGAGACTTGTACAATCATGGTCATTGAAACAAAATCAAGTTCTTGTACAATCACACAGAGAGACTTGTACAGTCCTGATCATTGAAGCAAAATCAAGTTCTTGGATTTCACTGATGTGCAAATTTAGAATGTATCGATTCTCAAAGTTTTTGATTAAGTATTCTTTCTATGGTGCCTTCAATAGAAATATTATCCTTTCAATCTGATAAAAAATATATTTGTTTTTCGAACCTAGAAGTCATTGATCCTTTGTCATGTTTAGTAAAAATTATGATGCTTTTTCAAGGAATTATCTGCAAGTCAACATGTTTGACACTTTGCTTCTGATAGGTGATTCCATCTTTTGACCTAGTCATTACTGCACATAAATTAATGGTCTAAAATACCTACAGTATGGTATGGTGTGTACCAACCAATATTTACAAGTCCAATTGAGAGCAAACATTGAATCATATGGTCTAGTATCGAACAGTATTTTATTTTATTATTTGTTTTGGGTGATATTAGGTGGTATGAATTGGTAAATCATTTGGCATAAACCTGTAGAAAACCAGTCTGGTAAATTATCGATTTCTTACATATAATATTTGTATGTTTCCCATCCAAATGTTTTTAGTAACAAGCATATGCATATGATGGCAGATCAAAGTTATGAAAGAAATCTTTTTTTCTTCTAGAGAAGTTGTTGATTCTGGAAGAACTTGTGTTAGGCATTTCAAGTTTCTATAGCTTTTCTTATTTTCAAGGCTCCATACAAAGTTGTCACAATGTTGCAGGAGGCAGTAATCTGGTGCTACAGCCTTTCCTATTCTCTTAATATTTACAAACTTGATTCTCTTTTTTATCCATGGCAAACGTAGCTATCTCTGTTGTTGTCTTTTTCTCTTTGCAGCCACGGAAGAAACGTAATCACTTGCATATAAGACACCGAGAGTCTGACCTAGAGAAGAAAAGGAATCAAAACCAACAGGCTATGCGTTCCTCATTTCTTTGGTGAGTGAGTATTGGTAAGTTTGTGTCAAGCAATCGAAAGAGAAGGGTGCTGTAATTTGAGTTTACATCAGAACTATATATGAGAAACACCGACAAACTTTGCTGTGAGCTCATCACCTCCGACGGTGGCAAGCCGACGTATCGACCCATCCGACATATCTGATATGACGCAGAGGTTTGCCGTCGTCGGACAGCTTCAGCTTGTGTCGGTGGTTGATGAATAGTTTTGGCTGCATCTCCTGTTCTCTCTGACATCCTAGTAAGACAAAAACAACCAAGAAGAGTAGGATGAGGTTACTGTTAAGATTGTGAAGCATTGGGTACTAGAGACTTGTGAACTCGAGTGAGGGATCAGACGTCTACTTACTACACCCCAAAAAGTCTCTCCTTGCCAAATTGTCAGCTTTAAAATTTAGCTTCCCATGCTCAAAAAAATTAATCATCGAATCTTCTTCGACTCCTTCGCCCCGCAACTACTCGTTGCGTCTTTCCTTTTCAAAATTGATTAGGAGTTGGCCGATTTCCAAGTATGATTGAGCCGATCCTTTTTGTGTTTTGCGAGTTGATGGACAAAGCTTGGGTTCCCACAAACCAACATTTGTGCCTCGTTGATGTCAACACTTGTGATTTCAAAGCCCAATCAGTCTCTGGGAGATCGTAGGGGAAGTATTATCATTATGAGTCGGGCCGGGCCATATTGTAATTACTTGCTCGGATACATTTTGCTCCCAAAATCAAAATGGTGGAACAGAAAGCACTGTTTCACCCATCTTACTGGAATATCGAGAAAATCATACCGTTTGTAATCTTTTCTCTATCAAAAAATAAAACATAATTATCGAACCAACGTTTTATTTTCAAAAATACTTTCTCTCGATCACTTACCATCTTCTTACGACAAAAGATCGAACCACCTCCTAGTTAAAAATAAAATAAAAATGTACATCATTCTGATTTCTTTTTCTGTTCATAAATTATCTTAAAAAATAAGTAAATAATTAAATAATCATACTGAGCAAGGCTTAAGGATAATGCTTGTGGTGGATCATTTTCAATCATTTCTTAACGAGAATTCCGAACGCCAATTAATTCTCGTAAAATAGCATGAATCATTTTTTTCATATAAATTCTTATTATATATATATAAATAAATATATATATATAATAATTATTATTATTATTTTATAGATTATGATGGTGTTTAACAAATATAATTTACCCAATCAAAATTCAGTAAATGCAATTTGTTGTCGAATAATTTAAAAATCTAAAAACACAACCTAACGAGATCGTATTTCTAATTTTGGACGGACATTACAGTTGTTGCTTCCACTGCGTGATTCGCACACATTTTACATTTTCCTCGCAAGCCACATCATGAGACATGGTTTTGTCATGTCAGGTTTGCTTCTTACGGGGCGGGGCGGGGCGGTGCCGTCACTCTCAAACTCTTTGCCAGTGTTGGGATCAGATGACATCTTTTATTCAAGGATTGTGCTACAAATTAACTATGATATCTAGTAATGTGTTGGTGAATATATACACTCTTTGGAAAATGGAAAACCTGTCATTAATTGCCCCTCACCAACACATCTCATTAGCCATTTGATGGGCTGTAAATTTCCTAAAAATACCAATTTATTCAAGTTATTTTCCGATCAACCGACGGTACACTAGTAGTGGCTGCTCATTCGGAGACCCCGAAACATGATCTTACCTCCTCGAGGCAATTACCCTTCTTCTTTACATGGATCATTTAGAAGAAGAAGAAGAAGAAGAAGAAGAAATTGAAATTGCCGGGCGTGCTTAAACATAATTAGTAATTAAAACCTATTCAAGTAATGAACGAGTGTATACCAGTAGACGTACTAATGACACAACTAAAAAGGCACTATCATATATTACAACCAGTTAACAGAACTCACATTATGCTAAAGCTACGATTTTCCTGCGGGACTACATATATATACCGAAAACAAAGGGAGAGTTTGTACAAATTATTTTCTGGTTTCTCTTCCATAATTATTGACTGAGAGGGACACACTCGAGTTCGATCTCCAGCTCACCACGTTCGACATTTTGAAGTTTGAGGGTAATCTCCTGCTTTACTTCGCCATCAACAAGGGATATTATGCTATCTTTGACCAATGTGTTGTCATCGGTGGCCAACCATTTCCCAAGCTGCATGGACTCGGAGATGCTGGAATTTTCGTATGCTTTCGCGGCTGCCACGAGCGGCTGGATATCTATTTCAGCCTCCCCCATGCGATCATCAGTCGAGAAAGTGTCCTTGTCATACACTTGCTGTCATGATACACACGCAAAGTTATACTCAAGACATTGCTACTTTTGTTTAAGTACACTTGATAAATACATCATACACCTTGGCTACATTGACATTTTGCATGTAGAACTCGATCTAATTACATAAAAGACACAGGCTTTCTTCTTGGAGTGGGGATTACATCAGTTATATTCCATCAAATTATTACTGCTCATGCATCTTAGTCACTAGTGAGAAACTTACTCGATGTCAGCTAATTTAATACTGGTTTTTCTCTAACTAAACTATTTTACAAGTTCTCATCGAGGCAAATGAAATGCTGGTTCGCTAGTTTGATTACAACATAATATTCGTAGTAATATTAAACAGATTGGTGTAAATCCTGATAGGTTACAGTGATAAAAACTAGTGAACAGAAAGCAAATTCAAGCATTAATCTTTATTAAGGTACTATGCAAAATGGTTTCCTATTTCTGGTAGTAAAAGAAAAAATAAATCATGTTGGAGCATCCACAGCTCAAACCAAAGACTTGATATATAATCTGAAACTATGCAAAATGGTTTCCTATTTCTGGTAGTAAAAGAAAAAATAAATCATGTTGGAGCATCCACAGCTCAAACCAAAGACTTGATATATAATCTGATACTGAAGCTTATTTTAGAATACCAAAATAAATTTTACAATCACACTACTACTAACTCAAAATATTCTTTAGCATGGTAATTGACACCATCTAGTCCTATATACCAATCCAAATATCCTCTTATATCCAATGTGAAACTTAACTGGCGCATCATAATCTCCCCTACTTGAAACTTAATATCCTCATCAACATAATCCAGAATCAAGCCATAGAATGATATACATGAGACTCAACCTAGTGGTGACTCGACGATAGGATGTACCTCCAACCCCATTTATGAGTAGTCTTTTCCTAGTTCGATCCTTTACCATGGTCAATACTAGATCCACTCTAATCTCATTTATAAAGACTTAGTCTGATAGAATAACTAGTCCATTAATTTGATAGACCTAAACTACTAGCCAAAAATAATTAAGTTCAAATTAATTATGATAAGTCAACTTTAACATAATATACCAACCTAAGTTTCTTCCCACTTTCAACGTAGGAGTAAACTAGGGCAATAGTGTATTATATTGAAATCCTTAACGTTCAAGGAAATCCTTATAAAGCCACCATGCCGGAGGACTCAAGGGCATCAATAACCGTAAATTTAAATCTCAGGTTGTTATTCGTTTGACAACTGGTCGATTGGGATAGTCGAGATATGTAGGATGGTAAACCAACTCCAATATCAATAACATAAAAATTGAAATAATCAATATTTATGTAACAATATTAAGCTATACATTTCATACTAGTACTTGGTTGAACTGGTGAATACCAGCTGGTACATATTTGTCTGATCAGTATTTAAGGCATTGTCATTATCTATTGCCAGATTATATTCAATTGACTATAACTGCTGAAGAATAGTACAACCACTTTGAGAAATTAGTTCCATTTTAATCATTGTTGATTATGTTACAGGTTTTTGACTTTTCATTCAAAAAAAAAAAAAAGATTGACATGAAACCACAGGAGGTTAGAAAAGTCAAGAAAACATGAATTACAAAATCTCAATCATTTTCTAGTTATGGAACATTTATATATATTTTTTTTGGCCTTGAAAGGCTGAAAGATTAAAATCAGTAATTTGGACAATTTTCTCGATGTAAATAGTATGATTTAGAACCATGTTATGAAAAAATACAGGCATAAACATTTCGAGATCTTACAGAAGCTAATCATTTAACAAAGTTTTAAAGTGTGACAGCAAAATATAAAGTAAACCAGTTGTACATGGTAACGAACTTGACATGATTGTCAACATTATGTCAAGCTTAATGTAGAAAAACATCAATTGCTGCAAATATGCATAACTGGTGATGCTTCACTCAAACATTTACGTAATTTAGTTTACATATTCTAATTGGAGTTCAACATATTGTCAAAGTTTTTTGGCTGTAGAAAAACTCGGTGCTAAGAGTAGTCAATCCGATCATTGATTCTACTTCATTTTTCCTCAAGAAAAATAAAGTCCCCAAAATTTCAAAGAGATATTTTGCATTAACGAAGTTAGCTTCTCAAAATTCCTGGATCAAACTCTGTAGTGCTCCTTAAAATATGCAAAACACCTGTGTTTAATTTTAATAAGTTGTCTGCAATGGCTAGATACATCACCCGGGATTAGTTCCCTCATTTTGGCTAAAGAAGGAAGATAATATTTAGGAAAAAAAACATATGTACATTTAGTAATGAAAAGTGTTCTTGGAATGGCAATATGCGGCAAATAAAGTACTTAATAATTGGTATTCGGTTTTGAATCATGATTTACTGCAGCTGATTGAAACCAGATTTCTGGGGCCTTTCTCTCTTTCTTAAGGTAGATCGGAAGTTTTGTGTCAATAAAAGGATTTTGTGAGGGTAATTCATTATTCTTGTGTTGTTATACTCGATATAAAGTTGCAGCTTTTGCATCTCTTAATACAAGAAGTAATTATGATACAAGCATATTGAGATCTTCAAAATGAGAAATAAGTCTAGATTTACATGACAAAATAGCAAATTTCAAGAGAACAAATATGATAAACATAGTTAAGTTTCTCAAGACTGCAAGAAAAATATAAGCTGTAAAAGTATCAAGGTGAAAACTGAAAACTAAACTAATAACGAGTTTCTATACAATTTTGCAACCAAAAAAGAGAAATTTATTTTAGAAAGAATTCTATATGCTTCAGATATAAAAAATGTGATTCTGTTTGTTAATAAAATATACTTCCCTGGCTACCAAGTATTACTTACCAGCCTCAAAGGTGGGATAGGATCTGGTATTGACAGCATCAGCTTTTCATTCCATACAGGGTTCAAACTGCTCTTTATCACGCGTGTTTTCACTGACTGTAACAACAAACTGAAAGCTCAGATGCTCAATGCATGAGGGGACAATCCAGCACTGCAAATATTGATATCAATAAAAACAAATTTCTTGCCTGGTGTCCCAAGTTCAGGATAACATATGGATCGCTAGTCATCATATCCCGAACAGCTAAGTTGGTGCCCTTAACTATGTTAACCTTAATTAATCCAACAAATTCGACCATGCCCATCTACAAAATATTTATTCAGTTACACAAAAGAAATTTTGAAGTGACCATTAATACTGAATAATTTGAACAGATACATAAGTATGGAATGTTTATAATTAAGATCATGTAACTCATACCATTTTCTTGACAGCCTTATGTTCAGTTTCCTTTCTTCTCCAGCTATTGCGAAATGCATGACCTAGACCATGACGAATTCCAGTATGTTGCTTCTCAAGAAGTTTGTTGTTTGTAACATTGTTCTGAAAAGATGTGTTGGCGTCAGGAGACATTGCATATCCAATTTGTACATTAGAGCTTGAAAACTGTTGCAGCTCATACTTTCTCCTGAGTAATTAAGAAATATGATATGGATTTAGAACAATGTCAGATGTCATGCATAATTTGACAATTCCAGGAAGCAGACCTGATAAATTCAGAGCGTTCGTCAATTGAAGAATCAGGTTTTGGCTTTATAATATTGTCAGGCAAGAAGGCTTCATATCTAGCATTTACAGCAGCATTACCACCCCCGTCAATTAAGGAATCAACCTGTTCGTCTGTCCAATCATCCAACTTCACTGATATAACCTGGAGGATAATAATGAAAGATGTGAAAACACACTACAGTGTGATGAAAGACAGATATCAAGTTACTATCCATCTTAACAAATTTCCCATTTGTGTTTACTAGTGAATCTTGTTTGCAGTTACTATTCATCGAATCATCTCACTGCCTTGTATGGATTCTGTTTTTCCATTTTCACATCTTGTTCTCTTCACAAGCTATGCCCAAAGGTTTTTCATTCTCAAATCTAATATTAGTTAGTTGATCTATAAAGAATAAAATCCAAGAGGTGTAATTATAAATCTGGGAGAAACAGTTATTGGCAACTCATAATGACAGACTTCCATTTAGATCAGTTCAAATAACCTCATTTAACAGAAAGCAAACTATTCTGAAATGATTGTTTTTATCAGTATATTGTACATGTGGTAACGTAGGGCAGACATATTCCGCTTGACTTCTTTCTCATGCATGCTCACCTTAAGTAATAATTTTGGCTTAGCTCTGTAGTTTGAACTTATCTGGAACTACTGGTTGCAGTTAATATTGTTTAGGCGTCAAACATCCAAAAGCAACAAAAATGTCATAAATATTTTCGTGAGAAATTCTTTATTTATTCAATAACATGCATGCTTGAAATTTGCAGAAAATTACTTGATGAGATGTTAAAGATTTATCACATTTTTGCATTAGTAACCATAGATGAATCAGGCTAGATTCCCATTGGAAGGATTGGTCCTTGTCACTCAAAATCAACAAAAAGGATCAAAGTCAGAGACCAAATTAGCTAAATATGATCTACAATATTCAAAACATAGGGAAACCAAATTTTATGTGATATGAATATAGTTTGGAGTCTTTGGACTTCGTATCTTCATCAAATTAACACAAAAGAAATGGTGCAAAAAGCATTCATTTATTGAACTATGTTCTAAACTACTTTCAGGTGATCAAATTAATGCCCTCAATTTAAATATTGTTAAATGAATACATACAGAAAAACAATTTGTTTTACTACCTCTACAGAACAAAGAAATATTTATATTTTTAAAAAAGCTTGCTCTTTCCTTTATTTGATGAATATGTTAGAATTATTAAAAATTTTGATTTTTAAATCTAATATTAATTAGTTAGTTTATATTCAAAAGAACTGAGCCATGATTAACAGCCTTTATGATTGATTTTGTGATAAAAGAATTGAAGCCCCAACAGTCCTGATGAGATTCTAGCTGTATTTGGTTTAAGTTGTGTCAATGAAATATAAAGATAAACTAATATATGGAAAGACTGATATTCAGTACTAAAGCGGTGCTGCATATGAATACCTTAGAGATATGAACTCCAAGACTTCTGTGTACCCCAGAACATTTGATACATATAAACACTCCAAGATTCAGTGAGCTGATGATAAAAATTTTCTGTTAGATGTATTATTGGAGGAAAGCAGTTGAGTGCTTGAGAATTACAAATAGAATAGCTGAAAGTAACTAGATCTTAACATCATAAAACAGAAAGCTGACGTGTGTAAACACTTCCAACTTAGATGCTGAATTACGTGCAAAGCTACATCTCAAATGAACGTACTAGATATTGCCTTCTTAATTCTTACCCACCCTTAGCTTTATATAATGCATTATAATACCATAATCTACTCGGCATTGAGTCAACAAGTGGCAATAACCACAGACTAATATGGTTGAGACTTACCAGTCTGACCAGATATGGCTATACCAACATGCCACAAGTCACCAACTCTCACAAAGCGCATCGGCTGTCATTACTATATGAGTCAGGAACTCTTACTATACGTAACATTTCAGTACTCCTTTTTGAGGGCTTAGGCCATACAAAATTTGGGCTCAGAATGACAAATATGGTACCAGAGCAAAATTCACTATTAATTTGTAGGTCACATTGGCATCTGCTACACATCCAAAGAATCTCTGGACTAGTAGAGACAAGTACCAGGTATGGTGGTAGCAACATGGTGAGCCACAGTGCCTAAAGAAGATTGTACGGGACTACACATCCAGCTCATTTGATCCCCACATCATTTGTAGGGGGATCCTAGTGATTAAAGAAGAATGTGTTGCCCTAATTTTAGACTAGTACTCGTGCCCAAAGACTTGGATCATATGTCACCAACCACTCCCAAAGAACAACTATTGAATGCTTCTTTTGGCAGCATATTCTACCTGGTATTCGAGCTTGTATAATGACAAATATGTTATAAGAGCAACAACGACTCACGGTGTGTGGGATATGTTTAACTATTGTGCATCATGGTGAATCTCTGGTATGATAGACAAACTGTGCCACTGAGTATAATGGTAATGACTAGTGACATGGTGGATCATGACACTTTTAAACCCCACCTCACCTAAAGGTGATCCTGGTGATATGATGTTATTAGTGTTGGATCATGCATTTTTAAACCCCACATCACCTAAAGGTGATCCTGGTGATCTGATGTTATGCGTATATATGAGCTGATCTATGTGGGGGAAGATTGTGATGCTGTGATCCGATTAGTTTCACATCATATTGAATGTGGACTAAGGCTTATGATACATATGAGTAACTCCTTACCACCAAAGAGCAGCTTACGAATGCTCCTCTTGACAGCTTAGCTCAAGTGATATTCAGGCATGATTCATGGCAGATTTTAAACTAGAATCTGTCTATTTATAACAAGAACTTATTGTTACACAATTTTGTTATAATAGAAGCAATGAAGAAAGATTTGTATATTATCTAGAATCAAATACTTACACCCATTTTGGGTCTGGGGAGCCACAATCAGCACAATATCTATTACTTGGATGACTCAATAGGTTTTCTAGCCTTCCTAGTGGACTTGAATAACCTGAAAAACAAAAATTCAATCCAAACTTTAACCTTCTTCATGCTTTCATAATCAAGTGATTAACAAAATAAAAAAATTAAAGAATATGCAAAATATTAACATAATAAAATTGAGATTGCTCTTCAATGAGCTATTTAACATATTGCAGCATTTTCACCAGAAGGGAAAATTCATTTAACAAAGGTAAGATGACTGACTGCATGGTGATCAATTAAAAATCGTAGATTGAAAATACAAAGTCAATTTTAGTCCCATGGGGTGGGGGGTGGGGATAATATAACAAGCAATTTTCGTGGACAACCTACGTGATTGCTTGACAGAGATAAATTTCTTCCATACATGCTCTATCGGAATTATGGCTTAAGAAGAGTCTTCTACATAGTTGTTCATATTAGGGTCCATAGAATCAGCCCCCAACAATTTAAACAAATCTCAGCATTATCAGCAGTAAAAGTAGGATCCTATCTACACCTTTGGTGCTTAAGTATTTTCTGATAAACATAGGACCATAACAGTGATTATTCAATCAGTTCTAGTAGTCCAGAAAATATGTAAGGATGCCAGTTGGCAATCTAAATAATCATAAAATCAAGTTTGAGATGCATTCTTAGTCCTTCTGGAGCACCCAGTCCATTTGAAGACCTCAGGAAGAGTGGTTTTTTTATTTATCTTCAATCTTGATATTAAATGATCAACAATATAAGTTACAAAATTCAAGTAAATTGGTGCATATGACCTACCAAAATAACTTAAGTTGGTGATTAATTCTTTACTGAATGGTTTGTCCTTTTCCATTTTGTCATGTCTTGCACATATGTATGTATGCTATAAGGCCCCTAAGTGGTGTTATTAGTTTCCAACAACAGAAAGAACAGGGGAACCTAATTCCTAAATTAGCCTTTAAATTTTATTTTTGAAAGAAGTTTTGGAGTTTACTGTATAACATACAAACACAAATAACCTGGTTTTTCCAATTGTACACGGTGTTGTCTACAGAATAATTAGCTGCGATAGTAAGAAAGAAGTATTTGCTCTCAATAATATTGAAATTAAGTTATGAAAGTTCATGCTGAGATGAACCGGTAAAGGCAAATTATCACAATAGAACATGACTAAATGCCAGATGATGAGCGAGAATCACAAAATCCAGCCATTAAGTAAAATTCCAACATTGTGCAATTATGAGCTATATAATCAGGGTCATTGTATAAAAAAAAAAGGGGTAGAAGTGTAAAGTCTTCCGTGTTTACGTTTCTCGTTTCTGCTTCCATCCTTTAGGCTGTATTTGGTTGAAAGTCAAGGAAGGTTAAGTTGGAAGTATTGTTACAACACAATGTAATCTTGAAATTAAAATGTTAAAGAGGCTTAACATCGATAATGCAGCATAAGAAAATCCACAGTTGGGTAAAATAACCCTCTCTCATCTTCTTTGATACCCAAATAACTCTTCTGTTGACAACCAACAACAACAATTCATAATATCCAAGTATTTCGGGTTAACTACATAGACCACTTGCCTCCCAAGATCCTGCATTGACAGGATATTTAAGTTTTTAAGTTGTGCTCTCATAATTCCACCCACATTATTCACTACCAATCTTTAAGCCTGAACGGAGGATGATTGTATTGGGTCACTGCTAGCCAACATAAAACTGCCAGATATCGTGAGCTTTGCATCTTGCTTTTGACAACCAAACAGTTAACTTGGCCCCAAAGCAAAGGTAGCCTTAGATTTTGGATTGATGCAGGCTATGCATTCTAGCTGATTACTCCATAATTTCTTCAGTGTTATCCCTATTTGAAAATTTCTTTGAAAAATGAAACATCATTTAAAATTTATATTCGTAATGTTTTGGCTTACTATGTGTTCACAATAGTCTTAATTTGTCTCTCGAAGGAAATTTCAGGTTCATGGTGAAGTTTCCATGCTGACACAATTAGTTGAATACGTGGTTCTACAAGAAAAGTAGAAGTCCAAGTACTCCAATTTTGAACTTTTGTACTGACAAGATTCCTCATGTGATTCAAATGATGTCCAGAATTTTTCACCTACCCATTCAATAATCCCCTGATTGAGAACCTGTATGTGATGATCCTCGCTAATCTTGTACATGATGAAGGGTATTTATTGTTACTTAAAGAAATAGAAACAAGTTGTACCCAATTTTAATCCACATTTTTCGATCTCAGTAAATGGTAGATTATTCCAAAATGAAAGAGGAGGATCCCACTGTTACATGCAATTTTTAGCAAATCAGATGATATCTTCGATTGCCTCAAATTTGAAGCACAAACAATCTATGAATAAATTAAATAAACGTACACAGTTATAAACAAACAACGAGAAGCAGAACCCCCTGGTACTGGGATTCTTGCATCAGGAGGCGAAAGAAACATCAAGAACGGAAAGGAATGACCCCCAAAAAAAAAAAAATTACAAAGAACGTCCCGACAAAAACAAACAAACGAACAAACACGAAGAGGGCCAAGCAGAATGGATTAATTGAGGTAAAAACGAAAAAGAAGGAACCTGAAGAATTGCTGGAATCGTCGTATTCTTGATTGGTAGACATTTACATGCCAATGCTCCGCAAGAACAAGCACGGCAACCTCATTCAACGCGTTCCCATCGGCTGTTCCAACTCTTGTCGTCAGAGCCAGAATACCGTTCCGCCTAAACGCGCATCGAAATAAAGGGATCAAGTAATTCCGATCTGACGAAAACGAAAGGTGTTTCTTGTTTTTACCTCCGAATCGATCCGACCGACGGAGTCTTCTTCACCTTCTCATCCAAAAGGCCTGACTGACCACGATCGGCGAACGCCCATCGACGAGCGGATGGAAGAAAGCAAAAATATCACGAATTCTTTTTCCGTTTTTGTTATATTTTTTTGCCTTTTGTTCCCCTAATCTCCATATTTTATTATTATCATCGACAAACAAATAGTAAAACAAAAAAAGTCTAATGGATCGGCCACAAGTCGTTTTCTATTAATAATTGCCAATCAAATTAATTATATCATCGGCGTCTAATGACGTGGAACCTCAAAACTAATGTTAACGCATCCTTCGATATGTCGGAAAATAATTGTATGACGAGATAGATAGATTCACTTTAAAATATATATATATTTTATTATAAAAAATATTAAAAGTTTAAAATAGATAATAATATATTTTATAGAAAGAAAGGAATTGATTCTGACACAATAATATCTTTGTTTCCTCGAGTAAATAAATATATACATAGCTGCTCACTTTTAGCTATACAGATAATGTATTTTTGTTTTTGGATCGAACGTGGGTCGCCAACGGTATCGTAAGCTAAAAAGAGTCCGAAATAGATATGCTTACTCTTCGACAGTCTTGGCACCTGCCTGTATCATCAGGTCATAAATACCATTTCGACTTTACACATCTCTTGCTTGGATATGACCTATGCATCAAACTAGTGATTCGAGAGGACAAATTTAAAGCCTTCATTGGTGATAGATAAAATGGCATCATAGGTGTGTGTAGCACAAGATAGACATGCTGATCTTAGTAACAAAAGATATCAAATAAATCAAACAACCTCTCTTAGAATAAATCAAATAAATCAAATAATATAAATTCTCTAAAGCTCTCTTAATCGAATAAATCAAGAAATATTCCTTTTTTACATGATATCGGAGCCCATATAATTCAAGACCAAAAGCCTTTTGTTTGTTTGTTTGTTTTTCCCGAGTCTCTCTTTCTGTCTCATGTCTTTTTCAACTCAAACCTCTCTTAGTTCTATCTTTATCTTTGACCAAACCGTGTCTCCATCATTCCCTACTGAATGAACTCTAAAATATTCATCTCTGCTTTAGACTCGATGGTCGAAACTATTTGGTATGGTCTCAACTTGTGTCCACTGTTCCAAAAGGAAATGAAAATTTGAGGCACTTGGACCAATACCGAGGGAAGATGACCCAAAGTTTGCTGCCTAGGATGAAGAAGATTCCATGATTATAGGATGAAGAAGATTCCATGATTATGACATGGCTTTGGAACTCAATTCAACCGGTGATTAGTATATATATATATATATATATATATATATATATATATATATATATATATATATATATATATATATATATATATATATATATATATATATATATATACGTTTCAATGAGACTGGGAGACAGTAAAATTAGTATATTCTCAAGTCAAAGATTTTGCTCGGATATACTGGAGTCTAAGACCTAAGATGTTAGCTAACATCGGAGCAGCACTAACAGGGTGAATTAGTGCACTGGATTAAAACTTCGGTTTTAGAAAAATCTTTCGTACGATAAAAAATAATATCGATGAAAATTGATTTTGGAAGCTTGGTAACTTAGAAGCGTATGAAAGCATAGTGACTAAGTAAAGAAGTTTGCAGTATGTAAATGGCAAGAGTAGGATGCAAACCAGATAACACAGTAGTTTTAAAGTGGTTCGGTCAAAATGACCTACATCAACTTGCGAAGCCTTCTTCGAAAAGGCTCCCAACTTTCACTAGCAAATCTCTTTGTAGGGGGAAGGACTAATACTCCTCTTACAACCTTTACAAATGGTTCACACTCTCACAATTCTTTTCAATAAGATGGGATAAGGTAAACACTCAAGCAATTTGAAAAATAAGACTTGCTAAGACTTTTCTAAGGCTCTTATCTCAAACTATTGCTTTGCAAAAGATTGTCATCTCAGCTGAGAATTGAGGGGTATTTATAGGCCCCAAGAGGATTCAAATTTAGGCTCCAAAATTTGAATTCTCTTGGGTTTCCGAGGTTGGCGGTGCCACCACCGGATCTCTCGGGTGTTGGGCGGTGCCACCGCTCAGTTCTCGGGTTCTAGGCGGTGCCACCGCCTACACTGTTTTAGCTCACTGGTTGGGCTCCAAACTTGGCCCAAACCAGTCCGAACTCGGGCCCAATTGACCCCTACTTGGGTTATAGGATTAACACCTAATCCTAACTCTAATTAACGTGCTAACTACGAATTTAAAGACATTTCCTAAGCTATTACAAAGTCCGCAAGTTAAGACTTCTTTCGATGAGCTTTCGGCGAACTTCCGACGGTCTTCCGATAAACTCTCGAAAACCATTCAGCGAACTCCCGGCAAGCTCCTAGACTTCACGATTTGATCTTGGTGAGTTCCAACGAGCTTCTTCGGTA
This sequence comes from Musa schizocarpa, assembly GCA_900464855.2. Taxonomy (NCBI): domain Eukaryota; kingdom Viridiplantae; phylum Streptophyta; class Magnoliopsida; order Zingiberales; family Musaceae; genus Musa; species Musa schizocarpa. The sequence continues at coordinate 32,107,300 of LS990919.1, forward strand.
AGCTCTGATCTTTCTCGGCGAGCTCCGCGAACTTCCCACGAATCTTTCGGCGAGCTTCCAAAAAACCCTTCGGCAAGCTCCCTACTCATTCTCGGCTAGTTCCGGTAGCATTCCCGACGAACTTTCAGACTTCCGTCGAACTCTCGAACTCCCAATGAATCCTTCGCGCTTGACTCTACACTTTGTTTCGCTTTATGTCTTCATCGTTATCGTAGTTAATCCTGCACACACAAACTAAAACTATACTCCGATCTAGACAATTATTACAACGCGAATTGACATTCTGTTGCCCGGCACGTCATTGGTTGGCGCTTCGTCCGAGTCTTTAGCGTCTCGTCCTCTCTTGCGGCTTGTTGCCCAATCGACGATTGACCTCCGCAACCCCGATATCCTTGGCGCAATTATGCTCTCGTTGGCCCGATGCCCAACGTCCGAAGCCTTTTGCCGTCCAATATCCTGACGTGATCTCCTCCGACGCAATGTCAATTCCTCCTGTGTCAACTGGCTAATCCTGATCGAGTAGACCTACATCACTCAAAATGCAGTTAAACATTTAAACACAATCAATTAGTTTCATCATCAAAATTTGAGATTCAACAATCTCTCCCTTTTTGATGATGATAACTAATTGATGACTAACGGAGTTAATCTTAACTCCCCGGAGTTTAACCAAACTCCCCCTATCAATATACCATTGATAGAACACTTGGATTATCCCAAATCCAAGTAACATTCATCACATGTTATGAAAAACATTTAAACCATCATGTAAATATATAAAATATTTTATTCAATGCATGAAGTCATCAATATACTTCTCCCCTTATGTCATCAACAAAAAGGAGAAGTAGCTCTAGCTATTTTAAAAGATATGCAAGTTTTTGCAACATGAAGCTTGATTTTCATCACAACATATAAGCACAAAAGCATAGCAAGATTTTAAGTTCAATCATGGCAATTCAACACTTGCTTCTTGTGCAAGATTGCACTTTGCTTTTCTTTACATGTTCTAACCAGCAAAAGCTTTCTCCCCTTTGATTTTATTGAAAAGAAGGGAAGAGTACAAGCTAGCCAGCATTTGCCTTAGCTAGCAATCTTTCTCCCCCTATGTCATTGTCGAAAAGAAGGAGAGGAACCAATGATTTAGACTTTTACATAAATTATGAATTTATATCAATCAATATTTTAATCATCACATGATATATACAAGACAAAAATACAAAGAAATCATGTCATAAAAGACATCAATTGTTAAACATGATATGATAATAGTCAAAAAATTTAATTAACGATACATATGATACATTGCGATACTAAAAAATTTAATGTGATGCTTTTAAGGATATTAACCTATTTTTGATACAAAGCATGACAAGAGCAATTATATTACAAGTTTTTTAAGTTTTGCATTTTTTGCTTCTTTCGAGATAGCAATTCTTTGCTTCTCTAAAAGCTAGCAACTTTTATGATATGTAAGTTTTACTACATACAAGCTAGCAAATTTAAAGATGTGCAAGTTGGCATATTTGCTTTTCTTTGCAATGTGCATGATAGTATTTTTTTGTAATGTTCAAAATAGCAAATTGTACATCATGCTAGCTAGCAAATTAAAGATGTTCAAGAAAGCAAGCTCTTTCTTCTCTTTTGAGAAGTGTCATTTTTGCTTCCTTAGCAAAATACCAAACTAGCAAGGGACCATATTTTACATGAGGCAAGCAAACAATTTGGCAAGTGTTACATTTGTATCTTTTCTTTAGATGTGCAAGAAAGTAAGTAAGTTTTTGCATTTTCTTGACTTGTGCAAGGTAGCTAATTTCTCTTTGAAATGACCCTTTACATCAATTCAAGATAGTACATTAGCAACTCTTTCTCTCCCATTGTCATTGGTAAAAAGAAAGGAAGATTCAAGTCATGAATATCAAAATAATAATTTTGTCATGAATATTTCATCATTGCGTGCATCATTATTACATGCATAATACCAAATCATCATATATTTTTTCAAAACATATAAACTCATCATTATATGCATGATTCCAAATCATCATTCATATCATTTCAATCATTGTTTCAATTATCACTATAACTCATCATGCACAAAATGTAAAATCATCTAACATGATACAAACATTTATTTTCAAAATATTTATCATTATTTTCATGTATGATACTAAAGTATTTATGATACCGAACATTAAGTCAACAATGATTCATTTTATCAAATCTCATTCTTTTTATAAATAACAAAAATTATAGGTGTACAAAAAAGAGATTATGATTAAAAAAAATCTCAAGTAGTAAATCCAAGAAGTCAATATCATAAATTCAAATACAAACTCATTCAAATTCAAATAGTCAAATTTATCAAAATCTCAACATTACTTTCAAAAGATTCAAAATGGTATATATAGATTTATCATGATTAATTTAAGCATGCAATGTTTCAATCAAATTCAAGTCATGAATACCAATACTTTCATATTATAAGTATCAATTCATGAATATCAAAAGATATAATTTGTGATTCTAATTTTGCAAGATCAAGATTATGATTTAGATAAAACTCATTCAAATCAAATCGTTAACTTAAAATTCATAATCAAGTCATCAAAATCAATTTCGAGATTCACAAAATATCATGAAATCATTAATCTCGATCAGATGGAAAAATCAATTTTTAAGTGATTCTTTTTCATCTAAGCATGCCTTAGTCATTATATGCCAAATCAAGATAAGCATGAGTGTTCAAGACGTAAAGGAAAAATCTTATAAAACAACTCATCAAGCAAGATTTTAAACATCTATTTTCAAGCTAGAGTAAGTCAAGGATTCAACTATCTCATGTCATGAATTCCAATAGACATCTCAAATTATCAATATTATATTAAAAAAATATTTCAAAAAGACATATCGATAAGTAATTCATTTGTATCATTTCATTTAAAATCGAAACATAAGTTTCATCGTGAAACCGTCAAGACCAAACATATCATGATATCACATCTATCATCAAAAGACTATCAAGAAATTCATACATAGATGTACATGCACTATGTCATCTTAATATGTCATGAGAATGTCATCTTAATTTGTCATAAAAATGATTAGACCAAAATCATGTTAATCCAAAATGAGAGTTTCAAATCAACATTTACTTCAAAAACTCATGCATAACATAAAATCATCAATATGCACATGCATGAATTAATCCTAAGTATTATCACGTATCATATAATTATCATCCCTAATGTTACATACATCATTCAACATTTCAAAACATAACATGCATGAAACCTTAGCAATATACATTTCATGATCAAATTTTTAATTTTTCAAATATGCTAAAAAGAAAAACATGATATAATTTTTGAAAAATAATTTTTTATTTCCTATTCCTACTATCTAAATTAAGCACTCATGAAAAACTTTAAGTAATTTCAAAATAATTCAAGAGAGTTGAGTTACTTACCTTGTAGTCGAAGCCCGTCAAAGCCCAATTCGCCGTTTCATCTTTGGAAGTTCTTGATTCATCCTTGGTTGTCTTCCTCTTCTTTGGCCTCTTCCTCCGTTCAAGTTCATTATTTATTTTAGATTTTTGTTTAATAAACTTATTAAGATTTAGTGTTCGAAGTTCAAGTTCATCATTGTCCTCATCACTTGAGTCATCACTCAAGTGGTATTCATTTGTCCGGAGTTCCAAATCTTTCATGTTATTTGGAAGGTGATTTTGTTCATCATGTTCATCATGTGTATTGTGCACCATTTCATATGTCATCAACGAATCAATTAGTTATTCAAGTAAAAAAATAATTAAATATTTTGTTTCTTATATTGTAGTTATTTTAGGATCCCATTTTTTGGAAGGGATATGCATCAAGCAAACATGTTACTTTGTTAACAAGTATCACTTCTTAAATCTGCATTAGGCAAACATCTCAATACGACCGATAGACTAAGAAATTTGGTTTTGATCCCTTAGCATTAGCTATTAAAAAAAAAAATGTTCGTGTTTGTTATGAGATAAATTCCATTTGTATTAGAAATTATTTCATCCATTTCATTTATTAGTGCCAATCTTGATCCTCAAGATGAAAAAGATGATTCAACTTCGTTTATTTGTTTTTTTCTTTAATCTTGTTGCACTTGGAATTTGGAAGAACTTCATTTTAAGGTGACGTGAGATGTGCAAAAACTAATGAAGAAGTTCGATTAGGGACTATACATGACCATGACCAGGAAAGACGTCTCCTAGAGAGCCTTAGTATCATTATGAGATAGCTTATTCGGAGGCAAAATTCCTTTATATTCAAGAAGATTATGAGTAGCAAATCATTATTCCAATTTTTTCTATATAAAATGTGCATCGAGAGCATGCTCGACAAGGTCCTTTTTTTTTTTTTTTTTTTTCATATAGTGTCTATTTGTAGAAAGTCTTTGGAGGGCTTCAAATTTTCAAAATGAGAACATAATTTGAAAAGCCCCTTTTATAATATTTGTTCTATAAAAGTGTCTTAGTGAGGGAATATTTTGTTTTTTAGATATCATGCAAATGTGACATTCTTTCTTTGATGCTTATATTTGAAAGAATGCATTGTGGGAGTTGTTTTTCATCTTATCTTACATGAGGAGAAACTTTTCTTGATATCTTTGATACTTTGATACTTGTGTGTCTTCGGAAGATGCATAAGAGATGCTTTGTTGAATCAGCATGTATGAGATATTTTGTTAGGGTGGGGTGTATGAGACATTTTGATGCTTATATCTTGGATGAATGGATCATTATATATTTGAGAAGATGGATAGTATGAATTAGATGAATATGGTACGATGGACACTTGGGATGCTTAATGTATCTCGCATGAAAAGAAGATTTGATTGATTATGATGTATCAAGTCAAATGACCACTTCACTCGGCTAGAGTGGTTTAATTGATTTAACTAAGTGGGTTGTGTTAGAAAATAAATAGATAAATAAGTTATAGAAGTAGTTGATTGTTATTAACATATCCTCCTTCCTTTTATACAGATTAGAAGGGAGGATTTCCCTCAACAGAGTAGAGAGATTTCCAACAGTTACGAAATCTCATCTACTTATCAGGTTGGACGATGTATTTGATCATAGTGGTCTGAGCATTTTTATTTAGTTAATATGGTGGATCGAACATTTTGTTTGCCCAACAAGAAAGAGTGTGTTAGAACATTTTTTTTTGGCTCGACCCACCTACTAACCTAATTAGGAGTAGTCGATCTTTATTAAATTGATTCATTTAATTATTACTTTTATTTTTTTTTTAATTTTCTACTAATGGGAGGGCTTCCACCATTAGATGTTGATTCAACCTTTCTTTCCAGTAAAAGAAGGTCGTTGGTAGTTTCTCGGCAATCATCAACGAAAGAAACCAAGATGGCCATAGGTCGTTGGCAAAGACATGAATAAGTAGGAAGGGATGATAGTCGCTCACTTGACAAGCCTCCTCTTTGAAAAGAGCCAAGGATTCATCATCATTCCATTGTCAAACTACAAGGAGAGGTAGCTATCGATGATTTGAAGTTTGAATTCTCTCACTCACTAGCTATGTGAAAGAGGTCATGGAGGCAAGCGACGAGTGAGATATAGCTATTTTCGTTTGATATTTTATTCAGATTATTATTCTAATAGCAATTTGTCAGTGTCATATTTGGTCATCAACATGACAAAATTGACCTTTACAATTTAGTTGTCCGTCCCCATGAAATGACTGACGAATTTGGAGGTAAAAGAGTTCAATCGTTGAGCTTTGATTGGTTATTATGGATAATCATCATGTTCAATAAGATTAGCAATCGTTAGACCAAAATCGAATGACTAGCAGAAGACTATGAATGATATTTTATCTTTTATTTATTAAAATAAATCAAAAAGTTTAAATTGAAAAATCAGAAAATAAAAAAACTGAAGTGGTGTTTAAGCTTAACGTAATCCTGGGACTCTTTCTTCTTCTTCTTCTTCTTCTTCTTCTTCTTCTTCTTCTTCTTCTTCCATTGACTTGGTGTGTTGCAGCTTAAACCTGCATCAACCGTTTCTTAAACGTTGCACATTCACAAACAATAAGAGGACCAACAACAATTTGGAAACTATAAAAAGGAAGGTGTTATTAGTATAATGGATGGACGAGAAGCTGACAAAAACAAAGAGTGTGTATTCCATCAACATTTGGTGTTGTTGCATAAGCAGACACCGTAAAGAACGGGGGGGGCGGGTTTCAGGAGATGGTAACCCACGGAGCATCAACGTCCAACTGCAGCAGCCTCTTCGTGTTCGAATTCCTCCTCAAACACCCAGAACCACCACCTTCTTCTTCTTCTTCTTCTTCTTCTTCTTCTTCTTCTTCTTCTTCTTCTTCTTCTTCTTCTTCTTCCTTGCACCCTCCACGCCTTGTATGCTTCCCACCCAGCACCTCCTCCACGCCATTTCCTTTGCCTCCAATTCCGGCCATCTCCATGTCCGAGTCACCTCCCTCTTCGTCTCTCTGTTCTACAGCTTCTTCCCTATCCTCTTTATCATCATCATCATCTTCTATTAATGGCGCCTTTTTCTCATCTGGTTCAGTCTGTTCCCCCCCTTCATCATCTCCCACCGGCTCAGTGGAGACTAGTCGGAGTTTGAGTCGGCCATCTTTTCTTTCGGCCATGACGAGGAGGGATGGCTTCACAGAGAAGAGAAGCAGCCTTCCGTCGTCCCTTTCGCTCACGACACGGAGGCGTGATTCACCAGAGAGCACGGTTAGCGGCGGAGGGAACCCAGATGACGCAACCCCGTAGTAGTTCCTCTTCTTCATCCTCTTCTCTTCTCGCTTCGCCGCCCGTTTTGCTCCTGCATTGCATCCAAGAGAAGTCAGCAGCAGCAGGTCGCGGCTGTAATCGCTCACGGTGTACTTCACGCCCGTCTCGCAGCCTAAAATCTCGGTGCACACGTCATGGTTTTCGCTGTGAATCACTTTCTCGGAACACGCCGTCGTCGAAGACAAAGGAGATGATACTTTCATCACACGCGATGACTTATCCATTGCCTCTAACGCACTTTGCGAGGGAGCACATGGAGAAGCGGTCGAACTCCAAGCCTCGCTATTGCCATCGACCCACTCCGTTCCATCGTCAACTTGTTCAGATGGCTCCATGTTGCATGGATTGGTCAGTAGTTGCTGCGGTTGAAGGGAAGACGACGGCCGAAACAGACGCATGAAGATGAAGGACCGGCCAGCAGAAATGAGAGGCTAACAGAGAGACGTGTCTCTGTAGAGGAGATTTGTGTTTTTTTACCACTAGTTTATATACGGAAGGAGGACGCACCGAGACGTCGATGGAGAAGGAGATGGGGACGGAGACCGAGACGGAGATGGATTGCGTGTCTTCTGAATCGGCAAAATTTGGGGACAAAATCTTGCCATAAACGGTAGTATACGCGTGTATATTCTATCAACCAAGTATGAAGCCGGAAGCTCCCCACCCCCCCTACTAACCCACACATGGTCAAAGGTAAAAATCTGTGGCGACAGAGCTTTTTTTATCCCATGCACAAATCGGCGAATCCCAAAATGGAAATCAAATCTTCTCGTATCCCAAGTCCGTACCCGTAAACAGTCAACGAAGGGATGAATTCAGTCGCTGCTATGGTAACTCTAGGCGGTGACGGGTTGAATGTGGCTAAGAAACAAGGTTGGCTTTAGCCTCGGACCTTTCTATCTCAAACGATCAAAGCGATCAGGGTTACCAAGTTTCAGGCCGAATGCAGTTATAGTGAGTTATGTTTGGTTTCATCGGTAGGTAGGTAGGTAGGTAGGTAGAACCGCGGTATCGCACTACTACTGTGCACAATACATGGGACTACACATTTAAAATCTCTAAAAATTCGCTTCTTCAAAAGCTGCAGAATTAATTAAAATATTTGTACTCCAAATAATCACTACCATCGAGTCTTATTATTTCCGAATTAAAAAAGCTAATCTATTTATTTATTTATTTATAAAACAAAATTAAAACCCTAATGACAGATTCTAAGGATTAATCCTTTTCAAATTGAGGGAACTAATATTTTCATTTTTTATTTATTTATAAAATAAATAATTCAGTCCTAATAAATATAAAGAAGTCCCAAACCTTCTTTATATATATAACAATATATTTTCAGTAAATCTTTTAATAATATTATGATTAAATTTCTCTCACGTTAAAACACTATTTAAAAAGAATTTAAAAAATACTTTCTAAATGTTTTATTATATTTGTTTTCAACGTTCAATATTCTCGAGGTTAATCTACTTATTATCTTTTTAATTTGGGGGTGCTCTCTTTGGTGACCGAAAATTATCAAACCTCCTATATGTAAGATGATAATTCACTCACGTTAGGTACCATATTTCCGGAGTGGTGGTGGCGGCGACATAGACCTAACCATCCTTAAGATACCCATTCGATTATTGAGATGGTATAACTATGATTGAGTTGGCCAATGACATTATTGATAATGTCATTTTTAAGTATCTATTTTTAAGCTATCCTTGAAGAGTTGGAAGTGGAAAGTTTATGATGAGGTATTATTATTACTCATTTACAATGTTCTTGAACGGACATAAATAGTTTTTTTTCTTACTAGACCAAAACATTATAATTTAATCCAAAAATATTGTAACCCAGCTCCAATAATGCAAATCCCCATCACTCTTCTATGTAACCTTTATTATTGGTTTTTAAACCTCTTAAAGTGATTTTTGTGAAGGTTGGCTTGTATTATGCAAAATACAAAACTGTTTAACACATAGAAATCTCCCCTTCATCACTTACCCCTTGTAAAATAAAAAAATAAAAATCAAATCCTCTTTTCTTTTTTTTTTTTTTTCTGCATTTTAGCTTTTAATTTAGATAAATTTTCATGTCAATTATCAGTTGTTGTAGAAACATCAAAGTGGAAATATGAAATGTGTTATCATCTGGTTATAATGTTCTACATATACTTTACTAGAAAAAGGAGTTAAAATCCTACTTTTTATGAATTTAGTTGCTGAATGATAGTTAATAAGGTAAAGTATTTAGCCATTCAATGTGCTAGGCATAACGAGCATAAGAATTCAGACCAAGAGGTAATAATTCTCTGGATGGATGGTTAGTATGGATGATTTACAAGATGAAATTAGGGGGGTATATTTTATCAAACAAACATTGTAGTTGTCATAGAACAATCAAAGATAACTCTTTTCAATTATAGTTTTTTTGAACAAAAAAAATATATATTGCAACTCTGTTCGAAATGCAACAACTTAGATATAATGAGTTGAAATTCTCACCAACCCAACTTGTCACTCTTATTGTAGGTTGTATAAACCTTATAAACTGATTTGTGATAGAATTTGCAGGGTTTTGAATATAATTAATAATCTTTTGGCTCATTTCAGTGTAAATAGTGACCGAAGAAAGAAAAGAATAGAAGATAAGAATAATTATTGAAGAAGCTTTATTAAAGAAATGAAAATATTTCAATACATTAACATGTTCTCTTCTATTTATACAAATTAGGAGAAAGGATTTCCCTCAATAAAAATAGAATAGAGGATTTTTCTCAACGGAATAAAGAAATCTTATCGTCTAACAAATTTAGGTTTTTTCACCAAAATCCTCTAATATAGCTTAATTTATCTATTTTCAATTATTTGAAAGAATCAAACTAAAAAAGGTGCCTTTTTTTATCTGAATAACAACCCTTCACCCTTATTATAGTGAAACACCCACCAAACTTATTTGTCACCCTTATTATATATCGTGTGTTTTCTATATTTATAGCCTCATTTTAAGAAGAAAGAGGGTTCTTATTTAAAACTTTACTTTTACTATTCATAGTTCCCTTAATATTATAACTCCTTAAAAAAATAAAATAATAATTTATTATTTTTTACAACCTTTTTGTTTTATTTTTACAATCTTTTTTTTTTCTTTTTTCTTCTTTCTCACGGCTTCCGCCTATTGCAAACACTTACCGCAACCCAAAAGATGATATATTCTGAGCTAACTCAATTAGAGGCCATTGGGCTTGATTTGAGCCTGGGTTGGGCCCACTGGGAGGCCCATTCAGTGACCCATAAATAGGTCAAGCGGTGGCATCGCTAGAACAAGCGATGGTACTACCCAGACATAATCTCTCAAACTATGTCAGACGATTATACCGCCCAGACACAATCTTCCAAATTGTGTCAAACGGTGCTACCGTCTAGTGTCAGTATTATAGGTAGTGGTACCACCCAATATAGGTGGTAGTATAGCCAGTACCTAAGAAACCCAAGATGAAACCTTTTTAGCTTTATTTTTGAAGTCATTTGGTTATCAAAAGTGCTTTCTTAATGGTTTTATTTCTGACGAAGCTTATGTTAAACAACTACTAGGATTTAAAAATAATCTTTTCCTAAATCATGTTTATAAATTGTCTAAAGATCTATATAGGTTTAAACAAGCTCCCAAGGCTTGGTACGAGAGATTTAGCTTTTTTTTATTTAAAATATTTTTTCAAAAGATAAGATCAACATCATATTATTAATTAAATATTTTAAAAATAATTTTTTTATTATTTAAATTTATATTGATGACATATTATATATAGCATAGATTCCTTTATATATTCCATCAATTGATCTAACTCAAATCTCTATCTAATCGATCCAATATTTTGCTTCCTCTCATGAGTTCCTACCCGAAATAGTCATCCTTGGCCTTAGTGAAGTTACTCGGAGCACACTTTATGGATATTAAGGCATGTTCGGCTATTTCAATCTTTTCTTTATGATGATATTTTTTACTTTTGCTCGGTTTCAATGCTCCGGATTATACTTCTCTCGTGAAGAGTAGTTAACTTGTTGCTCACTATTTTAACTATCACACTCCTCTTGAGCAACTCTAGTAGTTTGAGAGTAACTCTGCACTTGTACTCGTGTTGTGATCGTTTGAGGTTATTGCCCCTCTTATGTAGCCTTGATCAATTCGTCATCGTGAGTGTGTGAACTTTGTTGTTTGCGCAAATCACTTATCCACTCTTATGATATTTATCCATAAAGGATCAGTCAAGTGTAAACTTGCAAAGTCTTAAAGGCCTACAAAAAATAGGAAGTTAATTATATTCAGAAACAAGTAACAGACAAAACAAAACTTACATCTCGCTCAAAATCACATTTAAACAATTTAACAAGCACTCGGAAGAAAATAAGAACATTAAAAATATAGCCATATGTCCAACAACAAGTGCTTAACCAACCGAAGTTGGGGTGAGTGGCAAACCTACACAAACTTTCAAAATTAGAGCGTAATACTATTAGAAAGCCTCATTTAATCTTATGTCATGCGAATGGTTTTAGGGTGCTTGAGACGATTAATGTTTTATGACATTCATCATACACCAACCACATTAGAGACATGAAAACGAGACTGTTTTGATCTAATTGTACCATCTTCGGTAAGTGTTCACCGTAACAGTGTTTTGCACACAAGGTGATAAGCAGATAAGATTTTCTCAAGACAGTTAAGAAAATCTCTAAGCAGTTGAGAAAAATCCTTCGTGCTGAACATGTATAACCTCCTGCTGAGTGAGTGTGTATAAATTAGTTATCAAGAATTCACTATCAAAATGAACTAGATAATTACATCTTATACATTTCATTATTTCTTCTATAATTTATATCTTTCTATATTCTTCGTTTAATTTTTATTACAACGCAGCGAAGCGAACAAAAACCAACAGTATCCTACGACTTAAGCGGATGACGGTTTGTCGACAAAGCCAAACGACCGTACAAACGAACAAAAGTAACGAAGATAGTTGCGGGAGATAGCGATTTGTTGACAAAGCTAAAAGACCCGCGCAGTGGCCGTCCTTGACAAGGCGGCCAACTCACGAGTGTCCAAAGTGGGAGCGAGCGGTTTCAGGCAGGTACATGAAAGGAGGGTTCTAATGCCACAGTTTCTACATGGAACCGAAACGACTCTATAAAGCCACTCGTAACTGGGTGGATAAAACTGGCTAGAAAATGAAAGCGTCGGAAGAAGCAGCGGGTAGCATGCAACGTTACTGGGAAAGGGGTTAGAGCTAGATTGGGATTGGGATTGGGATTGGGATTGGGATTATTGGAATTGGGATAGCATTGGATCGATCCAGCTGGAAAAACGATCTAAAGAACATTTTAATGCAGATTTTAATTACCTGTTTTATACATGCACCACTATGTTAATATATGACAATACCAACTATTAAGTGTAAAGTGGAAACCCCACCATTAGATCATGAATCTCTTAACTTCCACATTCAAATCAGATTTTAAAGTATTTTTTTTTATCCATCACAGCATCATATGCCAAAGGTCACTTGCTGGTCAACTCCATCGTCAAATATACACATTTTCATTTGAATTACGAACACATTGGTTATTCTCGTCCACTGTCAAAGAATACATGCATCAGCTTCAAAAATCAAGAGAGACAACTCGGTTGGAAGCTAAAAAGAATACTCTCTCCCTACATACGTCTGTTATTGTACATAGACACTAGTTTCTACAACAAATTGCCATCATCGGCCTTTGATCGCTCCTAACTGACATGACAACACCATCGCCATAAGAGATTGATGCAGATGAAAGCTAACGAACCACTGAGATCTGAAGAACTATTTCACGATACATGAAGATTCTGAATTTCAACTTTCATAGCTTGGAGATTCTGTTCAACCTTTGACAACTCATCTTGTGTTTTCGCCAGCCAATCTATTCTGTCCTGAGCTGCTTCAGCATATGGTTTACCGGTCGCTTCCACAAAGTGATTCAGCTTCTCAATGCTATGCTGCAGGTCCTTCTGCATAGCCTTCTCAATTTCATGCGCTAACTTATCAGCGACCCTCCTGACCTTCTCTACTGCTTGTCTCCTTCGTGCTGGAAAATTTGAAATTGCCAACCACCTACAATATTACATGGCAAAACATCAGAAAATGATACTTCATGTTCCGCCTAAAAAACTAGTATCATTTTTATGCTCCTCCCTTGTATTGATCAATAACATGCAATCTCCAATCAAGTCCATGACAAAACTGAAGTTAGAGATATTACTTGAATTGTGCAAAAGAAAAAACAGTTACTGCCAATTCCAAAGTAACACTATTTTTAGTGTAAATCACTGCAATCATTAGAAAATTTACCAAATCTAGTTTTATTTAAACAAAATTATTAGCTACTTAGCCATGTATAAACACATATGTATTATAGAAACACACACAAGAAGCTGTTAAGTCCCAACTTACGGGCCCAAATACATGAATCTTTCTTACCATTGAGCAGTATCACTTGTTAAAATGCTTTTTTATTCCTTTTACAGTTCCTAATAAGATTTTAGTAGGTCTTCATAAACCTCTTGACAACAATGTCCATATGATCGATGCTCGTTCAGCACCCAATTCACAACCTTCTCCAATAGCCTCAAATCTCATCTCTGGCAATCATCTCCTATCATCCATCCATCCCTCCTCTTTCCCTCGGTCATCACTACACAGTAGCAGCACAATACAAATCCTTAACATTGCACTTCATGAATTCCTGACCCAATAAATTTTGGACCAAACTGATCAAAGTTGGAGGACCACATTGAATATTACTTTTTACATCCTTCTTCCTGAATATTAACTTTATATCCACTTGGAGGTGCTTTAAACTTTAAGAGCATGAGATAATGCAGAAACCAAACGACTAAAACATTTGAAGGCAAAAGAACTAATTATATGACAAGAGAGGAAGAAAGAAACATTGAGAGTTACAAGGTTTGAAATATCATACCGTACCGGTGTTTCGACATTCGTTCGGTATGGTACGATATTGTATACCGAGCGGTATACCGCTCGGTATATATATATATATATATATATATAAGATTTTTATAAAAGGCAACGTCGCCTTTTATATATATATATATATATATATATATATTTTTTTTTTTTCTTCTCCCATATGGGGCGATGTCATCGAGGCGACGTGACGTCGCTTTAAAAAAAAAAAAAACTTTTATATATATACCATCCAGTAACGGGCGGTCCATGTACCGGTTAACTAACGGACCGGTATATACCATCCGGTACGGACGATATTATTCGAAATTGTATACCTTGGAGGGTTAGCAAGGAGAAAAGGATTAAAAAATTAATGATGTTCAATCAAAGGTGTTGTGTTAATTGGTGCAGAATATCTTCAAGTCAGAAGCCTGACAACCTCTCATCAGAATAAGAAAGTAAACCATTAATAGTTTGCAACAGTTAAACAAATTACAACTACTGAAGTGTTGTAGTAGCATGTGATGGTCAAATGCAACCCTGAGAATATAAAGCTTAGCTAATCATCTGTAAATTCGGAGGCTCAGATAGATACCAGTTATATTTGTAGAATCCAATTAGACAAAGTTATATATGTACCAGAAAAAATGATGCAGTTCAGTGCAAAACTCAGTACCTTAAACCCATAATGGGACAATCATAATTTGCCAACCCAATTTGGAATCCCTTTTGGCTAGCAATTTTTATTTTTATAGAAAGAAAAAACTAGAGAACTAAGTGATGAACATCCATAACATTGTTTTTATTACCTCTTGAAAAGATTTTCCGAAATATTTGGAATTAAAATATTTTTATTTAATAAATACAGTGCAAAAATTCATGATCATTGAATTTGTGAGTTCAAGATATGAAGTTCTCCTACTTTACACCAATTGTCACGATCTAATCTAATGGGATAACTGACCTCTCAACCAAGGATTAAAATATCATACCATACAGGAGTTTCGACATTCGCACGATACGGTATGATATTGTATATCGAGCGGTATACCGCTCGGTATATATATATATATATATATATATATATATATATATATATATTTCGGTGACATCGTCTTTGTTTATATATATATATATATATATATATATATATATATATATATATATATATATATATATATATATATATATATATATATATTCCCTCCGGTAACGAGCGATCCGTGTACCGGTCAATTGATGGACCAATACGTACTACCCGATACGAGCAGTATTATTCGAAACTGCATATCTTGCTCTCAACAAGCTTGAACACTTGACTCAAAATGTTTAAGCTTAACAACAGTATACTCATTAGACCCTTTAAGTTATTTTTAATCTTATCCTGCTTTCAATGTGGACTAAATCGGGATGTTATAATATCTTTAACTTAAAGGTTTAATGTCCACATCAAGGTTTAAATCAAACACTGACATGATGTATGTGAGGGTTAGCCCAATTGCAGCTCCATCCATAGAGAGCTCTTTCTACTTGATCCTCTCACCATACTCCAATATTAGCTCGACTTTGATACCAATTTTATCGGACATCTCTAAAAGCCTCTCACTGCTAAATATTAGAAGAGATACTTAAGAAATGAACATCAAAAGTATTATGTGAACCCTAAAAAAGAACATATGCAAAATTATCTTATTTACAAGGAAAAATACAAAAAAAAAGGAATATTATGAACAAAGCCAATGTTCTTTAGTTCAGTGTTAGTGAATGTTGCCAGCTTCGTAATATTTAGAAACAAAAAGTACAATCAATGTACACTTTAGGTTTTCCTATTCAACTTTGATGTCACTTGTCATATCAGCATCAGCATCCAAATCAATCATGTATAGCAAATCTGCACAGATCTTCATTAGTTATTCACTGAATCCACATATCTTCCAAACCTTCTTTTTCATTCACTCGATTAACATTGATTATTAGGTGCAACAGATTGTAATTGTACATTTTGATATTGGTTCTAGAGATTATCATAGATTGTTTTGAATCATGAAAGAGATTCCAAGAAACCATGTACTATATAACTCAGATCAGCTAGGAAAAGAAAAAAACATGAGTTGTTCTGACTCATGCAAAATGTTATAGCTATTTTACAGAATTAGCGTTGCATGCAACCTGGGAGTACTCTGAAAATTAAAAGTGCTATTGAGAGAAATATCTTATTTTTTAGCAGAAATCCAAAATAAGAATATATACCCAAAAGAAGGGATCTTTTCTGGATAGTGGGCTTTCTGTGAAGTGATCAAATTATATGAAAGAGATATGCTAAACAGATATAGGAGAGAAAAAGATCAAATAAAGGTTTAAGACCCAGTTGCTCATTAGGAACTTTTGAGTCTAGCACAGATTAAAGAAAGTTAATTTCTTGGAAAGGCTCAATACTCACCCACCAGCAGAACAAAAACCAAGAGCAAGAAGGTCTTCCAGTGTGGTTGGCAGGACGGATGTAAGAAGAGAAGCAGATAGTCCTGCTGCTCCTAGCCCTCCAAATGTTCCTACAACCTGCTTAGAAATTTAAAACAGTCAAATGGTTAAATTTATAACCAATAAATAATTTCATTCAAATAATTAGAACAATATAATTGTCATCTCAAAATATTTTAACAACAATAATATACCTAAGAAATATCTTAATATTCCTAAGTCATACATCAATATTCAATGCTTATTACCATGAAGAACCATAATAATACACAACTCGATTCGAGTTAATAGTAAATAGACACCTCAAAAAATGTTTCGACACACTTGGACTTTTTATGTTGATGACCAGTCATTGTAATCTAGAATTTTGATGACGACAAGTGCTATGGCATAATAGTGCACATATTTTAGAGAACAGAAAAAAAATCTATTAAGTAAAATTTTTCTCGAGTTTCCACATGAAAGAAATAAAATTGTCTTACCTACGACTGTTTATATCAGCAAAGATATTTCCTCTCATATACTTAATTTTTGAATAAGAGTAATATATCCAGAATTTCAACAGGGGACACAATAACTTTAGACAACACAATATCCAGAATGCATGTAAGGTTATCTTAAATCATTTAAGTTAAATGATTATATAGAAACATTTTTCTAATAAAAGTTTGCATAAGTATATGCCAAGTTGTTCCAATATGCCAATATACTATGGCCAAAAAGCAAAGAATTTAATGGTATAACCTGATCTAGATTCCCAGCTAAACAATACTATATAGACTTCTATACCTTCCATGCCTTTCTCATTGAGGAGTCCATTGATTGAGAACCATAATTATAGCCCTCGGCTAGAATTTAGTCATGTATTACAAACTGAAATTTACAAGAAATATTAATATATGACATCAAAGCAGGATATTTTTCTTTCAATTTTCCTTCAAAGCATATTTATTCAATAGCCTCTGATCCTCTTCTTATGTGCTCTCTAAGCAATGCGTATGGCAATAAACTAGAGCATACATACTCATGTTGTGGGAAGAAAAGCTAATCCCTTCGCCCTACAAACTGTCCTCGAAAAATGACATAGATACGTTCTGAACTGGTATATAACTAACCAATCGAACACTCTATTTACCAGGGCTTTTTTGCCCTACTTAAACCTTGTTTGGGACTCTAGGGACCCTCTGATAGCAGTTGAAGATAATGACAAAGTTGTATTAATTTTGCTAGAAAAGAACTACGGTTTCATCATATGGATGCCTCCTTTTCGTTCTTTATGCCCTTGGTTTTTCTCCTTGAGTCCTCCCAGCAGAGTTAGATTGAAATAGGGCTTTCCATATAATGGTAAAGCTGGACTGCTATGTTTCAAATCCTAATCCAGCTAAAGTTAATATACCGTTCTTGCTTGCATCCAGCTAAGGGGAAAGGTACATATCCTTTGAAAATCACCAATCTAAGCTAAATAAGCAAAACCCTCGACATATAGTGTACAATAAAGACATGATTAGGCATATTTCTTTATTCAAAATATAAAATATATTGATGTCAAAAAATGTGAACACATTGAACCCTAAAACCAAAATTTCGCTAGTAAACCAGTAAGATAGCTTCCTATATATTTGGTAAGTAGACTATTTTTACATGAAATCCTTAAAACCCACAATGTTAGGTGCTCTTTAGGGCTTCCTTTCTGTTAAATGTCATAGACAAACAAGGAAAAACAAAGAAGCCAGTAAAAAGTAACCTTTTTGCGGAAGACAAAAATGTGAATGTCACATATCACTCTTTTTGATAAACCATCTTGAACATCAAATTTTAGTTTTTATGCCCTGTCAGATAAGTATTTATTTGCAATCATGTTCATATAAATTCCAAAATATACTAGAAGTTTAAAACCAACAATTAAATTCCATAAATAAGTTTGGATAAAGT
This sequence comes from Musa schizocarpa, assembly GCA_900464855.2. Taxonomy (NCBI): domain Eukaryota; kingdom Viridiplantae; phylum Streptophyta; class Magnoliopsida; order Zingiberales; family Musaceae; genus Musa; species Musa schizocarpa. Next base: position 32,125,529 of record LS990919.1, read on the forward strand.
AAGATCCTATCACAATCAAATTAAATTCATATATAATGAGAAAATTTTGCTATATCGAACTCATCATCTTAGGAAACAAGTTAAAGGTAAATTGTGAGAAACACAGTAACTAAAAGCAAGGTTTGCTATATCGAAGTATACTGCCTGGTACGAGAGGTACGTATCGGTCCGACAAGTGACCGGTACGTAGACCACCCTATAATGGGCGATACCATTACATGACCCCTTATCGCCCGGCACGTGGTTTGCATTGGTAGGTAGCAATCGAAATCCGACCATTACCGATCAGTACAAGTCGGTAATGATCAGATTTCAACTGTTACCAACCAAGTGTTGAGATTGCCCTGTTTCAAATAGTCTAAGTAACTGTTTGAACCATTGGAACGGGTTTTTAAACCCTTTCCGCACTTCTCTTTTAGTCCATTTTACTCTCTTAATCTCTTCAACTCTCTTAAACTCTTTCTCACTCACATCTCTCTCTCATTCTCACATATTCATTCTCCTAAACTCAACAAAATTATGATTTATGGATTGGACTAAATTTGGGAGGATTAAGAAAAAGAACACTCTAATCAAGAGATACGTGTTCTCGTTTTAGATTTTTATTGATTTATGAGATGATTAAGCCTATTCTATATGATCAATGACTTAATGTATAATATGTTATTTAATATATTTTTGATGGTAGAATAGTATTAATTAAAGACTAATTAAAGCTTTTAATATTGTGATTAGTGTGTTTAATGCTGATTTTTTTGAAATTAAACACTTAATGGGTCAAATCTTTGTATTTTATAGTGATTTATATGTTTGTGATGGTATAATAGGTGTAATTAGGTTTTAATCGAGATTTTTACTACTATGATTAGTGATTTTAATAATAATTTAATCAAAATTTAATCATTATTGTATATCTATTAGGGTGTTTGAGATGTTTATAGCGGTAAAAAAGGACTAACTATGGATTAATTAACTATGTTAGTGCTGTGATTAGTGTATTTAATTACGACGATATCGAACCCATATTGGGTCAATTAAATGTCAGTATTTGGCATATTTATAATGATGAAAGAAGAATAATTAGTGGGTAATTAACTATGTTAATGGTGTGATTAGCGTATTTAATGATGATTTCATCATAATTTAGGATCAAATACATGTATTTAATGCTTCTTAGGGTGTTTGATATATTTATAGTGGTAAAACAAAGATAATTAGGGTTTATTTAAGTTTTTTTGTTGCTTAATTAGTGTATTTAATGAAAAATTTAATGATATTGAGTTAATTCTACGTATTTAATGCTGAATAGGTTGAGTGACATGTTTATAGTGACAAAATAAGGTTCAGTACGTATAATCGCACCTTATTATTTGGTTCAATCTTGGTAGGAATATGACACCAAAGGAACAAACATATTAGTTATTTAAAAAGTCCTGGGTGCCAAAGTCTCACAAAGCTTGAGGCGCTAGGCGCTCGCCTAGGCGTCCGCTTGAGCAAAGCGAGATGCTCTAGAATATTATAATTAAAATAATATACAACTAAATAAAAATATGCTAAACATGTTTATGAAGACCAATATTAGAATTAAACTGCTTTGTACACTTGTTATTAATTCTAAAACCTAATATATAATTTCAAAACAATAAAGATTAGAGATTTAACAATTACAGTTAACAATAGTTAAGAGGGGAAAAAAATCGTTAACAGTAGTAGAGGGAGGAAAAAACAAGAGAAAAAGTATCATCAATGGTTGACAATGGGGAAGGATAAGGCAGTGGTGACGGAGGAAGCTACGGACAACAACAATAGCAGCGGAGGAAGCTACGAATGATAGTCACGGCAACGGAGGAAGTTGCGAACAACGGCGGAAGCTGCGGACAACAGTAGTGGCATCAGCGGCATCGGCGAGAGCTACGGACGATGACATCGTGGACGGAGGAAGCTTCCGAAGTGTATGTCAATCGCGGAGGAAGCTACGGTCCTCTCCCTCGACGGTAAAAGGAACTGCTAGCGGTAGAGGCAGGAGCGCTTTCTAGGGTTGATCGCTCGAGGTCACACATGCATGTGGTGGTGACTTTTGCAGGTAAGAAAGGGGATCACTAGGTGTCGAACCAGACTTAAAAATTTGGTTTGGTTCAACTATTTGAACTAGGCACTCGCTTGAGGCACCCAGCGCCTGGGTTCGGGCGAGCACCCAAATGGCGCCTCATTGAAGCACACTGCTGCCTGGTTCATTGTTGAGGCGCTCGGGCCTCGCCTCACCTTGCCTTAGCGCCTAGGCGAGTGCTCAAGTGCCCATTTAAATCACTGAGGCACATGATAACGTTTAGGATCATGCCCGAAAGATAGACGAGAACCATTATCATCGGCAATGCATTTATTGTGATTACATCGACAAGGGTGAAAGAATAACCAAGATAAAGATGCATTTGGCCGGTGAGTATCCTGATGTTGCAACATGCAAGAAGGTTCCGATAGAGGTCCATAAATCATTTGAAGACAAGTTATAACAAGCAAGGGAAGATACAATGAAAAAGAAGGCAAGAGTTGAGGAAGAATACGATGGGGCTACACAGGAGTTCATTTATGACGAATATAAGGGTCGTGATAATGAAATTGACCCAAATTTCAAAGCTGGTAGTCATGCATCATTAGAGCATTAGTACATATACGAGAAAGCAATGAGGCATCGACGACCTGACTCATAATGGGAGCATGGCGATGGTAGTGGGCTTGTGCCACAAGGAATCTAGAGGTCGGCCAACGTGAGACAACCAACTGCCCCTCAGTTAAGCTGAATTGGTAGCATAAGGCAGGGTGGAATACATGGTTTTATGAGAGGACTTGGCAGGAGGTCAGTATCAAATATTATTGATATTAATCCGCAAGCCTATCCTCCACAAATAACAAAGCATACATAGATTGACGATGCATATACAAAAGAAAAGAAACGGGATATTAGGAAGACAATTGCAAAATGGTTCAACTTCCATAGGATTTTGTGGATTTATAAGAGGACTTAATAGGAGGTCAACACCAGATATTATTGATATTGATCCACAAGCTTATCCTCCACAAATAACAAAGCAGACACGGATTAACGATGTATATACAAAAGAAAAGAAACAGGATATTAGAAAGGCAATTACAAAATGGTTCAATTTCTATAAGATTCCAACAAACACAGCCTAAGGTCCTTATTATCAAAGCATGATCTCCTCTATTCAAAAGTCTAGCATGGAGATCCAACCTCTAACACTGAAAGAGTTCACGATGTATATTTAGATAAGGAGATGACAAAACTGAAGGATTGAATCAAATCCTTCAAGAGGTAGTGGGACGAATATGAGGTAACACTGATGTGTAATAGTTGGATAGGGCCAACAAGAATGAGTATCATTATTTTTTTTTTTATTGCAACAAAAGGATGGTTTTTCATAAGTCAGTTAATGATTCCAAGAAGATTCAAGATGCAAACTATATTGAAAACCTAATTGACATCATATTAGAGGAGATCGGACCATAGTACATTGGCCAGATAGTCATCGACAATAGAGATAATTTCAAGAAGGTTGATTTACAATTGATGAAAAAAAGAAAAATATTGTTTTGGACTCCATGTGCAACTCATTATATAGATCTAATGCTGAAGGATATTAGTGAGCTACCATCAGTCAGCAAGAGTGTAGCTCGAGCACAATCGATCACAAAGTTTATATATAATCATCATTAGGTCCACTCTTTAATGCAAAAATATATAAATGGTGAGATACTCAAACTTGGAGTCTTTCGATTTGCTACAAATTTCATTGCCTTAAGGTCAATACAACAAAAGAGGCAGGGCCTTAAGGCAATGGTCACTTTACAGGAATGGTTTGATTCCAGGTATTCGAGATCAAGCGATGGAAAAAAGATGGAAAAGACTAATCTTTCTTTTAGATTTTGAGATACCATGAAAGAAATCATAATAAGAGTAGAATCATTTTACGTTGTCCTCCGTAAAGTCAATATAGACAAACATCTCCGAATGCCCAATCTTAAACATATGCTAATTATCGTAATAGAGGAGGTCAAGAAAGTATTCAAAAAGATTATTTTAAGGCCAAGCAATACTTATAGATCCTCGATCACAGGAATGAAGTTCATATGGACTAAGATATCCATAATGCAAATAAATTCATATTCAATATAATTTAATTCATAATTTTTTAATATTTATAATATTTTTAATAACAAAATTATTTGTCTTGTAGTATATTATCTTAAATCCACCTATACTAGTTGATACATGCAATAATCATTTTTTAATTTTGCATGTTGATGTACCAAATTTTTGCAATAACATTATAGTTAAAATTGGTCTAAGAACATTCTGGTATAGATATTTGTAATATTATTTAAGACTTTGTATGGAAAAAAAAATATTAATTAACATATACAATAATTTCAAATGAAAGGTAGACTAGTAACAAGCATACACGAAGTTTAGTATTCATATGTATGTAATTTACGAAACTCATCATGGTAAAATAAAAGAACTCATTAAAAATATGATGTCCAGCAACTGTTCATATATGGATTGAAGTACTAACCAAACATGAGAAGAACTTCAGCCTTACATTCAACTTACCACTTCACGAATCTCCTGCTCAAAAAGTCTTGCAGCTGCAGCAGAACTGAAATTCTCTAACACCTTCATGCTAAAGTCCTCTGAGGTATCGAGACTAGCACATGTTTCCAAATACACCTTACGTTCATAATCAACTGAAGCAGGCCACCGTTTTTCAAAGCATTCCATATAGAGCTTTGCTTCATCAGAATTTCTAGATTCTAACCACATTGAGTAGTCAACAAGAAGTCTCTGAAATATCACCATCGCAAAAATAAATGACAACCATGTTCAAAGAGATCTTGATTAAAGAAAATGAGGTGATATGGCACAAATGCAACATGCTTAAGATGTACTTATTTAGAATGAATAATGGAACGGCTTGTGATTGATTGAATGAGATTATCTACAAGTTATTCTGTTAGCTATAGGCTTTATTTTGAAACAAGTTACTGGTATAATGGAACAAGTTATGATTATACATTGGCTCTCCTTCAGCATGATCCAACTTTCAGAGGGGTTTTAGATAGAGATCCTTCACTCTATACAGGTTGCTTAGGAAACATAAGCACATTAGTCTGTTATCCAGGCTGATGTCGAGACCAGCTGAGTAGCAGTTAGCTCACTTAAGTTGTTGATGATTGTCTAGATTTCATCAAAGGTAAGGAGATGTGATGTTCTTAATATTGGGCTTATGATAAATGTTCAGGACAAAGGCTAACTTTCAGAGTTCTTTTTTATCAGATTCAGTCCTAATACGTCTCAGTTTACACATGCATTTTGCTGCTAAACTAAGTTTCAGAATTTGTATGGATATTTGGCATTACTTGGGGATCCCAGCCTCTCTCAGAAGTTTAAAGGCAAATAAATTTCTAGGTTTGCTTATTAGAATGCTTAACAGAACAGCAACTTGGAATGTCTGCGATTTCTTTTTTGCTGGAAGGTTAACACTAGTATATTCAGTTTATTTCCATGTCAATTCATACATCTCTTCTTGTTGGGTTTTAGTAAAAGTTTTGTAACACTCCAGTTTAGTTTCATATCGGAAGTGGGCTAAGAATAAGATTAAGGTCCGATAGGTATACTAATATTAACTTCAGCCTAGTGATTCAGGATCAATGAAGTTGATAAGTCAATTATCTCATCAGATTGGGTCATAACTATTGGTATTAGAGCTGATCTAATATTGAGCCATGATGAGGGACTCAAATAGGAAATGACTATCCATAGACGAGATACATCACAGCATTGAGCCACCACTAGGCTATGCCACAAATACACCATGTTAGGCTTTGATTTGAGTTATCCTAGGTCTTAACGAGGACATTAAAACCTTAAGTGGGAAAATTGTAACACCGCACCATGTTAGGCTTTGATTTGAGTTATGTTGGGCCTTGATGAGATTGTCAAGTCCTTAAGTGGGAGAAATTGTAACACCTCGATTTAGTCCTACACCGAAAGTGGGCTAAGACAAAGTGTGCTAAGATTAAGACTAAGATTAAAGTCTGATGGGTGTACTACTGATAATTTTAGTTCAAGCATTTTGAGTGGTTTAGGCTCGATGAAGTTAACAAGTTGTTGTTTCATCAAACCGGGTCATGATAAATTTTCTAAATAGGCTTGAGTTGTTGATTAGAACATTCCTATCAGGTAAGAAAATGGCAAGAAAAGAGGCCTGCATATTACATTGGGAGACTCTTACCAAGCCTAAAGTCTTAGGTGGTCCTCGTATAAAACATATTTTAATACATTTTTGAGCTAAAATTATTTTATAAAATAGAATTATTACTTTTATTATGTCCAGAACTGGTCCAGCAGACCATTTTTATTACTTTTAATGGGCTCCCGAACTGGTCTCTGAGAAATTGATCAGTCCAGCTCATACCGGTTCACACTGACCTCTATTGACAAGGTATAGGTCGGTACTAGGACCATATCAGCCTAGTTAATGAACATTATTGGTACCGGACATAAAATTTAGAACTTTATGGTATCTTATATTTGTCACCTATCAAATGTCTGGTTACTTTGAGAGACAGTATCCTTGAGAAAAGTGAGAAAAAGAGATTAAGAAGAAAAAGAAAAAGAACAGAAAAGAGAGAGGTAAAGGGGATTTTATTGATAGTAATACTTCAATTGTATCCCTTAAAGATTACATAGTTCATCTGTTTAAAGAGGTACAGCACTAATTCTACTCCATCTAAGATTATTCAGTCTTATGACTGATCCTTTCTTGAGTCCCAATCAAATTAAAAAAGGGTGAGGTGTCAATTAGTTTGCTGTCCAAACTTGTCCATGCCTTTAGTTCTCTTCCATACCTCTGACAAGTCACAAACTTCTCAAGACCTTATCCTCTTAGCTGTCCCTCCTGGTGTGAGTTGAAATGGACCTGATTTAAGTTTGGATCAAGTTAGGACTCAAAAGTGAACAAAAGTTTGGGCTGCTGCAGCCTAAGTTTGACTAGGACTTAAGAACATCCTTTGGAAAAGATGGCCATTTATAATTATTTACACATAATGACTACTGTGAATTCATAGTCATGCCTTTTGGCTTGACTCATGACTATGTCTACCTTGTGAGGACTAAAGAAAAATAAATACTAGACTCTTCTTTTGTGGGACATATTTGTTTTTCTTTACGATAGATACATGGACAACAGAGGTGGGGAAGACCATTTTTGCAGCCCCTTTGCGACAGGAGATATTTCACCATCACTAGTTGTTCCTTGGTAAGAGAAAATGCTTTTTGGCATGATTTCAGTCAATTAATTTTTATATCATCTTAAAATGGATGCTTTCATGTGGACTGCCGCTGCCACTAAAGCATTGAAAGTGCAGAAGCAGACTATGGCATCTATGCTAGCATTGGTAGTTCCAGTTTGACAAGACCTTTAAGATCCAGATGGACACATCCAAGACGAGAATACACAGAGTCCTATAAGATCACCCGATAGTATATTTTAGTCAAGCTTTGCATGGGAGATCACAAACAATCAACTTCTAAGGGAGAGCTTCTAGTAGTTGTGACAGCAATTAGAAAATGATAACCATACTTGATGATATGAGAAAATAAACCAACCCCCAACGGAAAGCTTGTGTGTGGACTCCCAAACCACGAAGTACTCAACAAACTCCATTATAATTTGGCCAACTCTTATGCCACATCACCTCAATAGTCTGCATACGGGAAATCAGAAATCTTCCTCATGGTTGATCCATATGGGGTTCCGATGCTTTGAAAGAGACTTCCTCGCAAAGTAATGGAACAGACTTCTCTCTCTAGAATTTTAGTTTAATTTCTTCATCTCGTCCCTTACTTCACGATAAGAACCGACTTTAGTCTCATTGAAGAACCTGTCGGGCAAATTCCTGACACCCCTCTGTTTCGATAGGCTTTTTATCTATTAGTTCAGCTTGCCCACCCATGGTACTCATATACATTGATTCACCTTCATGCTCCTTAGTGCAGAAGAATTCATATATGGTTACAAGTCTTGTGGCAATATTTTGCTTACTAAATGTTAATAATACATATCTCAGTTCTAGGAAATGCAAATTTACTTGGCATTTCACTGTTTAACATGTCCTAGAATCCAACGGCTGACTTTTGTAAATTATTATATCAAGATGCATTACATAAATTTTTCTAATAAGGTTGTGTGCACTGACCCTCCCTAGACCTTACATTAGCAGGAGCCTAATGCAGTAGGTTCACTCCTTTTTTGAAACCATGTTGGGCTTAAAATCTATAATGAACCTTTGTCAAGACCATGTTACAAGGTTCTAAATTTTAAACCAGTACTGATATCAGTCTTTGGGCATACCAGTTCCATACTAATACAATAGGGTCTACCATGTGTCTGTATACGGGCACGAAGAAGAGAAGTGATGGTGGAGAACATACTAAAACCACGCATATCGCTTAGTCTTCACCCAAGATTAGCTGATGGACCAATAAACACCAGTCCAAATCAACAAGTACAAATGGTATATTAAACCTTGTCATGTTATACCATTTACCAAACTTAATTTGTATCCTAAGTTTCCCTTTGGCGGTTCCTACTTTCTTGCTTTCCTTGATGAAATCATCACTGCCAAAAATGCTAGCTAGCTACAGAAATGAATTATCATCCTGAACATCACATGAGACAGAGGCCCTTGACCTCTGGCATTCTCAGTTTCCAAGCATGAATTAGTTTATCACAGTATGATATACCAACAAGAACTATTTTCATCATATTCCATAATCCATGAGTAATCCTTTATGATATAACAAGTTCCAGCACCACATTTGAGTATGTAACAATTATTACAGCATATATCATTGCTATTAACCCAAAGAACATTCCATCAGTGCCTCACATCCAATGCTTTTGACTAATTATGAGGAATCCCAATGTGTTTGTCTTCACAAACCTAAGCTGTTTCAGTAACAATCAGCCCAACATTTTGCTACAACAATAAAATTTTCTAATAAAATGTATATTGGAATTTATTTTTATCAATGTATAAATCAATTCACCAAAAGAATTTAGACAAGGACAGTTGAAGTTGAAACCATCAATACTGCAACGTTGGAATTTAGGAACATTGGTCTTTAGTGTAAAGTATTTAGTTAGGACTTATGGCTTTGTTGTTGTTATTGTTGTAAAGAATAATATTATAAAATTCATATTTATGTAAGTATATATAGTCATTAGATTCCATCCAAACAAGGGCCATTACTGTTGTTGATAGATATATAAGATCATATTTCTTTTTAAGAACAGATAAATAAATTGCATTAGAAACTTAAATTTAAGTTAAATTAGTAGAAAACAACTGTACAAAACAGAGACGAGGATTAAAAAAATATACTTGTGCATCCACAAGGGCTGGGCTGATTATATCATTTTGGACAGCTGAAGTGGCAATTGTGGAACCTGCTTTTTCTCCTCTCAAGGCATATGTAGGAAGAAGGTCAATATTTGATAATCGAAGAATGGAGTCTATCAGCTTGACTGCTCTGGCTTTTGCTGTTGCAATCTGCACTATTAGAAGTATTAGTTCATTAAAACTTGAAAAGAACTGCTAGATAAATCAAGTATTGAAGAAACCATAATCTAGGAATTTAAAACTATCATTTATGGTGACAATTCTTAGTGTTCTGACTAATGTGTCTACTATCACACATACCAGAGACATAATATTCGTTCTCCATGAAACACTCTCACTTTCAATTCTCACAGCATAGTCTTTTACACTGCTGATAACTCCATTAATTGATGTCAAGTCTTCAATGGCATTTTCATACTCTTGCTTCACAATTCTTTGGCAAGACGATAGTAACCGGTCAGCAATTGCAAGTGGCGTTTCAAGTTTCAGCTTTACTCTCTCCATTCCAGTTTCTGTTGTTCCATCTAGAAGACTAAGTAAGAACTTCTCAAGTGCATAAAATCTACTGCTTATCCAACGATGATCATTGGATAAAACTTCTTCATAATCTCCCACACTGTAAATTGAAGAAGACAGTTTGGCTTCCAATGCAGACCGTGCAGACACAGGAAATAACATGATGTTTTCGGCATTAAGCAGCTTACGAGCATTCTCTTTAACAAAACTGGTAGCTTCCTCAAGCTACATCCAATCAGCAATTAACAGAGAATTAGTTGAATGGACAAATCTGAATAGGAGATGAACAAAACAATAATAATAATGACAAAAATTATATATATATTATAAAATTATTAATAACTTGAACAGTAGAGGCTTTAATAAATTAAACCTCACTGGCTGTTCGATAAAGATCTAATTTGTTTAAAACAAATATGACTTTTTTCTTCCACTGTTGGACATACAGGAGAAAGGTGACCTGAAAATTGGAAAGATAAACTGTCAGATACCTTAATACAAAAATAACAGCAGATATACTCCATTCCACTGCTTGAAATGCAAAAAAATAAATATTATCCAGCTAAAGCAAGAAAATGTAAGCAAAATAACCAGCTGAAATGCATTTGAGCATTCATGTAAACAACACTACAAAATAAAGATATGTTATTACTAATAATATATGGAGAACAAGGTCATCACAACATAGAAGTTATCCAGGAAGCACCCTACATAGCTATTGACAGATTCTCAAGTATAACCTCTCAGTAAATAAATAGATTCCAACATTGTGGCTAGATTCCCTGTACAAATTTTTGCATGTACTAGATTAAAAAAAATTGACATAATATAATAATTATTATTTTATTTTTCCTGATCGATAAAATCCATAGCATGGAAAAGAAAGAAAAGAAAAAGAACAAACCAAACCCAATTCGATAAGTTTCTATATCTAATGTAACTTATCCTAAGGGTTTAGACCAAGGTTCATAATTTTATACCATACCGGAGTATCGAGCTCAACTCGATACGGTACAATACAAGTATACCGAGCGGTAAATTTTGATGTACCGCTATATATATATATATATATATATATATATATATATATATATATATATATATAAAGATGACATCACCTCAGTTTTCTACTCACATGGGGAGAAGGTTTCCTTCTTCCCATGCAAAAAAAGGCGACGAGGCGACGTCGCCTCGTTTCTTCTACCTACGTGGGGAGAAAAAACGCCGCCTCGACGACGCTCGGTTTCTTCTCCCCGCAATGTCGTCGAGGCCTCGTTGCCTCAAATGAGACAGGAGAGCAGCGTCGAATCTCCAGGTTCTCCCTCTTCTTTCTTCTCCCTCAGCTAATACCATCCGGTAACAGGCGGCGACAGTCGAAATCAACCGTCACCGACCGATTTAGAGTGGTAATAGGGCGGAAACAGCCCCAATCGATGGTACCACCCGATAGCGGTCAATATTATTCGAAATTAAAATCCTTGGTTCAGACAATCAAGGATGACTTTCAAACTTAATTTGAGATGAACAGTCTAAAGTACATGATTGAGGATTAAGATTAAAATCACTATATCTTGTTATTAAATCTGTTGAAACAGACTTTTGTGCAATATGATTGGCAAGTGGCATAGATCTAAGAAGACATATCCATACTTCAAGTTGCCACATCAACTAGCTGTGTCATTGGGCATGACAACCACAAAGGAGATGCTGATAAAGTAATTTGTGCCATCGATCGATTCCAGTTTGATATGCCTGGTATATTTTGATGTCGTCTAAGATGTTCTTTTTCTTTTGCCGATTCCTCAACCATAAGTCAGAAATCAGTTTGAAATCAATGAGGCCAAATCAAACTCATCTGGAATTGATAAATTGTGGTCAATAATAGCTGACTTCCCAGCCTCAGAGAAGGAAAACGAAGTGGGAAAGAGCAGGGAGGAAGAGGAAAAAACAAGAAGCCATGATGCAGATAAAGGCAAGAAATCATCTATGGTTATGAAATAAAGAAGATTTGTTATGTACCATAACTATTACATTGCTCATCATCCAATATCACATAAGGTAAAAAAGAAATAAATTAGGGAGAGAATATAGCAGTCAGAGAGCAACCTTTACCTCTTATAGAAAATGATATCAGCACAAATTTATTCCAAATCCATGATGTACTCTCTCAAACTTTAACCCAAGGTGATTAGACGAGCATTGGAGTGACCATTGTTCTTGAAAGAAGCAGGTTAATAAGTTTCAAGCTTGTTTATATGGCATATGGTAATACACAATAGTCATTTATTGCAATAATATCTTTGTACTATATGATTAATATTTATGTTCTAATAAGCACATAGAAGTTATTCATTAATGCATTTTATCCACTTTTTAGTAGCAAATTATATAAATGACAGTTATGTCTTGATTGGTTCTGTTCTGACCAATTTTTCTGGTATGGTAATGTATATTCTAGCTAAGCCTGATCCTAATACCAATCTTGTGAACTATAGTTGATAATTCATCTAGCTAAATGTCAACATGCATGAGAAGAACCTTAAAAGAGATGTCGGCACATCAATGAAATGAGAGTTAATATCATGGTATGCAATTTCGAATGGTACCGCCCGGTACGGGCGGTATGTACCGGTCCGACGGCGTACCGGTACGCGGAGCGCCCGCTATCAGACGGAACATGCTATAGTGCTTCAATGCCACACTGTAGTAGTGCTACAGTAAGAGGAAGAAATATTTAAAATCGCTCGGTAACAGTGATACAGTGCTCCAACGGTCAAATTGACCATTGGAGCTCTTTCTCATAGTATTTAAACCTCTTCTTCTCTCCTATTTCACTCCATTACATTTTCATGCTCTCTTAAACTATCTTAAACTCTTTTTTTCTCATATTTATGCTTTCCTAAACTCTACAAAACAATGATTTGTGAATTGAATCAAGGCTAATTTGGAAAGACTAAGAGGAAGAACTTTCTAATCAAGAGGTATGTTTACATAAGGACAATTCGTAATAGACTGAAATACGAACCTTGTACAAGATATTCTTCAAAGCTCGAAAAAAATATGTGATACTATTCTTACCTAAGTTACATTGATTTTGCTAAACTTATGCTATTACTATATTTATTTCTAACTTAAAAACCCTATCCTAACTTTTTTTTTATTTTCAGGTATGTTCAGAGAGTTTTACACCTAAATTAGGTGTACCACTCAGTATGCCTTGACGTACCGCTCGGTACACGGTATCGTACCATACCGAGCCAATCTCGAAAAACTGGTACGATACGGTATTGCATACCTTGGTTAATATGCATAAA